>BTHU01000004.1:119372229-120029729 GCA_036184795.1 Tokudaia tokunoshimensis
CTGACACCAGAAGAGGGCACTGGATTCCATTACAGATGGTTGTGAGCCACCAAGTGGTTGCCAGAATTTGAACTCAGGACCTCTGGAAGAGCAGTCGGTGCTCTTAACCGCTGAGCCATCTCTCCAGCCCTGGAAATAGATACTATTTAACAAAACTAACTGGTTATTTGAAATAGTTCATGCACAGAAAGCTTGAGAAAATGGACACTCTAAGAATTATAGTTCAACAGTTTTTACTTTATTTAAATTTTCTGCTGTTTTAGATTCTTACAACACACATGAAATGTTTTATGAAACAATCACTTGTCTGCACAGGACAGACACCGGATTAAGCACTCTGCTGAGACCTGAATGTCCATCTCAACTACACATGTGCAGGAGGCAAAACCTGCAGCAACATAACTCTTCTCACAGTGCATAAGCCCATACAACTGAGATATTGATCATTTTAGAAATTTGCTAGCATATGCATGTTCATATTCAGTACAACCTTCTATCAGAAAATGCATGTTTTCCAGACTTAATAGCCGAGATGTCTATTTTGCAAAGCTATCCTTTAGGCACATTGATGATTCAAAAAACCATGAAGTGATTTTTTACAAGTATTTCCTAAGACCCTACCTTGGGCCAGGAGCTATAATTAAACTTAAGACTTACAGCCTCAGGCATGGAGGTTGGGTGTGTAAGCATGCAGGTACAACATTGTACTAATCAGCAGCTTTTCATCACTATAACACAATACTGGAGATAACTTACAAACAAAACGTTTTGTGTTGGTTCACAGTTTTGAAGTTCCAGTCCGTGATCATTTGGTTCCATGCCTTTGAGCTCGAGGCAAGGCACTACATCAAACCAGACCAAAATCATTCACTTCATCACCAGGAAGCAAAAAAGAATGAGGAGATCCCACAAGCCTTTTCAAAGACACACCTTCAACCACTAAAAGACATCACACCAGCCCACATTTCTTAAGTTTATTCTTGGGACTCCTCTATTCTCACCTATTTCTCAATGCTGAACTCAGTGATCAAACCACTTTAAAATGAAAAGGCACCTTCAGAACTTTGGCTGTCAGGAACATAACACAGAAACAACCCATATGATCACATCACTGAAGAAGCTTACCAAAGGGAAACAGACCACTTATGCTGTCATTTCACAGTATTAGACACAACCAAAAATCCCGTTTACACATGTTAACCTTGAGAATATGCAAGGGATCACCAGCTCTTTGCTGTCTGCCATGTGGATGTCTCTGGTAGGCAGGAAGGTGCAGCCTCATTCCCACCAGGGTCCTAATGGCACATGGTGGATGAGCTTCCCTAAGTGCTGCCTACACGTTAAAAAGATTTACATTCAGTGACTCTAGAATACATGGAAGGCCTGTGTTCAAAGATGAATTGTCTAGGCAGCTTTCAGACTCTCAGACTTGATGACCCATCTTTGTAGATATTATTTTGGCTCAACAGTTTGGGTGACCTGAACTTAATTCAAACCTATAGACTGCATCCTGCCAAAAATGCTAACCAAGAAAATCTACAGCTCCTCCTGGGTTCCTACGATAGATACAGAGACATTGAGATAGAAAGATCCACACTGGGCCAAAATGGTAACAGATTAAAACAATGGAGAGCTTTGCTTTATCAGTCACAGGAGACAATGTACCTGCTGGAGAAGACCATTTTGTCTCAACCTTACAAATTTAACTTTGCTAAAGATGAAGCACCCTGGAGGATTACAAGGGGATTAGCCTGTGAAGTTTACTGAAGCCTTCAGGTACATTATGTGGGGAATGAGGTCATGCAAGCCCATCCTTTGGATGACCACTCCATCCTGTCAATGCCTCCACTATGGTCACTGAGCCTCTCTCTGCTCGACTGGACTTCTTTGGCCTACATACCCTCTTTTGCATGTACTAAGAACCACACTGATGCCATTACCATAACATTCCAACATCTTTAGCTGGTCTGATTTCTCTGTCTTCTCTCGACACTTTCTGTCTGTGCTTCCCCAATGCTGTATCTAAGATTGTTTTATGCCACCTTCATGAGTGTGCCAGTGTGTGTGTGTGGGGGGGATAGTTTCAAGGTTTTCAAGGGAAATACACAGAACAGATAACCAGGTGGAGTATTTGGGGTTCAAATTGGTCAAGGATTTATAGAGGGACTTCTGGAAAAAGTAGCTCTGAGGAATGTGGGATCACAATTACTACTGAGCCACTGATGGTGACCAACTGTGTCACTCATTACACAGAGAGGCAGGCAAGGTGGCAGTTACCACCTCTCTCCAAGTGGACTCACATGTACTATTCTGTATATAAAAGGGAGAGATATAGCTGCTGGAGGCCCATGAAGGGTGAGTTTCTTATACAATGGGGAATGTTCTCCAAAGGACGGGCCTGAGAGCTAGACTTTTTGCTAGACACTAGAAAACAAAACACCCATGAAACTGCAGTCACAGAAGCATCTGATAGCACTAACCAGATATCTACATATCTGTAGGAAGAGACCTCCCAGGTCTCTCATAGACAGTGGCCCTCTTTCCTGATGGATGTCCTGAACATCACATCAAGGGTGAGGACATGAGATGAGGGAAGAGGAACAGCCATTAAGAAACACGGTGTCATGCTGAGTAAGTGTGGTCTTGCTTTCAGCAGATTTAGCAGAATCTAAGTTACATCAATATTAAACCCATTCCTAGGAACATATTTCTATGATCCTTTGTAGGAAAGAGCCAGTCTGCAATGCTCTCATCCAAGTGGAATTGTTTTCAGCCATCTATCTGCCATGGGTGAGGGGTCACCACCAGGCAGGGAATACTGCTGGGCAGGGCGGGGGGGGGGGGGAGAAGAGCCCAGTGATGGACTGAGTCCAGTTCGAGGGAGCACAAGACAGGGTAATCCAGTTCTGAATCCTGGGAAGAGACTTTTCAGATACACTGTTTTCTGCTAAGGAAAGGACCTAGCCATTCTGCTATGAATTCTTACACATTATTTAATTAAGCTATATTATAGGGGAGGATATATACGTGCTATATATTTTTATGCTATACCCCTTGTGTACACATCCATATGTGATTCTATAATGTTGTACCACCTCTACGACATGTCTGATTCTAAGGGTGAAGCAGTGGTTGAAGAACCTGGATGAGAACTTTATTATGTAGTATGTTATACCTTGTGGCTTTAAGCCACAAGTAATTATTATCTATGGAGCTGGGAATGTAGCTCGGTTGGTAGAGTATTTGGCTAGCATGCATGAAGCCTTGGGTTCAATCTCCTGTACCACATAAAATCCAATGTGGTGGTACAAGTCTGTAATCCCAGAACTTAGAAGGTGGAAGCAGCAGGATCACAAGTTCAAGGTCACCCTCAGCTACATAACAAGTTCAAGGACAAGACACATGAGACCCTGTCTCAAAAAACAATAAAGAAAAACAAAAATTAAAAAACCAATTTTCAAAATTATCAACAAAATATTAAAAAAATCTGGACATGCTGGCATGTGCCTTTGATGCCAGCATTTGGAAGGCAGAGACAGATCTCTGTGAGTTTAAGGCCAGCCTGTTCTACACAGCAAATTCCAGGCCAGCCATGTGTATATAGTCTCAGAAAAAAAACCCCAACAAAACAGAAAATAAAACACAAAACGTTAATTTTACCATACTCTAAGGTATATGTGCTATTGGGTAGTTACACCAACTAAAACGAAAAACAAAAAATTGGGTTTGTTTGTCACAACCTGCAATCTCAGCTACTTGGGAGGCTGCAGCAGGAAGGCCCCACATTGTTCAAGGCCTGTCTATACTACAGGGTGAGTTCAAGGCCTGTCTATACTACAGGGTGAGTTCAAGGCCTGTCTATACTACAGGGTGAGTTCAAGGCCTGTCTATACTACAGGGTGAGTTCAAGGCCAGCTTGAGCAACTTTGTGAGATCTTATTTCAAAATAAAGAGAGCTAGGAACATAGCTCAGTGGTACAACACTTGCCTTAGCATCTGCAAGGCCCAAGGTTCAACTCCTCTCTCTCTCTCTCTCTCTCTCTCTCTCTCTCTCTCTCTCTCTCTCACACACACACACACACACACACATACACACACACACACACACAAATCTCCTCTCTCATACACACACACACACACACAATCTCCTCTCTCATACACACACACACAATCTCCTCACACACACACACACACATACACAATCTCCTCTCTCTCTCTCTCTCTCTCTCTCTCTCTCTCTCTCTCTCTCTCACACACACACACACACACAAAATCTCCTCTCACACACACACACAACCTCCTCTCTCTCTCTCTCTCTCTCTCTCTCTCTCTCTCTCTCTCTCACACATACATACACACACACACACATACATATACACACTTATGAGTTCTTTTCAACCCTAATTCTTACACTTAAATACACATTCCAAAAACAAGAACAGCTATAGCTGGGTAGTCTCTTTGCAGCCTCCTGAATCCCTCAGATCTAACTGTCACCTAGGATGTGGTTCCCAGGTGGAGAAAGTTGGTCCTCTAGACCTTGAGTGAACTTAGTGGCAAAGAGCGAAGAGGTGAGGTCATCCCCCATCTCCAGAGCGATGTCATAGGCTGTCTGGCCTCTTGTGTTCTTCTTTTGGGTGTTTGCATTGCACCTGCAAAGGAAGTGGAGAAACAATCACTTAGGCGTATGACCCTCGGAGCTTAACTATGCCTTTCCTAGAGGCCAATGTACCCCATAAAAGTCCCTAAGAAGACGCTATGGTTTCAACTCTCTACCTTGTTGGGGTATACTATGTGAAAATGTGTCTCTGTCTTTCTTCACCTACCTAAGACATTCTCTGACTAGCTTTAATAAAAATCTGAATGACTGGAGAGATGGCTCAGCAGGTAAGAGTTCAAATCCCAGCACCCACATGGTGGCTCAACCATCCCTAAAGAGAGCTGATGCCCTCTTCTGGTGTCTGAAGACAGCTACATTGTACTTACATATAATAAATAAATAAATCTTTAAAAAAAAATCTGATGACCAATTAGCTGGGCAGGAAGTAGAAGGTGGGACTTCCTGGGAGGGAGAAGGGAACTCTAGGAAGAAAAAGGAAAAAAAAAATAACTTTCATGTCATCAGGAAACATGGGAGGAGACAGACATGATCACAGGCCTGGAAGGTATAGCTAGCCACATGGCTGGATGGGGTTAGGTGGTCAGGTTAACTTAGATGAGCTGGTTGAGAGTCTGCCCAGCTACAGCCTAACTAGGGTTCTGAAATATTAAAAGCTCTCTATGTGGTTATATGGGGGGGAAAGATGATTAAGGAATGATTCTACTGTATTAATTTCCAGCATTAATTAATATATACATATGAACATGATAATCATACTTTTTACACAACCTTGACACCTCTCAAGGGGCTATGTGATTTCAAATATTCAATTGCCTGCCCTAGTCATTTGTCTCAACTGCATCAAAGTCCTATAACCATGTTCAATGAGGGTAACATTCACAGTGCGATAGTGGTCTTCATTCACAGGGTTAACAGTTCAGAAGATAGGGCCATTCTGACACCACTGAATGTCAATAGAGATGTCATTGGTACGCTCAGTTTTTTTTTTTTTAACATACCCCAGTAAAGTGGCGATGCTCTCCCTTCCTTCCAGGCCAAGTAGAGTTGCTTCGTGAAGAGCTGTATTCCTGAACCTATTTGTGGGAAAATTTTTCTGGGTAAATTTTTAGTGTTATCAGTATAATGAGAAGGGATTAAAAGTGGGTCCTCAGGTTTGGTGATAGGTACCTGCTGAGTCATCTTACTGGCTCTAATTCTGGTTTGCTAAGAAACAACTTGCCAAGCCTCTCTGCTACAGAAAAGCCAGATTTCTGGCTGATGCCTGAGAGTGGAAGGATGGAGGGAACAGGACATGGTTCCCTGGGTCTACTGAGCCCAGCTGCAGGGCAAAGGCCCTGCTGAAACAAAACTCTTTGTTGTTGCTGTTGTTGTTTTCTAGATAGGATTCACTATGTATTCTGGCTGTCCTGAAACTCACTCTGTCCACCAGGCTGGCCTTGAATTCACAGAGATCCATCTGCCTCTGCCTCCCAAGTGCTGGGATCAAAGGCATGTTCGACTATGCCTGGCTTAGATCTAACCTTTTTAGATGAATATATTTGAGCTAGATTTAATAGTATTTTACTCCCTGGGGGCAAATCTACTTTCCTTAACTGGCATCTATTAAAAAGGAAGATGAAATCTGTGTTTGATTTGAGAAAGTGGCATCCAGTCTGGCTTTCTTCCCTAAAAGTCTTCCATCCATGTAAGTCAAACTCTGCTCAGGGCAACCTTGATAATGCAGTGGGAGTGGAGCTATTCCACTGTGTAGTCAAATGGACAGGCACAGCCTCAGTCTTGGGCCTTAGCAGACCTGCAGTGGCACTGTTTTACCAGTCAGATGGACTCACACGTGCATCTGTGTCACTGTGGCGAGCTGACAGAGTATGGAAGGAAACAAAGGAAGAGCACATTAAAATGGCAACTTGTTTGGTGTACAGATTAGTTTCAAACTCTTAGTTGGACTGTTCATGAATCCAGATTCATTTTACTGAAGAATCATTCAAAAAGTGACTTGTATATTAGGGACAAGGCATCATGCTTAAGTGCTATGAAAAGTTTGTTTGGATTATATAAAGTATATTATAAAGCAAATAGTATCTCTGGGCACAGCAGTGCGCACCTTGGATCCCAGTACTCAGGATGCAGAGGCAGGTGAATCTTTGTGAATTCAAGGCCAGCCAGGGCTATATGGTGAGACCTTACTTACAACCCCTCCCCAAACAGCATCATTTCATGATCAAGACAATGAGGCAAAGGTATGGAAAATGAAGGGGGTGGTAGCATGGTGAATGTAAACCTTCAGAAAACTCAAAGTCAACAAAGTCTTATAATGTATATCAAATATTCTGTTATAAAATAAAACCGAAAGGGAGCAGAATCTTCTCATATACGTGTCTTATGGGAAATATAAAAATGCTCTCAGAAGCCAGGCAGTGGTGGCGCACGCCTTTAATTCTAGCACTTGGGAGGCAGAGGCAGGTGGGTTTCTTAGTTCAAGGCCAGCCTGGTCTACAGAGTGAGTTCCAGGACAGCCAGGGCTATACAGAGAAACCAAAAAAAAAAAATGCTCTCAGAAAAAAACATGTAATTCCTGTGTTTTGAGACAGACTCGTGTTATCGTAGACCTGTCTGGCGTCAAAGTCATGGTCCTCCTGTTTCGGTCTCCTAAGTGCTGAGACTACAGACATAGTGACATATTTTATAAGTGCATATAGTTAATTTGAAAGAATAAGAAAACCAAAATGAATAATAGTCATAAAGAATATGTTTTGAATAAAAACACAAGAGAAACTGAAACATAACAGAAGAAAAGCTATGGGAATTTTTCTCCCCCTCTCTATGGTAGCTAGAAATACCCAACAATACATCTCACCAAACCAGGCCTTGAACTTGTCTGTTTAAGAATCCAGGAAGAAGAGGGCTGGATGCCTGCAGCATCCTCAGACATTTCTACTGTGACAGCTTGTCATAAATGATATATACTCCAGGATCCTCCAAATTTGGAAGCAAAAAAAGAACCACAGATAGGGACTGGGTTGTGAGTCGAGGTGGTTCTGAGATTGGACAGTGAATGACTTTACATAGGACTTTTTCATCCTCAGATGGGGAAATCTAAGGAGCCAAGAGATGGTGTGGTAATCCCACATGCCAGCTCCTCACCTGTGGTATCACAACCTGCACACACCTATGCAATGCCTTCTTTCTGCATTGAATTCATGGATGTATTTTCACAATGTCTTGCTTTACTTGGTAAAGTTCTTAACAGTTTGAATCATGACAAAAACCTTGTCCACTATCCTAAGAGTTAAAGATTTGCTAGATTCAGACAAGTTCATGTTGGATGTGGTGACACACACTTATAATCCCAGCACCCAAGAAGCAGAGGCAGAAGGATTGCAAGTTCAAGGCCAGATTAGCCAAGATTAGCAAGTTTTAGGTTGGCCATTTCTACATAAAAATACCCAAAAAGGTAAAAATTAATAGGTTAGCAAATGCATTGTCATTTATAAAGCCTAATAGGCAACCCAATTGAGTATTTAAATTTTTTTTAACTCAGTGTTGTGATTTAAAGAAATGTTCCCTGAGGCATTGTTCTAGAAGGCTGTAGGACCTTTAGGAGGTAGAGATTCACTAGGGAAGGTCACAGGTGAATCTTGATATTTCATAGCCCTGCCCCCCATCCTGTTCCTGAGTGTGGCTCCAACATGACCAGAGAGCCCCTGCTCCTGCCATCATACCTTCCCTGCCTGCTACCAGCCTGAACTACTCCCAGAACTGTAAGCCCAATTACACCTTTCGACTGTAAGTTGTTTCTATCAGGGCTTTTTAACCACAGGGATAACAAAGTAATTAAAACAGTAGCTTTGGAAAACACCCTAGTCAGCCTCTTACTAAGGCTAACATAGATTAAAGCAGTCCAAAGTGGTTCCGGCTGAACAGGGCAGTTGCATGGACTGATTCTATTGCTCCAGAACCCTGTGAGCTATACCTAGTCACAACAGGGTACTCTATTGTCCTTTCAATGTTTCACTTACGGTCCCCACTGCAGGTCGATGTCTGCTCCTCTCTGAGCGAGGACTGGAATGGCTTCATAGTGTTTATTCACAACAGCCACAATAACAGCAGGTCGACCTTGACTATCACAGCAGTTAGGGTCTGCTCCCTGTGGGTCATGGAAAAGGACAAACTTGCCATAAAATCCTGAATTCAACATTGCCCGTCTGCCATCCCACCATGAACAACAAATGTCCTAGAATGGGATGATGGCATTGAGTTGAGTATAAGTCACAGGAAAGGAGAATGAGGAATTTTATGAACATAGCTATAATGAACAAGCCCCCAGATGTTTAAGACTTCTCCCCACATCAGGAGGAGCCACCTTTTCATGGTAAGAAAGCAGGCTGAAGGTAAATTTGGCCACAGAGCAGGGATGCTGTCTAGCCTCATGGACATTACTTGGACTCACAAGTACTTGCCTACATGATTCTTTGCTATAAAAAATGGCAGAGTAACAATGAGTGTAAATCTCTTCACTAGTCATTTACCCCCCTTCATACAGAGTTTAGTTAACAGGCAGCAGGCACAAACCAGGCTGATCTCTGCAGAGAGGCCCGTTCTGATGGCACTCACTTCATCCAGCAGCTGTTCCAGCACAGATAGTCTTCCTTTCCCTGTGGAGCCAACTTCCTCCAGCAGGAGTTTGTTTTCATGCTGCAGGATGACAGAATGTGGTCATCTTCATCTTCTTTGTGCATCTGTGTTGTAGAGTCCCAGCCCCTACATTCAAGGACAATCCCCCGACCCCCTCCCTCTCCCAGCTTAGCAGCCACATTCTCTGTTGAACCACATGCATGGGTGAGTGCTAAGAGAGGGAGAGCGTGGTGTGTGTGTGTGTGTGTGTTTGTTTTCTTGAGTGTTTTTGGGTGTCCACAGTCTTCCATATGCAGCAGTACTGACATCTTTGTGTATCTATAACAAGTCTAACCTGTGCTCAGCTCCCTGGCTTGGCTTGGGTAAGGGCACTGCGTTGACACTGTTTTATACAATCAAGGGCAAGGAGGCTCATGAGAGACCTCACAAAACCTCAGAAACTTTGCTAGCTTTGTAATGAATATTGCTAGGAAATACAGCTAGGGTGAAGCCAAGAATCTACTCTGTAGGCTTACTAAAGTGCTCAAGGCCAGGCCACTATGACAGATCACAAGCCCACCTCAGAAATGGAACTAACAGAGCCTATCTCTTAGAAAAAAATACTTTCACTTGTCCATAGACATATGTAGAATTTCTTTTATGTTTTCAAATGGTATGAAATTTACTGTTATATGTCTTTAAAATTATTTTTTTATATATAAAGGATTTCAAATACTGAAAGCCTGAAGGAAGTGGGCCCAAAAAAGCACATTGCTTCTAGTATGATTCTGTCACTGTATCCTGCTCTTTGTCAAAGTGTTGACAAAAACTAATCCCCCTGCCTTTCTGAGTTGCTAAGCCTTTCGGAAGATTTGGGGGTTCAGGCTACATTACCCCTCATTTGCTACACCACTTCACTGGTGACTTTCTTAGAACAAGGTACTGTATCCAAATCAGAGAAATCCCAGCTTGGGTCTTGGGTATGGTACCCAGGCACAATGAATTCTGTACCTTATGGAAAAATGTATTAGAACGTCAGCTTCATGAGTTTTGGGATCACATCTGAGTTTACTCAAAATAATTACTACATAGCTGGAGCTGGGAAGTGCAGATAAGAAGGCACACAGCAGTAGATTTGGGTCACATATAGACTAAGGAGATCTGGTCTTTAAAGTGATAAGCTGCTAATTTAAGGAACTCTGTACTTACACTTACTATTTTGAACTCAGGGAAGATGGAGCGCACAATCATAAACAATCAGTTTCCCAAATTTACTAGTGCCTGTGAGGTTCGTGTTGCAGGAGCGGCATGAAAATGCAAAAAGAAAAAAACAAAAACAAAAACAAAAACAAAAACAAACAAAACCCCCAAAACAAAACAAAAAAAAACCAAGAAAACAACAAAAAAACCCAGTTCCGGCCTTCAGAGCAGTTGAGGTGTGAGCAAGGAGGCTAGTGCATGCCCCCTGTGGAAGCCTAGGGCCTGGCTGACCCCAGGGAGGAAGGATGCACTACACTTGCCCATTTCCATGTTTGGCTCACTACTCCTCACAGTTCTCTGCGCTGCAGCCAATGAGCTCCAGTGACAGGCAAGCTGGGGAAGGCAGGGGGCACCCTCTTCACACTTTCTCCAAAGTACGCATTTAATAAAAAAAAACCCAAAATCCTTAAAGCTTTAGGAAATCCTGAAGTAATGCTCACTTTCAGTGAACTAGTGATTTCGAGGGATTCCTAAGACCACTAAAGTAGATGAAAGCAAAGCAACAAACAAGCGAACATACAGGAGCACATCACACTTTAACACCCTTGCCGCCAGAGGAAAGACCTTCTACACTGGTAGTCCAGGAGACCCTAATGCTTTTCCTACCTCTTGCCTAGTAATTCTGTGGAATCCCATTGTGGTTTGAATGAGTGGTCCCCATAGGCTCATCTGTTTAAATTCTAGGTCCCCAGTCTGTGGAACTCTTTGGGAAGGGTTAGGAGGTGTGGCCTTGTTGAAGTGAGTGTGTCACTGGGAGTGTGCTTTTAGGTTTTAAAAGTTCATGCCAGGTCCAGTTCTCCCTCTCTGCCTGTGGTCAGGATGTAGTTCTCAGCTAATGGTCCAGTGTCTGTCTGCATGCCATCATGCTTCCTGCCAGGATGATAAAGGATGAATCCTCTGAAGCTTTAAGCAAGCCCCCAATTAAACTCTTTCTTTTATAAGTTGCCCTGCTCATGGTATATCTTCACAGCAGTAGAACAGGAACAAATAAAACCCTCTATAACTATCCATCTATACAGGGACTTCAACTCATATACCTGCTCATGCACAGCATTCACACTAGACAACCCAGGCCAGGCACCAGTACTGATCCAACTAGCCCTTCATTTACTCAGTGATCAGACATTGAAGGGTCTTCATGTATTCAGTCAAACCAAATACAAATAATAGATGAGAGATAGATGAGCACTCAGAACTGACCCCAGAAAAAAACATGATCCAGGAAATTAATGAGACTAGTTTAAAATAGTTCTAGTTTACCATTCTGAGAAATTTTAAAGGATTATACCTCCACAAAATAAATGATACAGTTATTTAAGAGGAGGAGAAAATGAGAAAGCATTCCATTACAAAATGTCCAAATAAATATCAAAGTGACAGGATACAGAGCTACAGAGACCAAGAAGGTCACCTACTGTGAGTGGCTCTGGGTTTACAAGGAAGCTTTTGGCCTTGAGATTCTTCATCTTCTTGACACTTTCGGGGGTGTCTGAGAGGCTCTGGCTATAGGCACTCACTGAAATGACAAAGAGTTGGGAGACCAAATGACCCTGCCTTATTTCCCACATGCAAGGAGGCTCCTCAAAAGTCATGAAGATAAAATGGGTTTTCTAGAAATTTTTTATTAAGCCTGGCAGGAAGGACCATTGGCCATCCGCATCCAGGAACTGGAAACTGAGTGAGGGAGGGAAAAGAAGGGATTTTAATTTTTAGGTTAAAAGCACATGCACTTCCCAAGCCCCATGAAGGACTTTAAAAGTCACACCCCAATTCCAGAGAAGCCAGAGAAATAAACTGCCTGAAACATGTTGAGCTTTGTAACTTGGCTTCAGATTTTATAAAAGTCTCATCAATTCTTGCCCTGTTGTCCTTGGCTAATTACTGAAAGCTCACATCAGGGTAGGACTTACCCAAGCTGGACCTGCTGCCAGACAGCCCGTTCCCACCTTCCGTGACACTGCTCAGAAAGTGGTCACTGAGATTCACCGACTTGTTGAAGTACAGGCTCTGGCCAATGAGAACATTTCAAGCATTACTAATGATGGTGGTGCCTTGTCTCAACAGAGAGAATGATCACTGCTAGCCCGCTCCTCAGGAGGGACACTTTGCCTGCCTATTCACAGGCCTGAGGCCGGGAACCTCATGCACAGAAGGCAACCAGTCTACTACTAAGTTATATCCCCAGGGTACTGTCTACTTTTAGTTTTGAGACAGTGTCTCACAAAGTTGTCCCAGATGGCTCTGAAATCACTCCAGCCTTTACCTTGATATCTTCCTGCCTCAGACATCCAACTGGTTTATTTTGTATAAAACAAATAAGTCAAGGTGAATACCAGTAAACATTTTTGCTAGTCTTTTTCCAAGTTTGATGTATCCCATACATAATCACTTCAGTGAGTTCTAAATGGCCCAGAGAAGTACCAGAGCAAGGGTGGGTGGCAACTCCAGTTCCTACCAAATCCTTCTGTGCCAGACAAAGGTCTCTTTTATGGCGAGCACAAGTATTTATACAATCCTATGGAATTCCTTGTGAAAGTGTGATGGTTTGAAAGAAAATGACCCACACAGGACCACACGGAAGAGGCACAATTAGGAAGTGTGACCTTTTTGGAGTAGATACGGTCTTGTTGAAGGAAGTGGTCACTGGTCGTGGGCTTTGAGGTTTCAGATGTTCAAGCCACACCCAATGTGGCCGTCACTTCCTGCTGCCTATGGATCCAGATATAGAACTCTTAGCTCCTTCTCCAGTATTATGTCTGCCTGCATGTCACCATGCTTCCTGTCATGATGATAATGGACTAAATCTCTGAACTATAAATCAGCCCCAATGAAATGTTCTCCTGTATAATAGTTGCTGTGGTCATGGTGTCTCTTCACAGCAATGAAGCTCTAATCAAGACATCAAATTTCACACTACTTGAAACTTTTCTTTCTAGTCATTACATGAAAGCATTTATGTAAACTGTAAGCCAGAATTCACCAGTTCAATCAGATCATGAATAACTTGTAAAGGATTACATACCTTGTTCGAGACTTGAATATAGTTCAGCCTGATGCTAACTTCATAGCCATCTTCATGGACAGTAGCAGAGATAAGCTTTAAAAAGAAATTTAAGGACATTCTCAATTGTGTTGTGGGACTCAATATCTAAAAATTCTGAGATATCAAACTCTATATTTAATAAAATATTTACCACAGAATAAGGTCAAATAGAGAAGCAAAGGGAATAAACTAGATGAGATAAATAGAAAACAAAAAACTAAATAGCACACCCCAAACCAACTGATCTGTAATCCTAATTATAAATGAGTGAAATACTTCAATCAAGGACACAGACTCTCAGACTGAATAAGGAAACAAGATCCAAATTTATATTTTCTACAATAGACTTCCTTCAGTCAACCATACGGCTATGGCATCACCTTTGAAAAGGTATCCTGGTGAATGGGTGGGGAGGCAGCTCTGCATGCAACAAAAGAGCTCACAAGTAACCAGCTTTCACTGTAAGCTGTGAAACAAATTTAAACAGGGGTAACTAATGTTTTTGAAGATTAGATGGGGGCTTTCTGTTGTCTTTGTTGCTACTGAAGACCAGCCTTAATCCGTAGTGATCTGATAGGAGGCATGGGATTATTTCAATCTTCTCATATCTGTTGAGGTCTGTTTTATGGTCAGTTTTGGAGACAGTACCATGAGGTGCTGAGAAGAAGGTATATTCTTTTGATTTAGGATGAAATGTTCTATAAATATCTGTTAAGTCCATTTGGTCCATAACTTCTGTTAGTTTCACTGTGTCTCTGTTTAGTTTGTGTTTCCCTGGTCTATCCATTGATAAGAGTGGGGTGTTGAAGTCCCCCACAATTATTGTGTGAGGTACAATGTGTGCTTTGAGCTCTAGTAAAGTTTCTTTTACAAATGTGGGTCCCCTTGCATTTGGAGTATAGATGTTCAGAATTGAGAGTTCTTGTTGGTAGATTTTTCCTTTGATGAGTATGAAGTGTCCTTCCATGTCTTTTTTGATGACTATTGGTTGAAAGTCGATTTTATCTGATATTAGCATGGCTACTCCAGCTTGTTTCCTGGGACCATTTGCTGGGAAAATCGATTTCCAGCCCTTTACTCTGAGGTAGTGTTTGTCTTTGACACGGAGGTGCGTTTCCTGTATGCAGCAAAATTCTGGGTCCTGTTTATGTATCCAGTCTGTTAGTCTATGTCTTTTTATTGGGGAATTGAGTTCACTGATGTTAAGAGATATTAAGGAATAGTGATTGTTACTTCCTGTTATTTTTGATGTTATTTTTACGTTTGTATGGTTATATTCTTTTGGGTTTGTTGAAAGAAGATTACTTTCTTGCTTTTTCTAGGGTGAAGTTTCCCTCCTTGTGTTGGCATTTTCCATCTATTATCCTTTGTAGGGCTGAGTTAGGGGATTTTGAGGGGGGGCAGGAAAGGGGACAACATTTGAAATGTAAATAAAGAATATATCTAATAAAAATTGTTTAATAAAAAGAGACTATATGGTAAAGTTTCTTTTAGGTCTTGTGAGGCATAAGTTCTCTAATACAAATGCTTAGACTTGCTGTTGTAGCTCAAAGCAGCCACAATTAACATGTAAATGGATGGAAATACCTCTGATCCAATAACCAGAGTGCACAGTTTGCTGAACTCCAGATTAGAACCAAGTATATATAAGCTATCAAAATAGTTCATTCAAGGAAGCTGAGCAGTCCTTGAAAACAAGACAGATTCAGTGTTGGATGGTTTTGTGTCAGAGAAGCTGATGGTTTGATGTGGAAGGGTCTCTTCTAGTTTGTGACAAACCGGAAATGTTCTTCCATTGAACTGTCTTTTAGTATTGATTTTGTACCACAGAAAAGGCATGTGGCTTGGAATCTGTATGCTTATTACAATCTAAATGCCCAAGATGTAGCAGTGCAGTTTGGAGCAGCCTGCCAAACTTCTCTGGGCCGCAGTTACACTGGTAATCAAGCAAAACTTGCTATGAATTTCTACGGAGTTAAAACCAAGCAATGCAACACAACACAAAACAACTTCAATTTTGTGCCATTAAAAACCATCACTTTCAGCCGGGCGGTGGTGGCACATGTCTTTAATCCTAGCACTTGGGAGGCAGAGGCAGGCGGATTTCTGAGTTTGAGGCCAGAAACCCTGTCTTGAAAAACCAAAAAAAAAAAAAAAAAACAAAAACAAAAACAAAAAAACCCCATCACTTTATGTTCATGTCTGTATTCCTCACAAGATAAGGGTGGAAAGCAGAGATGGAAGAGAAGGCACACTTAACAAGCAAAGTCTTAAGGAGGCCTGTTCCCAGGGATGCTCTGAGCAGAAGCCTCAGCATACCCACCTTTCCCATCCTGGGCTCTGCAATCAAGGCCCGGAATTCAGGGTTGTTCTGAGCATAGGACCTGAGGTGAGCAGAGATGTGATCCAACTGTTTTCTCCAGTAGCCTAAAAAAGAAGAGAGACCCAAGCATGGATAAGTGTTCCATATTTCAGAAAGACAGAAGCAAGTGTGGAACATATGTTCTCAGGTTATTTTCCTGGGCCAATTGTGTTTATTTTCCATACAGAACCTCAAGTACACACTAAAGTAAGTTCCACAACCACCCCAGCTATTATACATGATTATCACAGGTTACAGCATTTCAAAATTTCATGGATTGCTTCATGTCAAGCCCTTTCTTCTTATGTTATTCTATCTTATATATAAATCATGCTGTCTTAAATTTATGGGTTTGATGGTTTTATTTGTCCCAATCAACATATAGAATGTGCTCACTTCTGTTTCCTGTGCCCTTTCTACTCTATATGGTTATTTTAATGCACTTGAATTAGAAATCAGAGCAGTTTTGTGACCCCAGATGTTTGGTTCTCATGTGTAGGAGAAAGACATAGTAGCTCCCACCTTTCTGCCCAGGTTGGAGGCCCTCAACATGGTGAGATAGATTGAAGTGGGATCTCAGCTAAGATGGCAGAACCAGTCAGCCACTGACAGGATGATTTAGCTCTTCCTTCCTCCTGCATTCTGGGTTCACTCAAATGGCTTAGTCCTTGTTGGAACATGGTACCCCTTTTCTCATTAAGTAGAGTCTCTTTCATTCAGGAATACATGATTTTCTTTACTTGATAATAACTTTCTAGAGAGCACACTGACTTCCATCTTTCTTAAGGCTTAGGGTTTAAGGCAAGAATTGTCAGGGTATCTGACCTATCATGTTCCATTGGTCAGCAAGTGACCAGGCCATCTAGATTCCAAGAGAGAGGAAGCAGTCTTTTCCTTTTGAGAACAGGAGGGATATTAGGAATCATTCTGGAAATGGCTGTAGACAATCTCCCTTAGGACTAATGATACACTCAAGTCTACAAGAGTCAATCAAATTGTGGATGATTTCTAACTCCTAGCATGGAAACTTAGGGAGCAAGAATAGAGCTGGGATACTCCCTGAGGAGTGTGGTACTCCCTTTCCCCAGAGAAACCGGTTTAGAAAGCAGTGAGAGGCTGGAGAGGTTGCTCAGTGGTTGGAGAAACATGCTCTTGTAGGGGACACAGGTTTGATTCCTACTCACATGGTGGCTCACGATCATCTCTAACTTTAGTTCCAGGGGATCCGATGCCCTCTTTGACCTCCATGGGCAGACACCAAATGTACATATAATGCAAACACACATATGCAGGCAAAACACTCATACATATAAAATAAACAAATCTAAAACTAAGGATTTAAGTTCTCTGGAGGTGTTTCTAAAGACATCAGTACATTAATGAAAAGAATATACTGAAACTCAGAATAGTCAGTGGGTGGTATCTGAATTCTGATCCACTCTCTCTCTTTCTCTCCCTCCCTCTTGCCTAATATGATGGAAACTCCACTCCAGGTAAGTACAGTCAGGAACAAAGTCCTGTCCATCTTAGCTCTAAGTTCCACTTCAGTATCTCCTCAGAATAGACAGGACTTCCATATTTCTCCTCCTGCCACAACTGCTTATTCCACAGCCTAAGTTCTTGGAAAGCATGCTCAAAAGAAACTGTCCCTCTTCCTGTCCAGTCATTACTCACAGTGTGGAGACTCTATGTTGATGTCATGTATTGTTGATACTGGGTATTCAGATCACCTGTTCTTCACTCACTTATCAAAGTGTTTCTACCTTTTGAGAGAGGTAGAAACAGAAAACTATATATATGATTGCTGTATTCCTTGGGTTCTTCTGAGAGAAAAGCACCATTGTTTATGCCAAAACAGATTTCTGCCGAAGAGGGAAAGAAGGCCAGAGATCAGAGTTTGGAAGCTCTTCCCAGAGCAACTGACTTCATTGTAACAGAGTGTGGAAAAGTTCAAGCTCAGAACAATGGAGAGGATGTGTGGTTGTTTGAATAGGTATGGCCCCATAGCCTCAGGTGTTTGAATGTTTGGTCCATATGGAGTGGCACTATTAGGAGGTGTGGCCTTGTTGGAAGTATATCACTGTGGGGGTGGGCTTTGAGGTCATATACGCTTGTCCCAGTGTGGCACACAGTCTCCTTCTGCCTGTGGATCAAGATATAGAGCTCTCAGCTCCTTCTCTAGCACCATGTCTGCCTGCCTACTGCCATGCTTCCTATCATGATGATAATGGAATAAACCTCTGAAACTGTACACCAGTCCCAATGAAATGCTTTCCTTTATAAGAGTTGCTTTGGTCATGGTGTCTCTTCACAGCAATGAAACTCTAAGACAGGATAATAAGAGGCAAATTTAAGGTACTGGGTATTTAGCTCAGTGGTAGAGTGTGCCTCACATGCACAAGGCCCTCAGTTCAATACCAAAGAAGATAGCGGGGGCAGTTACAATGCTGAGAAATTTACTACAGGTAACAGCTAAATCATAGGTCAGCTACTTTACACAGAACCAGAATAATAATCAGGTAATAAGAGCTCTTCTGAAGTCAGAAAATTATCCAAACACCAACCTAAGAAAATGCTGCTGTAAAAGATCCCTCCTTTAATTGGGTCAATCTGTGGAAGGATTGATGGCCTAGACCATACTGGAAACGCCAGAACAATGACCTAACAGTATGCAGGCTCACTGGCTGCGAGTGGTCAGGGAAAGGAGGCAAGGAGCCTTGCCAAAACTGCACAACCACCATCTTCCTACGATGACAGAATGCAGGCCAAAGGTGTGCTCCCCAGTGAGCTGCACCAGAGGTTTCACACTGCAGTTCATTGGAAAGACGGAGCTAGCTATTAGATACTGTGCAAACAGCAGTCAAAAGCCTGGGGGGAAACTAGCCAGGCTTGAATAATCAATTATTAAAAACTCCAGTTTCAACAAAAGAGTGAAAACAAAGAGGAAAGCCCAACCAAACGAAGGAGTAAAAGGAAGGTGAGAAGAACTGCTGTGACGACTGCCCACCGAGGCTTTGACCAAACTTCCTAGGAGCCATTGGAGACATGCTCAGGGGGTTAGGCTGCAGATCCCGTACATGTTCCCCATCGCCCCTGCAGCACACACACACACTCTCTCTGGGACACTATGTGAAGGACGCCTGTCACAAGGGCCTGAGAAATGTCAGGAAGAGCCAAGCCCATGGACAGGCAGATCGGAGGCTGTCAGGCCGTCTGGCACTTGGGAGAAGGGATGTGGAAGGTGGCCATCTGAGAAGCACAGGCTTGCTCCTGAGCTGCTGACTGTCTTCTGCAGACTGTGAAGACAGCTACATAACATTATTAAAGTGCTTGATGTCATTCAATTGCATGCTCAAGCATCGTTAAAATGGTGACCTTCATACTATGTAAGTTTTAGACAATAAAGGGCCATAATGGCAGGTGATAATGATGCCACAGACTCAGTCTGTCTACCCAGCAGAGGCCCACATGTGCCATGAGACTGATGCACTAGACTGCAGGGTAGGAGTTAAAGTACTGGAGGAATAAAAGTTTAAGGAAAGGGTACTGTTTGTACAGAGAAAATGACCTGAGTAAAGAAAAAGGAACACACTCCCAGTCTGTGAAAGTAAAACTAAAAGGGAGAAAATACAGGAGGTTCTGCCAGAGAGAGGGCTGTCTCCCACCAGAAGCAAGCGTCTCCCCTCACCTCTTCCCGGGCTGACAGCTGTGAGGACCGGCCTGTGGTCGCTCATCTTCTCCTGCCTCTGCCTGTGAGAAGCCGCCTCCAGCTCCTTCTTAGCCAGGAGCTTGCCAGCTGGGTAGAACAGGCCAGAGGTCTGTGTGCTCATGTCCTTCTTAGACCCAGTGGCAGATGTGGGCAAAGGGACGCTTAGGGGCTGCCAGGCAGACCGGGGCTATGAGCAAGGGAGAGCATACACTTAATGATTAGAATATAATTAAATTCATCTACTCTCAGAGAATATAATTAAGTCAGAATAAAAACACCTAAAAGCTTTCTTTGAACTAAGTTTTGTTGCTGGATGGTGGTGGTGGTAAAGGTGGTGGTAGTAGTAATGGAGATGGCAGCAGTGGTGATGGTGGTGGTGGGGGTGGTGGGGGTGGGGGTGGTGGGGGTGGTGGGGGTGGTGGTGGGGGTGGTGGGGGTGGGGGTGGCGGTGGTGGCGGTGGTGGCGGTGGCGGCAGTGATGGAGGTGATGGCAGTGGTGATAGTGGTGGCTGCCACAGCAGTGGTGCTAAGAGTGGTAACAGTGCTAACGGTGGCAGTGGTGGTGGTGTTCTCCCCACCACTGCATCTTCCTGGCTTCTGTCTTTCCCAGCAACACTTAGCTTGATCTATGAAGGTAGCCCACTCCCCTTGGCCATTTATTTTCCTCAGTTCAGTCAATTAATGATGCTTGTATCCTGCCTGGGGCCTGGAAAACTTCTACCCTCTCAGTTCTGTAATTCAGTTGAATACAGTCTTTACTGTGCAAACATATTCAACTACCAAGAACCAACTTCTTTGATGGATCTAAGAAAATCACCATGGAAGGCTGTGTGTGGGCTGTCTGATGTCACCACATCTAAAGGGGTACAGTTCACATGGCAGACAATGTATGTTTGTGTATTTATTAGGATACATTTCCTGGTAGAGAGAAGAAAATGTCTAAGAATGTACTACAAACAATTTTTAGCAGATGGCAGACAGTATAAGAAAGAACACCTTTTTCTTTTTTTCACTTAAACTGTAGGGTGGATGGGCCCCAGCGGGCCCCACAGTATGACTTAGTTAAGACAGCATGTGTCCTTCACAAGTGCATGCGCAGTCTCTCAGTTTCTGTCAGTAACGAGAGAAGGTGACGGCTGAAGCACTGTGCAGCTTAGAGAAACTGTGACAGCTAACAGGAAAATGGTTGGACCTGTGTGTGTGCCTCAGTGACAAGCCAGAGGCTATTGGCAGGGAGAAATCTTATTGGGAAAATCCAGGCGAAGGTCATTCTGCCCCGTGCAGACAGAGTTACTTCTTTCTGGGGTGCTACATCAGTGGATGTAGCTATTAGACTTTGTGCTATTAGACTTGAATCTCTGTCAGAGCAATGCAATTTTAGTTTCTTGATTTTTTTTTTTGAGACAAGGTTTTACTTTCTACCCTAGTGAAAATATATAACTTTTGAAGAAATCATCCAAGCATTTAATACCTAAATTGAATTTATTTGCATGCCTAATTCAAAGTACATGTGCAAGGTGTACATATTTTGACTCTGTTCTCCTGGGCTTATTCACAGGGCACACAAAGTCAGAGTTACACCTGAGCGGCAGTTCTTACCTCAGGAAATGGGCGAGCCGCCCCAGCAACTATGGCCAAGCTGTTGTTCATTCTAAATCTTGTTATAGACTTCACGTAAATACCACAGGAGCCACAGAATCGGGCGGTCACATGGTTGCTGGCCCCACATTTTGGGCAGACAGAGTGGCTAGCAGAAATGCCAAGCTAGAGAACAGAAAATGTATGTATGATATTAGAGTTTTAATTTGTCTGTGTAAACTATTCTCACACCATACAATTTCTAGCCATGGAAATAGCATAGGCTTCTGCTTGCTGACCTAACAGCTCTCCCTTTAGACTTTCTCCTACCCGGGCACCATCACTGAAAGAAACATAGCCCAAGCTATCTTTCATAGTATTATAGGTGCTTAAAAATTACTACTTAAATATATTTTATGTTCGTGTGTGTGTGTGTGTGTGTGTTACATTACAGTGCCTGGGAGGAGTCAGGAGACAACTTTGGAGAGTTGGTTCTTTCTACCACATGGATGACAAGTACTGAGTTCAGGACTTCAGGCTTGGTGGAAGGTGCTCCCACCCACTGAGCCATCTTTCCAGCCTGGTAGTGTCAGTCTAGAGGAAATAACTGGGAACAACCTTAGTGTGCAGCAATGGGGGATATCACCTAAGTAAGCCATGATGCGTGCACCTAAAGTCTATATTACAGACAATGAAATGTGGAGCTGCTATAGGAAGCGTGAAGAGGAACTGGCACAGTACACTGCCAGGTGGAAAGGCTGGGTCCGTAAGCTCCCGCCCACTGGGGAACTGAGAGAACACCCGCTTTCTCAGGGGCAGGTCTGCTTCTGAGCAGAGGAGCTTCGGGCGACACGAAGAAGATGACCATTCACTCTAAGCCTTTTGTTATTCACATGCTATATTAGATAAACATAAACAATGTGAATGTTTCCATTAAAAATTAGGCAACTCCATTCACAAAAGAAATTCCAGTGGTCAATAAATGTGGAAAGGTTTAACCTCAAAATATGCAAACCAAATGGCAGTGAGAAGGGCTTCTCAGGTCCAGCATATCAAACTATTATTTCTATCTTCAAATTCTTAATACAAAAAACATAGGAAATGCTTCCTGCAAGGCTACAGGGAGACCTTGGTGGACAGGGTACCTAGCGCAAAAAAAAAAAAAAAAAAAAAGACTCAGTCTTTTCTGTTGTTAGTGTGACTGTCTTGTTTTGTTTTGTTTTTTCACAGGCTTTATCAGTGTAGCTCTGACTGTCCTAGTACTCCTCTGTAGGCCAGGCTGGCCTCAAACTCACAGAGATCTGCGGGCTTTGGCCCCCTGAGTACTGGGATTAAAGGAATGCCCACCACCACCTGGTGAGCTCAGTCTTAAAGTGCCTACCATGGCTCCACACCAGTCACAGAAGGATGCCTCCCAGAGGTTCTGGCAGCCACACCTGGAGCAGGAAATGGTCTCCCCATTTCGAGTGGGCTGATGAGGGACTTCATCTCCATTGCATAGCCACTGCTGAACAAAGCAGCATTGACAGGCAGTCAGAACTATGTTCTCCAGCTCCCACTCCATCCAAAGAAAGAAACAAAGCTTAAAAATGACAGAAACTAGAACTACCCCCACATTCGGACAAATGGAGTAAAAGATTCATTTATGTTTGTTTGTTTGTTTGAAACAGGGTCTCTACATAATCTTGGCGATGTAGACCAGGGTGGTCTCAAATTCACAGAGATTCTCCTTCCTCTTCCTCCCAAGTGCTTGCATTAAAGGTATGTATCACTAAGCTTCGCCCACATTCAGTTTTTAAGCTCATGTTTGTGGTGCTTTGAATATGCTTGGCCCATAGGGAGTGGTACTGTTAGGAGGTGTGGTCTTGTTGGAGGAAGGAAGTGTGTCACTGTGGGGGTGGGCTTTGGAGCTCTGCCCAGTGCAGAAGAGTCAGTTTTCTCCTGGCTGCAATCAGATCAAGATGCTGAACTCAGCTCCTCCTTTGCCATGCCTGCCTGGAAGCTGCCATGTTCCCTCCTTGATGATAATGGACTAAACCTCTGAACTGTAAGTCAGCCTCAACTAAATATTGTCCTTTATAAGAGTTGCCTTGGTCATGGTGTCTATTCATAGCAACGGAAACTGTAACTAAGACAACATTCCTTCCTGGAAACCACAGGAAGTCGATGAAAATGGTCTTCCCATATGTCTGTACTCCTCTATATCACTGGTATCTCAGGCTGAGCAAGCCAACTGTTGATTAACAGCACATTACTGATTACCACGCTGAGCCATGCGCGGCCATGACTGAGGCTTAAATTCTACCCTAATGAAATGTTGCTTTATTTTTCATTCTGGGCATGGAAATGGCTGGGTAAGGGAAGAGTCACTTTTATTCTATCTTGTAAGACCACATTTGAGGCTGTAAAGATGACTCAGTAGTTAAAGAGAACATGCCACTCTTTCAGAGGATCCCAATTCAATTCCCAGCACCCATATGGTAGTTCACAACTGTCTGTAACTCCAGTTCTAGGGGATCTGACACTTTCTTCTGATCACTGAGGACACGATATATACAAGTGGCACACAGAAATACAAATGGCACATAGAAATATGTGCAGACAAAACACCAATATACATAAAATAAATCATAAAATTAAAAAAAAAAAAGAAGAGCACATTTGTACTCCATGTTGTAGAACCTGAAGATCCACACAGTGAGTAGTCCGTGTATACACAGGGCCAGCCGCTGACAGCTTGTTTTGAGCTATTCTTTAACACGAGTGTTTCTAGGAAGGCTCTCTGGGAAGGATGTAAACTATATCACTGGGGGTATGTGAACCCTGACTACACATGGACAATAGTGTGGGAAGCAATACAGGGAGAAGCTCCAACACCGTGGATCTCAGAGCGAGGCTGCCACACGACCAGAGACCACCTTTGCAATGATTCGCTGCCTTTCTTCAGATTCTCTGTAAAGTGTGCCAGCTGGGGATGGAATGGGGAAGGCAGACCGTGGAATGTTAGTTCCCTGGCTTCCCAGATTGCCATATCTCTAAATAAAGTGTAGCTTCTTGACTCAGTTCCTGTCTCTGGTCCCTGGCGTCAGTATTCTAGTTACACAAGGAATTCTCTTATTGTGAAGAGGAAAATGGTTGTTTCTTGAGAATTTCTAACACTGTTACATAGACCTGGTTTAGAACCTTGGCTCCTGTTCCTTATTCACTATTGTGTAATACGACAGCTTCTCACTTTCCCAATGGGAATGACAGTAAAAGTGGCAGTTCTGTGACTAGATACAGGCTCTGGTCTGCAACCAGTCTGTTGTCCAGGATTCCACAGTCTGTATCCTCACGGGTCTGGAGTGGGTTTGGGATCTTCAATGCTTAGTGAGTATGAGACACTCAGGATAGGGTCAAGTTCTACACCTCAATTTTCTGTCTCTCCGGGCTTTCAACTAGGTGCTGACTTATGCACGTGAAAGGAATCTAATTCTACATTCCATCCCACTTATGCAATACCAGCAATCCTGTCACCCAGTTGTCAAATAGTTATCGAATCAATGAATACCAATCCAATTAATACACAAATACATATACTGCTACATATTCCATATGTAATATTAACTATATGGATCACAAAAAATATTTTTCTAAAGACAACTTTCTCTCAAAGATGGTCAATTTAATTAACTGTATTTGCCCAGCTGAATGAACCCTGTTTAACTCAGGGGTACCTTGTTATCCAAAAATAGAACTTTTTTTTTTATATATAGAAAAGGTTCCTATCAGTCCATAACATGGGGAACTGAGGAAGGAGAGGGGTCATATCAGCCCATAACACAGGGAGCTGAGGAAGGAATATTTCTATGTTCATTAACCTAGTTTCTGTGCAATCAGAGACAGGCTCTTTGGGACAATCCAAAAGGATAATTCTTTGGAAACTTTTGCTTCAGATCTTACATTTCAATTATCCTAATATTAATTTTTTCTTTTTTAAAAAGAAAAAGATTTGTTTTATTTTATGTGTGAGTATATTTTCTATATGTATGTGTACCATGTGCATACCTTGTACCAGAGGACATGACACACTTCCTCCAACTAAGGCCACACCTCCTAATGGTGCCACTCCCTAGGCCACGCATATTCCAACCTCCACAATTCTCAATGAAAAATTTGAAGGCTTTGGGTTCAGAACCCCATGTTGGCAAAATCTCTGTCAACATTTAACTTAGTGGCTCAGCAATTAGGAGCATGGACTACTCCTGCAGATAACCTGGTTTCAGTGCCAAGACCCACATGGTGGCTCATGACCATCCATAATTTCAGTTGCAGGGAATCCAGTGCCCTTTTCTGATGTCCTCTGGTGCCCTCCTCCTAGCAGTCTTCTGTTTGCATTCAGAACAAGATGTAGAATTCTCGGTTCCCACAGCAACGTGTCTGCCTGGACGCTGCCATGCTTCCCATCATGATGATAATGGACTGAACCTCTGAACAGGTAAGCCAGCCCTAATTAAATGTTGTCCTTTATAATAGCTGCCTTGGTCATGTGTCTCTAAACAGCAGTGGAAACCCCAACTAAGACAAAGATTAAAGTCCAAGTGGGCTTTTAAAGTTGCTTTAAGGAAATAAAAATGATCTTACCCTATCCTATCAATGTTGCTAAACAAAGACACAAAGCTATCACATTGAACATGCATTGCTATTTTCTGTCATTTCTATAAACACTATCATTCTAACACCTAAATCCTTATAAGCCATCAACTTTGGGGCCCTGGAGACATGTTTTAGCAGTTAAGAACACTAGTTGCTTTTGCAGAAGACCAGGGTTTGATTCTCAGCACCCACATGGCAGCTCACAATTATCTGTACCTCGAGTTCCAGGGGATTCAATGATCTCCTCTGACATCCATGATTCTCAGACATGCACATGGTGCACATGTATGCATTCATGCAGGCAAGACACTCATATATGTAAAATAAAATAAATAAATCTAATTTTTTAAAATTTTTATATTGCTCCTAAACTGTTTTGTTGACAGATGAAAACCAGAAATGGAAGAATAATATCATTGGCTGTTAATATAATTGACTTAACATGTGTTACTTTTGATAAGAAGTCCAGAAAACCAAAGGAAAGGATAAGAGGAGGAAGAAGGAAGGGATGAAAATTCTCTTACGTTATTTCTGCAGGCTTTTGCTCTTATAATTTAGGGTAACCTCAAACTCACAATTCTCCTGTTTCAGTTTTCCAAGCATTGGGATTATAGAAGTGTGACCCCACACTCAAGAGTTTCATGTGTCCCATGGTGGTTTCAAATTGAGAATGACCTTGAACTTCAGCTTGTACTGCCTCTACCTCCTAATGCTTATGAGCGTGTGCCAGCACACACTTTATGTAGTGCCTAGACTCAAACTCAGAGCCTCAGGAATACTAGGCAAACAATTTACCAAATGAGCTATCTGTAGTCAAAACTTAAATCTTTTGATGAGAAATTTACCCGAGTCTGTCGGAACGTTCATGCCATGAGTGCCATCCTTTTCCACTGTGATGCTTTCTTAACCTCACTATCATTATCTCAGCTGCTACGGAAAGTGACAGTGCATTTCATGATGACAGAATACTAAAAATCTGAGCCCACATTACCAGATAGCTACTAATACAAGATTCCCCCAATTTACAATGGATTTGATTTGGGACTAATGTGTGGATGTTCGGGTTAATTTTGTCAGTCTCATTAGCCTATTTCCATGGTTGGTTCTGAAAATTCAGCTATGGAACAGGGATAACTCTTTTTTTAAGCCTACACAGATTTTCCTTTAGGTGGCAATGGAGTACAGCTGCACAGCTATAAAATCTGCTCCTGATGCTGGAAGGCTCTGGGGAGTGGACAAACAGGCACACGAGGGCGGTGAGTTATGCAAATTTAGTTCTAGTCTTAGCCTTTGGCCTGGGGCTAAGAGCACAGCACACAACACAGGCCAAGTGGGAGGCAAAAGGCAGGGCGGTGAGGGGGACCAGTAAACAAAAGCTGAATGCAAGCACTCTTTTTGCCCCTCCTTTTCTTGAACTGTTTAAGGCAGAGGTTAGGACATCCTTACAAGGTGTGCAGTGCACAGGTGCAGGATATGTGTAACTATAGCAGGAAGGATAAGGTCAGGGGATGAGGTCATGACCTACCTACTGGCATTCTTTCACTACCACTTTAGCATGCCTAACAAAATACATGATGCAAATACTAGGATCTAAATCACATGTGGAGGGGTTTCCCCACATGGAGCATTCGACAAATTTTAATTAATAAGAATAATTTATATAGTGGACTGGAGGGATAGCTCGGAGGTAAAAATGGTCTTCCAGGGGACCTGGGTTCAGTGCCCAATTGGCAGTTAATAACTGTCTGTAATTCCAGACCTAGGGGATCCATAGCCCTCTTCTGGCTTCTTCGGGCACGGTATGCATTTGCTGCACACACATAATCTAAAATAATAATAATTCTATGTTTTGTGCATGGCATGATGTATGTGCAATGATCATCTCTATCACTGAGCATTTGTGTCACTTCCTTTACTTATCCTTTCTGGATGGCAAGAACACAACATTTAGTTTCTTGGAAAGTTTCAGATACAGTGAGTAGTGATGATCAATAATAACACAGGTGAGAAGAATTCACACAAGTGAGGTGTAGTCATCATGAAGTACAAAAGAGCTCTTGACTGTATCTTCAGAAGCACAGTCTATCTTTCATCAACTTCTCCCTAGACCATCACCTAACAGTCTCTGTGGGGTTTCTTTTTTTATGATGTCTTCACATCATGCATGTAAATGAGATCATTCAGTATGTGTCTCTGCCTGGCTTATTTCACACTGAGCATAATGTCTCTATGTTACAGATGAAAGGAAGTTCCTTCCTTTTAAAGGCTGAATGGTATTCTATGCAGTATGCATGCTATGTTTTCTAACTGTTCCTCTGCTAATAAAGTCAGGTTAATGTTGTATATTGCTACTATGAACTGAAATGATCAGGGGATACAGCTATCTCTTTGGCATACTGCTATTTTCTTTGGGTATATATGCAGTAGTAAGACCGCTGGATCACATGATAATATATTTTTCAATTTTAGAGTTATCCCCAGACTGTTTTCCATATGTTTATATTAATTTAAATTTCCATCAATAGTGTAAATGATTCTTCTTTTTCCACAGACTCACCAGCATTTGTTATTTTTGTCTTTTTGATAGCAGCTGTTATAACTGGAGTGAGGCAGTATCTCATTTTAAAAGTTACTTTATTTGTGTGTATGTGTGTGCACACATGCTTACCATGGAGGGCATGGGGAGGACAGAGGACAGCTTTGGGAGTTGGTTTTGTCCTTCTACCCTGGGTTCCAGGGATCAAACTTGGATGTGAAGCTTGCACAGCAGGTGTTTTTCGCCTGCTGAGCCACCTCCCTGGCCTCTAGCTGATGGTTAGGGGTGCTGAACACTTTCAAGTGCCTATAGGCTATTTGTAACATTTTAGAGTATCTACTTGAGTCCTTTGTTCATATTTCCACCATCTTTTGTCCTGGAGTTGCTTTAGTCTGTCTGTACTGGGTTGGTAACTTCTGGTAAAGTGCAGTTTGAATGTCTCCTTCCACCCTGCTCTGTCTTTATCCTGCTGATCCCTTTGCTATGTAGACTTGTCCTCCTTTTGTGTAGCCCTGTTTGTCTATTTCTACCTTTGCTACTGAATTTTAGGGTCAAGACACTAGAAAATGTCCTGAGATTTCCTTTGTTTTTTCTAGTAGCTTTGTAGTTTCAAGTCTTAGGTTTCAAGTCTTTAGTTCATTTTTAATTGATTGTTGTACATACAAGAAAAGGTTCCAGTTTCATTCTTCTGCAGGCTGAGATCTGGTTTTCTTAGCACAATTTATTAAAGAAACTGTCCTTTCCTCATTTTATGTTCTTAGAATCTTTGTTCAAAATCAACTGGTGGGGGGGCTGGGGAGATGATTCAGTGGTTAAAAGGGTTGCTTTCCAGAGGACCCCAGTTAAATTTCCAGCTCCCAACCATCTGTAACTCCAGTCCAAGGACATCCAATACCATCTTCTGGCCTTTGAGGACACCAGGCATACACGTGGTGCACAGACATATATGACAACAAAACACTCATATACATGTAATAAGTAAATAATACAAAAATAAGTAAGTAAGTAAATAAGTAAATATTTTAAAACATCAGTTGGTGGTAAATATGTGGGTTTATTCCTAGCTATGCTGCAATTCAGCTCCATTGGCCTGTATATGTGTCTTATGTGTATTTTATATATACTGTGCTGTTTTGATTATGAAGGCTTTTTTTTTTTCAGGAAGTGTGATGGCTTCAGCTTTGTTCGTTTTGCTTAAGATTACTTTGACCATTTCAAGTCTTTTGTAATTCCATGTGAACTTCAGGACTTTTTTCTCCATTTTTTTTAAAGTCATTGAAATTTTGACAATATTTCCCTCAATCTGTGGACTGCTTTGGAAACTGCAGAGAGTTTATCTATGTTAATTATTCTGATGCCTGAACATGGGATAACCTTCCACTTACTCCTTTTTGCTCTTTCTTTTTTTGAGACAGATCTTGCTGTGTAGTCAAGGCTGGCATGGAATTCATGCTTCTCCTGTCCAACCCTACTGCTGGCTTAGTACCATGCTCAGATTTTCTTCTATTTCTTTTACTGCTGCTTTGAACTTTTCATTTTTTTATGTTTATATCTAATTATTTACTATCTCTTCTTCAAAACTTGCTAGATGAAATAGAAAAACAAAAAACAAAACAAAAACAAAAGAAAAAACAGAAAACCCAGAAGTGCATGTATGTGCACACATAATAAATAGAAAATATGAAGAAAAAAAAAGGCCAGGCATGGTGACATACACCTGTAATCCCACTTAATCAGGAAGCTGAGGCAGGCAGATATTTGTGAGCCTCATCAATATAGTGCATTCCAGGCCAGCCAGGGCTACATAATGAGACCCTGTCTAAAAACAACAACAACAAAAAAATTAGACAAGTGAGCAAATAAGTAAAAAGAAATTTGAAAAAAGAGGACCAAAAATCAAAGCAAAGAGAGGAAGATAATAAAAAGCAAAATAAAAACCAGGATATAAAATGTGAAGAATTTAAAAGGACCACAAAGTTCACATATCACTGGCCTGACAGGAGGATGGGGCAGGGCATCCATACTATCAAGATAAGAGAAGCATCTAACCACAGACCCTATGGACAGTATAAGGTGACGTCATAAGGTAGCATGCATGATGTGTTGGAAAGGAGTGATATTATAGGGCTAAATGTATGATAACACCTGTACTGGTGTAAAAATGAAATTGGAGACAGAAATAAATGGAAAGCTATCCCATGTTCAGGTATCAGAATTACCACAGAGTAACATGTCTGCAGTGGAGGTCAGAGGATAATTTTGTAAGTCAACTCTCCCCTACTGTCAAGTACATGGAACTAAGGTTGCCAAACTTCTGTGGCAAGTACTTTCATCTTCTGGGCCATCTTGCAGTCCTATTTTGTGTTTCATAATGGTCTTTCTCCTCACTGTATGTCTTACTTCTCCACTAACATCAACTGTAGGGGGCCGTGCAGAAGGAAGACAGAGCAGCTTTAGAACTCCTGGAATGTGGCCCATTGCTTAGCACAACCGAGATGGGTGAGCCTTGGGAGGCAGGGCCCAGAGGGCCATGTGACCTGAGGACTTCATGCTCTTTCAGAGTTCTGCTATGCTTGTTGCCTTCCCAGTCATCTTATCCCTTATAATCTATGCGCTGTGGGAAAACTCTAAGGGGCCTTCCAGCCCCTCACTGGGCAGTGCTGTTGGCATTTACAATCATAGAGACTGATCTTTCCCAAGGATTGCTGCTGGAGCAGATTAATGATTCAACCACCACCCTTAGAAAGAACTTAGAGATGTAGGCTGCTGGGGAATTTAACTTGTTTTTGTTAGTGGCTTTGATGTAGAAAATCTTAAATTTAAACTTCAGAAAGCACAGTCTTGATAGTCGAGCCCGGGAGTTTAGAGGTTGGGGCAGCAGAGCAATGGCAGGCCGACAAACATTAGCTCATGTGACTTTCTTCCTAAAGCTGGGCTGGCGAGCAAGGCGATGATTGATTACCTGTACCCATCTTCCCCCTCTCCTTCCTGGTATGATTTAATAAACAATGTTAATGAGTAGATGTGCACCTTGAGGATTTAAAGTAAAAAAGACTTATTTTTATATAAAAGTTTAGATTTGTGATTCTCTTAAGATTTTTATAAGAGTATTTTTTTAAGATAAATAATAAGATGATTGATCTTTTCTTTGTAACCACAAATTACAGCCTGCCAGTAAGAGAACTGGCTGAGAAAATATCCTGCTTGCTTACACTTTGTTAACCTATAACAAGTTACTTAAACATAAATGTACATGGGTCCTTGGGAATAATTTGGTTTTTTTTTTCACCTGTAATATGTAAAACATTTAATCATGTAAGGGTATTGGGGAACATGCTGGGCATTTTTACCTATACTCTTTGTAATTATTCACTTGACAAAAAACAGGATGAAACCACACTGTAATTTTTATATTGCCTTAAACATTTTTCTGGAATATATAAGCTATGGGAGAAAAAAAAATAAAGTTGTTGGAGCTTGTTGGAGCCTTGCTTCATCTACCAAGGTTGTGTGTGCGTGTGTGTGTGTGTGTGTGTGTGTGTGTGTTCGCACGCTTGTTTTCACCCTTTCGATGGTCCTAGACAATTAAGCTTTGCTCCCTCAGAGAAAAGCCTGCTGAGTGACTAATCACCGACTCCAGCCCTCTTCCTCAGTGTACCCGACCTGTTGAAGCTTGCTTCAGCAAACAAACTTAGTGGTTACCAAAGATAGGATGTCCACATGCAGTCCACCTACCTCTTGTGTAGGAGGCAGGGCCCCCTCACAGGTGACACAGTATCTCAGATGAGCAGGATTCCCAGTGCCACAGGTTCGACAGATCACCCTCTCCTTGACAACAGGGAAGTACAGAAAGAATGAGCAATGAGGGGGTGGAGATGCCCCACAGTCCTGGTGGTCAACTCCCAATGTTACAGCACCCAGTCAGGAATACCACACTGGTTTGGGATTATTGAAAAAAAATTATCATTGTCTGGCACTATGCCAGACAATTGAACACAGTTTTAATAGAGACAGAACTGCAAGCAAGCAAACAAATGGAAAATAGGACTCATTTGGTTTGAGGAAGCCAATTGGAAATTTTACAATGATTATGTTCCCATCTCCGGTACCGGAAAGTCAACAGTCAACAGGCTCTCTCTTCATCGCCTACAGTGTAAGGAGAAAGGCTCGACACCAGAAGGAGTTCAGTCTGTGGATTTAGAAGTCTCTTGGGTCCCAAGGCTTTATGCTAAGTAGGAATTTAGGTTTGTTCTATAGGTTCTGACTTATATAGAATTTGAAGAAGTGACTGTCGGAAGAAAATATTAATGAGGTTTTCCAAGTTAATTCACAAGATAAGGTGCAACAAAGAAATAGAGATGACAGATCTAGAAATGAGGGAGGAGATGGGGTGGGAAGCTGGAACTGCTAATAAGATTAGTACAATGAAGGGGAAACCTCACACTTTGCACTTTGCCCTGGGATATTGGAAAATGCCTACAGGGCACGACCCCACCCGTGGAAGACTGCAGTTTGTAGAATGTGAATTGAAAAAAGAACTGCAGCACAGCTAGGCCAGCGCTCTGCATGGTCAGCCACCAAGTTGCTCAGGGCGACAATATGGCAGCAGGGCCAGTTTATCCGGAGATGGCAGCAGAGTTAGTGCCCTCACTCCAGGACTGGTTTTGCAGCCATTAAAAAAAAAGGATGCAATGACGAAGCGGTCCTGAAAGCTCGCATCCATGTTTCAGAAAGCTAAGGACAGGCAGTGTGTAGCAAGGGCAGGTTCCTACGAAGACACCCCAGAAGCCGCCGCACACAGCTGGTGAAGTGTGACTTGCAATGGAGACACCAGGATACGAGTAGTTCTAACCACTCACAGCAGATTGAGCAAACAAAAACATGAAGCCGTTTTCAGTGAACAATTCTAAGTCGGTATTAGCCACAATGTGGAAGTCTGAACACTTTGGTAAAGCATTATCTAAATTAACTGTATTGCAATTTATCCTCAATTTGTTTGGGAGAATATGCGTAGGTTCTCCCTTACAGATCCTATTGGCAGTTACATATTTGGGCCAGTATGATTTTCTAAGAATCAGAATGGGTTTGTCTACAAGACAGTGTACTATCCTTAGTCCATTCCGCCAGCTGAAGACAGACACATAATTACTCAAACATTACTTTCTGCATATCTCATTCACATTTCCAGAGAATCACACTGCCTTACCTTTAAGTAGAGGCTGGCCTGTGGCCGCAGCTGTGGAGCAAGAGGAGCTTCGCACACCACACAGATGTGGGTGTTCATGGGAACCATACTGCCGCATTCTGCACACAAGCCCATCTGCTCAAAGGAAAAGGTCAGGCTTGCCTTGGGAGGTGAAGGCTGACAGGACTTAGTTCCTAAGGCTGGACTTGCTTTGGGAAACAGTTGAAATAACTTCCTTTCCTATGATTTTATCGCCATTAAGTGTAAAAACCTGTTTACTCTAGAATGTGAACCATAAGCCAAAGGTAAGCGACAGACAGAAGCGTCCCAGGAAATGCCCATGTGCGTCCGTGAAAGCACAGGTTCCTCCAGGTCGATCTCCAGCTCCCTCTCTGGGTGGGGTCTCCTCCAGCACAGGGCAGGCTGAGAACAGCAGCGCTGTGGCTGCTACTGTAGGAGTCTGTCTTATTTGAAACATTGTTAAGATGGCAATCTCAGTGACAAACAAGGAGGACCAGTGCTTCATGGTAATCGATGGCCAGGTGAAGCGCCCAGGGACTTTTGTTTGATACCGTTGGTTTTATTACATAGTGAGTAGATTCTTTTGCTTTTATTATTTCTATTTTAACTTCATATATATATATATATATATATATATATATATATATATATATATTAGTGTGTGTGTGTGTGTGCGTGCGTTAGGAATAGAGAGGATTGGGGGAGAGACATAGGTGTAATGCTCATGTATGAGGTTCTCAAAAATATTAAAATGTATGTGTGTTCATGTATGTGCAGGTGCACATGTATGTACAGGTTTGTGTGTGGAGGTCAGAAGATAACTTCAGGTGTCATCATCAGGAATGCTGTCTATCTCCTTTGAGATGGGGTTTCTCGCTGGCCTGCAGCTCACCAATGCTGCTAGGCCTGTAGCCCCAGGACTGGCCAGTGAGCTTGTCGCTGAGGGCTGAACTCAGGTCCTTGTGCCTGCAAGTCAAGCAGCACCTCACTGAACGGGATGTGCTTCCAGCCAGATGCCCAGAATGTTAACACGTAATCTAACTGCAATGTCTCAGCACATTCCCAGTGTGCCCAGGCATCCACACATCTCTACCTACATGTGTAGGTGAAAGTAGGCTCAAAATGAGCAAAAGCTTAGGCAACCCTAAAGACTTCCCTAAGGTTTTTTCTGTTTTGTTTTGTTTTGTTTTGTTTTTAATATTCTGTCCAGTTCACACAAATACCTCTCAGCGAAGCCTTACTAGCTCGAGGTACTTGAAAACAGTTTCAGGCCAACCTTGTCCCATTAAAACAGTGAGATTTTAATCTGTTTCTCAGTCTGTCTTCTCCAGGGCCACACTAAGGAAATTCTGTTGCAAGTGTGTTTTTCTATTCTTAAGAAGGATTAGATAGCAAGATATCAATGTGTTCAAAATTCTTTCAGTGAGTGTTTTTGTGTGTGGCTCATGTGACAGGCAATTATTACAATTACCTATATAGGTCACACAAGCCAGAAATAAATGTTTTCAAACATCCTGCAGCTTACCTGAGCCCCTTCTGGGGGTGGAAGACGATAGCCAAATATAGGTGGGACAGGAGCGCCACATTCTTGACAGAAGCGAGCAAAAGGATCAGCTGGACGGGAAGCTAGGCAATGGGCACACCTACAATGAAACAGGTTTCCATGAATCCATAAAGGCTTACACTAATATTCACACATATCCAATGAATGGTGGAGGGTGCATTATTCCCAACGACTACTAGTAAAAGGTTTGTTGGGAGGATAGTTTATCAGTGATGTACCTATGGAGCAGTGCTTATGTACGCAAACCTAACTGAAACACATAAGCATGCAGGCACGCACACACACATGACATCAAAGAAAGAGGGGCGATTCTTGAAAATGTGTGTGTGTGTGTGTGTGTGTGTGTGTGTGTGTGTAGGTGTTTAGGTGCATGTAAAAGATTCCTATTATTAACTATGAGGAAATATGAATTAGAATCACAATGATATACCACTACAATCTCACTAGAATGTCCAAAAGTATGAAGTGTTGGTAAAGATGTATTCCTTTTCACTGCTGAGGTGACTATAAGTGGTATCCCTCCTTTGGAAACAACTGGATATGAGCTGGTCATTCTCCTTCAGGATATCTACCATAACTGACATGGAAGCTGATGTACACATAGTACCTTGTATATGAATGTTCACATTACTTTTTCAGTTTGACTTGCTAGCCAGATACTGGGAGGAGCAGGTGACCTCACAATTGAATGGATAAGCAAACTGTGTTGTACCCATTCAGTAGAAGGTGCAATGTACAAAATGCCCATCAGTAAAAGAAGTAGACATTTGACGTCAGTAACGTGTATGATTCACAAAAACAATAATGAATCAATAAAGCCTGGAGAGTGGGGAAAGAGTGCATGCTACTTTATTACATTACACATGGAACCAATGCAACTCAAGCTAGAGTGACAAGAACCAGATCAACAGCTGACTGGCTGGGGCAGGACAATGTCGGGATGAACTTGTTCGTTCCTGTGACTATAGTGTTAGTGTCACATACATGTGCCAATCACACTCTTCACAGATATACATTTCAGTGCATGTCAGCTTTGTTTTTCTTTCAAAATTTTTCTACTTTAAATTTTTATTTTCTGTGTACAAATGTTTTGCCTGCAATACATGCCCAAGTCTATAGAGGCTGGAAGAGGGAGTTGGATCCCCTGGAAGTGGAGTTATTGACAGTTGTGAGCCACCATGTACTGGTGGTACTTGGGATTAAACCCAGGTTCTTTAGAAGAGAAACCAGTGCTCTTAACCACTGAGCCATCTCTCCAGTCCTGACTTCTTTTTTCCAATTATGTGTTTTTAAAACTCTAAAAAATTTCTATGCATGGTAAATACCAACACTCAGGAGTCTGAGGCAAAAAAATAGTTTTGAGGCCAACCTGGACTGCATAGCAAGTGCCAGGCTATGTAAACATAGCAAGTCCCTGTCTTAAGAAATTTAATTTTTAAAACTAGGAATAAGCAAAGATAGTGTTATATTTCATTTTTAATCTCACAGAGCATGTGTAGCTTTGAAGAGTCTGAGACAGAGCAGAGACAGTGACACTTACTTGAGGAAGTCTGTCTCCCTCTGGATCCTCATGATCTCGGTGCTCGTCAGACTCTTCTGGCCAGTTATATGTGCAAAGCCAGGGGACTAAAATGAAGAGCACAGGTAGAGATGGCGACAGACATACAGTCCATATAACGTGCTAAAGGCTATAGGACAGGAAAAGTCCACTCGAAATTCATTTACCAACATTCATGTTTTAAAACTATCATAGGGCCGGGCGGTGGTGGCACACGCCTTTAATCCCAGAACTTGGGAGGCAGAGACAGGAGGATTTCTGAGTTTGAGGCCAGCCTGGTCTACAAAGTGAGTTCCAGGACAGCCAGGGCTACACAGAGAAACCCTGTCTCGAAAAACAAAAAAAAAAAAAAAAAAAAAAAACAACAAAAAAAACAAAACAAAAAACTATCATAGGGAAAAGTCTTTGTACTTATAACTCTGAAGTCAACATAATAATTTATTAAGTGCTTTATACTCATGAGTAAATGTATATATTTTACTTATAACAAAAGTTTAAAAAAGAAAATATCTGAATTTACTGCTAGACAGCTCATATTTTAAAACTGAAAGACTTAAGCTGGTATCCATTTGTCTTAAGGTTAATATTTCTAGAAAACTCAAAAGGACTCACTTATACAAACAGGTTATTTGAAATTTTTTCTGGTTGGTGCAGAGAGAAGGTCAAAAAACAAAATATCACATGGTCCCTGTCCCTAAACCACACTCCTCATAGCTGTAACCACACTCTCATAAACTAATTGAAATCTATGGACCTAGCAAGATAATAGACTTGTGCTGTGTTCCATGGGAATCTAGAAGAGGGAATATTCACACTTGCTGGCTCCCTAGGAAAAGGGATTCTTGGAAGTGGTAACAAGCTAGATGGACATGGGAAATTAGAGGAAAGTGTGTAGACAGAGAACAAAAGGAATCCACAGTAGGGAACCACGCAGGTACCACGGCAGGGCAATGCATGGCCTGTCCTGGGAGGCATATGACTTGATGTGGACTACAGGATGGGACAGAAAGGATGCCCAAAAAAGAAAGATGAAGGGTAGAAGCCAGCTATACTACTGCTGGTGATGGATGGCATACAGGAGCCATTATCTCCTTGACATTCACAGTGACACTATGAGCTGGCAATGCCATACCCATTTCATTGTATATTTGTAATATTTTGAGATAGGGTCTTGCTATGTTGGCCATATTTTTCTCCTGTCTCAGCCTCCCAAAAGTAATGATTAAAGAAGTAAACCACCACACTGAGCACATAACATCTTATTTGGATAAATCAGTCTTTCAAAAAAGTTATCAAAAGAGCAAAAATAACTCCTGTTCCCCAGGTTAAACAATTGTTTATGTCAGAATTTTCTGCATATGCCTTTAGTCTCTTTGAGTCACATGAAAATAAGCTGTAAGCAGTATTTCCCTTTGCCCTAAGTAGCTGAGTGTACATTTCCCAAGAAAAACCATACACCAAAGTCAGCAAAGTTACAGGTGATGCTCTTATCTATTCCACGGATCCACATTCAGACACTGCTGTTTGTGCCAATGGTGTCCTTTAGAGCTAGGTATTGTCTTCCTGGTATTGGATCTGATCTAATATCATGGTTTACATCTAGTTTTCATGTCCACTTTGTCGTCAGTAATTTGAAGTGCTTCCTCAGTCTTTCTTCATCATCTCTCTTTTTCCTTCCTTCCTTCCTCTCTTCCTTCCTTCCTTTTCGGTTTTTTGTTTGGTTTTGGTTTTTCAAGACAGGGTTTCTCTGTGTTGCTCTGATTATCTTAGAACTTGATTTGTAGACAAGCCTGGCCTTGAACTCAGAGATACCTTTCCTGCCTCTGCCTCCCGAGTGCTAGGACTAAAGGCGAGTGCCACCACCGCTCAGCTTCTTCATCTTCCTGGTCAGCCAGGTATCAGGGGTACATGCCTGCAATCCCAGCATTCAAGAGGCAGAATCTATCACCTGTGATACCTCAATATATAAAACAATAGAGAACTAGGCCATGGTTTGGAGAGAGACTGGGGAGACGGGTTGGAAGGAGGAAGGGGAAGGGGAAGTGATGTGGTTATGCTTTAATTAAAAAAAAAAAAAAACAAAAAACAGGCAGATGCAAGAGGATCACCACAAATTTGAGGCCAGCCTGCATAGTTTCAGAGCAGCCAGGACTATATAATGAGATTCTGTCTAAGAACAAAACAAAAAGAATATGACAGTTAACTCATAGCAATTCATAGCGTATGATATGACCATGGAATCTGGCTTTGTCTCATATTCCTGTGACTGGATTTAGGCATGGATTTGGGACATATCCTAGAGGAAGGGTGCTGTCACTGCAGCATGTGAGGGGTGACAATCCTCATTCTTGAGCAGATGCTGAAGCTCAAAGCCATTTGACTTGAGTTCACATCGACACTGTGGGCACTAAAGCTCTGGATTCCAGACTTTCTTCTGTAGACAATGGGGAGCATTCAGAGTGATATTGTTATTGTTTTGGGTATTGGCTGTTATTGTTGTTCTTTGCTTAATGTTTTTTGTATTACATCGAACATGGCCTTCACCAGAAGTCATAAACTGGTGGTCTATCGGCCAAATATTGTGCGACACTGAATTTCATTTGGCCTATATACATATCTATTTTCTCCCACACTGGTTCAGGTTCTGGACTGATTCTCAGATTTTAAGCTAGGTTAGTAGACACGAAGATGCAGGTTTCCGGTTCCTATGCAAATCTATCAGGTGGCAATAGTGAACTGGAAGTCCTTGTCACTGGCTGTCTGTAGATGAAAATGACCACTCTGGGTAGCTCTGGCATTCCATATCATCACAGAACCCACAGACTTGGTAACCTCACCCTAAAGCTAGCTGTCATGGATTTATCCTTCCCTTTGCTGTCTGACCCTGAAATCAATGTTAGGGCAGAGGGATGGATATTTAAAATGCAGATACTGACCCCATGCCTAGAAGTCTCTGTTTTAGGGCTGGTGTAAGGCCTGAGAACATATACTTCAAATGAACTTCTATGTGATTATGAGCATGCAGGTGTAAGGAACCAACTTTGAGGACCACTGTGCTAACCTGCCATCCAGTTTGTCTTATGCATGCCATCACTGATTAAAACTTTTTGTGTGTAGCTGGGCAATGGTGGATCATGCCTTTAATCCTGGGACTCAGAAGGCAGAGGCTGGTGAACCTCTGAGTTGAAGGCCTGGTATACAGATCCAGTTCCAGAATGGCCAGGGCTACACAGAGAGGCCTTGTCTCAAAAAATAAATGTGTGACTATTTACTTGATTATTATTTACCTGCCTCAAGTCCCTATCAAAGGACAGCTCTATGAACACGAAGGCTTTTCCCTTTGGACACAGTATTTCCAGAGCTGGGACACTGCCTGCAATATGGTTAAACCTGGAGAGATTCTGTCTGAGAGTATGCTGGAAAGCATTAAGATGCCTGAGGCACTCTGGCGACCCTAAGGAATTCCCACTGATGTTACCTGTGCCTGGTGAGTAGGTAGTCGAGCACTCGCTCCCTCACGGTAGGCTGGGATTTCCAGTGGACTCTCTGAGAAGCGAAGATCTTTCAGAGTTTTAGGGTCTGCTCTTTCGCCTACCTTGAGGTCTATAATTATATTAAGAATATTGTTTCGTGATATCATTACCATATAAAACCATACGAATATGTCCTCATAGCTAGAAACTTCCAGTAAAGGATCACATGACATTCTTTCCCTAGCAGCAAATACTATAACGTCACCCTCCTTGAGTCAGCAAAATAAAACTGAGAAAGAAATAACTGACCCAGTCTAAGAAAATAACCTTCCTTGGTGCATTCTACAATATTCCATATCAAGCTAGAAAACAGATCACACCAACTGCAAAGTTAGTAGGCAACATTATTTCAACAAGAAAGAAAGAAAAAAGAAAGAAAGAAAGAAAGAAAGGAAGGAAGGAAGGAAGGAAGGAAGGAAGAAAGATGAAAAGAAGCCCGTGACCGCCTCTTCTTTGTATGGCTATTGCTTATTTACTGAGGACTCTAGAACCTTTGCTGTCTGAATTCATGTAAGACCTCAACTTTTCTTAGAAGACACAAGTTACTTTGTTGTTGGGTTTTTTCTTTAGAAAAGAAATAAACAAAACCCCCAATACTAGTGTTGCTGTTATTTGTGTGTAGGGTGCATGCATGCCAGAGTGACAACTTTTGGGAGTCTGTTGTCTCATTGCACATGGGTTCCCAGGATTATATCAGGCCATCAGGTTGCATGGCAAATGCTTTTACCTTACCTGATAAGCTGTTTTGCTAGTCTACCAAGACATAAGAAAGCAGGCTCATTTTTTAGCCATGTCCTGAACACAGTCTATCTACACACACCTTTGTAGATTCCAAAGTAACCACATCTGAATCCATATCTGATGCTGACCCTTCCTGTGCAGCTCAGTTCTGCTCGACTCTATCAAAACCATGCTTTTGTTTAAATTTTATTCAAATCCCACCCATTCCCTAAACCCAGTGATTCTTTCTTTGCTGAGGCATCCCATGATTCCTTCAATATAATTATTTAATAAATCAAATTTATCAGTTTGCTTATCTCTCACGGTCTTGACCTGTTAGCTAGAATAAAATAAAAAATCAAAGTGTAGCGTGCCTTCCTGGTTTTCTTATTTCAATGTAAGGACATAGAAAGCATGCATCGAGCAAGGAGGAAGCCTGCTTAGAGGGCTTCCTTCTGCCTTACTATACCTGCAAGCCGTCTAAGGTTAACATTCCAAGTTGATTTATTTTCAGCATTCTTATACTTCTTCCTTAGTTTTGGTCCAACAAAACCATTTTTTAATTCCTAGGGATGAAGAGATTACATGTTTCTTGATTATATACAGTTAGAGTATAAAAATTAGAAGTCATAGTAGAGACAATGTCATGGGGAACACTTCTTACTTGAAAGGGATTATAGCAGTTTTTATAAAGCAATGTCCGTTTCCTTTAGAAACCCACGGTTTTGTGTCTGGATTATTTGTGAGCCAGAATCTGGCTGGTAGGCCTCGCCAGGTCAAGCAGCCAAGACCAGCTCCTTAATAGAGCCACTAAACGTGTTATATTTTAAGCTGGAGAAGTTAAAATATACTTCCCGCTAAGGAGAGCACATGGGTAGTGCCATTATCAGAGACAGTATTATCAGAGGGGAGAAAAAAAGTCAGAGGGGGAAAATAGGGTGGGTTCAGCCCACAAAGAGAAGCCTTATGCTCACTATCTGCCCAGACAGCGCTCTGAATTCTATTCTCCCTGGCCTTTCTTTTGTGGACTCTGTCCCTTCTGATTCAGACTTCAGTCTGCATTGACTCGATGATCATCACTGTGATACCCTCACTACAGGTCTGCCCTTCCACGTCATCCACTGCTCTGTCCCACAACAAGTGCTCTGGTCTCAGGGCTACCACTGGGCTTATGTTAACACCCCCACAAATCTTCTCTGTCACTCTCAACAAGCACCCTATGACTGAGACCTCTTGGTTGGTTGCCCACTCTCTGACTCTACTACCTGGATCACTGGTGCCAGCAACTCAGGACTGAAGTTTCAAACATCCTTCTTAGGTATGTCAGTTTAATTCTCCAAAGAAGTGCAGATTTGCAGCTTTTGTGGGGTGAAGACTTTAACTAATAGAAGTCAATGCACACTGCAATGGTCTACTAGCCTGACTACTCCATCCCCAAATATATACGCATTGCCCTCCCTTGCCTGCCCCTACGCTATGCTGTAAAGAATGGTAGGCCTTGGAGCTTGACAATGGAAAAGGCTGACAAGAAGCCAAGAACTCACGTGCTCAGATCATTTTCCCCCAAGAGAAGGCATGATGCAGGGACAGAGAAGATGCAAACAGCTTATGTATCTGGCGTTTATGCAGAGTTCACAAACAAAGCACAAAAGCTGTGTAAACACAGAAACCGATTCTTGTCTGGCAGCCTAAGGGTCCCGTTCATAGATAGTCACTGCAGATACCTGAACACAGGCAGTGACGGTGCTGAGTCAGAATTCTGGTCCTAGAAGAAGGCTTGACCAAGTCTGGGAATCAGTGAAGATTCTTCACAATGGCTGATACTGACCTTACTCATAAGGATCTGATGTGAGTAGAAGTGTTGTAATGGAAGGGAAGGTATGCCCATTGAGCAAGAAAGGATGAAAATTATAGTGACAATCTGGAAACTCTTTGGCTTCATTACTTGCCTGCTTTGAGAACCCCTTGAGAGCATCTTCAACATTGTCTTCAGAAGAGACCATCTTTGGTGGTTCAAAGTCCACCTGAAACACCTTTGTTACAATCCCACTCTGTCTGCAGTCTCTGAAAATCATATTTTTAAAAAGGAAAGAGTATATTATACAAACATTCAAGGGAGAGGTGGCTATCAGTTATGATGTAAATTTCCTTAATGTACCCACTAAATTTGTTATATTTTAAGCTGGAAAAGTTAAACTTTACTTCCATCTAAGGAATTTTAGGGGGTGAGGGGTTAGGGTAATGGCAGCCTTCAGCAGTGGTTATGGTATTCTAGACCCTGCTCCTGCCTAGTGCTGTTCACTCCTTCTCACACCACCTGGCTCCTTGCGGTGGCCTGAATGCTCAGTGTACTGGCCTTGGCTCCAAGGAGCTTAAACTGACGGAAGTGTTTTGCATTTTTGGTATTGCTATTCTAGGTTTGCTCTGGTCTTCAAATACATTCCTGGAAATCCAGGCATAGAGGTACATGTTTGTAATCTCAGCATCAGAAGGCTAGGCTAAGAAGATCCTTCTTCTCAAGACTAGCCAGGGCAATATAGCAAGTCTCTGTCTCAAAAACAAACAATTTCCAAGAGACATATATAGTCCCCCTGCTTTCCTCTTCTGTCAGTCCTACAGGGTCTGGAGAAGCTCTCCTACAATCCAGTGATAAAAATAAACACAACATGGACTGGAGAGAAGTCTCAGTGGGTAACGGCACTGGCTGCTCCTCCAAAGGACCTGAATTAAATTTCCAGAACCCATATGGCAGCTTACAGTTGTCTGTAATCCTAGCTCCAGGGGATCTGATGCCCTTCTCTGGACACTGTATGCATGTGGTAAACAGGTAGGCAAAATACTTTCAACACATAAAATAAAATTAAAAATACAAACACAATCTACGCTACAAGGGCACAGACAACTAATAGGTTATTAATAAAAGGCCAACAGAAGTCTCTAATAAAAAAGGTTAAAGTGATTTTCTCAAAGGACCAGTTTTTAAAATGGACCTGCTGTGAAGCATCTTCCTTGTAATTATTTCTGGTCCTTTTCTGTTTACCTGACACTTATCATGAAATACATGGTATTTATGCCCAAAATGTACTTAAGTATTTATATTTAAAATGTTCAATAACCTCATTCTTGAGTTCCTTTTTAAAAAATAAAGTGGCATTCATTTCTATTATTGTCATTTTAATAACAAGGATGAATCAAGGTTTGTGTGGGTAGATACCCAGCTCTTGCAATCCTTGGACTGCTAGCATTCAGCACCATGGATTTGAGTGCTGTTACTGTCCTACTTTGATTCTTTATTGCTGGGATAAAACTCCAAGACCAAAACAACTTGGGGGGAGGACCAGGCTTACTTGGCTGATAGTTTATACCCATCATTGAGGGAATTTAGGGCATGAGCTCAAGGCAGAACCCTGGAGGCAGGAACTGAAGCAGAGATTGTGGAGGAATGCTGTTTACAGGCTTGCTCACCTACCCTTATACAGCCCAGGACCTCCTGCTTGGGAGTAACACCACCCACAGTGGGCTGGGCCCTCACACAGCAATCAGTGACTTGCCAAAGGTCAATATGATGGAGGGTCAAGTATACACACACACACACACACACACACACACACACACACACACACACACACACAAAATTAATCATCACATAATGCACGTCCCAAGAACATTATGTAAGTGTTCTGATTTCTCCACATATCAATGGCACTGGATATTATCACTTGGTTATGTTCTCTGTAGATACTTACTTGAGATGCTCCTTGTGTCTTAGAATATGGGTTGGCTACTACAACTAAAGCCAAAAATAATGACTGAAAAAATAGTACTAGGCATGGTGGTTTACACCTTTAGTCCCAGTACTCGGGAAGTAGAGGCATGCTGATCTATGTGAATTTAAGGCCAGTCTGGTCTACAAAGTGAGTTCTACCACAGCCAGGGCTACATAGAGAAACCTTGTCTCAGAAAACAAACAAACAAACACCCAAAAGAACAAACAAACCAGAAGTGACAAGTGTAAGCAGGCAAAGATGGTGTGCTGGTTTGAATGAGAATAACATCATAGGCTCATAGATTTGGTCACTGGGGAGTGGCTCAATTTGAAAGATTAGATGGTGTTGCCTTGTTGGAAGAAGAGCGTCACTGGGGATGGGCCTTGAGGGTTCAAAAGCCCATGCCAAGCCCAGAGTCTCTCTCTGCCTATCGAACAGGATATAGTTCTGAGCTACTATGCCAGTGTCTGCCTGTGTGCTTCCCACTATGATGATAATGGACCAAACAAAGCTGTAAGCAAGCCCCCGGTTAAATGCTTGTTTTGATAAAAGTTGCCATGGTCATGGTGTCTCTTCACAGCAATAGAACACTAAGACAGATGGTATAGAGTAGAAGTGTTGTAATGTTGACTGCTGATGGGATCTAGACTCACATAAGAAACAAACCTCTGGGCAAGTCTATGAGATTTCCTATATTGGGTTGAGATAAGTAGATCCACCCTGGATGTGGGCTGGAGTCCTGCACATCAATAAAGAAACAAGTGAGGAGAGCTCAAGCTCCCCAATCCCCTGCTGCCCTGCTTCCTGACTGCAGATGCAATGTGATCTGCTGTCTCATGATCCTGTCGCCATGGATTCCCTTCCCTGATGGACCCTCAAACTGTGAGCCAAAATAAACCCTTGCTTCCTCTGTTGCTTTTGTCAGGTATTTGTATCAAAGCACTAAGAAAAGTAATACAGATGTCATAGGGTCAATTTTTCATCTCCTTGTTCTATCATCCCTAGCACATTGCATCTGTCTTCATGATCTAACATGGCTGACATCCACATCCCAGACAGTGGAAAGCAGAGCCTACTCTGTCTCCCTTTAAAGACAGAGCCTGGAAGTTTCATGTGTCACTTCTACCTGAACCACAGCCTGGTGATATACCCAGTCCTATCTTCAAGGAAGATTAGGAAATACCTATTAGGCAACTGTGTACCTGGCTTTTAGAAGGGAGAAGGTACCATTCTTTTAGAAGGAAGAAGCAGATGTTGGGGGCGGGTAGACCCTCTGTCATAGCACCATCAGTCTTGCAGTGTCTGTGGGATGGTTTAACTGCCACTATGACTTACCTGCTCTGAAAGCTCACAGTGGAATGTAGCTTCCTGTTATTTTCTTTACATGCCTGTGCCTCGTGGGTCACTTACAGCCGTGATTCAGGCTGATCTGCCTGGCACTCGCCACTTCTGAATGTCAATCACCTGCTTTCTTTGTGTCCTTTGCTTGCCTTGTTCTTGTGAATTTTTAGATTGATCTCCGATGTATTTTACTTGTGTTTTAGTAATTTCTCAGATTTTATACATTTCTAAAAACAAACATTTCTAAAGTCTTTGAAATTCTAGGCAAATAAATGTCTCCAAAGTCTTAAAATTCTTTACGTAAAATCATAAATATATAAACATCAATTCTAACATAGTTGAGAAATATCTAACATAATATAGAGGTTTTAAACTGTATTTTATAAGGCAAAAAACTCAGAAGTATGAAATTCATCTAAATAACAATATCTGAACTAAAGTGTTAATAACATAACAACACACTTGGCTTTCTATGTTTAGTGACTACCTCCATGTTTGGTGCCTGGAGGGACCCACATCACTTAAAACATATGACCAAAGCTGCAGCTTCTGTCTGAACACTTGTAAGATGATCTATTCATGAACTGCTTCATTTACCTCAGTTGTCCTTATTGGCACACTTCTCTAACGTTCCTGAAGGGGCATTTAGACTCCACACTGAGGTTATACTGAAGTCACACTGGTTCTCAGCTACTTGTTCCAATCTTTTAAGGACCCTGTTATCTCCTACCACAGATAGCCCTGTCCTTGGAGACCCAGCTAAGGCACTTTCCCACAGACTCTATTTAGCCTAGAACAGCCCCAAGAGCAACTTAAGATGCATGCTAGGCAGCTGCCTCCAGAAGAACCAGGTTTGAGAATAGAGTTATAAATCTTTTTTTAAAAACTCTTTTTTTACAGATTTACTTATTTATTATATGTAAGTACACTGTAGCTGTCTTCAGACACTCCAAAAGAGGGCATAAGATCTTGTTATGGATGGTTGTGAGTCACCATGTGGTTGCTGGGATTTGAACTCAGGACCTTCAGAAGAACAGTTGGTGCTCTTAACCACTTAGCCATCTCACCAGCCCTAGAGTTATAAATCTTACTCACAGCCTAAGATGCATTTGAAACATTCATATACTTCTGTTAGAGTTCAGGATAGTGACTTTAAATATGTGTGTACTAACATAAATTATACCCAGCATAAATGCCATCTCTGGGTGCCATTACCTCTACAAATACTATCCTGTTACAGAAATTATTTAATCCTGACCTGGGGTTTCTACCCCACCCTTTAGTTCCCAGATAAAATACATATACAGTCTTTATATTTACAATAAGCCTTAAATAGCACAAGAGCTGGACAAATACCTACCACCCTCAATGCTATTAGAATCTACTTTCCTATTGATAACCCCAAGTTATTATTTTTTTACTACTTACTATGTTTCATCTGGGCTGCTTTGAACTCCAAGTGGCCAGCCCTCAGGGCCACTTTTTTATGGCTCACCTAACCCATGGGACCTTCTCCTTCCTCCTCCTGCACCTTCTTCTCCTTATGGTTCTCCTCCAACCACAAACCCCACCTGTCTCTTCTGCCCAGCTATTGGCTGTTGGTATCTTTATTTACCCATCAGAAATAACTTGGGGACAGAGTCAATTAGCATCTACAGGCAGACCCTCTCATCTTTGAGGCAAGCAGTCTTGGGGGTCCAATATTAGCATTAGAATACAAGCAGCATCAGGCCAACCCACTACACTATTCTTTCAATGAAATACCAGAATTAAAGACCTTGGGTATAGCACAGGTCATAACATGTCTTCCTAGAATGGGCAAAGTCCTGAGTTCAATCTTCAGCACTACAAAACAAAATTTTCTGTATGATCACAGAGAAATTACAAAGCTGGGTCAGTGGGAATTCACAATTTGGTTTGGGTTGAGTCTTCTCAGCCTATTGAAAACTATTAAAATTTGGGCTAGATGATTCTTTTTCATAGGGGCTGTCCTCTGCATTATAAAATGACCACCTGCAAGTCTACCTACACACTAGATGCCAGTAGCAAATAAGACTCACAGTGGCAACCAAATGTTTCTTTGCATATGTACACATGTTTATGTGAGGTGTGTGTGTGTGTGTGTGTGTGTGTATGCATAACTGTGTATGTGTGTAAGCTAGAGATGGGGTCAGATATCTTTATCACTCTCCATTTCGTTCATATTTATTTATTTACTTATAGTTTTTTTGAGACAGGGTTTCTCTGTGGAATCCTGTCTGTCCTGGAACTCGGTCTGTGGATCAGGCTGGCCCCACCTACCTGGTAGATCCACCTACCTTCCAACTGCTGGGATTAAAGGCATGAACCGTAGCTCACTGAACCCAGGGTTTACCAGTTCAGCTATACAGGCTGGTCAGTGACTACACAGATCTGCCTGTGTCTACTGCCACTTACAGGCACTTGTCTGGCTTTTAAGTAGGTACTAGGGCTCCAAACTCAGGTCTTCATGTTTGTACATGTTTGCTGGCATTTAACCCACTGAGCCATCTTCCCAGTGCCCCAGAAGGTTTTCTGGCATTACCATATATATCATGGGAGATGAATTATGCCCAGAGAACCTTGACTTTAGGAACATAAACGAATTAACTCACCTTTTTTTTTTTGTTTTTTGAGACAGGGTTTCTCTGTATTAACTCACATTTTATTCACCCAGCACAAACTCTGGAATTCTAAGACTTGAGTCAGATCAGAAATTCTAGGAACCTCAGAAATGAGGACTAACATAAAGAAAATGAAAGTCAGAAGGCTACCTGATCAAGGTCACGCTGACTAAATGATTAAGTAGGATTAAAATCTTCAAATCTCTGTGGTGATAATCTCATTGACTCAATTGGATTGAGAAAGCCCTAAAGGATTAGTAAAGCACACTCTGGAGATGTTTGTGTGCTGTGTCTTGACTTAATCGGCAGATCATCCCTTGGCTAATCCATATGATGGCATTATTGGGAAGCAGTGAGAGGCAGGAGGGACCTGTGGAGGAGGCAGGTCACCAGCAGGCACATCCACAGAGACTGCAGCTTGCCCTGGCCCTTTCCAGTAGTCACATATCCTTTTCTTCCTGTATTTCTGTATTCTATTTTTTTTTAACCTTCCTGGTGGCCATAATGTGACCATCTATCTGTCTTCTACTCCTCCTTTTCCACCTTGATGAGTTAACACCTCTGAAATTATGAGTCAAAATAATTCTTCCCTTTTCATTTGTTCTCAGGTATTTGGGTCATATTAACACAAAGTAGCTAGTACAGTTTCTAAGTCCTATGTTCTTTCTACAGGCTCAGTGACATCTCCCAGAGTTCTCTCTGCCTTTGCTGCCTGAGGACGTGGCATTCAGGTCTCTTCACTGCATTGTCTCCTGAACAGGGTCTCTATATAAACTTGCATCATGCCCTCCAGCTACAAAGTTGATATTTTAAGGCTGTGTGTGTGTGTGTGTGTGTGTGTGTGTGTGTGGACTGAGTTCCAGGACAGCCAAGGCTACACAGAAAAACCCTGTCTTAAAAAACTAAACTCAAATATACATGAATAAAAAAATTCTTAAAGAAAATGGGAGTGGAAAAAAGAAGATTTAGGGGGAAAAAGTGGCTAATGACCTCCAAGTTGAAATAGAACTTTGAACAAGTTAAAATGAGCTTTGAGCATCATTTAAGCCATCAGGAAATGAAACAAACAATGATGTCCCATCCCAGGGAATAAAAGAACCACTCACTAAACAGCATTTTCCTTAACGCAAAAGGAAGCTCTTGGGAAAGCTCTTCCTCCCCAGGATTCCAGTGTGGAATTTGAAATAACAATATGATCAACATAGACAACATTTATTGAACTATATACTTAAGATTTGTGGACTTTATGCCTCAATAAAATGTAATACATATATACGTACATATATGTATATATATACATACATATATGCTGAAATCAGCGTAATTTTGTCATAATGGCCTTCTAACACATTGATTCTTCCAGGAAGAAATGAATAAAATTAGAATATAGTGTAACTGGGAATGGTGGCACATGCCTTTAATCCCAGCACTCAGGAGGCAGATGCAAGTGGATCTCTGAATTCAATGCCACCTGGTCTACAGAGAGAGTTCCAAGACAGCCAGGGCTACATAGAGAAACCTGTCTCTAAGAACAAAAATTAGCATATATATGTATATCTATATTAGTGTAATTCATGCTTGTTTGCCTACCATGCTTTTAACTTACTTAGAGACAGCAACAGCTTTAACTTGTATTTTTCCATCAGGCAGAGTAATAGGTTTTACATATTTAAATGTATTATTTTCACCAGAACCAACTTTCTTTAGGAAGTCAGGTTTGCTGCCATCCAAGGTGTAATATATGTTGACATCTGGGGTGTCTGAAAAATCCAGAACAGGATAACCATAATTAACATTAAATAACATGTCCCTTGTATACCTATAGTCTGTTTAAAAGAACACACACACACACACACACACACACACACACACACACACACACACACAGAGAGAGTAAATAAATAATGATTCTGTTATTCATGCTCACACAGTGCTCTGCATAAATGAGCTCACTTCATCTATTCATTTATATTGCTGTATGTGGTAGGTCCTCATTTGTACCCATTCTATTGGTGGCAACTGAGTACCCAAAAGATCAATGCACTTGATAAATAACATAGGATTTCCAGAGCTCACATGGTTGCTCACAACTGTCTGTAACTCTAGTAGCAAGGAATCCAATGCCCTCTTCTGGTCTCAGTAGATCTCAGGAATGTGGTTCACAGGCATGCATGTAGGCAAAACACCCACACATATAAAATAAAAATATAAATATTCTTAAGAAAGAAAATGGAAGTAGGAAAAAGATTTAGGAAAAGGAAAGTGACTAATGATCTCCAAGTTGAAATGGCAGTAGCTTTGAACATCTTAATATACACAAAATTTATTGACCTATAGACTTAATGATATGAAGCTTGCCTTCTGCTGGGCTGGGTACACAGCCTGCAATCCTGACCCACTGTGCTTGCCCCCTATCTTCTAATAGGTACTGATACAAGTACAAGAGGGTTAGTTTTAAGATAAGCACAATCCACATAGAAAGCAAAACTACTCTTTTGGAACATTTCTTAAGTATTTTATCCGGTCTCAGTAAATGATTCCTATACCTCCTAGAAACATTAAAAAAAACACAGATGTAATTCAAAATTCAAAAGGTTAAAAATGGCTGTACAATGAGATGGCATTCACACCAGATACCCACAGCATATCAGGTATCCTTGAAAACCTTTCATATCCATGCAAATACACACTTTATGTTTTATTTTCCCTTTTCTTTGTATACTAAGTCTATGTCCCATCCCACATATTTCTTTCTTCATGGAGCATACATTTGAGGGCACATAAATGGTAACCAATCAACCAAATTTATCTTCTCAGACAGAAATGAAGTACTTTCTAATAAACTGAACAGGAGAAAAGTTCTTCCCAGTGAGCAAATAATGGGTTGGGTAGAAGCCTGTTTTCATTTATATAAATGACAGTTTTATTTTTTTTTCACCCATAGAAACGTCCTTCATGTCCTTTTCCTACCTTCTTTCCAGTCATCATTAGCTTAAGTTCACTGTGAGAAGCAATGGGTTCCATTATGACACTGTCCCTCTCATTAACCCCTCTGTTATCCTCTCCCGTTAGTCCCCCCTCCCGTTAGTCCCCCCCCGACTCACCACTCCCCTTCCTTCTCCCGTTAGTCCCCCCCTCCCTGACTCACCTCTCCCCTTCCCTCTCCCGTTAGTCCCCCTCCCTGACTCACCTCTTCCCTTCCTTCTTCCGTTAGTCCCCCCCCGACTCACCACTCCCCTTCCCTCTCCCGTTAGTCCCCCTCCCTGACTCACCTCTCCCCTTCCTTCTCCCAAAGGTTCCACCTCAACTTTCAAGTCTTTAAAGGAAAAAAAAATCTAGATTCTGCACAGAGATTTGCAAGTACATAGATTTGCACATCCATTTGCTATTTCCTTTATTTCTTCTATTTTTTATTTGTTAATTTTGCAGCAGTGGGGATTAAACCCAGGGCCCTGGTCTCACTCACAAGCTCTCTGCTGTTAAACTCCCTTCTTTCATCCTCCTTCCCTCCCCTGCCCCATATATATGTCTAAATATGACTATAAGTCTAAATCTTTTAATATAAATATTTGTTCATGTCTTATCTATAAAACTTCTTTAGACTGACATATACATTACTTATATGCATATACACATATAAGCCAATTTAATATTAAGTGCTGGCTACTACTTTGTTTCTGTAATAGTTAAGATTTATTTTATTTAATAGTATTATAAGCTAATAGATATTATGTTAAATCAAATTCTCTCCTTTCAAGTACCCCAAAGGGTCTCATTAGGCGGCACAGATTGGCATCAGATGCACAGTTCTCCTTACTTGGCCTCCCCAATGTTGGCATTAGGGGCATGCTCCACATAGCCACCTCTTTTGCCCATTGGCTTATTAGTCTCTTTAGTACTGAACTGTGGGAACACTATATATTTGACATTTAAATATTAGAGAATATAGAAAACCCTATCATTCATATCATCACATTTCAATAATAGCCCTACTTCTCCTAAGAGTTATAAGTTTATATGTTTAAATTATTAAACATACTAGCCTTTCAGATAAAAGAGAGTATGGTATAATATATAGATTATTTTTCAAAATCTTTGACTAAGGAGCCCAGAAGTAGCTCTACAAATGTAGATAAATAATTTTTATACATTTAAACTATCAAAATTAAATAGATACATATGTAACTGGAATCTGAACTTCTCAATACAAATATTTTTACATATCTTATTTATGAAACTTCTTTAGATTGATTATATATAAACATATAATATAAAATATAAGATTTAATAGATAAGTTGTTTTATGAACTAAATCTTGTGTGCCTCAGATATAATACCCACTCAATAAGGCAATGGGTATATACCAGTATACAGTAGGTGGTAGGTATGGTTGCCCCATCTTAGCATGAGGACAGTGACACTCAGAAAAATTAAGCAATGTGCCCAAGGCCAGCAACGTTGTCAAACTGGAATTCAATCTCTAATCATTTATGTCAGAAAATCTGCATTTGTAGATCAAATTTATTATCTCAGAAAAGTAATAAGCATCCTGAGAAAGGTTGGGAACACAATTGGATATCTAACCTTGACTCAAGTGACTCCAGAGGGTGTTGCCACTACCAACCTGTTTGTCTTCTGGCTGAGACAGGAGGATTGCTGCAAATTCAAGTTCAGCTGGGCTACATATTGAATTCAAGGCTAATCTTGGCTACATAAGATCTTTTCTCATGAAAAACAACACATACATACCACTCTATAAACCATCAAAGAACAACATTTTCAATATGTGGAAGACTTATAAACTTCTACAGCTCCAACATAGAAAACATGCAAAGATATCAGTCAGTAACACATGAACACAGAATATGACAATGTTATTTTAAATAACTCAAAATACATGTGCTTCCTACCGGATTTCATTTCCAAAAGAGTATTGGTATCAATTTCATGGTTAGCTTTTCCAGGCTGAGGCACTCGCAGAGGTATGATCTGAGGGGCACACACTGAACCAGCAGTCATGTTCTCTCCTTATATTAAAAAACAGATTAAAAAATTCCATCATGAACCTGTGCCTAAACATGAAAACTACAGAGTACTACTTATTTTAAATGCAGCAAATCAGTCAAGCCTAAAGAGCATATCATTAATACACCACCTACAGATAATGTCCCCTTTAATTAATGAAATTATTACATTTTAGCTGTATATGTTTGCTCTTGAGATCTGGTGTTGGATATTCACCTAAATACTTTACATCTAATAAAGGCAAATGGATGAATTCGACAGGAGACTGGAGCTGCTGTAAAAGGGCAGGTCCATGGATGAGGCAGACCAGAATCCACTGCTAACGCTCTGAGCTCAGTTCCCTCGAGATCATTCACACTTCACTGCCTTCAGCTAGTGCACACGTACACACTCACTCTCCTGACTTCAAGGCAACTCATTACATAAGGGGAGCGAGGAACTCTGCACGTAGCATGAATTATTTAGAGCTAAATCTTAAAAGAAGTTCTAAGCCCCACAGTCTTACCTTTGCCACTGCAGCATATTGTATTGTGGAAAATATACTGCAAAGACTGCAGAGCATCAGCTCTCAATAGAAAGGAAGTTGCCATGGATGTAAACCAACAAACATAATTTCCTATCCGCGCTACTATTTTGTAAATACTAGCAGGACAGAAACCTTATGGGTCTTTTCTTTGAGGTGGGGAGGAGTCCTCTTAATCCAGTATTTGCATCTTGCACTGTTGTTTCAATGGTAATGGCTACATAATTATTCAATTATAAGGTACACAATCATTTCACTTTTATAATCAACATTTTGCATTCTCATTTTTTTTTTCAAGACAGGGTTTCTCTGTGTAACAGCCCGAGCTGTTATGCAGCTCACCCTGTAGACCAGGCTGGCCTCCAACTCACAGAAATCCACCTGCCTCTGCCTCCTAAGTGCTGGGATCAAAGGCATGTGCCACCATGCCTGGCTTACAATTTTTCATGTAACAACTTGCTGTTCAATGGTGAGGCTATTTTTTTTTTTTTTTTGGTAATTGGAATTCTGATAATGTTGCTGTGAACATCTTTGCGTTTTGATATATCTTGTTCTGAAAAGTGAGATAATTATATTTAAAAGACGAATTTAATGCCTTTTTGGATTGTTCCAGATTGAGGGCCAAGAATATAAACAACAGGTATCTGACCCTTCAGAAATGAGGCTGGATGTAGAGGGATTTGCCTACCTTCACATTTCCCTTCGAGTGAGAATTAAAATAAAGATAGCTGAAAACTAGCTTCTAAATAAACCCCGTTGGTTAGAGACTGATGTGCTCACGGTTAGCTATTAGCTGCTCTTGGAAATCTGGGGTGGTCACTGGACCTCATAGGAAGGAGACAGAGATGGCTGATTCGCTAGGTCCACACCGCAGCCTGCTGTCAGTGTCATGCCACCAGCATCTCCCAACATCCCTCACCTGAACCATTTCCTCGCCGCCCAAACCAGGACCTAGACACGCGTCACGTCCTCGGCCTCGCGAGGCAGTCAGAGATGCCTAATTCCCTCCCAACCCAGTGACAGATGCCCTTCTCCTCACCCTTCTCCAGCCTCAAGGACAGAGATAAGGACCCCCGACGCAGCTCTGCCGCCTCCAACCCGTTGTCAGGTCTCTCACGGTCTCACGACTGCTCCTCCGCAGCAGGTTGCGTTACCACAGACGCTGCGAAACGCGCCCCGCCCATCGGGAGCCGAGCAGATGATTGGCAGGAAAATCGACTTCCTAGCAACCAGCCCCGCCCTTGTCTCTGGCTGCAGCCTCCGTCTGGTACCCGCCCCCAGATCCTTCTGCGACACTTTCTTGTAGGTGTCCAAGAATATGCCTTTTCGGCGGCTGGAAGAGGCTGAAGGGTGCGTACTGGAGCCAGGGGCTCTCGTCCCACAGGCACTGAAATTTTAGACAACAGAACGGAGTCGTTGTGGCGACCCTGCTGGGCAAGGCGGAGCAGGCACAGCACGGGCGCCCCAAGCCGACCCGAAGAAGAAGGCCCGAGCGCGACCGAATGAAGAAGGTCCCTCGCCCGTCTCACGCCTCCGTTCCCGGCGCGCGCCTCCCTCGGTTCCCGAGACTTCCAGCGTGCTCCGAGGGGTCACTTTTCCTCTAGTCTAGAAAACTGCTCTCATGGCGGAGGTGAAGGTGAAAGTGCAGCCGCCGGACGCGGATCCGGTGGAAATAGAAAACAGGTACTGCAATGAAGTAGGTTCCCGACGTTAGACGAGCTGTCGGCTGGGTAGCCGGACCCCTTCTCTCAGTCCCGGGAGAGAAGCTGAGCCGACTGGTCGAGCACGCGGAGCCGGGTTGACGGGTGTCTGGGCGCCCCCCCTCCCGATTAGGGAGAGTAGAACTCTTCAGAAGCTCCAGAGCAGCGTGACAGCTTGAAACTTTATGGAACTGGCTTCTCCGGGATTCTATTAGAGCACTTGGAAAGTGACAGCATCCAGTTCCAGAAGAGAGACCTGCATTTCCCCCCCGTAGTTCTCGGGCATGTGTTCGAATCCAGGATTGCTCGGTTGCCAAGGGAAGTTCTATAAGAGAATGTTCGGGCCAATTTAGGGTTCAGTTTGTGATTACAAAGGACCATTGAGCCAAGTAGGTTCAGTGAGTGCCTTAACCTCCATCGCGCACATGTGTTTTTTAGGTTATAATGTAGTTAAAAGACGACTTTCTCAACATCATTATTGTGGATAATAAATGTATTCCACCTCCAAACAAATTAATCCCTCCAATTTGTTTGGAGGGGATAATTTCTCAGACTCGAGTTACGTTGAATCACTGTTGTCGCCTCCCTCCCCCGCCCCACGCACAAACATATTCTACCTTTGCCTTCTGCCCACAGACCTTGGAATCACTTTGCTGTACTTATTTCCATTGATAACATTGAGATTTTAGCGTAGCTATCTTGTATCTTCCTTATTTGCCTTTTAAAACAAGCAAACATAAATCATTTATACCTTTGTTCCTAGAATTATAGAATTATGCCACCAGTTCCCTCATGGAATCACAGATCAAGTAATTCAGAATGAAATGCCTCACATAGAAGCCCAGCAACGGGCAGTGGCCATCAATAGACTATTGTCCATGGTAAGGTGAATTCAAGTAATTCATGAAGTTTGTTGTATATTATGATTTTCATTGCTTCCTGTCACATAGTTGTGATGACTGACTTTAGGTGTCAGCTTGGCTGGGCTCTGATCCTCCTAGATCTCTGCCTGTATGCTGTTTCTGGAATGTTCTAGAATGTGGTATTTGTATTGCTGTGCTGACTGTAGAAGGTGAGTGGGCTTCATCCCATTTAGTATCAGCCTGAGGAGAAGACATGGAGGACAGAGGGACTTACCCCAGCCTACTTTGAGTCCCAGGACCAGCCTTCTGCCTTCACTACTCTCTGTCCTTAGGCTTTTGGATTCCATTTACACCATTGACTTTGCATCACCAAGGCTAATGCGTCAGGTCTGTGCCATTGATCTATGCCACGGGCCTTGTCTAGTCTCCAGCCTGCAGGAGTCTTACAAGAATTCTCCTCCACCTTGATTACACCAAGTAATAATAGTATAATAAACCTCCTTTTTTAGTGAGCCAGTATACTAGTTGTAAGGCCAAAATTTATGACTTGATTCCAAACCAAGGAAAGGATTAGAATGTCTGAATTGGAAGAAAAAAATAATTTATCTGCCTGCCATTTGGCAAGATGAAGAAACTGCATGCAGTTCTCTTATAACTATGTTATTAGCTTCATTGACACAACAGGACACATGGTGTAGTCTGTTCTCAACTCGTTTTACTTCCTGCTGCTAGCTTTTAGTCATTCCCTATAAAATATTTCCACTGTGGTTTGTGTGTGTGTGTGTGTGTGTGTGTGTGTGTGTGTGATCAATAGCCTATTGATAGAGCAGGAGGCAGTCCCATTGAGGGTCTTTGGGAAGAAGTACAGCCTCAGCTTCAGAGACAGTACAGTAGAGTTTTCATTGAAGCCCAAGAACCCGGAACCCACATGCCTCTCTTCCAGCTTTTGAAAAATGCCCCACTACATACTGTCCGATGCTTTAATCCCCTATGTCTCTCTCCTTCACAAGCCATTATATTCCTTTTTCCTGATGACATTTTGGTTTGGTTTTATTAGTTAAGAGTCTTCTTACACTAGGTCTCTTCTGAATGACTGTGTTTTGTTTTGTTTTGTTTTAACTTACAGCCTTGTGTTATACCTCAAGGCTTTAGATGCAGAGATGATAGGATAGTCGAATCTTTTGTTAAGCCTTTTTCTTCACCTTTGTGGCTCTGAATTTGGCAAACTTCTCTATGAAGTAGTAAATAAAATAACTTTTGTGGCCCATCTGTCACAACTGTATCACTTGTCGTTTTAACAAGAAGCAATCATGAGCTATGAACAGTGATTCATAAACAGGTGGGTGTGGCTTTTTCTGATGAAGTTTTATCAGTAAAAAAGCGAACAGTGGGCCAGTGACTTCTCTTTTCACCCAAAGAAGAAAGGTTGGTGATTTCTGGACTGCCTTTGTCTGTGGAGAATGACTCCTTGTTAGCCTTCAGGATGCAGCTCTGCTGCTATCTCCAGGAAGATACCTGGAGCTGCCAGGTTGAGCCACAGTCCTTTGTCTGAGTGTGCATCCACCCTTATTTTTCTCTTACTGTCAACCAGATAGTATTGTAGTCATCTGTGCTTCCCTTTCAGAGTTTGGAGTGTAGCCCAGAGGTAGAACATTCACCTTGTTTTCATGTCGTGTTCAATCCTCAGTCCTATAATCCAACAAAAAATTGTCCACTTCAGCAGCTATCCTAACAATGGTGCAGTACAGGTGTTTAGTCAGTGGCCAGAATAGTCTGAATAAAGGACAGAAGGAAGCCTCTGAATTGAGTTTTGTGATCCACTTTGCCATGTCATGAAGAAGGGAGGGCGTTGCAGTTTATCCAGTAAGTAAACCTATTTTACATTCTTAACATATAATACAGCCCCCTCTTGGTTATAGTTCCTATAACTGCTGCAAGTTCAGTGGTACACACATCTGGATTCTCTAGGTGTCCAGGCCCAAGGAGGTTCAAAAGCATGATAGAGCATGATTTATCTTATTTTGCTTCAGTATATAAGATACCACTACTAGAGACCTTTTGTTCATTGGTTAACTTTTTTGCCTAATTCTCCTATCACATAATTAAATTGTACATATTAGTAAATGTCATTGATAGCTATAGTTTAACTTAGTATGCTGCTGAATATTCATGTTTATACTTTATCTGGACTAAATTTTTATCACTACAAATTCTATTTTAATTATATTTATCCATACTTTATATAATTTGGACTTATTTAGATTTCAATGTGGGTTTATATATATTATCCTAAAACAACTTTTTAAAAAAGATTTATTTTTATTTAATGTGTGTGAGTGTTCTGTATGCATGTATTGTCCACACACTGCATGCGTACCTGGAACCACAAAGGCCACAAGAGGCCACTGATCTGGAACTGAAGTTACAGACTGTCGTAAGCTGCATGTGGGTACTGAGAACTGAACCCCTAGTGCTCTTAACTGCTGAGCTGTCTCTTCATCACCCAGGTTAAAGCATTTGCTGCTCTTACAAAGGCCTGAGTTTGATTTCCAGTACCCACATACAAGATGGTTCGCACCTGGCTGTAACTTCAATTCCAGGGATTCAATGCCCTCTTTTGGCCTCTATAGGCATTGTATACATATGGTGCACAGATATATATGCTAGAAAAATATCCATATACATTAAGAAATAAAATAATTTTTCCTTGAGACAGTTTCTCTGTGTAGCCTTGGCTGTTCAGGAATTCACTTTGTAGACTAGGCTGGCCTAAAACTCAGATCTGCCTGTTTTTGCTTCCTGAGCCCTGGGATTAAAGACATGTGCCACTACCACCACTGGCTAAGAAATACAATAGATTTTTAAAAAACTTGTTTGTGCCCTGGCCAAATAATGAAGCCAAGTTAGTATATGGGACACTAGTAGTATCTCTAGCTTGAACTATCTTTATAGTAGTTTTTAAAAATACCTTGTTTGAGGTGTATGTAAGCAAACTCTTCAGTCTCTGATGAAGAACTGACAAATGTAGGAGGCAGAATAGTTTAGTGTGTATAAGCAACACATTTAAAACTGTAGTAACACTTGCCATCAGAATTGATATATTTCCAGAGTAATTGACTGTGATTTTCTATTTTAAAACACTTTAGGGTCAGTTGGATCTTTTAAGGAGTAATACAGGCCTTTTATATAGAATAAAGGATTCTCAGAATGCTGGGTAAGTAAGCACCTATGTTTTTAATTTTTAGAAAAATTGTTTATTGCAAAAGTAATGTACATATTTAAAAAATGCTAACACAGTAACAGGTGTTGTGGCACACATATTAGGGCAGAGAGTTTAGGGCCATCCTGAGCTACCCATTAAGTTCAGGGCCAACCTAAGCTATGTGAGATTGTATGTTCCATAACGTAGCTCAGTATGTGGTGTACACCTATAGTCTTGACGCATGGGGGCCGAGGCAGGATGATGATGAGGTTGAAGACTATTTAGGCTGTATATCAAAAGACCTATCAAAGTAAGAACACAGCAGAACCTGATGTAAACTCATACATCCCTGCTTGTGTCCTGTGTTTCCATTCCCAGAATACCTGCTCTTGCTAATTTCTTCTAGACCGATTTAAATATTCATAGATGATTATCTATATATTATTTCTTTTTTCTTTTTCTTTTCTTTCTTCCTTTTTTTTTTAAACAAGACTGGATCATGCTATCCATACTGTTCTGTAACTTGTTTTTTTCATTTATTGTACTTTGGACATCTGTTCATATTGTTACACACATTTCTGTCTCATTCTTTTTAAGGTAAGGCTTTCTTTTGCTGAATAAGTCAGCGTGATAGCCTCGTCTGCTAATTAAGTAGTCATGCAGATGATAACAGCCTACAGTGTTTCCTTTTTTAATTCTGCTTTATTCCCTGCAGTAAAATGAAGGGGTCGGATAACCAGGAAAAGCTGGTCTACCAAATCATAGAGGATGCCGGGAATAAAGGTGAGCGTGGGAAGGGCGGTGCGAAGGCTGGTGTGACGTTGCTCTGCTTAATTATTTTTTAGAAGGTCCCGTCGTGTAGACCAGGCTTTCATACTCAGTATCTCCTTGCTTCGTCTTCCTGATTGCTGAGATTGCAGGCATGTCCATTACGTGCAGCTAAGCATGTATGTTTTATACATAGTCTCTTTCTTCATGTACAACTTTCTTTGTTTGAAAGAAAACTCATAACTTCCCACAATGGGTATTTATTGAGTGTAAGAACCATAGCCTTATTTTTTTCTGTCTTACAAGTAGAATGTTTAAATAATAGGTGTACAAGCACTGAAGCAGCTAAACTTTTGTATTTTTTCCCCCCTGGTTGAAGGTGGCAGATGAGCCTGATTCAAATTTAAGTTCCTCTTCACTTACAGTCTTAAGTGACACCATCAGGAAATTGAGATTAGAGTAAAAGGTTGGATAGGAGATGTGATGTAAGCTAATTCAACAGTATTCATGGGTTTTTTTTTTTATTATTCATTACAAAAATGTTCTTGCTTTATATATATTTTAGAAAATATCCCTGTAGATGATGGTATACCCCTGTATCCTAGTACTAGAAGAGGCAGATGCAGGTGGATCTCTGAGTTCAAGGCCAGCATAGTCTGTATAGCAGCTGCATAGTGAGACCCTCTCAAAAACAAACCAAATAAAACAAAACAAACAAAAGAAAAACCCAAACAAAACCAAACCACACCAAGATTCCAGGCAAGTTTGAGTTAGGATGTAAAGCATACACTTTATCCCTGGCTCTTGTCGTCTTTCTTTATCCCAGTGTTTTGTTTTGTTTTGTTTCTTTAGGCTTTAGTTTCTGAAAACAGTTCTAAACTTTGTGTTAAATGATGTGCTATCAGCTTTCCTATTTTCTTACAGGAATATGGAGCAGAGATATTCGGTACAAAAGTAACTTGCCATTAACAGAAATCAACAAAATTCTCAAGAATTTGGAAAGTAAAAAGCTAATTAAAGCCGTGAAGTCTGTAGCAGTGAGTAACTGGCTTTCTGGGTTCCACCCTGTGGTTCACTAAGGCAGCTGAACCAGCCATTTTGTTAGCCTCATTTGTTAATTTATGTGGGATTTAAGACAAATGGTTTTGTCGTTGCTTTTTGTTTTGTTTTTTAAAAAGACTAAAAATGTAGCTCCTTTTGTGCCTTTAACTTGCTGCATACTGGACTCTTGAGGTCTCACCTGTTCCCAACTTTGTCCTGTGCTCTATGGAAAAGAGAGTCTGGAGCCTTGAGTACATTCCCTAGTTTTTGTGTTGTATGAGGTAACTCACTTTATCCTAGCACATTGTCTCACTCAACAAGTGTTTGTTGATTGGAATATGACAGGTACTATTTTGCACTTAGAGTATGTTAGTAGCTAAGTCAGAGAAAGATCCCTGCCTGGGTCTCTTACACCAAATTTGTGTTTTTCCTTTTCTCTCTCTATTTGGAATATTCAGTGATAAAAAAGATGACCTATTGTGAAGACGTAGAGTAGTCTTAATGCTTATTGGTTGGTGTGAGAAATCACACAGGGCAGCACTGTGATTTCCAACTAGGTGACATTGTAGGAAAGACAGTAAAAAGTTCAAAGTTTGCTGGTCTTAGGGGTAAGGTCCAGGGGACATAGAATAGATGACCCACAGGAGATGTTTTGGGGCAGCTAAACTGTTCTATAAAAAAAAAGCATGTATTAAAACCTATAGACAATGCAGAGTAATCTTAATTGTACTGTGTTATTTTATTTTGACAGAGGGGTCTCAAAATATATAATAATATAACCAAAAATAATAATATAACCAAAATAATATAACCAAAAACAATAATATAACCAAAAATAATAATGGTCTTGAATGTCTTGAATTCAGTGTCTTTCCTACCTTAACCACCTGAGTCATGGGCTTTCCAGGTGTATCATACTATGCCCAGCCATCTGTTACTTAAACATTAGTGGAATGCAGAAACCAGCGGTTGGATGTGGCTCAGCAGTTAGGAGCACTGACTACTCTTCCAGAGGACCCAGGTTCAATTCACAGCACCTACATGGTAGCTCACAACCATCTGTACCTTCAGTTCTAGGGGATCTGACACCCTTTTCTAGCCTTTGTGGGTAATAGCCTAGACATATACCAATACCCGCATACATTAAGTAAGTAATTTTAAAAATTAAAATAACTTGTGACAGATTTTTTGAAACCACACCACTAGGGGTTAGAGGAATAGGGGCTGACCTACATATTTGTAGAAATGATTGGTGTCTATAAAATGAAAGACAGAGGAAAATGTGCTTAAACACCACACTGTATCTGAAGCAGTGTTCTTTCTCTTCCTATGAGGCTTCTGATCAACTGTACGTAGCAGCAGACCATGGACAGTACTGGCTGCCGTATAGTTCCCCTTGAAGATGGCTGTCTCTTTAGAGGACAGTTCCAAGTTCAGTAACTCTGCTGTCTTTCCAGTAATTCTGTACATTGAAAGTGCTCTAAAATATAAACTTGACTGTTTAAGCTTAGTTTCTAGAAAAGTCTATGAAGAAATGGTCTGTGCATATTCTTTCCTAGGCTTCCAAAAAGAAGGTTTATATGCTCTATAACCTGCAGCCAGACCGATCTGTGACTGGCGGAGCCTGGTATAGTGACCAGGATTTTGAATCAGAATTTGTTGAAGTGCTTAATCAACAGTGTTTCAAATTCCTACAAAGCAAGGTGAGGTCATTAAGGTAACATCACAAGTTCTTTAAAAAAGTGACTTTGTGAAAGATTAACCTTTGTATATCATATTTTATAAGATCAAAAATCCTAAAAATTGGACATTTTTACCATATGTGCTACTGTTGGTGTGGCACAGAAATCCTAAAAATTGGAAATTTTTACTATTTGTGCTATTGTTGGTGTGGCACAGAAATCCTAAAAATTGGAAATTTTTACTATATGTGCTACTGTTGGTGTGGCACAGAACTTTAGCACTAACATGCATTTTTGCTTGAGCCTCCTGTTCTAATCTTCCAGGCAGAGACAGCAAGAGAAAGTAAACAGAATCCTGTGATACAGAGAAACAGTTCATTTGCTTCATCACATGAAGTGTGGAAGTACATCTGTGAACTGGGCATCAGTAAGGTCAGAGCTTATTTCTGCCCTGTCTATATGGACTAGTCTTCCTCACAAGGCTGTAGCTTTGGTGTTTTTGACCCATCTGCTCTTTCAGGCACACATTCTGCTGAACCCACTTTGGAAAAGCACTGTCCTAAAGTAGGCAGAGGCTCTTATGGTGTCTGACGCAGGGAACTCTTCTCAGTTCAGCCCTGGCAGTGCTGTTCACCCAAAGTGAAAATGTTCTAATAAGTTCTTGATTGTGTGATAGTTGAGTTTGTTACCATGTTAGTATGATGTATTGATACTTTCTTACTTAAATAAATGTAAGCACTGTTTTGAAGACCTTTACATAAGGACACTGATGCTTTTCATGGTCTGCAAAGAAACCAAAGTGGCATTTGGAAAAGTCATTTTCAGTTCCTGGTTCCCAGATTTCTCATTGATAAGAAATTAGGAACTCAAGTTACTTCATGTCTCAAGTGTCTCTCTATAAAGACATTTTAAGAATATCTATCACACCGGGCAGTGGTGGTGCATGCCTTTAATCCTAGCACTCGGAAGGCAGAGGCAGGCGAATGCTGAGTTCAAGACCAGCCTGGTCTACAGAGTGAGTTCCAGAACAGCCAGGACTATACAGAGAAATCTTGTCTAGAAAAACCAAAAAAAAAAAAAAAAAAAAAGAATATCCATCAAATTCTTGGGGAGAGAGATTTCTTTGTGGGTTTTTGGTTGCCAAAGAAATGTCACTTCATATACCTTCTAGGTTTTCTTTTAAAGATTGATGGCATCAGTGTGAGGCAGCATGAAAACAGACTTCTGTCCTCAGCATGTCAGTGGTCTGTGCTCATGTGGACTGTTACTTACCCTATTTGTGACTTCCATTACTCTTCCCCAGAGCATGGCTTCTGCACTTGACTGAGCAGCTGTGACCACTTGCTGTTTGTAATACCTTCTCTGAAAGGATGTTTCCTTGTCCTCTATGCATGCTTTCTATATCCCCCTTTCTAGGTAGAGTTGTCCATGGAGGACATTGAAACCATCTTGAACACACTCATTTATGATGGCAAAGTGGAGATGACTATCATTGCTGCGAAGGAAGGCACCGTTGGCAGCGTAGATGGACACATGAAACTGTACAGGGCAGTCAACCCAATCCTCCCGCCTACAGGCTTGGTTCGGGCACCCTGCGGACTCTGCCCCGTAAGTGAAAGCTCCTTCACTGTTGTCCTCTCACCGTCATAGCAGATGCCATAAAGAGACAACAGGCACAGCAGGCTTCCCACCTGTGAGTGTCACCTGAGCTATTCAACCCTCCCCGACCCTCGATGGATTTACAGATTGTTACTGACGAGGACTTACATTCTTTCTTGGAACACTCAGGCTAGGGACATGCCCTTCTGTTCTTAGGCCTGAAATGGATACATTTTCACTGGGACCAACCATTCTTCTCTGTAGGGAAGGAAATAAGATTTGTTGAAAACCCACTATGAACCAAACGTATTCTAATCCTTCCTGTGTCTTTGGAGCTAGTGGTGTTATTTCTTTCCCCTGAAGAGTGAGGGAACTTAGGGGTGGGTGTAGCTCAGAGGCAGAGCACATGCTGAGTGTGCACAGGCCCTCTCTTCTCAGATTTCATCCCCAGTACCCTCCCCCCAAGGAAAAGAAGAAAGTAAAATTTAAGCAGAAAATATCAGAATAAACGTAATTTTTTTTCCAGTATGCCTTAGCACTTTTGCTCATTCATTCCTGAAGCCATAGGGAGCAAAAGGCACTTCCTATCCTTGTGGCATTTATACTCGTGGGCTCCTACTCTGCCATATTCGTTATGATAGCCTTTGTCTGTACCCCTGAGCTCTTTGTGACCCAGTTTCAACTCCTAGACAGAAGCCAACATTCTGGTAATTCTACTTAGCACCCTATGAAGATAGTTAAACACAGAATATCTTCAACTTAGTAAAAATTAAATTTATCCGTTAAGTATAGTACTCACTTCCTTCATTCCTAGGCACCTGCTGATAACCTTTACCCAGGTAAAAGGGCAGGTGAATGGGTTCATCTTTATGCTATGTTAATATGCCTCCAGGCAGGGTGGTGTACACCTTAGTCCCAGCACTTGGGAGGCAGAGGCAGTTGGATCTCTGAGTTTGAGTCTTCCTGTTCTACATAGTGAATTCCATGACAGCCATATTACATAGTAAGACCCTGTCTTAAAAAACAAAAACTAAAAGAACCAAACAAACCAAAATATAAAAGCTTATAGTTAACCATGACCACATAGTAGACACTGTTACAGTATACTCTTCAATTCAGTTCTGATCTGTTTCTTTTTTTCCCTTCTTTTAATACTGCTTTAAATCAGTGGGGGTTTGAGATTTTAAAACGTGAATTTGAATATAAACTTTTTTTTTTTAAGGTTTTTGATGACTGCCATGAAGGTGGTGAGATTTCACCATCTAATTGTATTTACATGACAGAGTGGCTCGAATTTTAATAGAGAGCTGTGAACTTTATTTATATTTGGCAAACTGAACTTCTTGGAGAGCAGATGATTCATGATGGAGTGTCAAATTTCTTTGAAAGCATACTTCACAATAATGGACACTGACTTGCTGCTATGAAAACATTTATTTATGAAGACAACACAAAGCAGATTGAGTTTAATAAAGTTTAATTGGGAAATCTCTTCTTCAGAAAGTAAAATACTTTGAAGGTCTGGAAGACAAGGAAAAGAAGCCAGCAAACCTATGTTGACCAAGTACTAAGATAAAGGCTGGAGCGAGAAGATGTCACTTGAGTTACTTCATTGAAAACTCATCAGGTTTATTACCACCATTTGTTTGGTTTTTCTTGGGTTTTGTTGAGAAGCAGGCAGGGACAGCTGATGGTGGGAATGTGTGCCAGCTCAGGGCCTGGGTAGTCAAGTGGGCATTCCTTTTCCACGCCATCTGTTGCTCTTCACCCCAGTAGGACTCCTTCAGGGGAGTGTGCCTCTACATCGACCTCTCCCAAATGCTGCTGTCCAGGACATGTTTCCACATCACTGATATTCCATACTAAAGGAAATAATCTCACTCTTCCTTTCTTGTTAAGGCTCTAACTTTCTCTGTATGTCTTAATTGTATTATTTCCTGGATTGTTTTTCCAGATTCTTATTCCATTCCTGTAGTGTGACTCTCTACCACTAGTGCCAAGTTCAAATTTTATAGTCTTAATTCCTATGTGGAATGTGATAAATGGGACCTTTGGAAGGTAACCTTTGGAGTGTAAAATCCTCATGAATTGGAATTAAGGTCTGTATAGAAGAGACCCAAAATGATCTGTTACCCCACTGTCATGCAAGAACACAGGAAGAGAATAAGGAAGCGAGCCTTCATCAGACTAAGTATTAATTACTAGCAGCTGGGACTTCCCAGCTTTTAGAACCGTGATAAATTATTTTCTTGATAAACTGTCAATCTACAGTGTTCTGTTAAAGCAGATAGACTAGATAGTATATAATCTTTTAACTACAATTAAAACTTAAAACTAGCTGGGTGTGGTGATACATTCTTTGAGTCCTATCACTCGTGAGGCAGAGATAGGCAGATTGTGGTGATTTCAAGGCTAGCCTGGTCAACATAGTGAATTCCAGGTCACCCAAGGGTAGATAAAGGGAGAGACCCTGTCTCACACATAAAATAAAAATAAAAATAGAACATTGCCCTTCATTCACTCTCTGAGGGGTGGTAACCAGTCTTCAGCTGTTTCCCTTTTCTCTTATTCTTCATAAAAACAACTGTGGTGTGACACATCTAAGCAGAAAGCCATTATTGTGTACTTTGTCAGTCCTGGCTGTCCAGTGTTGGAAAACATTAATTGACTTGCTGTTGTATAGAAGATAGCCATAGGCTTTTGAAGGATCTCAGCAGGTGGACTGTCTTTTTTTTTTTTTTTTTTTTTTTTTTTTGAGACAGGGTTTCTCTGTGTAGATCTGGCTTTCCTGGAACTCTGTAGACCAAGCTGCCTGCCTCTACCTCCCAACAGCTTTGATTAAAGATGTGCTACCCTCAACTGGCTTTTTTCCATTTTTAACTCTCCTATATAGTTAATTTTCTAGTAAGATAAGACTAGTGATTATTTCATAAGTCAGGCTGATCAAGTTAGAGTGAACATTGTTACCATGCCACCCCTCACAAGAGATGGAGAAAGAAAATATATAATTTATAAATTATATATAAAAGCTGGTAGCATTAAATGCTTACTGTATAGAGCTGGCCATAGAATTCATCTGATAAAAATGAGCTAGTGAATTTGATTTTACTGGTCCTATATATCTCAGGTAACTAATGATGCTGTTCATTCAGAGCACAGCCATAAGGTGGTAGAGCTCAGCTCCAGAGAGGAGCACAGTGCACACCCTTTCAGTTGGTCCATGCTTTTGGCTTATATAAATACAAATGCAAAATACAAACAAACAAACCTTAGACACGAAGTAAGCTGAGTATAGTGGAGAAGGCCTTTAATTCCAATACCCAGGAAGCAGAGGCAGGCAGATCTCTGAGGCCAGCCTGGTCTACACAGCTAGTTCTAGGACAGCCAGAGCTACATAAAGAAACCCTATCTTGAGAAACCAAATAACAATAAAGGAGAGAAAGAAGTTGTTTCTAAATGTTCAGCATTCTGTCTTGTTGGAGATAAGAGCATCACTCCACACTGGCCTGGAATTCACTTTATGGGCTAGGCTGGCATTGAACTCATGATTATTCTGCTTTAGCTTCCCAAGTACTGGGATTGCAGGCACACATTTAGCATCTATGCCTGGCTTTGCATTGTCTTGAAAGTTAGATAATGAGTTTTTAAATCAGCACTCAGAGGCTAGAAAGGTTCCTTGCATCACTAGAATAAAGAGATAGTTTAAATATTTTTCCTCAGCATTTTTTACTCGAGTATTAACTGAGAGGGATAGGTAAGTTTGAAAATGTAGCAACTGTTCTGTAAATAAAGTGAATTCTATGGGAATAAGCTATCAAAAGAAATTGTGGGCCTCTAAAATCATAATGTCACAAAATCAAACTGCAGATGAAGCCCAGATCCTTCATACTTTCCCACTTAGTGTTAGGCATTTTGTTCACTTGAGCACACATGCTACTAACACTGTTTAAAAGCGATCCATAAAAGAGGAGACATGAGATGATTTAGTGGGATTGGGGTTTTTTTGTTTTTTGTTTTTTTCTTTTTTTCCCTGAGACACGGTTTCTCTGTGTAGCTCTGACTGTCCTGGAACTCATTCTGTAGACCAAGCTGGCCTTGAACTCAGAAATCATCTGCTGCCTCTGCCTCCCAAGTGTTGGGATTAAAGGTTTGTGCCACCACTGCCCAGCATTTAGTGGATTTTAATGAATGTGGATTCTCAAATTAAACTTTGAATTTGGCAAGAAATAAGTTTTATTTAAGGGTTTTGGTGGTGATCAATTAGGCAAAATAGACCATTCTATTCTCCTGGTACCATGAGGCCTTTGGCCCAACTATCAGCCCAACACTTAAGGGAAAAAAGTAGTTTCAGATCTACTATATAGTAGGTGAGAGGGGAATACAAAATATGTGCCCTATAGCAGTGTGGTCCAGTAAGACAGTATCTTGAACTTAGTCCTGCCTCTACATTGCACTTGCTAGGTTAATATGTATGCGCCACAACATCTGGACAAATAGCATTTTCTATCATGATGGGAATAGTCTGTATTTGGTGTTTAGTCCAGTAACCTTCAGCCAGATGGCTGGCCAGCTCTTGAAACAAATGATTAAGAACTAAGTTTTTATTTAGTTGCCTGTGCATATTGTTTATATTAGACAGCACAGCTCAATAGAGAGCTCTCTTGCATACTCTCCCCCCTGGGAATTATTGAATCTCACACTGAAAGTGTTAGTTTATAATTAAGATCTTTAAAGTTAAGAAAAATTTTTCAAAAAAAAATGTTTTCATTATAAATATGTGTATGTGTGTGTGTGTATGTATAACAGGCTTTTTAGCAGTGATTTGGCTAAACCTATAATCCAACTTGAGTCTACTTGAATTTGAGATTAACAGTTATTTACTGTGCTTTTTTGAATTCTTAAAAAATTAACATATAAATGTTTGTAATTTGTTTTCTGCTACAGGATAAAAATATATTCATTTGATATATAACTTTCTGTTTCTGGTATTATTCATTCCCATGTGAACATTTATAGTAGACCTATATATATGATTGTCTTCCTATACTCCAAAGATACCTATTGTTCAAAGTTAAAGTCGTTCCTGACTTTAGAAATCCCCAAATCATTTTAGGCTAACACAGTAGCTTTTCACCCCTTTTAGGATAAAAGTGTGGAGAATCACATTTCCACATCTGTGTCACCAAGTGCATGTGCACTTGAGATCTTTGACACCACAGCAGTCAGAGATACTAGGAAATAAACATTTTATTTTTTTTACATATGGTCAAAGTACTTTATAAACCAGTGAAAATGTAATCATGAAACCATTTTATACATCGAATATATACAATATAAAAAGTAGTATTTTAAAGGTCTTTTTTTTTTTTATTTTTGAGTGAATATAAGAAAAATCAGCAGGGTTGCTTGAATGCTCTCTACAAGAGGTTGAACTCTAGAATTAAACTTGCATTGTGGAAAAGTTTTTTTTTTTTTAAAAAAGAAAGATTTACTTATTTTATGTATGTGAGTACACTGTCTCTTCAGGCTTACCAGAAGAGGACATCGGATCCCATTACAGAACCACCGTGTGGTTTTTTTGGGAACTGAACTTGGGACCTCTGGAAAAAATCAGTGCTCTTAACCGCTGAGCCATCTCTCCAGCCCCGGAAAAGTTTTGAAGATACTTAAAACTTAATAACAGTACAGATTGCTCCCTTGTTTTCCACTCTTTAGTATTATGTTCACTTTGGTTATCATAGGCTTTTCTTGGACTTTATGAAGAGAATCTAAAAATGTTTACAACCAAGCTCACAAATGGATGACCTGGTCTTTGTCTTGTAGCATTTGCAAATCTCTTAATTCCAATGCTGTTGCCAGCTACCATAATTCATGTAGGGATTGTATATACATACACATATATATTCCCCCAGTTAAAAAAAGGACATGAGTACTTGTCACCTTTCTATATTGCAGCACTCCCCCATGATCTAATCCTGCCAGTTATACACAGTTGATATACAGGCGACAGGCTCTGCAGATATCTGCACCCATAGATGTTGGTCTCTCCACTTGTCGGAAGGACCTGGTTTGTGGTGGGGTCAGGGGTTTCAGTAATGAAGACTCGAGTTGGAGTCTATACTCTTGAGCCAGCTTGAAAGAGCAGCTAGAGTTTAGAGTTCTAAGACAACATTCTGGACCCTGAATCATGTTTCTCTCCCCATTAAGAGAAAAATTTTATTTCAAAAAGGAAAAACTGTCATTCATATAATTTGACTGCAAATCTGTTTTTTGTTTTGTTTTGAGACAGGGTTTTACTTTATTGGGCCTAAACAGGCCTCAATCTTCACCTTTGTAAGTATTGGGGTCTCAGAAGTGGATCACATCTTGCTAAACCTATTGAGTTATAATTTGGAATGAAACTCAGGAGACCTGGGCTGTCTTCTTGCTCTTTTTTTTCTGAGACAGGGTCAAGCTAACTTTCCCCTCCTGGTCTCCTGCTTTCTCTGAAGTAATTACAGAGACACACCCCCATGTCTATCAAGTTCTGGATTCTTTTGACTTAGCTCTCTTTGCATCAACAGGATAGCCAAACAAATTCCAGTTTCCCTTATCAATCAGGAAACATACTGATATAGTTAGTAGCTTTTCAGGAAGATGTAAGTTCTGTGGGAACTGGACGTGCTAGTAGCTTAGTGTGAGTGTTTAAATGGGTTTGTCCTTCAGGCACTTTTGTAGCGTAGCTGGAAGTTTCATGTGTAGTGCTGTGTGAAAAGAGTTGCTATTATTATTCTGCCCCATCCTGGCATGTTACAGAGCAGACGTCATCCTGACTATTCTGGTACTTTGAGCAGAGACTTCACCACACTAATCAATTCATGGAACTCTGTGTTCTGAAAGTGACCACGGTCGGTGAATTTGTACAATTTGGCGTCCAGCCTATCTGCCACTTCTTGTTGTTCCGTCCAGGGAAGGAAGGGGTCATCAGTAGAGCCAAACTGTACAATGTGAGGGCAGTTGGCCTTGATCTTCTCCCACTGCCAGGGGCGGCTGAAGTACCCTGTAGGAGGGGACAAGCCTATCAGTGTGCACGAATTGTCAGCCTTGACATCTGAAAATATCATAGAGCGATGCCAAGGACCAGAGACCTGAGCTCAGAGCAGTTCTTTGGTTTTTGTCTCTGTAGGGCTTGATATCATACTGACTTAACAAAATAAAGGGCTGAAATAGAACCAGGTCCTGGGATTTATTCTAGACTTCAGGTTGGAAAAGAGATCTACCTCACATCCAAAGGTAAGTCAAAAATCTCCCATTTGCTATTTATATTTTCAGGGTTGAGAGAGAATAACTATTTTGTGACTTGAACAGTCTGTCCTGTGTTTAGGGAGGGACTTTTCTAGGGGCTCATCCTAAAGACTTACCACTTGCACGCTCATTTTCATCCCCCAAGTCTGATGTGTATGCAGACACCAATACAAGAGCATATACCTGATGTGTCTCTGCATACCTGGAATGAGAAAGATAGTGTCAATAATACATGGTGTCATTAAACCTGAAAAAGCAGTAACCTACCTGAAGTAAGTTCACAGAAAGGTAGTTAGTGTATGCTATGGAGATTAACACAGAAAAACATCAGGAGATTTTCACAATCACTGTCTCTGATGTGTGCATTTACCCACCTTTATGTGTTAGCATTACTTGGGTGGTCCACATGCTGATTCAGATTTCTGGGCTCAGTCCTAAAGCATGTGATTGAGAGAAATGGGACTAGGGCCTAGGGACCTGCATTTTAAGGCATGCAGTCTCTAACCCATCTGACTAATGCAAGTAATCTGTGAACCGCCATAATTTAAGAAAAGCGGGACAAGGACAGCAAAGCACTTGTACCGCCCCTGGCACGTGCATTCTCATCTGTGCTGTAGTATGTTTGGCTCCACTCAGACAAGCCCTCATTGGCCCCTTAAGGACAGGAATTAGAACAGCAACCCACACATAGTCCACCAGCTCCTTATCTGCAGATGTTCTTGCTCAGCCCAGAGCAGGCTGAGGAAGGACGTGAGACCTTTGAAGAGGTTTTTGTGCTAGGAAATGTTTAGGGTTATCCATTCTTGAGGATAAACCTTTCTGCTGGGGACAGCATACCATGACAGGGACTGCCTCCAGCAGGCCAGGATGGAGACACCTCAGAAGCCTGCAGCTGCTCTTAGTAAAAAACAGTTGTTCCCATTTCTCTTAACCTTATTAGCCTTGAACAACGGCTGTGTAGATTTCATTTGTGCGTGACTGCTTTTCAGTTGGCCATGGTGTGCAGAATTATTCTATTATATCTGACTTTCCTACTCCCTTCTTCTGCTCTGGTGAATTCTGTGAAACTAGATGTTCCTTGATGTAATGATTCTTAAACAATTAAAAATTGAGGCATGGGACACAGCACAGCACAGTCCTAATGGCCCAGGTGCATGCTGTGCGCTCTCATCTTAGAAACAATGCAATAACTGCGTAATGATAGTTCCAGATTATTGTTTGACTTGTAAAGAGAGTTTGAAGAAATTATTAGAAAATAAAATAGAGCCAACATCAGGACCCCGAGAAAGGAAAAAAAGACTTTAAATTATGAAGTAAATTTTGCACAACATTTGAGAATGGTTCCTGGATAAGCAAGTATAGAATACATAAAATTATATACCAATAAAACTAAGTCAAAATACTGGGATTCTTAGAGAGTCATTGTGTGCAATGTGCGGATGCAGAAAGCTAGCGGAAAGACTGAGTTAAGGGTAAACCTGACTCTTTCTGGCCACTGCCTGGCAGCTTTGTCCATGTCATTTATCATTAGAGCTTCACAGGAAAATGCAAGTAGCTGACCTCAGAGCTCTGAGCTCTGAAGTACAAGACAAAGGTTAAACTTTAAATAATGATGTTTGCAATTATTATTTTGGCTACAGGTCTAGGAATAGGGGAAGCTTGAAACTTTGGGGAACAATTGTAATTCTTGATTCTTTGTGGGATGTGGTTGTTCTTTTGAATTTGATTTGGCAATGATTATACAATGTCTTTTTTTTCTACCTGCTTTTGGAGTGTCAATAAAAGACTGGGGCAAGAAAAAGGTGTGAGATGGAGTGGAGAGTGAGTGAGGTGCACATGCGGTGAATGGAGTATGAGGAGAGAGAGTGTGTGTGTGGGGGGGGGGGACCTTGGTGTGAGACAATGCTGCCGTGCGTGCTCCTTTCTTCCCTGAGCGAGCTGCTTCAGGTCTGTGCCCCCTTTCTTTCTTCTTTTCCACGAGGGTGGGGAGGGGGGAGGGAGGGAGAGAGAGAGAGAGAGAGAGAATGAGAGGTGTGTGTGTGTGGAGTGAGTGGAGTGTGAGTGAAAGGGGAACACACTGAGGTGTGTAGGAGTGTGGGGGTTCGAGAAAAGCAAAGTGCACAGGAGAAAAGTAGAATGCATGCAGTCTCAAGCTGCGAGCGAGCGAGAAAGAGCAGAGAGAGTGCAACTTTAAGCCTTGAAAAATTGCCAGTCAGTTTGTACCCCCAAATTTGTCTGTGTCTGTTTATTATGCACCTTCTAGATATCCCTGCTTCCAGTTGAGAACTGCGATTCTGTGTCGAGGCTGGACCCTGACATCTTTCCCCACAGCTGGTTACTTGGAAATATCAAACCCACAGAAGACGTGAAAAGTACTCAGATTCATTAAGGCTACACACTTTACACTTACTCATCTTAGTGCGTGTCTCCTATGAATAACCTTAGTGATGTTACTATGCACAAATAAATTTAGCACTGCCTGTTTCCTCATAAAGAATTTAGGTCAGTTCCCTAAACTGAATGTGTTTTCTCACAGTAAGACTGAGATTAGACGGGCAGTGGTGGCCCAGGCCTTTAATCCCAGCACTTGGGAGGCAGAGGCAGGCGGATTTCTGAGTTCGAGGCCAGCCTGGTCTACAAAGTGAGTTCCAGGACAGCCAGGGCTACACAGAGAAACCCTGTCTCGAAAAAAACAAAAAGGCCTGAGATTAAACGATCTGGAGTGATGGCTCAGCAGTTAAGAGCACTGACTGCTCTTCCAGAGGTCATGAGTTCAATTCCCAGCAACCACATGGTGGCTCACAACCATCTGTAATGGGATCCGATGCCCTCTTCTGGTGTGTCTGAAGACAGCAACAGTGACAGTGTATTCCCATACATAAAATAAATAAATCTTTAAAAAAAAGACTGAGATTAAACATTTTCCCCAAATAACCTTGTCACCACTTCTGGAACATGTGTTCGTGTGTCCACTATCAGTGATACTAAGTTTGATTGCTTGTTAAGTACTTTGTCTAGTACTTTCTATTAAAAAGGCTCAATATCCATTAATAATAAGTCAGTTAGCATGCCCCTTACACTGATAGTTCAGGAATTTTTTTTTTTTGGCCTGTCTTAACTATAGGAGTCCATAGTCCATTCTTAGAAGGTTGTTGACAGTCCTAATGAATTCAGAAGTCTTACATAAAAATATTACAGCTTTACCAATAGCTGGTAAACAAGGAAGAAATGGACAGATCACGTTTCCACTTTTGAGGTCAGCACCAATCCTCCTGCACACTTGTAAATATCCCTTTTGCTTATTGCACCATTATTTTCGGGATCTGTACTCAAACACATTATCCCCATTCCCTTGACTGGTATGGCTAAAAGGTTATAAAATTTGGCAAGATTCCACGACAAACAATTCATACCGTATCTTGAGTGACTGCTTGGAACAGCCTTTGTTACCAGGGTAGGAACTATGGAACAAGCTCAACCTTAAACAGATGGCAGCTAATTACTTAATAGGCTAACAGGGAAGACAAGAGACTTTGATAGAAGCATTATTTATGGGTATACATGTGAATCCCAAGGATTGGGGGGAGGGGTTGTGGATAGGTAAGAAAAGCAACCTCTATTCTTCAAGAGGTATATGCTGAACATGTCAGGCTCTTTCCTAGGCACTGTGATGCTTTGATAGTGAGCAAAGTCGCACCTTCATGGAGCGCCCACTTTATTAATAGGGACAGTGAAGAGATCAATGTGTGTCAGATGATAAAATGCTGCAGGTAAACAAACAAAAAACACAAAAAGTGTTATAGATAATAGAATATAGAGGAGATCGGAGCCAGTAGGGCAAGGCTGCTCTTTTATATGGACAGATTATAGATCTCATCCAAAAAGGGACATTCAAGCAGAGGGTCAGGAAGAGAAAGCCAGGCAGCTTGTAAGATGCTGTCCCTACTAGAAGGCTGAGCAGGATAAGGCAGGTGTGTCCTTGGAATATTCCAGGAACTACAATGACATCACTATGCCTGGTTAGGAGGAGAGAAGAGCTGAGGGGAGACATCAGAGCAGAGGATCAGGAAGCTTCTTCCGGGCCACAGAAGCTTTTAAAGGATCACTGCACCTGGTAAAAGCAACCAGTCTCTTTCAATCCCTTAACAAACAAGGAAGAAATTAGAACAGATTTTGTTACCACCTTTGAGGTCAGGGCTGTTTTCCTGCCTCTGCAATGGAAACTTAAGAAACACAACTATTTCCTGAGCAAGCGTGCCTACCACGCACACTGGCAGCAATTCAACAGGATCATACCTCATGGCTGCGATGGCCCCGGAACTGTGGCCGATGATGATGGTCTTCTCGTCACAGTGCAGCTCTGTCTCCATGAAGGGCAGCCAGATGCTCTCTCTAGCTGTGACTGTGGTCAGGGTAAAAGAGTGTGGTACCTGGGTCTGCAAGTCTGATGCTGACCCACCTAAGTAAACAGCAGCTCACAGCTTTAAAATGGAGGCTGAGTAAATGAGGCCGTATTAGCAGATTCTGTCCTGTGCTTTAGTAGTTTTGCTCTCCGCCCCTCCCTTGTACACCTACCATGTTCTTAAAAAAAAAAATGTACTGAAATCTCCCTCCCACCCTTTTTTCTTTCATGAGATAGAGCCTCCTCACTGTTTAGCATAAGCTGGTCTGGAGTTTGCTGTGTAGCCCACACTGGAATTCTCTTGCTTTGAGCACCAGTGTCAGGATTAAAGGCATATACTATCAACACTGGCCTCAACTCTGATATTTTAATGTGAAAATTTAAAATTGGCAAATACCCCAGCTGGAGGTACAGCTCAGGGGCATCGCCTAGGTACTCGCCTAGGATGTGTGAGATCCCGGGTTCATCCCAGCACCGAGAAAAACAAAATGCACAAAAACAAACAAACAAAACTAGACAACATTCCAAAACCCATATATGATTTATATTATTTTCCTGAGCCAAGTCATAGATGGACCCCTCTCCCAAAAGGGGCATTCTTATAATTTTAAATGCATAGGAACTCAACTAAATACTGTAAGGCTTTATTTTATCTGTTTCAAATAGAATCTGTTTGACCTGTTTCAAAATTTACTTGAAATATAAATGTCTATTGACACTTATACATGGAAAATACAGCTGCTAGCCTACAAAGTTAAAAGTTAAATTTTACCATGCCCGGGTGCTTTTCTTGTTACTGAAATCTTGTGTGTGTGTGTGTGTGTTTGCCCACGGGTATGTGTGTGTATTGGCTTAGGCCACCCCCCCCACCTCGAGCTCCTTGCTTTATTTGTTCTTAGTGTGTATTTATTTTTGTTCTTTTTCTATGATATTCCTGTTTCCAAGCCCCACCCTGCAAATGGTGAGCTCAAAATCTTTTTTTTTTTTTTTTTTTTTTTGGTTTTTCGAGACAGGGTTTCTCTGTGTAGCCTTGGCTGTCCTGGAACTCACTTTGTAGACCAGGCTGGCCTCGAACTCAGAAATCCTCCTGCCTCTGCCTCCCAAGTGCTGGGATTAAAGGCGTGCGCCACCACCGCCCGTCAAAATCTAACAGATGAGGCTTTCAAAAACAAATTTCAAACTTACTTGGATCAGGCATGTTTTTAGCCAAACACTGGAAACCAGGAATCTGTGATGTAAGGGAGAAGAAAAAGCTTAATAATGTGACACCTGATATGATTGTGCTCAGTTCAGTAAATATTTGCTAATATTATGATGTGAAATAGATTAAGTAGTGTTACAGGGCTTGAGATGAATACACAGTCATGTATCATTGTCAATCCAGCTTTGCAGAACTCTGCAGAGACTGGTTTCTGGACTTGCAATCTGTGCTTATCTCCAAGTCACATATGTATAGAGAAGACCTAAGAGAATGAGCTAGAGACAGAATGACCTGAGCTGAAAACTGTGCCCCAGAAAGACAGTCAAAAGAACAGACACCACTGAGAAAGTTGGGCATTCCGTCCTACTGGCCATTCCCAGCTTGACCTGTGAGTTGATAGCTTTGCCCATAGCTTTCAGCCACAACCCTGAAGTTTTATTCCAAGCAGACCTTTATTTTCTCCTGAAATTCTATTCTAGAGGCCAAAGCAGAAAACCAACTGCTGGGTTATGGAGAGGGTTTTTTTCATTTCTTAAAAGTTAAGCACAGGATGACGTAGGGTGCAATGATGTTTCTATAAAGTTCCCAAAGAAGCCAAATTAAACAATATGTTGTTTAAAGATTATACACATGGTTGTAAAAAATACTTTTACATTTTAAAAGGTGTAGCAAAAAGGCCAGAAAAGCAGCCCAGCTGGCAAAGGCACTTGCAGTACAAGCCCAGTGACCTGAGTTCGATTCTTAGAACCCAATGTAAAGGTAGAAAGAACTGATTCCAAGAATGTCTTCTGACCTCCAGTTGTCCCCCTGCACACAATAATTTAAAGAGCAGCAAAATAAACTTCAGAATGTCATATGGATGGGACAAAGGGCAGACAGATATTCAGATGTATGATACCGGCAATGTTCTAGAGTTTAATTTGCGCTGGGAGTGTAGCTCAATTGTACAGGACACACAGTCAAAGACTCCTTGGGTTTAGACAGCACAGGAAAAAATTATCTTAGTATTAATAGTTTATTGTACGCTACACTATCCTTTGTATATATTAAATATCACATGGTGAATTAAAAAATTAAAGTAATGAATATAAACATAAAATATCTGCAAAGTCTGGAATCTGAACTGGCAGCAGATGGGGGTGGGGAGGATGCATTCTCTCCAGTTGTACAATAGGTTTTCCTTTTAGTCTCAAAAACTGAGCCCTCGGCTTTTGAGCTGCTTCGCCAGGAAGGATACTGACCACATCTGCGGGAGGGTGGGCACAGGCTCGAGCCTCGCCCTTCGTTCTTCCTTCACTCCGAGCCAAGCTGACTGAAGAGCAAGGGCTAGCATTCCTTACCTGCTCCAGCCCCTTTCTCACCCAGCCGTACCAGCCGTGGGTGGCCACATCCCCGCCTCCGTTCCCCGGAACAATCACTGCCTTATTAGGGGACGCCATGAATGTAGAGGAGCGAGACCCTTGCCCAGCTTGGACTATCAGTTCTCAGACCAAGACTACATCCGGCCCAGAGCCCGTACTGCGGCCTTCTGGGAATTGTAGTTCTTGAATGCTCGCAGGCCTATGCCTTTTCTGTCTAGAGCACAGTCAAACCCTGTGAATTACCATCAAATATTAATCACCTTTGATTTACCCTTTTCTAGCGTTCTCATATTCCACATACCTTATGAAGAACTGGCAACAGCATGCTCAGAATGTGTTATCTTTTTATTAGTTGTACCAATAGTTCTTTAAGGAAGGTTTATTTTTTCAAATGAACTTTCATTAATTTGTTTACGACACTTTCATTATGTAACTCTTATTGGCCTGGAGCTGTCTATATAAACCAGACTGGCCTAGAACTCACAAAAATCAGCCTGCCTCCATCTCTTGAGTGCTGGCATTAAAGGAGTGACACCATATTCAGCAAGAATTATTTATGTGTATATGCACAACATATTTGGGGAGTGCCTGAGGAAGCCAGAGGAGGGTGTTGGGTCTCCTGGAACTGGAGTTACTGGCGGTGGGCCAAATGTGAATGCTGGGAATTGAACTCCAGTCTCCTGAAAGAGCAGCACCTATGCTTAATGGCTGAGCCATCGCTCTAGCCCAATTACTGTTTTAAATCATCATGTGTATCTTGAGCACAGATAAATGTATATGCAAAGGCTAGAAACCAACTAAATCCTTTCTCTTATTCCATCATGTGGTTCCCTGACAATAAACTCAGGTTGTCCCATCTGAGTGTGGCTGGTTTCCCTCACGGTTATACAGTTCAGGGCCTGCCCATAAGATGGAACTGTCCAAGTTCAGGGTGAGTCTTTCTGCCCCAGTTAGCTCAATTACGACAGTCTCCCACAGACTTGCCTGCAGGTAAGCTGATCTATGATTTCTCATTAAGACCCTTAATGAGTCTATGAGAGTGCAGCTTCAGTTGCTGTGTCCAGCAATTCTAAGTGGTTCTAGGTCGTGGGTAGTTGACAGGAGTTGGTAATGAAACCAGAGTAGGAGGGAAGGAAAAGAGGCTCTGCAAAGAGCCAGGCAAGCAAACCAGGAAAAGAACACAGGATCCGTTGTCATGAGTCTGTTCCATGAGCGTTTTATTGAAGTGGGCATGAAAACCACATTTTGCCAAAGATAATGTGAGACTTGAGTGTAGAAATTATGCTCATATATTCCCAAGCTAACTCAAGAACAAATAGTCACATTCTATATTTTTAATTGTATGTGGTGTGTGTGTGTGTGTGTGTGTGTGTGTGTGTGTGTGAGAAGTCAGTGTTGGGTATCTTCTTTCCTTCATTTCCTCATTACATTTGGGTTTTGAGACAAGATTTGGATTTAGCAAGAGTAGCTAGCTAGCAAGCTTCAGGGATCTCTCTGCTTCCTACTCCATGAATGCTGGACATGAGCTGTGTCTCCAGTACCCTGTGCTGTCCACTGCAACTGAAGCCCCACTTTCACAGACTCATGCAACAACCTTTCAGGGCTTCTTGGCGGGAAATCCAACTGCACCACATTTTGTTAGCATTAGCAGCTTTCTAGAACCTGAGAGCAAGCCACCATGTGCTCTCATTTTATTTATTTTTAGATAGGGGCTCATTAGGTAGACTGGGCTGGAACTCATTATATAGACTGCCCTGATTTCGAACTCACAGACTTCAACTTCCCTCATATGACAACGTGCCTAGCAAATCCCTCTTACTCATATTTGGCATGCTTGCAAAGACAACACCACATGAACAATTAACACCAAGTTCTGCTGCCACTTGGATGCAGGCAGACCCTGGTGAGCCACAATGCCACTGCTTCTGCATGCCTTTGAGGCTGAAACTGGGAAACCATTTCCCTTGGCCATGCTCCAGCAGGGGACCCTTGAGACAGGTGGAGGCACTCTCAGTTCAGGAGTTCTCCTTTTAAACACATTTGTACTTCTAGGAGTTGGAACCTTTACTGGGTGGGGTCTGAACCTCAGGACACATTTCTTATTGCCCTAGTGTAAATGTTTCCCATTAATGGTGTCTATCTCCTTTTAATTGCACGGCTTTCTCCCGCTCTGGCTAGTCTGCATCTTTAACATGTTCATGCTCTTGTTCACACTATACTGCATCTTTACATCCTCCTGCTACATACCTCTCCTAAGCCACACACAATAAATGTGATGAGCAATAACCGTGCCTCAGCCTGGATGTCATACTCTTTTGAAACTTCTTCATCCACACTTGGCCGAGGAACATGTTTCAGCGTCAAAGGCACGCAGAAGCCATGATATCCGTGTCTCACCAGGACCCGCCTGCATTGGTGTAGCAGCAGAACTTGGTGTCAGGTGTTCATATGGTGTTGTGGACCAATAGATGGTCCCTATTGAATTTTGTTCAGTTGAGTTTTCAGGACACAGTGAAGACACAGCCAATGTCTTTCCAGACTGTCATCAATGATCTCTTGCCCATTTCTCAGCAGCCTTTGTTCCCATCTAAAACGTCATAAGCACACCCTTTGCCATTCATGTTTCTATTGGCATTCCAGTCTTCCAAAATCTCCCTGGGTTGTCCATTCATCTCCTCTTACAGCTCTCTAAATCTCCAGCCTACAGCTTCAAATTCTTTTAACATTGTTCTGTAAACACAGTTCAGAAAGGCCCAGGAACTGCACTGATCATGTTCCTCACAGAACCAACTCACTTCTCAGTACAGTATTGTTCTGTATAGTTTTATTGTTGCTGTGATAAAACATTTGACAAAAAGCAACTTAGGGGGAGGAAGGATAGATTTTAGCTCGCAGTTTAGAGAAACACAGTCTATCGTAGTGGGAAGGAATAAGGGCTCACAGTTCAGTCTGTTATGCTGGGAAAGACCTGGAGGCAGGATGGCTTAGTCTATAGTGTCAGCCGCAGAGAAAGGGAAAACCAATACTCATCTGGCCATTTCTTTTCCTCACTTTATTCAGTCTGGACCCCCCCCCCCCGGCCATAGGAGATGGTGCCAGCCATTTTAGGGTGGGTCTTCCTTCTTCAGTTAATCATGTCTGGAAATGCTATCTTAGATACATCCAGAGTGGTGTTTCCTAGGTGATTCTAAAATCCAGTTAAATTGAGAATAGTAGCCATTACAATATGCTAATATTTTAAAACATTTTGAAATAGACCAAAAAAATTATATTTCATGGACTAACAGGCATTTTATGAGATATGCTGGTGTAATCTGAGGGATGTGTACTTTTATACACTGACTGCATTACTATACAAGTTGCTAGAGACAGAGATTAACTTTAGAAAGTTGATAGGAACTCACATACACAAAACTGCTGCCCATAACAATGCATATAATACTGGGTGGTAGAGAATAGGAGGTTTTATAAATGAGATTTTCTTAAAACCAATTTGAACATCCCTATTGGTTTCCTCATTAATAGATGAGTTAAGTAAATTATTTGGGATATCTTTGTTTGTATAATAGTATTTCTTTTAAAAACTTTATTGTATCTATTATTATTGTGTGGAGGGTGCATGTGCTGTAGCATGGGTGTTGGGATCAAAGGACAACTTTGTGGAAGTGTTTCTCTTCTTCAATAGTTACGTGGGTTTCAGGGCTGGTCCTCGGGTCCACAGGCTTATAGGCAGGCGTCTTCATCTGCTGCGCCATCTAGCCATGCTTTACACTGACCATTTTTACTAAGATTCCAGAGCAAACCTTGATTCACACCACTGAAGAGCACATCACAGGCTGTTGAAGCTAAAATGGTTTCCTTTCCCTTGGGTCCTAGAAGGTGAATGCTAGGTGGAGGGCACCGCCGCTCTGCTTTCTTTCTAATGATTTTCAGTTCTTCTTTCTGGTTTACTCATGGCTGGTTAGTTTACTCTCCTTCCACAGATTCTAACAACAACCAGAAATTTCGTTTTACCAGCCATTTGGTAATCTCTTTAAGGGAGCTAAAGTTTACAGAGACACTCTCCTAGGTAAGAGAGGGCAGCAAACCTAGTTTATACTGCTCGAACCTAGTTTATACTGCTCAAAGCTAGTTTATACTGCTCAAAGCTAGTTTATACTGCTCAAAGCTAGTTTATACTGCTCAAAGCTAGTTTATACTGCTCAAAGCTAGTTTATACTGCTCAAAGCTAGTTTATACTGCTCAAACCTAGTTTATACTGCTCAAACCTAGTTTATACTGCTCTCTCCGTCTCTGTCATCCTATAAGACTGTCACACAGTTGGGGAAGAGCAGGGTCTTCTTCTCTAGTGCACTGAACCTTAATCTTTCTCAATTTCTTTTTGACCTGGGGCTGAGACTGTAGAACTAAAGCTGTGTGTTCTTTATATGTCGATGTGTCTGTCTGGCTAGAATGACATCGGTTTCTGTGAGAGAACAGGATATCTTGCCACTCTTGTTGAGTCACAATAAGTTAAATTGTTATATTTCTCCAATTCAAAGATCTGTATTACAGGGACAAGTACTTTTGTTTGTTTGTTTTGGTTTTTTTTTTTTGTGACAAGGTTTCTCTGAGTAGCCCTGACTGTCCTGGAACTAACTCTGTAGACCAGGCTGGCCTTGAACTCACAGACATCTCCTTGACTCTGCCTCCCTAGTGCTGTAATTAAAGGCATGCACCACTACTGCTCTGCAAGTATACTCTTATATAAATAAAATACTTCTAAGATTCCCCCCAAGTCAGGACATTCAATCTTTTATACTTTGAACATTCAATTAAAAAAAAAAATCCTCAGCTGGGCTGTGGTGGCGCACGCCTTTAATCCCAGCACTTGGGAGGCAGAGGCAGGCGGATTTCTGAGTTCTAGGCCAGCCTGGTCTATAGAGTGAGTTCCAGGACAGCCAGGGCTACACAGAGAAACTCTGTCTCAAAAAACAAAAAACAAAACAAAACAAAAAAAAATCCTCTCTACAGAAATTACTAGTGCAGAAATAATCCAGGTTCAAAAATTGAAAGGGAAATCTTTGACAAATAAAATCACATTAGTGCTTGTTATTTAAAAAGCTACTTCTTTTTCTCAGTGTTAGATATAATGAACATGTATGTTTTATTTTACTTGGACATTTTTCCTTAGGAAGAGATAGCTGCATTTCCCAAACAAATTTGAGGTTTTAAATAAGACATCATTAACATTGTTATGTTTAAGATGATGAAAAATGTAAATTTATTTTAAAAAGATTTTAATGCAAATAGTAATATGTCATAGTAACATCTATTTAAACTTAAGTCCTATGATTTGTAGACTTCAAAAAGTTTGATTTAGCTGGGTGTGATGACCTGTGCTTTTAAATTCAGGAGGCATAGGAAGACAGAGGAAAGCAGAACTCCGTGAGTTCCAGGACAGCCAAACCTATATAGTTAGGCACTGTTTTAAAGAAAAGTTTGCATTAATAGTAAATTGGGTTATTTAGTGGATGCTCTTTGAGTAATATGTCCTAGCATAACTGTAAGATTTTAGTTTGGGGGATGAAGAGTTGGTTGATTGGTTATGTGTACAGTGCTGGAGTTCAGTTCCCAGCACCCACATTAGGGGGTACACAACAGAAGTTAACTCTAGCTCTATAGGATTCCATGCCTTCTTCTGGGCACTGCAGGCACTACACACACGCTGAATTTGCTGATTTATTTATTTATTATTTATTTAATTTTTGCCACTTGTAATAAAGTGTAAAATGACCGCAGCAGTCACAGAAAGTTGTTTTACCCATCAAAACGGACTCTGTTAGTTTCCTTAAGTGCCTGAATAAGACCATTCCCAGTTACTCATTTCCTTGCTGGGAAACGGCAGGAGGATGTTCACCAGAAGCAGTTTCCTTAGAAGCGCAGAAACCATAGCAGCAAGTGAGAAGGGAAAGTTTTGTAACGCGAAGAGAGTAACTGCACCTGCTGAGCTCAAAAAGAACAACTAGCGACCGAGACTCTCTGTCACCTCCTAGCCCCAGTCCGCAGGCTGAGGACCTCTTCCGGACAACTTCGGGTTCCTCAGGGGCTACGCGTCACTCGTCTCGCTTCCCGGTAGCTAAGTGATGAGAGGGACTTCCCTCTAGGCAAACAGACGTCATGTTGTGTCAGGGCGGTCTCCTGAGGAGTGCTGGATGCATTCGGATGACGGTCCTGCAGGCGCCGAGGTTCAGTGTCGGAGAAAATTTTAAGGATATATTCGAGAAAGTTTGTATCCTAAGGAACTCTACATTCTAGTTTGTAAGGTGAGAAACTGCTGACTTGCCCTGTTCAAAGATGGAGGCGCAGCTTTTCTGACTGTTTCACTTTCTCGTGTCAGCCAGAAAAGCGCTCTCTGATTGGCTAGAGCATGGCGCCGCGAAATGACGTTTTGGAGCAGTGACCAATCAACTGTGAGCTGAGGTGGACTTGGCGGTGGAAGCCGGAGCCGAGCTCTGGTGTCCGTGGGGCGCGGAAGGCTCTGTCCAGGTGAGTGGCTCCGGACAGGTGAGCGGCTGGCTCTGCCATGGTGAATGGGCGCTTAGGAGGAGGGCCGAAGCCAGAGATGCAGGGGCAAGGTGGGCTTGCTTATGGGAGGAATCAGAGGGAATTGATGACTCAGAAGCCGGCTCAGAGTGACTCGTGCGCGCCGTGCCTGACAGCAGACGGCCAGCTTAGGAATTGGGGTGTTGGTGGTGGCTTGAGCATCTTGGAAGGACCGAATCTCCATGAAAATCTTGAACTTTGCTTTGTGATAAGTGAAACCAGAAACCAGGTCTTTAGTACAGGATTAGGTATTTAACTGTTACTAAGTCCTGGAAAGTTATGTCCTGGAGAGTTTAGAGTGGCTATTTTATTGGATGCCTTTCTAGGCCTTTCTTTCTTTCATTCATATTCTCTCTCTCTCTCTTTCTCTCTCTCTCTCTCTCTCTCTCTCTCTCTCTCTCTCTCTTCATTCACTCATTCATTCATCCGTTCCGCTATTTACCTCTTCGGATACCCTTACTCGTTGAGAATTTGATAGGAGCAGTGGAAAATGAACATTTTTCTCAGCACATAGAATTTAGTAAAAATACATAGAACTTAAGAGGATTCATGAATTCACTGCAATCCTCTGTGGATTACATGTCCAGGATTAAGTTGCTGGTTTAGAAGGTCGAGGAAGGGAGACAGTGAGAAATAGAGAGCAGATGCTAATATGTAGATACTTGAGGACTTGTACATTTAAGTAAAGAACTTTATAAAGAGGTTACTATTATTTAATGGGGTTTGCCGAAGTAACTGCTGGAAATGGTGATGTTAGAATGTACTGTGACTTATTTACTAGCCCCACACCCAGGTGCCTAAGTAGTTTCTGTGTAGTCAGTGTTACATCTTCCTGTGTTTGCCAGAACTAACAGTAGATGTGTTAGAGTTTCAGTTGGAACAGACATTTGGGATTTTGTTGTGTGGATTCTGTATGGCAGAATAATTAATTTGCTTTTCTGAGTATGTAAAATTGCCCTCATCCAAATTATTTGTAGGATATATAGCCCTATGTAACCCAGGAGGCTTTGAACTCCCTTGAACCTGCCTCAACCTCTCAAATATGGAAATTACAAGAATATGCTTCCATTCTCATTTTATAGGTTCAGTTATCTTTTTTTTTCTTCTTTTCAGTTTTCTTGCTTTCCTTTTTTTAAAAGTTTACTTGCTCAAACATGTGCTTTGTGTGTGTGTGTGTGTGTGTGTGTGTGTGTGTGTGTGTGTGCGCACCTGTCAAGCCACCTACTTTGGGGACAGAGGCAAATTTGTGATATTGGGTCTTTCCTTCCATCTTTTTGTGGGATCTGAGGATCTAACTCAGGTTGTCAGATTTACGTGGCAAGCACTTTAGCCACTGGGCCATCTTGCTAGTTATTTTTGCATTCCCGATTGGTTTGTTCAGTTAACCTTCAGTCACTCATGTGTCGGTGTATGTTAGATCACACGTAGGATGCATTTGCTTAACAGCATTGGCTTATCCGAGTCTGAAAGCTTAGTCTGAAAGACTAATTGTTAAAGATTCAGAGTCTTTCAAGAATGAGCATACGCAAACATAATGAGGAAGGAGAACGTGGTACGACTCAATACAAAAGCAAACTTCCTTTCACAGTTTTGGTATGCCTATTGGAATGGTTCAGTGCCAAGATGCTTCCTGTTAGTAACCGGATTCTCAGAGCAGCATACAGTTCTTTGCTCCACAGTTAGCAAAGTGGTGGGAGTAGCGGGGAACACAACACGATGACGGACACACAGAAATCAAGGATACTTGGAATGTGACATTTCATACAGTATTTACTTTGATTGATAAAGAAAGGAAGGGAATCAGGCAAATTGTTGGATCATGAAACAGAATTTGAGACTTACCTTTGGACATATGGTTGAAATTGACTTGTCTGAGAAATGTAGCTCAGTGGTTGAGTGCTTGCCTAGCATGCGCAAGGTCTTGGATTTGACCCTTAGAATCACAAATAAATAATTACTAGTAATATCCAACTACACAAGTTAACAAATGTTCAAGTAGTTCAACCTCTAACCTTTTTGATTACTTTTTTTCAAGTACTACAGAGATGGTTTGAGAAAGTAGCCTGATTATTTTATTTTTTTACCAACTTGACACAAACCATGGTCATTTGAGAAGAGGGAACCTCAGTTGAAAAAAATGTCCTATCAGATAGGCCTGTGGGGCATTTTCTTGATTGATGATTGATGTATGAGGGTCTAGCCCACTCTAGGTAGTGCTGTCCCTAGGCAGGTGGTCCTGAATCGTATAAGAAAGCAGGCTGAGCATGTCTTGAGGAAATGAGCCAGTACACAGTGTTCTTCCATGCCCTTGTATTAGTTCCTGCTCTGAATTTCCTGGAAAATGATGGACACTACACAGAAAGCACTTGGGCACCTTGGGGGTGGGGTGGTGTAAGTTGAAATAAATCATTTCCTTTTCACGTTGCTTTTGGTTATGGTCTTTATCATAGTAGTAGAAAACTAAGGCAGAAAGGAAGAGTAATCAACTTTGGGGGTTCAAGAGAAGGTAGTTACCTTTTTCCTGTAGTGACAGGCTTTTCTAGACTGGGTATTTGTGAAATGCATGTTATAAGATCGTCTCTTTGGGACTGAGTGCTGGGATTTCTGGTGTGAAGCACTGCATCTGGCTTGGAGCCATCTTTTTTTTTGAAAATGAGCTGAGAATTTTGCATATAATTAAAACTATCTTTAGTTTTCTTGTAGACCATGGCAACGTATCTGGAATTCATTCAGCAGAATGAAGAACGAGATGGTGTGCGTTTCAGTTGGAACGTGTGGCCTTCTAGTCGCCTTGAAGCCACAAGAATGGTTGTTCCCTTGGCTTGTCTTCTCACTCCTTTAAAAGAACGCCCAGACTTACCTCCTGTACAGTATGAACCAGTGCTTTGCAGTAGGCCCACCTGCAAAGCTATTCTCAATCCACTTTGGTATGAATTCTTTTTAAAAACTGGTAAAAATGATGAATATAGTAAATTGTTGTCTTTATGCAAGTCTTATGAAAGTCACTTGGTTTTGTTTTTATTTTCCTTTTTTGTGTTTTGTTTTGGTTTTTTTTGTTTTTTGTTTGTTTGGTTTTTTTGTTTTTGTTTTTTTGTTTTTTTGGAGACAGGGTTTCTTTGTGTAGCCCTGGCTGTTCTGGAACTTACTCTGTAGACCAGGCTGACCTTGAACTCACAGAAATCTGTCTACCTCTGCATAGATCATGCTGGGATTAAAGGCATGCACCACTCCCTCCACCTCCATACCACCCCTCCTTGGTGAAAGTCACTTGCTTCTATAGGAGAGTTTTCAGCTTGAGATGAGAGGTAGATGGTGAGATTCTTAGAGGATGAAATCTCCTTGACAGATGCCCTGGACAAAATTGGTTTTTTTTTTTTTTTTTTTTTTAAGGCTTGTACTGCATTGTAGCCCTGGCTGTCTTGGAACTTACTATGCTGGCCTCTAGCTCACAGAAATCCTCCTGCCTCTGCCTCTCAAGTACTGGGATTAAAAGCATGCCTGGAAGAAAATTGGAAATTTACATGAACAAGGGGAGGATAGAAAGGAAGAGTTTGGAGTTGTCCCTCCTTCTATCCCTTCCCTTTCTTTCCTCCTTCCTTTTTCTCCCCTCTCATATTGTCAGTTTGCTTCTGGATTAATTGATTGTCGACTTAAAGGGGTGTCCTTTGAAGCATTAAAAAAAAATCCAAAAAACTTTGCTCTTTTTTGTTTTGTTTTTTTTTGTTTGTTCTTTTTGTTTGTTTGTTTTTGTTTTTTGAGACAGGGTTTCTCTGTGTAGCCCTGGCTGTCCTTGAACTCACTCTGTAGACCAGTCTGGCCTGCAACTCAGAAATCTGCCTGCCTCTGCCTCCCAAGTGCTGGGATTAAAGGTGTGTGCCACCACTGCCCTGCAACTTTGCTCTTTTTGTATGTATCTTGATGATGATATAGTATGTCTAGAAGAAGTACTAGGCAGAAGATTTTTTTTTTTTTTGGTAAATGTTATTTTTGAGTGTGTATGTGTGTGTACATATGTGCTTGCACAAGTGCACATGCATATGTGCATACCATTTGATTGTGGGCGCCTGTGGAGGCAGAAGGAGTTGAACTTCTTGGTGCTAAAGTGGCAGGTGCTGTGGGCTGTCTGGCATGAATGCTAGGAACTGAACTACGTTCCTCTGGAAGAACAAGTGCTTAGCCACGGAGACATCTTTCTAGCCTCGGTGGAAGAAATTTTAACTCCCAACAATTTTATTGTTGAATGTAATTTTTTTTTATCTGAGACTCTATTCTATTAGTATATTTGGACACTATTGAGAAGAATTTTTAATCCATTATTTATGAGATAGAGTCTATGTTGCATAATTGAGTCTCACATTCTAGTTGCTGTGTGACTCTCCAGCATCGTGAGGAGGATAAAAGACTGCATCACCATGCATGACTGGAGGAATTTTGAAGCAAGTTGGGAGTGCTGAAATTTTTGTATGTTGGAGGACTTTTTCCTTTATTTCCCTTTGCTTTTATTTATCAAGCTCATGTTAGGAATGTCTCAACTTGGCTTATAAAATTAATAGCTGTTAGCAATTAATATCCTAGGTACAGACAGGGAGAGGAAGCAATAGATGCTTTATCTTGAACCATTTCTACCATGTTTATCAATGTCCAAAGTGTGAAATGTGCTTTCATTATTGAAATTAAGAGGTTTGACATAGGGCCTGGAAATTGGTGGCTCAGTGGTTAAGAGTACTTATTGCTCCAGCTGAGACCCAGGGTCATGTTCCCAGCACCTATGTGTTAGCTCAACCTTTCATAACTCCAGAACTAGGGGATTCTTTGTCCTCTTCTGACCTCTGCTAGGCATGTGCGTACATACAGGCAGAATGCACATACACAGAAGATAAAACTAAATATCTTTTTAAAAAGTTTTACATTGTTGAACAATAAAAATGTTGGATAAATCATGACAACCAGGTTAAAATAGAAGGCAAAAGGAAATAGCTTACTGTTTATATGAGTGAAGATATTTTAAAACAGGATCTTGGAATTGGAAAAGACGAAACAGGATTTACTAAGTGCAAATGTTTGCAGGAAACTCTTGGTGTGCTTGATAACCAGTTTTCCCTGCAGTGCAGTACCACAAATCCTGTATATGCACACTCAGAACCACACGCCCGTTTAATTTATGGAACTTTAAGTCCACATTTATTGCTTCCTAGCTTGATATCTATTTGTAAAATTATTTATCTATCTTGCAGTCAAGTGGATTACCGAGCAAAACTTTGGGCCTGCAATTTCTGTTTTCAAAGAAATCAGGTATGTAATTTAAAATTATATTTGTTCTTATTGACTGCTCTGGGAAAGATTATGTGAATTTAAATTTCCATCTATACTTGTATTTAGCAGTCTTTGGTGTTCTCATGTCATAGCTTTTGTGAGGCACATTTGTGTTGAATAGTAGAGGACATAGCATTGTCTTTTCTGTAAGGTTTCGATAGGAAGTGAATATGTTACCTAAAGAAAATTGATTTGTTCATATTTTACTGGATGACATTAAATTTTCATCTTGTAACTTTAGGGTTCCAGTGTCAGTGTTGAACTTCTTCTGCTGTAAAAGTTTTTTGTTTTCCTTTGGGCTCACTTTGTAGCCCTGGCTGATCTGGAACTCACTCTGTAGACCAGGCTGTCTTGGAACTCAGAGATCTGCCTGCCTTTACCTGGCAAGTGCTGGGATTAAAGGAGTGCGCTGCTATGCCGAGCAGCAAAGTTTTTTAAACTACTAAACTAAAAGAAAGTTGAATGCCAATAGAGTGTTTCCTTTCTGTTTTTTTTTTGTGTGTGTTCAGATCAAATCTCTGACCTGTGTATGCTAACTGAACAATACCTACAGCTAAGATCTCCTTTTAAAAGTAACTGCCGTAGGATAAAATCGTTCTAAAACTCATGGCTTCTTAAAACTCAGGGAACTATGCACTTAAAATGGATGACTTTTATGATATGTAAACTACAGCTAAATAAAGTTGATAACACTAATTATATTAAATAGGTATACAGAATTCACACAGCTCTTAAGGTATTAAGAACTTGTATTTACTTATTACTAATCATAACTATGATTAATTTCATTTTCAGATATAGCATGTACTAGTTTCAAGGATGACAAGCACAGTATAAACAATATACAGTTGGTAACTTTTCACAGAGTATGTGTATCTGTTAGGGTTCTCCTGCTGTGAAGAGACACTGTGACCATGCAACTCTTAAAAAGACAAACATTTAATTGGGGCTGACTTACAGTTTCAGAGGTTCAGTCCACTGACATCGTGGAAGGAAGCACGGCAGCCCACAGGTAGACATGGTGTTGGGAGAGCCTAGAGTTGTGTATCTCCATCTGAAGTTAGCCAGGAGATTATCATACATTGGATGGAGCTTGAATATATATATATGTGTGTATATATATATATATATATATATATATATATATATATATATAATTTTTTTTTCTCCTCAAAGTATCCCCCACAGTGACACACTTCCTCCAACAGGACCACACCTACTCTAACAACGCCATAGCTCCTAATATTTCCACTCCTTATGGGCCAGGCATGCAGACATATGAGTCTATGGGTCTATAACTATTCAAATCACCACAATGTATTATTCTATTGATAATAAACCTAAATAAAGGCTTTATATCTATATATGCCTTTTTCCTCCAAGAGCTAAGAGCCTTGTGCGTGTTGAGGAAGTTCTGTACCGCTGAAGTATGTCTTCAGCTTTGTACAGACTATTGAGGACAACCTCAGAATATAATTTGCAGGGCAAAGCTTAAGCAATGTGTCTTTCTTTTTTTAATGGTTTATTTATTTTTACTTCATGTGCGTTGATGTTTTGCCTGCATGTCCATATGAGAGTGTCAGATGCCCTGCAATTGGAATTACAGACAATTGTAAGCTGCTATGTGGGTGCTGGGAATAGAACTTAGGACCTCTGGAAAAGCAGCCAGTGCTCTTATCTACTGAGCTATCTCTCCAGATTTTTTTGGGTAATACATTTTAAAACATTGCACTTGGCTGTATGGATGGGTGAACAGGCCTCTTCTAAATAGTAAATATTTTTTAAGGTTATAAAATCATAGACATGTAAGAGAATTAGAAGCTTTGAGTGCTTATATTTGTGTTTTAGCAACATGTTTTGTATTTTGTCCTTTCAGAATTAACATGGTCATGAACCAGTTTTATAAATGGAAAATAAGTGTACCATGCGTAGCTGGAGCTCAGAGGTGGTGCACTTCCCTAACAAGGATATGCCTAGGCTTAATCCCTAGCACAGAGGAAAACGTGCAACACCAGTCACTTTGAGCCTTAAGTAAATGTTGTTTTGCTTTCTTCTCGTCAGTTCCCTCCAGCATATGCAGGCATATCTGAGGTGAATCAACCTGCTGAATTGATGCCCCAGTTTTCCACAATTGAGTACATGATCCAGGTAATTTTGTCATGCGTTTAATGAATACAGTTAAATTGAATGTCTTTTGAAATACTTGGAGTTCTGTGTCTCTCACCTGTCCTCAAGAGGAAAAGCTGGTGGCCATGGGAGCAGGATTCTGGATGGTATGTTCTAGAACAGTTGTGTTACTGGCATTATTTTCAGGTCTTGACCCAGGTTTCAAAAAAGATGGACCTGACCAAATTTAAAGCCTGTTCTCCACAGCCTTCCACATCTCACTTGAAGACGCTTCATATTCTAGGTGGTCAGCTGAAAAAGTAGTGTCTCCCTTCGTGCCCCTGGTCCGTGTATGCTCGAAGGAGAGAGAGGTTTGCGAGGATCATCTTGCTCTGAATTAGATCCTGCAGTCTGTCTCCTTTCCTAAGTAGCTCTTTGATACTACCTCTGCTTCTCCTTAAGCATTCTGGGACGTAGGCCCCTCACCCACCCTTCCTGTGGTCTCCCTTTCTTGAACATGATTTCAGTGAAGTCAGCAACCAAATGCAGCTGAAGAGATGAACAGTAGTGGGGGCTAGCCTGGGCTAGAAAGGTCAGACCTACCCCTTCCTCTTAAGAGTGACCTCTTTCTTCCACATCCCCTATCTCATTTGGTAGAGCATCCATTGGTGTACTGTTCAGAACATACCTAGGCTCCACCCACCACTCCTCTAGCCACCCTGGGCATGCGCCTCTTCTTACTAGGTACATTGACAGTCTCTTAGTTATCTCCCTCAGCTTTCTTTGTGTTTTATTCTTAACTCGTCAGCCAGTGTAACTCTAGAGACATATGTCCGGTCACTAATGGGCTGAATTGGCCCCTCTTCACCCAAAGCAAAACATAGTCTTCAAGGCCCTGTGTCCTGTCTTCTCTCCCCTGGTGTCCTTGTTCAGCTCCGTGGGTCTCTTGACTCCTCAGGTGTCACGCCTGCAGGAGGGTGTTTGATTTATCGTTCCCTCAGGTTGGGACTCTTTTTGCTTTGCATTGCTCCCCATTTCCCTCCCTCCTTCTCCCCACAACAATGATTTGTTTATGTGTTTGTGTGTATGCATGCATGTGTGTTGGCATACATGTTTGTGTGCATGTGTATATGAGTGTATGTATGTTTGCACGTGTGAGAATGTGTATATGAGCATGTGTATTTGTATGTGCATGCATGTGCATGTATGTGTGTTTGAGTATCTGTGTTGTGCATGTGTGTGGGTGTATGTGAGTATGCATGTTATGCTTGTGTATGAGTGTGTGTTGTATGTGTGAGTTTGTGTGTGGGGGTGTTGTGTGACTGTCAGAGGACAATTTGTGAGCCTATACTTATACCTTGTGGGTCCTGTGGATTGAGTGCAGGTCATCAGGCTTGATTTGACCTTTATCTGCAGAGCCATCTTGTCACCTCAACTTTTACCCTCTTAATGAAGCTGCCCTCATCTCTCCCCTGCTCCCCTCTTATTTACTTACTTTCTGAGACATGGTTTCACTATGTAGCTCTAGCTGTCCTAGGACTCAGTATATAGACCAGGCTGGCCTCAAACTCACACAGATCCATCTTCCTCTTCCTGAGTGCTGGGGTTAAGGTCATGGGCCAGCATCCCCAGCCATGATCTGTTTAACACAGGGACCTGGCACCTTCCTCCATCTTAACTATTGCTGCTCCCTGCCTTCCTCCCCAAGGTTTGTTCCTTTTGCCTGACAGGAAACTTTGTTCCTTCTGTTCAGTGATGTATTCCAGGGTCTTCAGTAATGTCTGACACACAGTAGGTATTGAATACATTTTTAGATTTATGTGTGTTTTGATAGACTCTGGGCCCTCATCATTTGATGAGGTAATCAGTTGATGAGGTAAAGCTGGTGTCGATTCTTACCTACATAGCCCTTATCCCCCTGGATATTTATTTACAGACATAGAGACTTGCTATATACTGTACCTGATTTGTCCTGTGGAATGCAGGTTTGTCTCTTGTGAAGATGTTAATTATTTGCTTTTTGTGTTAATGAAAATTATGGAAATTGGATCTTTCTGTGCTCGCTGGCTATGTCTGTGTGTATACTGATCATCCTGCTGTTTTTCTTTTCCTGAAGAGAGGTGCTCGGTCCCCTCTGATCTTTCTCTATGTGGTTGATACGTGTTTGGAGGAAGATGACCTTCAAGCACTCAAAGAGTCCCTGCAGATGTCTCTGAGTCTCCTTCCTTCAGAGGCCCTGGTTGGTCTTATCACCTTTGGGAGGATGGTGCAGGTTCACGAGCTAAGCTGTGAAGGAATCTCCAAGAGCTACGTCTTCCGAGGGACCAAGGATTTAACTGCAAAGCAAATACAGGTTTGTGTCTTACAAAGAAGCAGGAGCAAGGGTGGATCTGTAATGGGATTGTTTACTTCTAGTGTTCACGGAAATTGGATCTTTCTCTTTCTCCCTTTCAGGAGATGCTGGGCCTGAGCAAGTCAGCTATGCCCGTGCAGCAAGCCAGACCTGCCCAACCTCAGGAGCAGCCTTTTGTTTCCAGCAGGTGAGACTCCAGGATACAGTGTCACGTGTTCTGTGGTGGCGTGCCTAACAGCCCAGGTGACTTGGAATCCAATCCTAGGACTTCAGGGTCCATAGTTCTAAGAAGAAAAAAAAATTAGATACTAAGCCAGTTGATATTCAGTGTCTTATAGAAATATTTTGACACATGGCTTTTATCCTTGATCTTTAAAGCTGACAAAATATAAGACACTTCTTCGGGTGTTTTTAAATAGCCTGTGAGGAGGCACTCACTTCCTTCAGTGAATCGAAAGCTTCTGGATATGGGAGACAGCTTCCATTCTGTTCAGAAACCAGAGTGTTTCTCTCTATGAGCTTCTAAGTTTCAAGGGGCATGCAAACAGAAACTTCAGCCTGGAGAAGACTGTCCACATAAACAGGCCTCAGACAAACTGGAGCCACGCTAGGCTTATCGTTAGGATTTCCTCGTTGCTTAAAATTTATTTAAACTTACTTTTCCCTTTTCATTTTTTTATGATACATGCATACATACTAATCATACATAATATATGATTATTAGATTTTATGGTATAGTTCACAGTAAAATTGCTTGGAATTGCTTCTGTATTTATAGAGATAATTTTGAAGGAAAAAGTTTCAGTTTTTCCTATTGGATAATTGTTTTGAAGAGTAGTTAATTGACCTAGGGTTGAAGGTCAAGGTACTTTATTAAATCACAACTGATGTTCCCTTTTGAAATCATACAGATTTCTACAGCCCATTCACAAGATTGACATGAACCTCACAGATCTTCTTGGGGAGCTGCAGAGGGACCCATGGCCGGTAACTCAGGGGAAGAGACCACTGCGATCCACTGGTGTTGCTTTGTCCATTGCTGTTGGCTTGTTGGAGGTAATTCAGATTTTTTTTTTTTTTTTTTTTTGGTTTTTTGAGACAGGGTTTCTCTGCATAGTCCTGGCTGTCCTGGAACCCGCTCTGTAGACCAGGCTGGCCTCGAACTCAGAAATCCGCCTGCCTCTGCCTCCCAAGTGCTAGGATTAAAGGTGTGTGCCACCACCGCCCAGTGACAAATTATGGGTTTTTTGTTTGTTTGGTTGGTTTGGTTTTTCGAGACAGGGTTTCTCTGTGTAGCCCTGGCTGTCCTGGAACTCACTCTGTAGACCAGGCTGGCCTCGAACTCAGAAATCCGTCTGCCTCTGTCTCCCAAGTGCTGGGATTAAAGGCATGAGCCACCACTGCCCGGTTTCAGATTTTTATAGAGACCTATCAAATCATATAACTTGTTCTCATTCTTGTTAGCTTTGCTGAAAAATTTGTTGTGCCTTAAGTTAGCCCTTTGTTTATGTATCAGAAAGTGTTTCAGTCATTGTTATCTACATTGAGGAGGACCTCAGTATTTTGCAAATACCAAAATTTTTATGAAAAACTAAGGGAATTGGAGCAGCGGAGAGTGCTTTCACTGAGTAATAGAAGTCCAAACCATCTGGCTGGGAGGAAGTAAGAGCTGCTCTTCTCCTGGCCGTGAGTGTTACTCTGCAGCTGCACTAGTGCCCAGAGCCTGTGAGAGGGCAGGAATCTGAAGAGTTGTCTTTGGAGGACTTGAATACAGAAACCGAAGCCATGCTCAAAGGTGGAACTGTGTGTTTCTGCCACAGTCTTTACTCTAACTCTATTTTTAGGGTACTTTCCCAAATACTGGAGCAAGGATCATGCTGTTCACTGGTGGGCCCCCGACTCAGGGACCTGGCATGGTTGTTGGAGATGAATTGAAGACTCCTATTCGTTCCTGGCATGATATTGAGAAAGATAATGCACGGTTCATGAAAAAGGCAACCAAGGTTGGTATCCTAGGATTCCAGCTATAATTACAGTCACACAGCCACATGTGGACTGCTCCAGATCAATGATGGCCACCTGCTAAGTAGTGATTGTGTGGTGACACTCTTCCCGATCTTGCCTCCTTTGAACTTACTGACTCCGCCTGACTAGTTAGAGTGAACGGCTTTAGAGTGTCTAAGGAGTTTTGATTCAAAAGCTGCATTTTGACTTTACACAGCTGTTTATGGGTGGTGAACTCCATGCTCCTGTTGTTGATTACATCCTTAGGTGTGGTAAGACGTACCTTGGGAACTATGCTTCCGTCTCCTAATAATTTTCTTTCTTTACAGCATTATGAGATGCTTGCTAATCGAACTGCTGCCAATGGTCACTGCATTGATATTTATGCTTGTGCCCTTGATCAAACTGGACTTCTGGAGATGAAGTGCTGTCCAAATCTTACAGGGTATGTTCACATCGAACACCTGGGAAACAGGGACAGAATAAATGATGGAGATACAGGGAGGAGTGAAGAATAAATGATGGAGTTACAGGGGTGAGTGAGGCCAGCTTTGGAGTTTTCAGGTTGCCCTGAGGTTTGGAATCGTTGGCTAGAAAGGGACTGTGGGCCCTGTGGAAAAAGAAGCAGTGCTTAGACGAGGTCTCAGGACTTCTCTAGGAACAAGTCCCATCTGAGTAACTGTTCTCAGAGTTGTTAGACTTGCCTGCAGCCTAGGCCTTCAGCAGTGCACATTTGTGACAATGAACAAATGCCATCTGAGTGTTAGTGTCAGGTAATTAGAAGAAGCTTGACCTGGCTAATGATTCTGTGACTAATGCCAGTCACACTGTCACCTTATGGGGTACAGTTGCCACCAAGTCCTATTGTCCTCAAGTGAAACCATTGAAAAAATTCTCAGCTTGCAGTGATGTTTGGATCAGGAACCATAGGGACTCACGGGAACCTATTAGGAATATTCTTTGGCTTTCTTCAGACCCTCTGCATCAAAAGCTCTTGGGGAGCAGTGCTCTAGATTTGGGTGCTCATGAAGGGCAACAAGCGCTGAGGTGGAGCACTCAATCTGAAGCTAAGCTGCACATTAGTGTCGCCTAGGGAACCCTGAAGAAAGGACAGCAAGACAAGCTGCTTTGTCTGTCATGTTCCCTGTCCCCAATTGGGTATCAGTATTCTTCAGTTTCCCCTCCAGTGATTCTAACGTAGAACAGAGTTTGAGCACACGCAACCTTGGTTTCTCTGTGTAATAACTAGTTTTGTGTGTCAACCTGACACAAGTTATCACAGAGAAAGGCGCTTCAGTTGAGAAAATGCCTCCATGAGATCCAGCTGTAAGGCATTTCCTCAATTAATGATCAAGGAGGGAGGGCCCCTTGTGGGTGGTGCCATCCCTGGGCTAGTAGTCTTGGGTTCTATAAGAAAGCAAGCTGAGCAAGCCAGGGGAAGCAAGCCAGTGAGAAACATTCCTCCATGGCCTCTGCATCAGCTCCTGCTTTCTGACCTGCTTGAGTTCCAGTCCTGACTTCCTTTGGTGATGAACAGCAGTGTGGAAGTGTAAGCTGAATAAACCCTTTCCTTCCCAACTTGCTTGTTGGTCACAATGTTTTGTGCAAGAATAGAAACCCTGACTAAGACACTCTGGGAACCTCTTAGACCTTATTTCCAATTTGCTGAATCTGAACCTACATTTGCCCAAGATTCCCTGGACTGGAGTACACGGCACAGTCTGAGCAGCAGCTGCAGAGAGCCATGTGTGCGACTGGAGATTCTGCATCTCTTCTCCCTTTAACTTAAAGTTTATTTGTGTGTGTGTGTGTGAGTCCGTGTACACATGTAGAGGTCAGAGGACACTTTGTGGGAGTTAGTTATCTTCTTTCACTGTGTGGAACTCAGATTGAACTTTGGTTGCTTGGTGGCAAGCACCTTTGCTTGTTGAACCATCTCCTGGTCCATATTTCTGCCTTTCTAATCAACCTCTGTAGTGATTCTTCTCTGCTCTCCTAGGAGGTAGAATTTCAGTCATTTGAAACTGTTTTGGAGTGGGTCAGATGTACTAGAGATGGTGGGCATACCTGTAACACTAACACTCTGGAGGATCTTGAGATCAAGGCTAGCCTGGGCTGTATAGCAAGAAGCTGTTTTTAAAAAGAAAAGCCCCCTTTCCAAAAGAAAACAAAAAAACAGTAGCATAAGTGCTAGCAAGATGGCTCAGTAGGGGGCTAGAGAAATGGCTCTGCAGTTAAGAGCACTGACTGCTCTTCTGGAGGTCCTGAGTTCAATTCCCAGCAACCACATGGTGGCTCACAACCATCTGTAATGGAATCCAGTGCCCTCGTCTGGTGTGCCTGAAGACATAAAAATAAATAAATAAATAAATAAATAAATAAATATTTAAAAAAAATAAAGATGGCTCAGCAGGGAAGGGTACCTGCCTCCCACCAAGTCTGAGACTGAGGTCCTTGGTCCTCATACGTGGAAGGAGACCCAACTCCTGCAGGTTGTCCTCTGACCTTTGTACTCTCCATGGCATGTGTACACCCACACATAAACTTAATGTACACATATGTGGAGATGGACACATGTAATGGGATGTGGGGGTGGGAGGGAACACTAAAACAACCTTGAAAGCAATAGAAGCCCAGATTCTGGCCTAGGAGGATGACTTCAGGTAAAGTCACAGTGACTCCAGGCTGGACTAGAAGGTAGTAGATGATTTTCTTGGAAAATCACTGGTGATCCCTTAGTGCTGAGTTTTTCTGCTGCGATGGTGTGCTTTTTCCTTTAAACATTCAATTTACAGGGTGAGTGGGGTGGGGCACATGATGACCTGGAGACACCTGGCCGGGAGGAAAGAAATGCTGGAGACTGCTAAAACATTTTAGGTGGAGAATGCTAAGAGAGATAACCCAAAATGTGTTTATAAGCCCCCAGCTGCTCTGTGTGTGTGTGTGTGTGTGAGAGAGAGAGAGAGAGAGAGAGAGAGAGAGAGAGACAGACAGACAGACAGACAGAGAGACAGAGAGAGAGACAGACAGACAGAGAGAATCAGTAATTCATTTTTGCTGAAGAGTTTGTTGATTGAAGGGGCATTGTTTGTTTAAGGTCTTACTGTGTAGCCCTGGATGGCCACAAGCTCACAATCCTCCTGCTTCAGCCTCCTGAATTCTGGAGAACAGGAGTATACCACCTATTGGAATGATTATAGATTCATGGGGCTTGTGAATTTGAAGGGAGTGGAGAGGAGGTCTTTACATTCTTTTAGCATCCCTGAGGGTAGCACTTCACCCAAATGCATCACTCAACTTCAAGAATGGAAATGGCACAGTGCAGTTCCTGACACTGCAGACTGTGGGTTTCCCTGGTGCCTGTGTTATTTTTCTGTGAATATAATTGAGATTTTACCATCTCTGTACATTTGTGTATGGTGATCAAAAAATAGGATTGGCATCTTAAAGTATTTTAAAAATATTTTTACATTTACTTCTTTTGTATGTGTTTATGTGTGTGCATGTATGTGGATGCACATACATGCTATAGTACTTGTATGGAAGTTAGGGCCTTGTGGGTTCATTGATTGAACTGAAGTTATCAGGCTTAGCGGTACCCTTACCCACCGAGGCACCTTCTCAACCCCCTAGAACTGTTCTAAGGGTTCTTTAATGTTTTTGAGATGGTTTCTTCCCTAAGTACAAATTGAATTTGTTGTTTTTCATTTAAGTTAATCGACACCTGTGTGAACATGGTTCTCTCTCTCTCTCTCTCTCTCTCTCTCTGTGTGTGTGTGTGTGTGTGTGTGTGTATATGTGTGTAAATTGTTTGTGAATCTTAAGGGAACAACCAAATGGCTTCCAGTCCTTTTACATGTATACTTTCTTCCTTTCTTACCTAGTGGCCACATGGTGATGGGAGATTCTTTCAACACTTCTCTTTTCAAGCAGACATTCCAAAGAATTTTTAGTAAAGACTTCAACGGAGATTTCAGAATGGCATTTGGTGCTACATTGGATGTAAAGGTGCAGTAGGCTTTTAGAAAAGTTTTATTTTAAACTATCTTATATAATTAGCTTATAGAATTTTCATATGTACATGATAAATATTATTTATCTGAGGCAGGGTCTCACTGTGTGTATCCTCAGCTGGCTTGGAACTCACTCTATAGACCAGGCTGGCCTTGGACTCTTAGAGATGTGCCTGCCTCTCCTTCCTGTGTGCTGCACTGTACTCATCCATATTACAGACTTTTGAAACTTTATGGAATTAGTGTGGTTCAGTTTAGACACTGCAGCCTCAGTTGCTAGACATAAGCTTCACTTAAAAGGATCCAACAAGATGGTTATCACAAAGTATTTTGCCTACTGTATTCCTTTGCTTCTCTAGGATTACGCATGTGTTTATTAAAGTTCTAAACAGAAAGGTTTCTCTTTCTCCTCAGGCCCTGCTCTGTTCTACCCTGGTTTAGGATAGGGAGAGTTAGTGGGGTTTGGGGGGGGGGGTTACTGGTTGCTGTACTGGGTTTGATGACAGGCGAGTCACACATGGTCAGTATCCAATCAGCCATTGGTGTGAGCCACTGCATTGCTCAGAGTGGGGTTTAGATTTAAGAGGAACCCAGGTGCACACTTGGTCAGTATCCACCCAGCCATCTGTGTGAGTCACTGCACTGCAGAGTGGGGTTTAGATTTAAGAGGAACCCATGTGTTCTAATACTGTGTAGGAAATCAGCGTCCTAGACAGCAGGCTCTGTCTAGTCAAGTAATTGAGAAACTATTAAAGGGGCTGTTAGAAACTTGATTAGAGAATTAGAGAAAAGCATTAAATTATCTAGGATAAGCTTTAAGCAGCATTTTTACCTGTTTAAGGGGCTTGCTTAGTTGTTTATTTAGCAGAGTTGGAGGTTGTTAAAGAAGGGCTAGGGAGCTGGCTCAGAGGATGTAGTAGTGCCTGCTGTAAGCATAAGTGCCTTGACTTAGTACTCCAGCATCTATGTAAGCGCCTAAGAGGAATGGACTGAACACATGCTTTAATCCCAGCACTGTGGAGGCAGAGGCAGAGGCAGAGGCAGAGGCAGGAGGCAGGGGCAGGGGCAGGGAGCAGGGGTGGGGTGGGGGCGGGGTGGAGTGGGGGTGGGGGCAGAGAGGCAGAGAGGCAGAGAGGCAGAGGCAGGTGGGTCTCTTGAGTTCAAGGTCAGCCTGATCTACAGAGCAAATTCTAGGACAGCCAGGGATACACAAAGAAACCCTGTCTTGAGCCACTCCAGCCCCAGAAGAAAAAGGTATGGACTGAATTCATTTTATTGAAATGAACTCAGATTTTAAAATATTCATTTGTTTAAAAATAAATCCAGAGGCAGAAGAATCTGTGAGTTCAAGGCCAGCCTGGTCTATATAGTGAGTTCCAGAATAGCCAGGACTACATAGAGACGCCCAGCCTCAAAGGAAAGAAAAGAAAAGAAAAAGATCTCCATTGGTCTTATCATTATGTTAGGATTTGTGAATTAAGTATTTTTTAAAGGAATGTAAAACAATGTTTACTGAATAGAAATAGTTAAATAAGTATGAATGTGCATGGTATTTGAAAAAGAATGTAATATAATTGGTAGAGTTGTTACCTTTCATATATATAATAGTTTCAAAGGTTGAAAATGAATAGAGAGTTGAAAATGCCACCTGGCTAGGTATGGTGGTGCCAGCCTGTGTCCCAGCATTTAGGCAGAGGTAGGAGGATCATGAGCATAAGCTCACTTGGGCTGTCTATGGATTTCCAGGATAGTCTCAAGTACTTCTTGGGGATCCTGCTTCAAATCCAACAAATGAGCTTTGTCTTTTTTGTTTTGATTTTGAGACAGTCTCATGGACTCAAGCTGGCCATAAATTCACTATACATCGAGGCTGGCCTTGAACTCTTCATCTTTTGCCTCAGCCTGCTGAGCATTGTACCATTACACCTGGTCTTCTTGATGTATTTTCTAAGGTGGATTTTGTTGAAGCTTTAATCAGCTCCTAGTATTCTTGGAAAAGCCTGAGTGGGCATTTAGATAGTGTAATCCATTAGCGATTTTCTCTGTGGGAATTTCCCCTCTAAGCTCTTATTGTCATCATGGTGGCAGCAGACTGGCTCTTAACTAATTGTGTGATTTGTTTTAGACCTCTCGGGAACTGAAGATTGCAGGAGCCATTGGTCCATGCGTGTCTCTGAATGTGAAAGGACCATGTGTGTCAGAAAATGTAAGGAAAATCCACCTCCTCACTTGCCCTGGAGTAAACTCATTAGCTAAGTCAAACCCTGGTGATCTTGCTTTGTGTGACCTGGAAGGTGTACTTGTCTGAGAGGAGCTGTGACACTCACTGATGACAACTCCAAGAGGTAGTGTCATCTGTCCTTCTGCCCATTGATCTGCCTTGACCAGAGAAGGAAACATGGAATCAAGGAGGTTAAGTTAACCCTTACTCAGGGTTGAAGCTGAGCCAGAAGACCCAGATCTCAGGTTCCTCCCACGACATCTGATATGTGGATGTTATCTCACTGAGAACAGAAAGCAGTTCCCTACAGCAAAGGCAGGCATTTAGAATTCTTCTAGTAGAACCGGTGTACTTCATAACTTAGAGTTGATACCCTGTCTCACTTAGCTGATAATGAGCGTAGGACAAGGGACCACTTAGTTGGTCGGAAAGTGGATGATACAGATGCGTATGCATTGTTACTAAATGAGAGCAAAGTGCAGGCATTCCTTTGGATAAGTGGCTTTGCTGATCGTCCACATGCTGTGAGTATGCTTTAGCTGTCAACAGGCACAGTGACTGATTTGTAAGGTCTCTTGCATTGGTTACATGCACAAAGTATAACCTCGGAGTGGGAAAATACATCGGTGAATGCATTTTTATCAAGGGATGAATCACAGATTAATCTTTGATTAATTTGACCCAGAGCAAGCCCAAGTTTGAGTTCTTCACTTCTCTGTGTCTTCTGTCTGTCCATAGTTACTGGCCTATCTGTAATCTCCATGGATGTCTGTCTTTGCCTGTCTGAATGCTGTCTGGTGTCGCATTTTCCCTTTGTCTGCCTCTGTTCTGTATGAACAATACAGAAAGAATCCTGTGGAGAAGGAATGAGGGTTTCTTAACAGAAATCACTAACATTTTTACAAGGGGAGAGGTCATTTTACTGACCCCAAGTAACTCAGAAGCACTCAGTACTGGAAACAAGCTATGTCTATAAAGATGTATGGTGAATATTTGTTGTATAAGGTTGTTTTCAAGATGTTGGCTATTGTTAACAACATGTATACACACACACACACACACACACATATTACTCTGGGTCAGGGGCATGGAAGAGTATATAATTTAAGATTAAATCTCTGCATTAACTTAGGTTGTAAAAGCTGATTCATGGGCTACCCAAGGCAAGTGAGGTTAGTTGTTACATTGTTATTTTAAGGTTGCACTTCAACAGACTGATTACACAGTAGGACAGCCTGTGGTCAAGAGGTGTATTTGGCTATGAGGTTCAGTAAAAGTTTAGTACTTTTGAATGTGAGAGCTTTTTTTCCCCCCACAAAATTGTATCAATGCAGCCTCTGAGGTATCCTGGGGTATTGTTACACAGTCTTGCCCTTCCCTTCTTGTCCTCCACAGTGGGAGGGTGCACTATTGAGCTATTGTGGATTTAGGGTGCATAGCTACTACTTGCTGGCTGAGTGACCTGGGTACAATTCTTAATGCTCTATACTTCAGTGTTTTTAGAAAATGGGAAAATAGCAGTACCTACTTAAGAATGTTAGGATGAAATGAGGTTGGTCAGGTGACACACTTAGGACAAGGACACACTGGAGCCCTATACAAGTTGTCCATTATCTCTTGTATGTCAGAGCAGACATTGACAGGGACTATATAAATGAAAGGTTTGTGGCACTTGGCAGGGGTTACTATTTGTATACATGCCTCTGTAGTTCTTGAATGAGGCACTTCCTTCCCCAAAGCCCCTCTGAAAGTTATCTGTCTCAGTGTGCTAAGTGACTTGAACCACTCTTGTTTGCATGGGAGGGCTTTGGAAGGCTGCCCTGCGCAGAATACTTTCTGTGAGTTCAAAGTCTCCCTGACGAAGCTTCCTGTAGTAGTTTTTAAAAGATAACCTTAAAATATTGCATCAAGCCAGGCAGTGGTGGTGCACGCCTTTAATCCCAGCACTTGGGAGGCAGAGACAGGCGGATTTCTTGAGTTCGAGGCCATCCTGGTCTACAGAGCGAGTTCCAGGATAGCCAGGGCTACACAGACAAACCCTGTCTCAAGAAAAACAAAGACAAAAACAAAACAAAACAAAAAAAATTGTACCACACTGATTAGTCTTCCATTTGAATTCAGCATTCAGAGTTTTGGTTGGAGGGTGAGTATGCTTTCGGGGTTACGGAAAGCACAGCTTCAAGCATGCAACGATCTTAGGAAGAATACAGTGTGTTCCTGTGTACCTACCGTCTAGCATCACTGGGTGGTATTGACCTTCCATAGCTGTGGGTGCCGCATTTGCCCCCTGTGTGTAGTTATGATCTCCTGGCATGTTTGCTTTATCAACATTATGTACAGAAACATTTGGAAATAATTTTCAGATGTCATGACAGTTGGTTCTTAAGTAATACAGTGCATGTCCTAAAAATAAGGGTGTTATACCATTTCCTCATTGTCAAATCTGAGAAAATGAACAGTAACCTCACAGCAGCATCTAATACAATGCCCAGCCTGTGTTCTCTCTCCACTTTGCTCCTAACTGCTCTCCGTGGCTGTTTCTAGTTCCAGCAGCATCGCTTTCAGTCCCACAGCCTTTGTTTCTCAAGCCCTAGCCTAGCCCTTGCCTTTTGGTCTCCTCAGACACTGATGCTGAAGATAGCGCTGAATATCTTCTCTAGAGGATCTGTGGTCTTGGGACATCTGCTTCTGCACAGTGGTATTTAAGTTGTTACTCTCCGTCCTGTGCTTGAGCATGAAAGTTAGGTTTAAAGATAAAACCAGAATCTGCGTAAAGCTTCTGTCTGTCCATATGATTTCTAGTTGATCTGCAGCTCTCTGTTCTTTATTCTAATAGTGATGAAAAAAGCAAATGCAGCTTTCAGACTAATTCTCAGTATTCTTCCCCAACATTGACATAATTCTTTGTTGACTTCAGTATTATATGCTGTGTATATGTTATATATATATATATATATATATATATATATGATAAGTTAAAATGATTTAGAGTGCCTATATAAAAAGTTTAATTTAAAAAGTATTGTAAATGTAAACATTAAGACACCTTCTGGTTGTAATTACATATTTTCTAGATGTTAATTAGAATTTAAAGTTTTAGCTTGGACCAAAGGTCCAAATGTGACCTTCCCTGCTCATTGGTGCTTTTAATTCCTGGTTTCCCTTGGGGTTTCTTTTTAATTTGTAAGAAATTCCTGTCTTATCCTAGGAACTTGGTGTTGGTGGCACAAGTCAGTGGAAGATCTGTGGCCTGGATCCCTCATCTACTCTTGGCATCTACTTTGAAGTTGTCAATCAGGTGTGTAGCAGTTTTCTTCACGTTAGAATCTCTTCCGATTTATTAGGAGGTACACTCTCCCTTTCGTGGTACACCTTTGGTATCCTATTAGGTGTTGTGTTAATTTGGTGTGCTCTTTTAAACTTCCCTCCATAATTTAGTTAGAATCAAACAGCAAATGACTCTGTTCCTTTACAGCTGATCTGACAAGGTCCTGAGATGACTACTGACTTTTCTAAGCCATCATAACTCATGAATGTTTGAGGGACTCAGTCTTTCCCAAATATTTTGTTAGAAAAAAATTACAAATATACAGAATAGTTGATAGACTTGTACACTTAACACCTGCATAACTACTATTTAGATTCTGTAATCTATTTTGCTATAGTTGCGTTTTTAAATATCTCCATTATATTTGGTATGCTTTTGTGGTGGAGGGGAGATGAGACAGGGTGTCTTGTAGACCAGCGTGGCCTTGAGCTTCCAGTCTTTCTGCTTCCATACTCAGAGTGCTGGGATCAAGGTGTGAGCCATTACACCTGGCTTATTTTTGATGTTTCAGAGCAACTTGCAGTCATCTGTGGTTTTCATCTCTAAATAGTTCAGCACCAATTCATCAACTGGAGTTTACTTTTATTCCTTCTGATACTGGGGACTGACCCCAGGGCCTCATGATTGTATGCATGTGCTTTATCACTGAGCTGCATACCCAGCCTGGTTCATTTGAATGTGCTAACATTCCTCCTTCTCCCCCTCCCCTCTGCCTTTTAGATAAGAGTTATATACAATGATACTATAGGACATGCCGGTCCTAAGTGTACCATTGAAAATGTACCGAGAACCTTACCTCAGTGCTTTAGAAGGTCCATGTTTAAGTCATGCCTGAGACAGTAACCAGATGTGTGACTTCTCACCCTGCAGCACAATGCCCCGATTCCCCAGGGAGGCAGAGGTGCCATTCAGTTTGTCACACAATATCAGCATTCCAGCACTCAGAAGCGCATCCGAGTGACCACCATTGCCCGAAAGTGAGTGTCGTATCTCTTTCTTCTTGACCAAGGCTGATGGGTTTCCTGTGAGTGTTTTAACTGCTTTGAGTTTATTTTTCTGGTTCCTTAGATGGTTCTTCCAGGTCACCACTCACTCACTGATCAGCCATTCTTGGTTAACCCAAGTGAACCTTTATACAGCTACCAAGAAGAAATCAGCTTCAGTAGGAATATAGTTCATTGAAAATTATTTTTTATTGTTTTATTTGTTAGATAAATAAATCACGCATCTTGTTAAAGATGTAAACAGAAAAGTGCAGTTGGCCCTCCGTATCCATCTGTTTTATAACCATACGTTTAGCCAAACCAGTTTGGAAAATATTGTTTGCCATTACATCTGTATTGAACTTAGGGACTTTAAAAAAATATCCCATAAACATACAGTATGACAGCTACTTCTATAGCATTTATATTGTCAGTGGTAATGTAGAAATGAGTGAGTGTATGTAGGACAATCTATTTAGATGTTTACAAATACCATGACATTATATCTACATTTATTTATTTAATTTAGGAGATAGGATCTCACTATGTATCCCTAGCAAGGCTGGAACTTAATACTATGTAGACCAGGCTGACCTTGAAACCAGAGATCGACCTTTCTCTGCCTCCTGAGTGCTGGGGTTAAAGACATGCTTTACCATGCCCAGGTGAACTATGCCATTTTATATCAGTGACATTATATCTGAGGGAGGTAGGTCCTAGGATCTGTCCCCAGTAGATAGTGAGAAATAACTACTTACTTATGCGTGTCTTTACTTCCCTAATGATCTTTTAGCTCTTTTCATTTTTACTCACCTAAAAAACTCTTATACATGGTCTTAATTCATTTTTCCAAGGAGGTAGATACTAGGAAGTCATTTTGTAAAGTTGTAAATGCTTAGATTTTTTGTAAGGATTGGCTTGAAGGAAGGCAGTCTGAATTAAGACTTACCTTTTGGGTGTCTACTATTACATCTGGTGAATTATGGGAAAGTTTTTTTTTTAAAAAGACTTATTTATTCATTTAATGTATGAGTATACTGTTGCTGTCTTCAGACACACCAGAAGAGGCCATCAGATCCCATTTCAGATGGTTTTGAGCCACCATGTGGTTGCTGGGAATTGAACTCAGGACCTCTGGAAGAGCAGTCAGTGCTCTTAACCACTGAGCCAGTCAGAAGTGTGGTGCTAACTCTGGAATTGTCAGTTGGGCAGATGCACAGAGTCAGCTGAGGCACATAGAAGCAGCATTTGACCAGGAGGCTGCAGCAGTCCTGATGGCACGGCTTGGAGTGTTTCGTGCAGAGTCAGAGGAGGGGCCTGACGTGCTCCGCTGGCTGGATCGACAGCTCATCAGACTGGTAAGATGGGAGCAATGCGTTAAGTCAGTCTTTGCGTCTCTTCTGCCTTTGAAAAGAAAACTCCCATTAAGCCTATTTCATTTGATGTTTTAAAAGTATTTATTTATTTATTTATTTACTCGTATGTGCGCATGCCAGAGTGTATGTGTGTGCACCAAGTGTGTGTAGGAACCTGTCTGTGTAGGTAAGAAGAAGGTTGGATCCCCTTGTAACTGAAGTTATGGGAGGTTGTGAACTGCTGCGTTGGTGTTGGGAAATGCACCTCAGGCTTCTGCAAGTACTCTTAACCACTGAGACTTCTTTCCAGTTCCAAACCCTATTACTTTATATAGTCAAACAGCAAGAATTTAACAGTTGCTCACTTTAGGCCAAATACTAGATATGAAAGAAATGTCAAATGTACATTTTTCTCTTGAGGGCTGACATTGCAGCATGTCAGAAACAACATGGAAATTTGGGGAGTGGTACAAATCTATGTGTGCTAAAAGCTGAGTAGAGGAGTTGCTGCTGGTTGCTATGGCCCTAGGTTCTAGGAGATCAGATGGTGGCTTTATAAATTGGAATCCAGGTACAGCAAGTTCAGGGAAATACTTTATGTATTTATCCAGGTCTGATTAGGAGAAAGAAAACAAACAGAAGAAGCCAAATGTGGTTGTTTAGGGCTACAATCTCTGTACTGGGGAGACAGTGCCAATAGGTATGGAGTGACCATTTTGGAAGAAGGGAAGAAGGAGCTGAGAGAATTGCTGAAACCCTGTAAAACAAGTATATAAAATTGAAATAAAAAAGTCTGGTGGGAGAGATGGCTCAGTAGTTAGGAGTGTGGATTGGCCTTCCAGGGACCTGAGTTCAGTTCCAGCACAGGGACCCTGGAGGCTGGAGGCTCTGGTGGAATCCAGTGGATAGCCAGGTGGCGGGCATACCCAGAGAAGCCCCTCCCCCTTCAAACTCTGGGGATAAATCCAGGACCTTGAGCATGCAAAATATGTGTTTTAACAAGACTTGGTGGTTTGTCTACTCTTCGTGCCTGAGAGCTAGTCTAGAATCATGAGAAGTAGCACACTGCATAGCTCTTTGGGACTTTAGTTTATTTATTTTATTTGCATCTGTATTTTGCCCACATGTATGTTTGTATGATAATGTTGGATCCCCTGGAACTGGAGTTACAGACAGTTGTGAGCTGCCATGTGGGTGCTAGGAATTGAACTCAGGACCTCTGGAAGAGCAGCCAGTGCTCTTAACCTCTGAGCCATCTCTCCAGCCCCGGTCTGGGACTTTTCTAGGTGACACTAACTTAGACTCTTTCTTTCCCTATTTTCTTTCAACAGTGTCAGAAGTTTGGGCAGTATAACAAAGAAGACCCCACGTCTTTCAGATTGTCAGACTCCTTTTCTCTGTATCCTCAGGTAAGAAATATGTTTTTAAAGATAATTACAGAAGAATGAATCATTAGAACTTAACTTCTCATGTTTGGGAGAAAAAGAAGACTTATGGTTTGAGACTGAATATAGTAACAGGCTATCCCATCTCTTCTGAACCTCTGTTGATGCCAACCAAGTGTATAGCACTTGGCTAGTGCTTTGTGTGTGTAAGCAGCCAATATCTGGGTCCCGGGACTTTCAGGTGCTGGTGTCTGAGCAGTTGGTGATTAGTGGACAGCTCTCGGCTGTCCAGAGCTGTCCTGAGCTGTCCTGGAGAGTCAGCGCTGGCTCTGCTGCTGCTGCTGATCTGAGACCTCTGTGAGTCTTTGTTACCTCATCTTTAGAAGGGAAAAGTCGGTCTAGAGTAGTGATTTGAAGTCTCTTTAAAGCTGTGAAATCCTTTCTCTTGCGGGAAATATTAAAAGAAAACCTCTGGCACTTTCCCGCAATAGTGCTGGCAAGGCAATGGCGATCCACAGACCTCACACTGGGCCCCAGGGCTCCTGCTAGCCCGCCAATGGACGTGCCAACTCTCAGAGGGTTAGGCCCGCGCTCCTGTGATCTGCTGGCCTGCCCACTTTCCAGCCCCCCTCAGCCAACTCTCCAGCGGGCAGGGGTCCTGGGAGTTCATCTTGCTTCCACACAATGCCCACACATCCCACAGTCTGCCAGCTCACCCCCCAATTAGCCGGTAGAAGCGTGACTCCTAATGTTTAATTAGCCAATTAGATTTGTGTATATTTAAAATCACAATTACAAAATGCCAATACAGTAATTTCAGAGCCAATTGATAATGATAAAGCCTTAATCCAATTCTAACCTTTTGATAACATCATGCTGGACTACATTTCGGTTCTCTCTCTTCTTCTGAGACCTCTGTCTCCTCAACTCCTAGCTCCGCCTCCCTTTTCCTGTCCAATCACAGGCCTTATACTATCCTAATGTGATTGGACAGGGAAAATCCTGCAACACCTTTCCTTTGGTGGACTACTCTCCCTCAAAAGCCAGTGTGAAAGCAGGCAGGCAGATCAGAAGCTACTCTGGGTATTCCTACCACCTGGATCTACTGGATTCTACCAGAGCCTCCACCGTACAGAGTTCCTGCACTCTCCAGGGACTCACTCAAGAGAAAGAATATCTGTTCACAAAGAAAATAGGTCCAGGAAGAAAAGCACAGTTGAGGCTTTGAGGATTGAGCCACAGTGTAAGGGAGTCCCTCTGCGTTCTGGGAGGGAGATGAAGCTGAGGGGTTTGAGGACACATCATGAGAGACCAGAGGGCCACAGAAGGAGGAGATCAGAAACAGCAGGCGTGTGCGAGAGTGAGCTCAGGACACAGCTTGCAGGGTAGAATACAGGTCAGATCTGCAGAGAGGAGGACAGCGATGACCTGTGGGCAGGTCAGGCAGACTGGCTAACTCTAAAATGTCTCTACAAAAATGAGCCTCGAGAAGTAGAAGCATCCTAAGGTTCCAAATATTAAATTAAGGTTCTTAGTAATAACCACGATAGCCATTCCTGCTTGCAGAATAAGCACTTGAGAATAAACTTAACGCTATAGTTTACAGGTAAAGAAACTGAAGCACCAGAAAGTATGTAGCTTCACCAAAATCACCTCCACTGCTGACTGGCTGAGTAGGACTGCGACCTAGGCTCCTGACTGCTGCCTAGGAATGCTCCATAGAGGAAGTCCTAAGAGCCTTTGCAGCTGGTGCCTTCCAGACTGTGCGCCTTCATGTGGGAGCTCTTTAAAAACCAACCCAAAAATGAACAAAAGGATTTTAGCTGAGGGCTGGACAAATGGCTCAGACATACAGCCTTGCTGCTCTTTCAAGGACCTAAATTCGGTTCCCAGCATCTATGTTCAGTGGCTCAAAACCACTTGTAGCTTTAGCTCTAAGACCCAACACCTTATTGTGGCCTAATTGTGTGCCCACATGTGACATACAAACACATAGGCGCGCACGCGCACGCACACACACACACACACATAAAAATAAAATAAATTTTAAAAATTTTATCTGAACCAGGGGTTAGTGGTAGTTTGATCCTAGCACTTGGGAATAATAAATAATTCTAAAAAAAAAGATTTAACTTGTGTGTAGAAGTCTATGTATAGTTGTGGATGTTAAGAGTGCAGTGCTTTCAGGGAGGGCAGTGGATCCCCTGGAATTATGGGTAGTTGTACACCACCTGATCTGGGTGCTGGTTGCTAAATTCACATCCTTTCTTAGAGCAGCAACTCTCTAGCCTCAAATTTATCATCTTAACCTATTTGAAATGTATAATTGTGTGGTATTAAATATATTCACATTCTTGTGTACCAGTATCTATAATTTTTTTTTATCTAACTGAGCTATAACAAGACTTCTGCATGTCTACGCCCTATAGCTAGACTTGTTCCCAGCCAGCTCATGTAACTTAATCCCTTTATTCTAACTTAAGTTCTGTCATGTGGCCCATTAGTTACCTCTCCTTCAGTCTAGACCTGCTTCTTCCTTTTTGTCTACCTGTTGAATCCTCCCTTCCCACGCCTGACTCTCTCACAGTTCCTCTTTTACCGGAAGTCCCACCTTCTACTTCATGCCTTTGCTATGGGCCATCATCTTTTTATTAAACCATACAGAAGGTGAGAGAGGGAGTGTTTATGAAATATGATGTAGCCATATGAGTAACAATACCAAAGTCCAGTCTGCACTCAACTCTTTAGGGTACAGAAATCAGCATTTGAATAATATAGAGACAGTCTTTACACAGTGCGCAGTAATATAATCCCAACACTGAGCCAGATGTGGTGACACACACTTTTAATTCCAGCACTTGGAGGGCTGAGGCAGGAGGGTCTCAGGTTTGAGGCCAGACACACAAGATCATTATGTCACAAAACGAGCAAAACCCACCTCGATCTGTATGTCCAGTAGAGGGCACTCTATTCCTCTCACCTCGATCTGTATGTCCAGTAGAGGGCACTCTATTCCTCTCACCTCGATCTGTATGTCCAGTAGAGGGCACTCTATTCCTCTCACCTCGATCTGTATGTCCAGTAGAGGGCACTCTATTCCTCTCACCTCGATCTGTATGTCCAGTAGAGGGCACTCTATTCCTCTCACCTCGATCTGTATGTCCAGTAGAGGGCACTCTATTCCTCTCACCTCGATCTGTATGTCCAGTAGAGGGCACTCTATTCCTCTCACCTCGATCTGTATGTCCAGTAGAGGGCACTCTATTCCTCTTCTGCCGGCTCTGCTGCACCTTTGTGTCTCTGAACGAACTCATTTTTTTTCTGAATTCAGGCTCATGTTTTCGAGATCCAGAGTAGAGATCAGAGTTCTGAGTGTCCAGCAGCACAGATGTATTATTTTGACTCTTTCTTTTGCTTTTGTAAATGCAGTTCATGTTCCATCTGAGAAGATCTCCGTTTCTTCAAGTGTTTAACAACAGTCCTGACGAGTCGTCCTATTATAGACACCATTTTGCCCGGCAGGATCTGACTCAGTCCCTCATTATGATCCAGCCCATTCTCTATTCTTACTCCTTCCATGGGCCACCAGAGGTAAGGCCAGACATCCATGCTTTTCTCAGAATGTGTGACCTAATCATGAGGGGTTTTGGTTTTGTGGTTTTCCTTCATCAAATGTAGTCTTAGGGCAGAATGGTAAACAAAACGTTGAGTTTATAGTAACTTTATGTTGTTTTTGAGAATTTAAAAAAAGTAGGAAAAGTCAAAACCTATATCTTTTTGTGTGGGTGTGTGGAAAGTAAAAATAAACTCACAAAAAAAAAAAAAAAGCCAAAACAAAACCAAACAAAAAAAAAACCTTAAAAACCACAATGTTATGAGTTCGCATATTTTGCCCAGTAATTCCAATCCATGTGAAGTATCTGAGAGAACAATGAATACAATGAATACAAAGAAAGTTTTATGAAAAGAAACAGAAAACGAACTACTGCAAGAGAATTCAGGGCTGGTAGAGAGCTGGCCTCGAATGCATGAGGCCCAGGTTCTAACACTGGAAAAAAGGAATTGATGGCAATCCACGAAGGAAAATAGTTAAGTAGTCTAAGAAACAGCCACATAACTTACATAAAACAGTAAAATATTAAAATGTTACACAGTAAAAAAAAAAATCGAAGTAGAAAGTTTTTAGTACAGTAAAGAATGCCCTGTGACAAACAGTCTGGAGAAAGGCAATAGCCTTAAAACTTGATGGAGCAGTGTTTGAGCAGAAGTAAAACCATCTGAGACTCGTGCAGGAGTGGAGATCAGTAACAGAGAGGAGGAAGTGAAAGGATGCTTGAGGGGTGAGCCACTGGCACACAGTGAGATCGCTCTGACTCTCGCAGGCTCTACTCAGAGCTGTGGGTGAGGCAAGTGGACCACAGAAAACACCTTAAAAACTTATGTATTGCTATGTTGCCCAACTTGCAAATAAAGCCAATAATGGTTTTAAACTAAGAAGGGATAACAACAAAATAAATTCTAAACTGTATATACTAGAAGCCTATAAAAATAAAGAATATGAAAATAAACCAGAAGATTAGTATTTCTTGTTTTTAGCTACAGATTTTCTGAAATGAGTACAAGTTAGTTTTTATTATTGAGATAAAAATCGTAATGAACTATATTTTGTGGTAAACTTTAAAAACTTGCATTAAATTCTGTGTTCCAAATAGGCATCCTTGTTCATTTTAGCTGTAGCTGCATGAGACTTGAGAGATCAGCTGGTTAAGAGTAGTTCTTGAACAAAACAGAGGAAGGTCAGAATAATGTTCTGGGTTTTGGACCACAAGATAGCATCAGTTTCTATCCTCAGTTGATGGAGTGTCAGTGGCTTGTTTCTTCTGCAAAATTGAGATTTAGAGTTACCAGTTTGGAGAGTGGAAGGTAGCATTGTGTGCTGAGGGGAGAAGCCTTGTGCTGGAACCATTTGCAAATGGCTTCCTAGCTGTTTTGTAGACTTGTGCATATGGGGTTGGAGAGACGGCTGTGTAAAGGGAAGGCCAATGTTGTCTGTCTTTTCCATAGCCCGTGCTCCTGGACAGCAGTAGCATTCTAGCTGACAGAATTCTGCTGATGGATACTTTCTTCCAAATTGTCATTTACCTTGGTGAGGTAAGAATGTCATCAGTTTCTTTTTCTTTTTTTTTTTCCTGTTATTTACTTCAATTTACTGTGTGTATATATTTGTGAATCTGTATGACTATGGTACAGCTTGATTGAGTCATTTCTGTCTTTCCACCATCTTGGTCCTGGGGCAGTTACATTCCAACCTGAATGTGGTCAGAAGACACCTGGTAGCAGGCTGCTTTCTCCATCCACCACTGGGTCCTTGGGGTCAAACTTCAGTCATCAGGCTTGGTGCCTAGAGGCTAGTCTTTAGGTGATCCTAGAATTAGTCAGGTGGACAGTTAATGCCAACTGTCATAGATTTTTTTCACCCGCTTTGGATGGTGCTAGTAGACAAATGTCTCAAGTGTTAGTAAAGTCTGCTATCAGTGCCTGACAGCAGTTTGGGTTGGTTTGTTTTGATGTAGACCATAGCCCAGTGGCGGAAGGCTGGATACCAGGACATGCCTGAGTATGAAAACTTCAAGCACCTTCTGCAGGCACCACTGGATGATGCCCAAGAAATTCTGCAAGCACGGTTCCCAATGCCACGTTATATCAACACAGAGCATGGTGGCAGTCAGGTGGGTGAGCCCTGTTCTAGCTCTGATGGATTTTTTTTGTTATTATTTTATGACCTATTTTATAGCTATTAATGTAAATAGGCTGGTTACAATTTTATGTGGTGGGATAAATTTTCATACAGGTGGTCTCTCAGCAATGAGTTTTGTTTTGTTTCAACTGTTTATTTCACTTCTAGACTGGCCTGAGGCTCACTATGTAGTAGTACAGGTTTATCTCAAACTTGTGATCCTCATACCTCTACCTCCAACATGTGCCTCGCCATGCCTAGTGGTGACTTGTTAAATGAATGTACTAATGCAAAAGTATAAGATTACCAATATTTCTGCATCATTTGTAGGTGGGGAGCCTGGGCTTAAGATAAAAGCAATAGATTTCTAAAAAGCAAAAAAAAAAAGTAATTAAAATAAAGAAATGTTGTAAAATCTTTACTTTTTTATACACTAATATTATTTTTAATTTTTAAAATATTTTTTTAAAGGCTCGATTCCTGTTGTCTAAAGTTAACCCATCTCAGACACACAATAACCTGTATGCTTGGGGACAGGTAAGACTTGTTGGGTATTTGGGGAGAAGGTCCATGTATTTTTCTTTAAGGCCTGTTTGAGCCTATAAACTGGACTTGTTTTGGTTCTGGGACAGAATGACTTGGAATTTTGCAGGGGGTGTGGGCTGCAAGTAACATACTTGCGCTGTGAGTGGGGTACTCCCTAGGTGGGTCTCCTACACGCAGCTCACTGGGCTCAGGGAAGAACGCACCGCATGGCCTCTGTGGTTCTCCTGCACGTGCAGCATGGCCTCCGTTCTATCGCCTGTCTAGACAGCACCTCCTGCTCCCTGTTAATCTACCTTCTCTTCGCCTGACTCCATTCCTTAATTAGTCCCCAAATTTTCCCTTTCAATGATCCTTAAAATGTTACAAATTAAACCTGGCTTTTGAGATAACTGTAAGTTTATCTGCAGTTATAAGAAATAATACAAAGATTTGAAAATGGTTGACACATGCTTTTAATCCCAGCACTCTGCAGGCAGAGGCAAGTGGATCTCTGAGTTCTAGGCTAGCCAAGGCTACAAACTGAGACTCTGTCTCAGAAAAATCAAATCATAATTATACAAAGAGATCCCCTGAAACTAATTTTTAAACTAATAGTTACATTCTGAAAAATAATAATTCAATATTGTGATCAGGATATTGTCAGTGATATAGACATTTTCATTACTATGGTGATCTCTCATATTGCCTTTCATAACCATTGCCACCTGGCACATCTTAACATTTGCCACTTAGTAATCTGCTCAGTGTTCCTGTGATTAAAGTCATGTGCCATCATGCTGGGGCTAACTCCTGAGAAATTTACTAAAATTTTTCAGTAAAACTGTCAAAACATAGAGATGTCTTTTGGATTCCTAATTTACTTTCTATAATAGTGACAGGGACCTTCAGATTATCTTGTCCATGTTGAGTAATTTGGCAGTTGTGTGCTTTGGGGAATCATTTTTGTTAAACTGTCACACGAGCGCGTGCGCGCACACACACACACAGACACACACACACACACAGAGGCAGATACATACCCCATCCTTTAGTTGTCCATACATAGACTCTGTGGTCACATTCCAGCTTCATTCCTTAGATTAATCAATTTCATCTCCTTCCCCTGGCCTGCTAGAGTTTGGAAGTTTACTTTTCTTCAAAGGTACCAGTGCTCCACTTCCCTGACTTTCTCCATCGTCTGTCTCTTGTTTTCAGCCTGGCTGACCTCTGTTCTGCTGCTGCCTTCTGTTTCCTTTAGAATTCTTTTCCTCTGCTGCCAGAGCTTAAGTGATTGGTGTGTGGGCCTGGAGAGACGGTTCAGTGGTGAAGAGCACTGGCTGCTCCTCAGGAGAGTCCCAGTTGGTTCCCAGCACCCATATGGTGGGATACAACCATCCTTAACTCCAGTCTTGTGGGATCCAGTGCCCTCTTCTGGCCTCCACAGGCACTGCATGCACAAGGCACACAGACATGCATGCAGGTGAAACACCTATACATGGAAAATCAATAAACAAGTAGGTGATTAGTGAATAAATAGGTGGCTGTCAGTGTGACGCTTCTCCTTCTTGTGTCTGCTGCTCCTGTCAGCACTGCTGCTGTGTCTCGCTGTACTGATTGCTTTCCAACTGTGCAGAGTTTTTTTTAATGATTCCATTTTGGTTGGAAACATACTTTTTTATTTCAGTTCTTTTAAATTTGTTGAAGTTTGTTTTATGATCTGGGGACATGATCCATTTTGCTTTCCATTCCAGAGTCACTTGAAAGGAGTGTGTATTGTGCCGCTCTTTGGCCTGTTCTGTCAATGTTACTTCAGTCTGGTCACAGTTGGTGGCATCACCGAGTTCTTATCTGTCCTCAGCAGCTCTTTGTCGTTCTGCTCGCGTGTGGAGGCTTTTCCAGCCCTAACTCTCAGTTTATCTCTTCCTCTGTTCTTTTTTATTATTATTATTATTATTTTCTATATTCTTTATTTACATTCCAAATGATTTCCCCTTTCCCGATTCCCCCCTCCCCAAATCTTCCTCTGTTCTTTCATTAGTTCCTTCCTCATGTGCCTTGTAACCCTGTTTGCCATGTTCATATTTAGAATTATGTTTTCTTAGTGGGTTGTCCTTCTGTGTCTAATAATTTCCTCTGCAGTAACATCTATGCTATCTGACATTAATAAAGCCACTGCTTCTTAGAAAAATGTTCTGTGGCTCTTCTGTTCTGTGACTATGGCTCTGTAATTGGTTTGGACCTTTGGGATTGTCATACCTCTGTCACTATCCTTTTTTTGCTCATGATTACTGAATTTTAGGAAAGAAAGAGGTGAATTACCCATACCACTATTTCCAACTACCTTCTAGGTGATACAAACTAAATACTTTAGGCATGTACATGTTAGTACATTTGATATTTTGCTACAAGCTGTGGTTTCTAGCCAGTCTTTTCCCTCAGAACATTAATTAATTCATAAACATGTTCTGATATTATAAATAGCATCTGGTGGTGATGTCATTCATTCGCTTGCCTTTGACACCTTTCTGTTAGAGCACTTCAGAGATCAGTGTGGTGCTGGCCTTAGTGTGTCCCATGAGGGGCTGGCATATAGGCCTTGGAGGGTTCATAACTGGAGAGGAGCTCCAGATAATTTCAGACAGGTCTGTAGGACTTGGAAAGGGATGAAATAGAGAGTTATATATCAGCCCTCTCAGTGGGCAGGAATGCTAGGTCTCAGAAAAGGGTGTAGAAGAAAACATGCTTCTAATGCATGGCATTAGCTCGGCGGAACACAGGGTGGTGAAGGACAAAGGTGACCCTGTGGGTGTTTCTGGGCAGAAGTCACTGAACAGCTTGAGAATCGTAAATGGCTGTTGAGTTCTTTATCAGTAAGTCGTTCTGGTTGTATTTCAGGAAACTGGAGCGCCCATCCTGACAGACGATGTCAGCCTACAGGTGTTCATGGATCACTTGAAGAAGCTGGCTGTGTCCAGTGCCTCTTAAGCTGGTAGCACAGCCTAGAAGTGGAGGACAGTGCTGTCAGATTGTGCTCACATTGTTGATAGCGTCCTAGCAACATTCACCTTTCTGGAAGATTCTAATAAATAACCCAAGGAATTTTTTATATGTATGTCTTTAGGTTATAATATGTCTTCAGGTTATAATTTATTTGTATTCCTCTCTGCTGTTTCCTATACATGAAATTATATGTCATAAATGTTCTGCTAATTGTAGATGTACTTACTTTTTGTACCTTAATGTTTTAGAGTCTATAAAATCAGAGTTTATGTATTTTTGGCTGCTTGTTTAAGTCTTAATGATTATAAAAGAAATAAATCTGGTTGAGGATGGCATTGGCCAAAACAATACTAATGTAGATTTTGTCTCAGTGTGTGTGTGTGTGTGTGTGTGTGTGTGTGTGTGTGTGTGTGCGTGTATGATAGAGGGAGGGAGAGAGAGCGTGTACATTCATGTTCATGGAGGTCAGGGGACAACATGCTGAAGGTGGTTCTCTCCTTCTGTGTTGTGGGTCCCAGGAATAAAACTCAGGCCCTTAAGTCTTTGCATATGTCTACCTACTCAGCAGTCTCACTAGCCCCAAAGGGAAGAAAAGGAGTCCCAAGTTGAGCCTGAAAGAGAATTATGAATTGGATGTCGGGCTGCCTGGACTGATGATAGTTGTCCACCTGTTGAGTTCATATTTGTTCTCCTGTAGAAGCATTTACTATGCAACAGTTACATTTAGATGTCAAAAATTTATATAATATTTCCTTTTCTGGAGGGCTTTTTATTCTGGAGGGTAATTTACTAATAGAGGAGTACACAAACTCTAAGTAGATCGGAACTAAAATTTCCTCATTGAACCGATCTATCTGTTACAAATTAACATAGGAAAGCATCTGGTGCTGTCCTGTCTTGGCCAGGCATTCGCTCAGTGAAATGAGGTGAGAGCGCCTCCAAGCAGATAGTGGCTGTACAGCCCCACTTCTGGGCTCCAGTGGGTGCAGAGTTGAATGCTTGCTAAGTGGGCACCCCTGAATCCAGTGTACCTCATGAAGACTCAGCCCTTTTTGGAATTAAGGCACGGCTCTCACCTCAGGCAGGAGCTGATGCCGTCAGTTCTGGAGGGACAAGCTAGGACTTGAGTGGTGGGAAAGATCAGAGAGAAAAGTGAGTCTTAAACCAGAGCAGGGTGTTCAGTGAAGTAACAGATGAGGAGGACCATCATTTCTGGTTTTGCAATCATTGCCTTAATTAGGGAAGAGGAAGAGAAAGTTTGTTTCTTGTCTATAGCATTCATAAGTTCAATACTATACATTTTAAGGAACTCGGGTGATACATACACACTAGAAGGACTGAGCAGGCCGAAAGTCTGGATTTGTATACAACAGAGACTAAAAGGTTGTTTGTTATAAGCAACGAACAGTTGATGAGAGTGGGAAGAGAGGCAAGTGTGGAATAATACAATTATTCTGCTCCTTAGAGCTTCATTGAGATAGATTTTACATATAATACCTTCACCCAGTTAAGCATACAATTCAATCAGTTTTGCTAGATGAAACCCATGTGTTGACTGTAGACTACTGACCAGTTTTCTCCCTATATATATCTGTTTACTTTTAGGGTTTTTGTCTTGTTTGTTTTTCATTTACCCTAATCCATCTGAGATACATACATATTGCCAAGTGGTATACTACTTTTTAATCTGGTCTTTACTCAGATTTTTGAGTGGTTTCTCCTTTGGTTACTGCGAATAATATGTATCTGAACACTGTACACAGGTCTTGTGGACACAGCTTTTTGTTTCTCTTGAGTGGAGTAGAATGGAATAGATTGTAAGATTGTTATATGTTCAATCTCAGGGGCTGGAGGGAGAGCTTAGAAGTCAAGAGTGCTTCCTGTTTTTCCAGAGAACCTTGGGTTCAGAGCCCAGCACCCGTGTCAGAATACTCATAACCACCTGTAAGTCCAGCTCCAGGAGGATCTGATGCCCTTTTCTGGTCTCCACGTGTACCCACATATATGTAGCATCCAGTCTCACACACATATACACATAAAAAAGAAAAATCTTGAAAAAGAAAACCTGCCCGCTTTTAAAGAGGATATCAATATGTGCTCTCATCAGTAAGAATTCCAACGGCTCAACTGGGCTGGGAAGATGGCCCGGTAGATAAAGTGTTTGGTGTACAAATAGGAAGACTTGAGCTCTAATTCCCAGCACCCACGTGAAAAACCAGGCACAGAGGTGAGTGCCTGTAATCCTGCTACTGGGGAGTGGAGACCCCTGGAGCTCGCTGGTCAGCCAGTCTAGCTTGAGTCAGGGAGCTTCAGGGGAGAGATCCTGACACAAAACTAGGTAGAACCTGAGTGAGGAAGATGCCTGATGTCAACCTCTGACTTTAAAATTTTTCACTTTCTTCAATTGTGAGTCTTTGGTCAGCTTTCATTATGTGGTTCATGCTTCTCATATCCAAAGAAATCTTTGCCCATTCCAGGATGGCAAAGATTTTTATGCGAGCATGTGTTTGCTTTTAGGTTTATAATTTTAGCTTTTATATGTAAACACACAGTCCCCTTTGAGTTAAATGTTATACAGGTATATATTTCTGTAGGGTAAACAAAAGTAAAAGGGAAGATAACAGAGAAAATGTTTTGAATCCACCCTGAGAAGCATGCAGGGTCAGTAGCGTCAGTTGCTTTAGAAGTCAAGTTTGAGGAAGGGTTACCCAGCCCGCTCTGGGTAAACATCTCAGGCTTGCGCTCAGATTGTTTAGTTTACTGGTGTGCAGACAAATTATTCCTGGAAGAAGTGTATGAATAAGACAAGCGGTCGATGGAATCTAAGACTTTTATTTTCTTAAAGATGTGTGCATCTTTGTATGAGGGAGAATAAAAGTCAATAGGCTTTTATGACGGAATGGTGGGCGACAGGGTGTAATTGGGAAAGGATCAAGGAAGCCTCAAAGAATTGGACCTAGAGTTCCAGAAAAGTATATAGGAAAGAAGCGAGTTGCAAACACCATTTCAAATACTGTCTGACATATGGAGGGCAGGCATTACAACTTTGCAAGTGAGGAAGTTTCAGGTCACTATCTGTTCCCCATCACGGAGTACACAGTGCAGTTGCCACCTGCCAGCTGAGCGCCTATATTCTCCTAGATGAAAATCTTCGTTCTAGCCGCGATTAACCGTGCACTACAAGTCCCAAAATGCATCACGGCCGGAGCAGGAAGTGGCTCAGGACTTATTGGTGGCCGCTGCGGACGCCTGGAAGGACTTCCTCCTCTCGAACCCTGTGGCTCTCCTATGGAGCCATGCGTGCTGAACGTGCCTCAACGTGGTACCGGCGGATGTCTATTGTCTACGCACTAGGTGCCTGGTCGGTGCTGGGCTCGGTGTTTTTCCTTGCACGGAAACAGAAGGTATCAGGTAGGCTTCTCTGACAAGATCGGCCTCGCAGCCGCCGCTTCCTACTCATTGCTCCGGTCACCGAAGTCACCTTCTGTACTTAAACTGCGGGGTACTAAGCAAAACTGCTGCAAGCGGGTACTTAGGTAATTTGCGGTGATGAAATCTGCACAGAACAAGACTCCAGGAGCTAATTATCATTGGATCTTATTTATTGATTAAGTCTGTCCCCGTGTTCAACTGGAACTTGTGAATTCACCTGTGTAATGCCAGGTGAATTCTAGAGGCTCGGACAATAGCCCGAGTGCTGCTCGTTTCCTTGAGACTGTCGCATGCGGCGAGCAAGCAGTTTCAGGCCTTAACAGCAACCGAGGAGTATTAAACTCATCCCAGTTGTTGCGTGAAACTCCCTGAACCTTCAGATAACATGCTGGAAATCGAAGGAACCGGAAAGTCAGTTGGTGTAATCGCTTGAGAGAGGATGGAAGGTGACTCTGAGTGGCTGAAAGTCCTCCAAAATCGGTTGCGGTGCTGGTTGCTCAAGCCGAAAAGACTAAACACCATTGAATTGTGCCTTGTAATAATAGGAGTTTGAATGGTATGTTAGGTGTATGTCAATAAAGCCATTGTGTAAAAACTGCTGGAAATTCTTGGTCGTGAAGGTGGTTTGAAAGTTGACACGGTCATCAATCATGGTTGTCCTTTTGGTCTCTGCCTTTTCTTTTTGGAGAAAGATAACGACAATAGACATCTGATGGCATAATCATACTTTGGTTTATTATGTCCAGGGCTTTAATGACTGACGTCTAAGTTAATAATTTCCGGTTCTTTTCTTTTCTTTAAGACTGTGAAGAAGGGCGAGAGGATGGCTCAAGGAATGAAACACCCCTTTCTACAAGTGAAGACTCTGATTTAGCAACGGAAAGGACTGGGTCTGGTGAAAACTTTTATGTGAAAACATTCTTAAAGTATTCAGAAGGTTCTGTTCCAGCCACTCAAAGGATCCTGACCTATCTGAAATCATGGACTGGTGGACCTGGCCCGCAAACTTGAACAGCTGCTGAATTCTGAAAACAAGGACTTGAGTCAGTATTTGATAGATGCCTTGATTTCCATTTCATGTTTATGGAAAGCATGTATTTAACTTAATTTTATAAAATATAAGCATTAATAATGTGCCGCAAATGTTTTCTTGGAGGTACTGAACACGTAATTCAAGAGATGGTCTTCTATGTTTGTTTACATGGCTGAAAGGTTGATATAAAGCCATTAAATTTTAAAAATTGTGTGTGTGTGTGAGTACACGCGTGTACCTGTGTATGCATGCTGTATGTGTGCATGGAGGTCAGTTTGCAGGAGTTGGTTGTCTCCTTCCACAGTTTGTGGATCAAACTCAAGTCATCAGGCACCTGCCGAACCATCTCACTGGCCCTGAAATTTCAGTTCTTAAAAATCTACTTAGGGGCTGGGAGAAATAGCTCAGCAGTTAAGAGTACTTGCTGCTCTTCCAGAGGACCAGAGTTCAGCTCTCAGCACCCTCATCGGGCACATTCACAGACTCTAGTTTCAGGGGATCAGATGCCTTTGGCCCTAGTGGGCATCTGCACTCAAGTGCACATTTCTGCTCGAAGATATACACACCTGAATGGAATTAAAAACAAAACATCTTAAAAAAAATTTAGTATGTGCACACGTTTGTACCTGAGGGCAGGCACATGCCACACATGGGTGTTGAGATCAGAGGACAACTTTAAATGTGAGTCCTGGTCTTAACTTTCCACCTTGTTTGAAAGAGGATCTCTCTTTGCTGCTGTGCTGTGAACCCCAGGCTAGTTGTACTGCAGGCTTTCAGGAGCTTCTTTTTGTCTCTGCTATAGGAATGCTGGGGTTAATACATGCCTCTGCATCAGACTTTTTATGTGGCATCCAAACTCAGGTTGTCAAGCATCAAACACAGTGACTTACTGAATGATTGCTCTGGCCCTGATGATGAAAATTACATTCAGCTTCTTCTTTTTTTTTTTTTGGTTTTTCGAGACAGGGTTTCTCTGTAGCCCTGGCTGTCCTGGAACTCACTCTGTAGACCAGGCTGGCCTCGAACTCAGAAATCCGCCTGCCTGTGCCTCCCAAGTGCTGGGATTAAAGGCGTGCGCCACCACTGCCCTCTACATTCAGCAAATAGTTTATGTAACTTATTTTTCATGCTACTATTAGACAGTACTTATTTGTCCCAGTTCTCATGTGGCATTCAAGGCAGCCCTCTACCGGACACCAGCAGGTACTGAAGAACTTATGAATTAGAATATAACTTATAAGTTAGACTTGACCTGTTCTTTGGAACTTTTGCCTGAACAAGTGTTCTCCATGATTGGTGTCCAAAGTGGTCAGAAGAGGGTGTCAAATCCTCTGGAACTGGAATCGCAGCTGTGAACTGCCGTGTGGGTGCTGGGAATTGAACCTCTGAACCACTGAGCCATCTCTTTACCCTTATGTAATGTTTTGTTTTTTGTTTTGTTTTTTGGTGTCTTTGAGATAGAGCCCTGACCATGTAGCCCTGGCTGTCCTGGAACTCTATATGTATGTAGATCAGGCTGGCTTCAGATAGCTCTGCTTGCCTCTTTCTAAGTGCTGGGATTAAAGACATGTGCCACCATTCCCGGCCTCCTGGGTAGTGGTTTTTACTCATAGCTATTTGAAACCCTGCAAGACATAGGGGTAGATGGTGGAATAAGAATCACAATTGTCAAGATATCCTTTTCCCAGGCCAAAAACCAGTTGATACTAATTGAATATTAGAACAGTGTGGTAAGCATTGAACTGAATGAGCAAGAATCAGCCTCAGACAGGAAGGGTAGCTGAGGGGGGTGGGTGAGCTGAGGATGCCTGTGGTAGAACGCTCTCTTAGTGTAAACAAAGCCCTGGTTAAGTCCTCAGCGTTCTGGAAACCAACAGCAGGTACCTTACAAAAACATCTCCCATCTTTAGAGATTTCCAGAAAAGGAAGGGCGAGGTTTAAGGGAGTGTGGCATCTGGCAGGCCAGAGCAGGCAGAAGTCTAGGATAAACTGCTACACTTCTACTCTCATGGGGCCGTAGAATAGTGTAAGAGCATAAGGGGCTGGAGAGATGGCTCAATGGTTAAGAGCACTGGCTGCTCTTCTAGAGGACCTGGGTTCAATACTCAGCACCCACATGGGGGCTCACAACCATCTGTAGCTTCAGTCCCAGGGGATCTGATGCCCTTTTCTGGTCGACACTACTGACAGCAAGCTAGATTTTTATTTTTATTTTTTTAATTAGGAAGAACCAAATTAATAATATTTGTAGGTTAGTTATTCAGAGAAAGGTCGTTAATCTGATAAATCAGATACGGATCATTTGTAATGAAACCACAATTATACACAGTATTTTCCTGGATCAGTGGGCTCATACCAACTTAAAGGGAGTTACTGTCATCCTAATAACTTTCTCTTTTTTCTTTTTTCCTAGCCAGGATGTACCAAGGTTCATGAATAACACAGTCTTCTCCCATTTTATTTATTTTGTGTGCACGTCTGTGAACATGCATTTGCATGACATAGGGTGCATGTGGAGCTCAGAGAACATCTAGTGATGTCAGGGAGGGGCCTGGGCATCACATTCAAGTCATTAAAGGCAGCGAGTACCTTTACTCATTGAGCCAGACTTTTTTCTCCTGGATGTGAAAAGTTGACTAGTTGATAGAATGTTCCTGATTTAGATTTTTTTAAACAATTAGACACAGAGTCTCATGCAGTTCCGCCTGCATTTCAGTTGTGTAGTTCCACCCTTGAACTGATCCTCTTACCTCTCTAGCTCTTGAGTGCTGGAATTCCAGGTAAGCGTTGCCTTCCCTAGTTTATATGATACTGAGGATGGAACCTAGGGCTTCCTATGCGCTCGGTAAGTGCTGTATCCACTGAGCTACACTTCTAGCCCCAGGTTAAGTTTTGTTGTTGCAGAATCACCACTGTGTCCTTCAGTATCAGGAAGCAAGTGACGTCCATGATCTTACTGCTGCTGCTGCTGATATCTTCGACAATTTAATTCATGCAATTTTGCATTCACTATTTAATATTTAAGCATAATGTAAGAGGTTCCCAGACCTTAGCACAACTGACTCCATGGTAGAAGTACCATTCAGGGCCATAAAACTCAGCATGTAGATAGCACCACCTGCCAAAATGAAAAGGGAGACTCAATCCATCAAAGTTTATAATTCTGGGAAAGTCCTTAAATGTATTAACCTTGCCTTTTGACTACTGTAATTCTGCTTTAGCCTAACTGCTTGAAGTATGTCAACCGAAGATATGTTTTTTTGTGTGTGTGCTTAAATGTTCACTCTGAAAGAGTCTGGGCTGCAGTGGGATCCTGAACATGCAGTGTAGTTGCCAGCTGGCTAATAAAGACTTTCTACTGGCTTAACCCCTGTCTGAGTAGTCTTCTCTGGTGGATACCCCACAGCAATACACGTTTCTAGGCCTTTTTTGTTTTTTTTTGTTTTTTTTTTGGGTGGGGGGGGGCGACAGCATCTCACTCTGTATCCCATGCTGGCCTTGAACTTCAGAGTGATCCTCCTACTGCAGCCTCCAGAATGCTTGGGTCACAGATGTTCGACCACCATTCCTTGGAGTATTCTGGCCAAATAACAGCTCTATCAAATCGCTTTTTATCAAATGCTTTCCCGAATCTGCTAATCCTGGAAGAGACTTTCAAAGCAAAGACATTCTGAATTGGGTGAACTTTTCTGATACTCCTATTTCTTTTTTAAGGGAATTTCTTAATTTAATTTCTCATTACATTGCCCACATTGGTGGTCTTGAACTCACTTTCCTGCTTCATCTCAAGTAGCTGGGACTCGCTTTCTCTCTTTTCCCTCTCTACCTTTTCTTTATGACTTTAATTATAAACACATGCACTACCACTGGGCTATGAAGATGTTACTTTTTAGTAATGAAAACTTGCTACAATAATAACTATACAGTTCTTTGTAGCCATCTAAGCATTTTTACAGCCCATTCAAATTTCCTAACAACCCTATGATAGGGCTAAGTATTAGATTTGTATTAGGAAGGAATTAGAATTCTAGACTGATATACCCATTTACTATCATGATGTGTCTAAGGTAAATCAATAGTTATGTAGTTACATGGCTATTTTAGCAGCAGTTCTTTTGTATTTGGTAACAGGCTTGCTGCTGAGGCTACAGAACAAGTGAAGATTTTGGAAAATCTGTGACCGAGGATTGGAAAAGAGGGAGAAAAGCAGGAAGAAGACTAAGGGTAAATCTGAAAGAGAAAGAAATTGGAGCAGAAATTAATGTGTGTCTGGACACAGTAGAGTCTAGGCTGCTAGTTTGGGACTATAGTGCTTACGGAGTAGCTAAGGGGTGGATAGGGCGGTGCCTACCACATGAGAGCTAGGTTATGGATAGGTGACAGGTGAGCGTGATTGACATGGGCGGGGCCAATTGGTGGATAGGTGTGGCCGACGTGGGCGGGACGCTTGCCTGTGGAATGGGTCCTCGCGGAGCTCTTCCGGTGTTGCCGGTAGAGGGCGCCGGCTGAGGAGCCACCGGCGGTGTTGTAAGGTCTGACCACACGGCGAGTCCCTGTCGCTACAGCCGCCGCCATGAAGGCCGTGGTGCAGCGCGTCACCCGGGCTAGCGTCACAGGTCAGTCGGGCGGGCCCGGGAGGAGCGGCCTCTGACCCCCACGATCCGCTGTTCCGTGTGAGGGTTCCCCGCAGTCCCGAGTTTGCCGGGCAGCTCCGGGGCAGCGCCGCGGCCGAGAAGACCCGGCACGTGCTTGGCCGCTCACGGGTTCAGGCTCCGTTCTTCCGTTCTTCCGTTCTTCAGGCTCCTCATCTCCGTCGTCATCACCATTATAATAATCATCATTATCCGTGTGTGTGTGTGTGTGTGTGTGTGTGTGTGTGTGTTCCCCACAGACAAGGTGCCAGAACCTGTGAGCATCCCCAGGGCCCGTTGTTGAATGCACTGTTGCACAAACAACACATAGGGAGCATTTTCGGAGCGGACTCCCTCGTTTTTCCACCGCTCTGTCTAAAATGTAACATTTTAACAATCCCCTTTTGCAGATCTTTTCTTTTTAAAATAGAACTTGGCTCATGATAAAAATGGACAGACGAGGGATTGCTAATTGTTTGAGCTCTGACAGCAGTGAGCGAATTCTGTGCAGGCATCCTAACTAGGTGCAGAACATCCCTTGCACCTGGATGACGGTCTCTGAACCTTCAGCCACCGGTCAGAACCACAGAATTCAAGATGACATGTTTCTCTTTCCCATTAATTAATATGGACCAAGATGTTCAGCCATTAGCCATCAGTTGAATGTGGGAGTCTAGTTGGAATATTCAGGATCCAGCTACTGTAGTTATTTGAAAAGGGTCAAAAAATAGGAATGTTGGGTGCTATTCTTTTAGACTTTTAAGTTAAAAAATACATTTAAGTTAATAAATACATTTATTTATTTGGTGTGTGTGTTTCTGTGTGTAACAAGACACTAGTGTCCAGGCCAGAGAATAATTTAGATGTGTTGCCACCATGTGGGTCATTGGGATTCAACTCAGGGAATTAGGCCTGGCAGCAAGTGCCTTCACCTGCTGAGCCATCATCCAGCTAGGGTTTTTGTTTTTGTTTTTTTTTGTTTTTGGTTTTCGAGACAGGGTTTCTCTGTGTAGCCTTGTCTGGCCTGGAACTCACTCTGTAGACCAGGCTGGCCTTGAACTCTAAGATCCACCTGCCTCTGCCTTCCAAGTGCTGGGGCATGTGCCACCACTGCCCAGCTGTGTTTTAAGTTTATACTGGCCGAACTCCATTTTTAGGTCAGATGCCATGGTAGTACATGTAGTCACAGCCACTTAGGAGGCTGGGGAAGGAGATCTGTTGAGCCCAGGAATTCAAAGCAGATTGGACAGCAAAAGAGATCTTATGACACTCTCCCCACCAAAGTTTCAATTCAGTTCAAGTAATACAGATATCTTTTTCTTCAAGCCATTTTAGACCAAATACATGTTTTTGAGTTTAAATCTAGACTCCAAACTCCTCCCCAAACAAGTACCCAAACCACATATTTAGACCTGAGAGTCCACCTTTAATTCTGCTTAGTGATTTGCAAGCTGTTCTGTTAACTTTGGTTTTGGAAATCATCCTGGATTAATAAGGAGCAGAACAGGACTGGAGTTTATGGGACCCTAATAACATTTTAGTAAATATTGAGCACAGGAAAACTGGAAGAATTCATTGATGAAAGATGGTTTTGCTTTTTTTGGGGGGAGAACCTATCTACTTGATGTGGTTATCACCAACAGATTTAAATTTTGAGTTTTTGGTCCCTTAAGCCCTCCCTTCTGATCAGGAGTTTGGAAAATGTACCTTTGGTTGTAAACGAGAGCCTATTCCTGTTATCCCAGCACCTTGCAGGCAGAGGTAGGAGTTCTCTAGTTTGAGTCTAGCTTGGGCTACCTGGTGAGTTGAAGTGCAGACTGAAGCTACATAGTGTAACCTGTCCTACCAAACCAAGGCCTGGCATGTGTGAGGCCCTGGGTTGGCACTTGCAGAAGTGTCTAACACTCTCGGGATTTCCCTAGGGAGCCCTTTGATCATTCTTGAGCTTAAGCTAATGAGACAGTTCACGATAAGAGTGAGAGAGTGACCTGAATGACAGTCACACATCTAGGTGGATGGGCCATTGCCTGTAGTTTCCAGATGTGATCCAGGATATGTTTGAGTAGTAATGGGGCATTCTCAAGAAGTTGCCAAGGGGAACAACTTATTTCCATCGATTGAAGCAATTACAAAGGGCCTATGTGATGGCTTAGCCAGTTAAAAGCATGTGCCACCAAACCCGAGGACCTGAAGAGAGAACCAACTCCTACAAGTTGTCCTCTGACCTCCCCATGCATGCTGTGGCACAAGCATATGCACACATTTATGTCACATGAGTACATGAATCAACATAAAAATTTAGTCAACTGCAAATTTGTAATGACAAATAATGTAAAAGAGACCCCAGGTGTACATGCAGTCTATGTAGGTGGGGTTCTAGGCTGCTAAGAGGTTCCTAGGTACCTTGCTCAGAGAAGAGTGCCAAGTCCAAACCAAGTGGAGTCCTAGTTTGCCAATCTGTTCCCTATGCTTGCCTGCCCCATTCCTTTGATGCTTATGTGCTGAAGATAATAGTAGGAAATATTAAAAGCCATTCTTTTCTACAAGCCATGATGTTTCTGAGCATAAAGAGCATAAAACTTGGTGTGTACTATCAAAACATTACAGTTGAGACATGGAAGGGTATCATATCTGGGAAGAGTCCTTTCAGGCCGTTTTTGTTGGTGTTTTGTGGCATGTGTGCATGTCTGTGTTCAGAACCAAGGCTGCATTGAAGTGGCATCATGAAGCAGCATGAATGAGCACTGCCAGAGCACCTGGGACACATGATGCGTTTGGTTTTGCCTTATGCTTTGGTGTATGCATACTCAGAAACCTTTTATTTTTGCCAGTTTTTTTTTCCTTGCGACCCTTGCTTTTGGTAGTGTGATTCCATATATAATTACAATTGAAAGTTGAGGAAGCTGGGGCTTAGTATGTACTCCCTTGTTAGGAATATTTGCAGATATTAGTGCACAGCAGAAGCAACATGCATGCGCTCACACACACACACATACACACAATGGCAGAGTTCATTCTAGTGCACAACAGAAGCAAAACACCCCCTCACTCCTCCCATCCCCCCACACAATGGCAGGGTTTATTCTTCTATTCCTTCCTGGAACATTAGGTCAGTACAAAATAAAAAAAAGAAGAACAACAGCCATGATATAATGAGACTGGGCAAAAGGAGAAAATTATCAAGGTTGCCACTTAAAATATGAGTTTAATTTCACCAACATAATGATGAATATTAGTCTAAATACTGTGCCAAAATTTTGAGATATTGGCTAAAAGTAGTAGGGAGTACATTTGACTATAAATATACACACAGATATTAGCATGGTGTTCTTAGAGATTTTTTTTTTTTTATGGACACTGCATGATTCAAAAAGATTTAGATGCTATTGGCTTAGAATGCCACTTTAGAAATACGCTGGGAGATGACAGCAGTTTCTGAGGTGACGCTTACCACGTTTCACAGTGTTTATGGGTAATGAATATGCCCTTGTAGGAAAAACATATTTGTTTTTATGCCACGAACATTTTCCATTCTATGCCGTTTTGAGTTACTTGATTTGCTGACTTACAAGAAAAGCAGGAATCTCCTTTCTGAGACTTTATCTTGCTGAGCTGGAGTCTCTGGAGGAGGAAATCTCCTTTCTGGCATTCAGATGCATGTACGGGACTGTGTGCAAAGTTCCAGGCTACGGACCCAAAGTCGCAATTAAGAGCTAGTGCTAATACCCTGCCTAGTGATTATTCACCTTACAGCTCCCATGGCTTCCAGATGAGAAACCAGAGTGGGTGGGAGTTGTTGGCTCACACTCTCACCGACTTTAGCCAAAGAAGTGGTAAGAAGGATGTGTGATGTGAAGGATGGTCATAGAGTGACTGAAAAGATGTTTCATGATGCCTGGCTATAGCTAAGTCTTTCCTCCGTTTTGGTTCCTTGTAGTTGGAGGAGAGCAGATAAGTGCCATCGGACGGGGCCTCTGTGTCTTGCTGGGTATTTCCATGGAAGACTCACAGAAGGAACTGGAGCACATGTAAGATCTGGATTTCTAAAGTCATTGCTAAGTCACGGGCTGTGTGCTGGCCATTCTGGCGGCTCGTGTAATACTTTGTGCTTATAAACTGAGCCTGTGTTGCTTTTAAGCATTGTTCCTTGCAGACAAGACAAAACAAGAGCGATGTGCCCAACCTCAGTCTCTGTCAGCTGTTAAATAGGATCCCAGTTTACCTTATGCCCATGTGCCATCACCTCTGCCAACAGTGTTTCTTTCTTATAAATGTTGGGCATCTTCTGTCTGATTTCTCTTTAAAATTTGGCATTGTGACTTGAGTACTATTTAAGCAAAATGCCAAGTTGTTCATCGGTCATGGGAGGATCTGGAACTCAGAGAGGCTCATTTCCTTGCTCCAGGCCATGGACATGCTCACTCAGTGAAAACCTGACCCTGAATTAGAATCTGACTGGGCACCCTGGGCTGCTGCTCTTTTTCAGGCAGGCTGTCTCAATGGAGGGAATCTTCATCTGCCCCTGCTTCTCCCCTAGTACTTGCTATATTCAGTTCAGATGCTGTCCCTTGATGCCCAGAGCCTCGGTATAGTTATTACATTCAAAGTCAGGCCCAGAACCTAATTCTTCCTAAGATGTTGATGACTAATCAAGGCAGTTTGATACCACTTTAGGGATGTTGGTATTGATGGAGTGAGTCCCTTAAGAGCTCAAATGGAGTAGAGTGGGAAAGTGGATGATACTTGGTTCTGGGTCTGAATCTCTTTAATGCTGTGATGACTAATCTTGATCATCTGTTCATTTGGATTGTGATGTTCATAGGAGATTAGTAAATCTCACCTCTGGGTAGGCGTGCGAGGGTCTTTTCCAGAGAAGAGTAAGTAAGGGAAAGGCCTCTTAGTGAGTCCCATGTGCCGTGTCCCATGGGCCGGGGTGCAGATGGAATAAGAGAACATGCTAGCTGTTTTAGGAGCTGCTTGCTCTGCCATACTCTTCCTGATGTAGGAGACTGAAACGCCCGGAACTCTGAGCCATCAGAAACCTTTCTTCCTTTCAGGTTTGTTCTGTTAATCATTTGGTCGCAGTGATGAGCAAATTGACTGACAGTTCGACTGGGACCTACTGTTGGTGGTTAAGAGATAGAATTAAACGTAAGACAAACCCTGCTCTTGAAGCAGAGGTAATGAACAGCACCCTTCACCCAGGACACCCATGTGATTAGTCACTGGATGACATTGTCTTTGCCTTCAGCATCAAAGGGTGACTCTTAGAATTGGGAATTTGAGCTTTCATACAGGTGGTTCTTTTGTGGCTCTTAAATTGAACTTACAGCCATTACCTGGTCCAATTCCTTGCCAGCGCAGTTGCCCTTTGTCATCTGTAAGTATTAAGAACACCTCCTTAGGCAAGCCCACCAAAACGACAACAACAATAACAACAACAACAGAAACCTCTCTCTCTGTCTCATATATATATATATATATATATATATGTATATGTATGTATATATATATGTATAATATGTATATTATCTTCTCTACTAGAGAAGATAAGATTTCTCCTTTCCCAGCAGATAGCAGTTGCAAATAGCCTCTTAGAGGTGGGACTGCTTGTTCACTTTTCCTTCTCCACGCTGGGACTTTGTTGTGCTTGAACCCATTCGGACCCTGTGCATAATGTCGCAGACTCAGTTCATAGTGTCTCAGTCCTGCTGTGCCTACAAGAATGATACTGTTTCTTGGAGTTAACTCTTTCTGCCTACTCTTCTCTAGCCTCGAGGGAAAGGGTTTGATAAAGACATAGTCCTCACTTTCTGTTGATTTGTCCAGGTGTGGGTCTGTAAAAGGAATTATGGTTTCTAACTAGCCCATATAAAAGATGCATAATCCAGGTATTTTATTTACGAGCTGTAAGCCTAGATTGGGCAGACTTTGGAACTATTCTAATCATATCCCAGCCATATGTCCCTTGTTATTTGCTGTTTCTCCTGGCCATATGCTCATTGTCCATCTCCTTTCCTCTTCCCCAGTCTCCTCTCTTCTCCAGTGTCCTTTCTTCTTTCCCATTCTCTACCTGTGACCCACAGCCAGGTAACTGAAAACCCACCCACCTCTATCTATCACCCAATCACAGGCTTTAGTCTTTTACTGACCAATTAACATGGGAAGCAAGGTTTACACAGCATCACTTGGTATAGGTGATGGTCTACTTGTGGTGGTGGTGGTAGTGGTGGTGGAGGAGGAAGAGGAGGAGGAGGAGGAAGGGGAGGAGGAGGAGGAGGAGGAGGAGGAGGAAGAGGAAGAAGAAGAAGAAGAAGAAGAAGAAGAAGAAGAAGAAGAAGAAGAAGAAGAAGAAGAAGAACCACCACCACTACTACCACCACCACCATCATTATCATCACCAGGTCTTGGGAGCCATTATTTAGCATTTAAATCCAAGCAGCACTAGACCAAATCCCCTACATGTATCTCTGTGTTAATTACCAGTTCCTGCAAGAAGGTGATTCTTTGTGCTGGTTAAATGATGCACTGATCTATGGATAGAGCAATATGTCAGTAAGTCATTTTATTTCTTTGTCTCTTTAACAGAACAATGTTAGTAGGTTTTCTCCTAGGGCCCATGGCCTACCTAGGTCTCAGGTTCTTGGCCACTTTAGCAGAGTCAGATATGGGTTCCATCTCAAGGAGTGGGCCTTGAATTTAATCAGAAGGTGATTGGTTATTCCCATTACATTTGTGTCACTATTGTACCACTATATGTTGCAGGTTGGTTGCTGTTGTAGGTCACATGGTTGCAGCTGTGTGATATTGATTATTGCTTTTCTTCTCCAGTAGAATGCAGAGTACCTTCTATCACAATAAATGCTAGTTAGTAGGGCTGCAGCTTCCAGTAGGGCATCAGCTTGATTTTTCTGTGTTCAATGAAATAAGTAAATGGTGTCTTCAGCAATAGGGCCTTGGGCTGTGCAGAGCAAACAATAGCCTGTAATATTTGGAGAGGTCTGTGGGACCCCTTAGACAACAACTCAATATGATATGAACCATATCCATGTAACTGGAGGTGTTACTTTGTGGCATAAGATGTCTAGTTGGGGGTATTGGTCTCCCCCATTTTATTGTGACTCCATTTTAATTCCTTTCATATGTGTATGTATTTTAGGAAACTTCTACAGTAGTAGTTTTCCATTTGACTTTTAAAATATCTTTAGTAGGTTTATTTATTTTACGTGTTTTGTCTGTATGTATGAATGTGTACCATGTGCGTTCCTGGTGCCCACATAGGCCAGAGAAGGCATCATGACCCCTGGCACTGGGTGGTTGTGATTAACAACCCACATGGCTTTTCTAAAGGCCTTTAGGGATGGGTGTAGTGGTGACTCACACCTGCAATCCCAGATGGGGAGGCAGAGGCAGGAGGATTTCTGTGATTTTAAGGCTAACCTGGTCTGCATATTGAAGTCCAGGGCAGCCAAGCAAACAAACAAACAATTGTTTGGTGTTACTTGTCCCTCCCCACATTCCCTCCGTTACCCTTCCCTTCCATCCCCTTCTACATTTTATCTCTTTCTAACACAATATTCTACTTCCTCTTCTTTGGAAGATTCTCCTGCTCTTCTGTGGTCTCTTATTTGGTACCTAATTTCTGTGTATGCTCTGATTGTAGCACACATATCAAAAGTTTAAGCACTAACATCCACATATAAAAGAAAAAAGGAAATTTTTGTCTATGGGTCTGGTCTCTCCACTTAGGATGATTGTTTCTAGGTCTATCCATATACCTGAAAATTTCATAATTAACAACTGAATAATATTCCATTATGTGAATATATACCATGTTTTTGTTATCAGTTCATCAGCTGATGGACGTCAAGAGTGATTTCAGTTTCGGTGTACTTATGAGTTGAACAATGAACGTGGGTGAGTGAATATCCCTGTAGTAGGATGTATAGTCCTTTGGGTATATGCCCAAGAATGGTATAGCTAGATCGTGAGGTTAGTCTACTCCCAGCTTCCTGAGGAACTGCCACATTGATTTTCATTATGTTTCACTAGGGGTTATAAGTCTGTTTAAATTGCTTCTCTGATCTTGATTTAACTTTAGTGGGTGGTATATAATAAGAAATGTATCTATTTCTTTTAGGTTTTCTAGTTTGGTGGGATACATTTTTTTGAATACATATTTTTAAAGTATGTGCTTATGAGTCTCCTTGGTGTCTGTTGTAAATCTTCCTTTTCATGTCTAATTTTTGAATCTTCTCCCTTTGTCTTTTGATAAATTTGGCTAAGTATTTGTCAGTCTTGTCAATTTTCTTGAATACTCAACTTTTTGTTTCATTGATTCTTTGACTGTGTCTCCATCTCTGTCTCTGTCTCTCTCTGTTTCCATCTCATTGACTTCAGCCCTATGCTTGATTATTTCATCCCATCTACTCTTTTTGGATATTTCTTCTTGTTGTTCTAGAGCTTTCAAGTGTGTCTTTAAGTTACTGACGTGAAATCTCTCCAGATATTTTTATGTAGGCACTTAATGCTATGAACCACCTTCATTGTGTCCCATAGGTTTGGGTATGTTGTATTTTCATTTTAATGCACTTCTGAAATGTTTTAACTTTCCTTCTTGATTTCTGTCTTGACCCAGTTTTCATTTAATGTGTGTTGTTCAGTGTCTAAGCATCTGTATACTTCCTGCTGTTTCTCTTGTTGTTGATATTCAGCTTAATCCACGATGATCAGGGTGTTACTTGAATTTTCTTATATTTGTTGAGACTTGATTTGTATCTTAATATGTTGTCAGTTTTGGAGAAGGTTCCATGAGCTGCTAAGAAGAAATCATGGGTGGAATATTTTGTGGATGTCTGCTAAATCCATTTGATTTAAGACATTATTTAGCTGAGCATTTCTTTTTTTTAAATGATTATTATTATTATTATTTTCTATATTCTTTATTTACATTCCAGATGATTTCCCCTTTCTTGGTTCCCCCCTCCCCGAAAGTCCCATAAGCCCTCTTCCATCCCCCTGTTCCCCATTTGCCTAAGAATTTCATGAATTCATTGTTTTTAATTGCTGAGTAGTATTCCATTGTGTAAAAATGTGGAAAATATCTCTGATAAAATTGAAGAAATATATAGAAAAACACATTAAGATTGACTATTTCATGGAAAAGTTATACAGATAAAATGGTAGGCATAAAAATATTCCTAAGTTGATTGGAAGTGGAATTATAAACATTTTCTGATAAAACTGAAAATCTACAAGGAAAATATTTCTGATAAAACTCAAGAAATATATAGAAAAACACGTTAAAACTGACTATTTCATGAAAAATTATACAGATAAGATGTTAAGCATAAAAATATTCCTAAATTGATTGAAAGTAGAAGTAAAAACATTTTCTGATAAAATTGAAGATTTACTTGGAAAATATCTGTGATAAAATTGAAGAAATTTATACAGATAAATTGGTAGGAATAAAAATATTCCTAAGTTGAATGAAAATAGAATTATAAACATTTTCTGATAAAATTGAAGATTTACATGGAAAATATTTCTGATAAAATTGAAAAAATATATGGAAAAACATTAAAATTGAAGATTATCATGGAAAATTATGCAGATAAAATGGTAGGCATAAAAATATTTCTAAGTTGATTGAAAGTGAAATTATAAACATTGTCTGATAAAATTGAAGATTTACCTGGAAAATATCTCTGATAAAATTGAAGAAATATATAAAAAACACGTTAAGATTGAGTATTTCATGGAAAAATTATACAGATAAAATGGTAGGCATAAAAATATTCCTATGTTTTTTGAAAGTGGAATTATAAACACTTTCTGATAAAATTGAAGATCTACAAGGAAAATATTCCTGAAAAATTCAAGAAATATATAGAAAAGCATGTTAAAACTATTACTGGAAAATTATACAGATAAAATGGAAGGTATAAAAATGTTCCTAAGTTGATTGAAAGTAAAATTATAGACATTGTCTGATAAAACTGAAGATCCACATGGAAAATACTTCTGACAAAATTGAAGAAAAATACAGAAAAACGTTAAAATTGAAGATTATCATGGACAATACTGACAAAAATGGTAGGCATAAAAACATTCCTAAATTGATTGAAAGTGGAACTACAAACATCCCCCCCCCCACGAAACCGAAGATCTACATGAAAAACACCTCCGACAAAATCGAAGAAATACACAGAAAAAAATGTTAAAATTAAAGATTATCACGGAAAATAATACAGTCAAAATGGTAGACACAAAAAGCATTACTAAATTGAAAGAGGAGTTACAAACATTTTCTGATAAAATCGAAGATCCACATGAAAAACATCTCTGTTAGGCTATATTTTTTGTTGGGGAATTGAGTCTATTGATGTTATAAGATATTAAGGAATAGTGATTGTTGCTTCCTGTTATTTTTGATGTTCTTTTTATGTTTGTGAGGTTACTTTCTTTTGGGTTTGTTGGAAAAAGATTACTTTCTTGCTTTTTCTAGGGTGTATCTTCCCTCCTCATGTTGGCATTTTCCATCTATTATGCTTTGTAGGGCTGGATTTGTGGAAAGATATTGTGTAAATTTGATTTTTATCATGGAATATCTTGTTTTCTCCGTGTATGGTAATTGAAAGTTTTGCTGGGTATAGTAGTTTGGGCTGGCATTTGTGTTCTCTTAGGGTCTGTATGACATCTGCCCAGGATCTTCTGGCTTTCATTGTCTCAGGTGAGAAGTCTGGTGTAATTCTGATAGGCCTGCCTTTATAGGTTACTTGACTTTTTTCTCTTACTGCTTTTAATATTCTTTCTTTGTTTAGTGCATTTGGTGTTTTGATTATTATGTGCCAGGAGGACTTTCTGGTCTGGTCCAGTCTATTTGGAGTTCTGTAGGCTTCTTGTATGTTCATGGACATCTCTTTCTTTAGGTTAGGGAAGTTTTCTTCTATAATTTTGTTGAAGATATTTACTGGCCCTTTAAGTTGGAAATCTTCACTCTCTTCTATACCTATAATCCTTAGGTTTGGTCTTCTCATTGTGTCCTGGATTTCCTGGATGTTTTGGCTTAGGAGCTTTTTGCATTTTGCATTTTCTTTAACTGTTGAGTCAATGTTTTCTATGGTATCTTCAACCCTTGAGATTCTTTCTTCTATCTCTTGTATTCTGTTGTTCATCTATGACTCCTGAATTCTTTCCAAGATTTTCTATCTCCAGAGATGTCTCACTTTGTGATTTCTTTATTGTTTCTACTTCCATTTTTAGATCCTGGATGGTTTTGTTCAGTTCCTTCACTTGTTTGTGTTCTCCTGTAATTCTTTCAGGGACTTTTGTGTTTCCTCTTTAAGGGCCTCTACCTGTTCACCCATGCTCCCCTGTATTTCAGGGATTTTTGTGTTTCCTCTTTAAGGGCTTTTACCATTTGACCCATGTTCTCCTGTATTTCTTTAAGGGAGTTATTTATGTCCTTCTTGATGTCCTCTAACAGCATCATGAAATGAGACTTTAAATCCAACTCTTGCTTTTCCAGTGTGTTGGGGTATCCGAGATTTGCTGTGGTGGGAGAACTGGGCTCTGATATTGCCAAGTAGCCTTGGTTTCTATTGGTAGGGTTCTTGCGCTTGCCTTTCACCATCTGGTTATCTCTGGTGTTGGTCTTGTTGTCTCTGGCTGGAGCTTGCCCCTCCTATGGGCCTGTAAACCTGTGTCTGTACTCCTGGGAGACCAACTCTCTTCTGGCAGGGTCTGTGCTAAAGAAGGCTGTGGAGCTGTCTGGTTCCCTGAAGCAAATGGCGGCTGGAAGGGAAGACTCCTGTCCCAGCTGCTCCACTGATCATATGTCTTGTGCGCTCCTAGCTGTACCCCTCCAGAGAGAAGGTGGAGATCTCACCTCTGCACTCAGAAGTGAAATCACTGCTGGGAGATCACTCTCTCCTGGTGGGCTAAGCACAGAAGGCTGTGGCGCTGCCTGGTTCCCTGCTGCAAATGGCGGCTGGAAGGGAAGACTCCTGTCCCTGCTGCTCCACTAGCTGAGCATTTCTGTGTTCACTTTTTGTCTGGAAGGCCTGTCTATTGGCAAGAGGAGACTATTGAAATCCCAGTATCACTGTAGGTTTAGCTGTAGTAGTATTTCTTTTATGAACTTGAGTGTTGTGTTTGGTGCATGTTTAGAATTGTAGTATTTTCTTGGTGGGGTTTTCCTTTAATGAGTGCGCAGTGTCCCTCTATATTTCTTCTGATTAGTTTTAAAGTCTAGTTTGAGATGTATGCCTGCTTGCTTCTTGAATCTATTTACTTGAAATACTTTCTTCTATCCTTTTGTGATTAGGTTGTATCTGTTCTTGGTGTTGAGGTATGTTTCTTGTTTGCATCAGAAACATGAATTCTATTTTCTAGTATATGTGCTGCTGAAGTGAGGACAAATCCTATTTTCTAATTCAGTCTGTTAGACTGTGTCTTTTTTATTGGGGAATCGAGATCCTTGATGTTGAAAGTTATTATTTTTTTTTTCAGATTTTTTTTTTTAGTATAGAATAGAGTTTATTTAGGGCATGGGGAGGGAAGTTAAGAGGGTAGTAGAGGCAGAGAAAGGCAGAGAGGAGAGAGTAAAGAAGTAGAGGCCAGCCATGACCATGTGGAGAGAGGGAGAATGGAGGGAGGAAGGGAAGAGCCCAAGAGGGCAAGAGAGAACAAGAGGATAAGAGGATAAGAGAGGCAAGAGCCAGATTTTTTTTTTAACAATTAAAAAATAATTCATTTAAAATTTTTTTGGTAGTTTGTGTTTTATCTGTATGTATGTTTGAGTGTCAGATCCCTTGGGAATGGAGTTACAGGCAGGTGTGAGCTGCCATGTAAGTGCTGGGGAATTGAACCCATGACCTCTGGTTGAGCAGCCAGTGCTCTTAAGTACTGAACCATCTCCCTAGCCTCAATGTGGAGAATGCATTAATGAACATTGCTTGTCAGTTCCTGTTATTTTGCTATGGTGGTGTGGGGTCCCTCTCCTTTGATTTGCTGTTCTGGGATTATTATGACCTCTTGGTTGTAGTTATAGTTCACTTTAGAATGAAGTTGTTGTTCTAGTGCCTTCTGTAGAGCTGAAATCTATGGGTAGAAATTGCTTAAATTTGTTTTTATCTTGAAGTGTTTTTCTTGCTCTTTTGATTGTGAGTGATAGTTTTTCTGGATATAGTAGTCTGGGCTGGCATCTGTGGTCTCTTAGAGTTTGTAGAACATCTGTCCAGGACCTTCTGGCTGTTAAGAGTTTCCATTGGAAAGTCAGGTATTATTCTAATAGGCCTGTCATTATATGTGACTTTTCCCCCTTGCAGTTTTTAATATCCTTTCTTTGTTCTGTACATTTGGTATTTTGCTTAATATGTGTCATGGGGAGTGTACTGGTTGGTTTTGTGTGTCAACTTGACAAAAACTGGAGTTATCACAGAGAAAGGAGCTTCAGGTGAGGAAATGCCTCCATGAGATCCAGCTGTAAGTCATTTTCTCAATTAGTGATCAAAGAGGGGAGGGCCCCTTGTGGGTGGTACCATCTCTGGGCTGGTAGTCTTGGGTTCTATAAGGAAGCAAGCTGAGCAAGCCAGGGGAAGCAAGCCAGTAAGTAACATCCCTCCATGCCCTCTGCATCCGCTCCTGCTTTCTGACCTGCTTGAGTTCCAGTCCTGACTTCCTTTGGTGATGAACAGCAATGTGGAAGTGTAAGCTGAATATGACCCTTTCCTTCCTAACTTGCTTGTTGGTCATGATGTTTTGTGCAGGAATAGAAACCCTGACTAAGACAGGGAGTTTCTTTTCTGTTTCTGTCTGTTTGGTTTTCTGTACATTTTTTTGCACCTGGATAGACACCTCTTTCTTTAAATGGGGAAATTTTCTTGTATGATTTAAAAAATATTTTCTGTGATTTTGACTTGTGTTTCTTCTCTTTCCTTTATAAATAGGTATAACATTAATGCCTCAGATTTCCTGGATGTTTTTTTGCCTGGGCTATTTTAAGATTTAGCATTTTCTTTGTCCGAACTATCCATATCTTCTCCCTTGTCTTCGAGACTTGAAATTCTTTTTTCTATGTCTTTTAATCTGCTGGTGAGGCTTACCTCTGAGGCTTTTGCTTGACATACTGAATCTTTCCTTTCGAGGTTTATTTCAGTTTGTGTTTTCTTTAGTGATTTAATTTCTGTTATGTCTTGAATCTTTTTCATTATTCCATCCAACTGTTTCTTTAGATCTGCACAGTCTTCATTAAGGCATTTATTCATAGCCTCCTTAAGGTCTCTGAACATAGTCATAATTGCTACTTTGAGGCCCTTGTCTTATGCCTCAGCTAAATTGCTTTTCCTCATGGCCTATTATAACAGAATGCTGGGTTCTGGAAGAGGCATACTGGTTGGTTATTCATATTTGTGTCTTGGGACACAAGACATCAGAGTTGATATTTGAAGTGTTACAGTTATGAACTGCCTGATGTGGGTGCTTGGAACTGAACTCAGATTTTCTGGAAGAACAGCAAATACTCTTAACTACTGGGCCATCTCTCCAGCCCCTTAATTATATTTTTACTTGGCTTATAAAGTAATAGGCTTCCATAAGGCTTTTTCAGATATCTTTAGTTTTTGTTAATCAACTTCCCATTCTCCTTTTCTCCTACCCACTTCACTTAACCTTTAACCCATAGTATTTTCATCCTTTTCTTTCACATCAAATATGTTCTATTCCTTGCCCCATTAAGATCTTTTCCCTATCGCCTCTCATGGGCCATTTCTAGCTTCCTGACCTCTACAGACATGATGGAATTTTATTCAGTCATTAAGAAAGAGTGCAGAAAATGGATGGAGCTGGAAAATACTATACTAAGCGAGATAACCTAGACCCAGAAATACAAATGTTGAATGTTGTCTCTAATATGTGAATACTAGTTTCTTTTTTATTCTAAGTTTTTTTATTTACATTCCAAATCATTTCCCCTTTCCCGTTTCCTCCCTCCCTGAAAGTCCCATAAGCTCCCTTCCCTCCCTCTTTTCCCCGTTCAACCCCCTCTCGATTCTCTGTCCTGGCATTCCCCTACATCCAGTCTTTCCAGGACCAGGCATCTCTCCTTCCATCTTCTTGGAAATCTATTGATATGCGAATTGTGTCTAGGGTATTCTGAGATTCTGGGTTAATATCCCCTTATCAGTGACTGCATACCATGTGTGTTCTTTTGTGATTGTGTTACCTCACTAAGGATGATATTTTCAAGTTCTGACCATTTGCCTAGGAATTTCGTGAATTCATTGTTTTTAATTGCAGAGTAGTATTCTATTGTGTAAATATATCACATCTTCTGAATCCATTCCTCCGTTGAGGGACATTTGGGTTCTTTCCAGCTTCTGGCTGTTATAAATAAGGCTGCTATGAACATAGTGGAGCATGTGTCCTTATTGCATGCAGGGGAAGCCTCTGGGCATATAGCAGGATCCTCCGGGAGGTGAATACTAGTTTCAAGTTTGTAGATTTGTGTTTTAACCTTGAATTGTCTGAAGGTGACTGTGGAGTGTGTACTTCTAGCAGCATTCTTTTTGCTCAGGATTGCTTTGGCTATCTTGGAATTTTGTTTTTTGTTTTCTTTGCTTCCACATAAATTTTAATATATTTTATTTCTATTTCAGTGAAAAAATGTCACTGCAGTTTTGATTGAAACTGAATTGACTCTGTAGATTGTTTTTGATATAATAGCCATTTTTACAATATCACTTCTACTAATCCATGAACCTAGGAGATCTTTTCATCTTCTATCATCCTCATGAATTCTTTCTTCAGTGTTTTAAGTTTCATCATGGAGGTATTCTGTATGCTTGGTATCTTAGTGTTCTATTGCTGAGAAGAGATGCTATGACCGACTGATCTATTTATCTATCTATCTATCTATCTATCTATCTATCTTTAAGGCTATTATGAATGAGATTGTTTTGCTGATTTCTTTTTCAGTATGCTTGTATAGGAAGGCCACTGATTTTCATATGCTAATTTTGTATCTTGTCACTTTGTTGAAAGTATTAGTTCTGAATGTTTTCTGCTGAAATAGTTAAGATCTGTTATGTACAGAATCATATCATCTGCAAGTAGATTCTATAACATTGTTTTTGCCTACTTGTAAGCCTTTTATTTCCTTCTCTTGTCTTACTGCTCTAGACAAGCCTTCCAGTACTGTCTTGAATATGAGTGGAGATAGAGATGGTTGACACCTTTGTCGTCTTCATGGTGTCAGTGGAAAGTTTTTCCTCACTTAATATAAGGTTGACTGTAGCCTTTATGTTGAGGTATCGTTCTTCTGAGTTACTTAGAATTTTTTTTCCCCCTGGGACAGGGTTTTTCTGCAGCTCTGGCTGTCCTAGGACTTACTTTGTAGACCAGGCTGGCCTCAAACTCAGAGATTCCCTTGTATCCTCCCAAGTGCTGGGATTAAAGGCATACCATATCACCTGGCTATTTTTTTTCTTTTTTTTGTAATTTTTATCTATTTCTTTGTGAGTTTCACATCATGCATCCCAATCCCACTCATTTCCTTGTCTCTTTGTATATGGCCTCTGCCCTGCAACCTCCCCACCAAAACAGCCAGCCAACCAAAAATGAACAAAAGAAAACCAAAAACATCTTGTGGAAGCTGTAGTATGTCGCAGTGTGTCCCACGGTGTACCCTTTTTCCTACACATCTTTATTTGCAAATGCTCATTGCAATAAGTCATTGCTCTGGTTCGAAGTCCCTGGCTTCTGCCTCACTTTTAATACTGGATCCTCAACAGGACTCCTCTTAGATATCCTGTTGCTGCCCTGTGTCATGGAGATCCTGCAGCTTTGGATCTTCAGGACCTGCCCCTTCACATACTTCCACAGTTCATAGATGAGGTAGATGTTGGGTTGGGCCAAATCAAAACCCTGGATCTGGTTTGGATCTGGTTAGTCTGCCAGCTCTCCAGCACTGCCCCAGCCAACGCCCCCAATGCTGCAGCCGGCCAGGGCCAGGGCCAGGTGTCCTGCAGTCACGCCCTCCGGGCCCAGGGGAAGTGCAGGTTCTGCTCTGTGGAGCGCTGCAGTTAGTGAGGGGCAGTTTCAGCTATCCTGCTCTCACGACCCCAGGGCTCTTCCACCAGCTGCAGGTGGTGAGGGGCAAGGACATCTCTCCCATGCCCCGGCTGTCGCTGGCAGATGAGTCAAAAGAATTTTTAATCTACCAAGATGACCATGTGATTTCTGTTCTTGAGACCATTTATAACATTTATTGATTTACATATATTGAACCATCCCTGCAAATCTGAAATAAAGCCAACTAGATCATGATGAATAATCTTTTTGATACATTCTTGAATTTGTTTGCAAATATTTTGTTGAGAATTTTTGATTCTATGTTCACCAGGGAGATTGGTCTGTAATATTATTTTTATGTAATATTCTTTTGTTTTTATATAATTTTTTTTATTTGATTTTGGTATCAGGTTAAATACTAGCTTCATAGAAGGAGTTTGGTGATTGTATTAGTTTTCTGTGACTGTGATAAAATATCATGACCGAAATTAACTTAAGGAAGAAAGAGTTTTCTGTCTCACAGTCACAATGGTGGAATAGGCATAGTGGATGGAGAAGGAAGCATAACACAGAATGCAGAGACTGAACAGAGAGGGTGGAAAGACTCCAAACTCTCCTGCCTCCCCCAGGGACATACTTCCTTCAGCAAGGCTCCTGCTCTTTAAGGTTCTGTCCTATACAATACTATCCACTGGAGACCAAGTGTTCTAATATATGTCTCTCATAGAGGGACATTTCTCATTGAAATCACAATAGAAGTATTTCTTCCCTTTTCTGTTTTATAGAATAATTTGAGAAGCATTGCTCTTAGTTCTTCTTTGATGGTCTTATAAATTCACCACCGAATCTGTCTGGATGTGGACATGTTTTCATTAAGCGATTTAAAAATTTCTGTTTCAACTTCACTGCTTATAGATCTGTTTAAATTATTCATTTTATTTTAGTTTAAGTTGGCATGCCATATGCATCTAGACATTCATCCTTTCTTTTTAGATTTTAAAATTTATTACAATACATGTTTTTTAGGTAAGACCTAATGATTTTCTCAATTTTATTAGTATCTGTTGTAATGATGCCCTTTTCATCTTGAAAATCATTAAGTGTGTCTTCTCTTTCTTTTAGTTAGTTTAGATAAGCATTTGTCTATCTTGTTTATTTTTTTGGAAGAAAACTCTTCGTTTTATTGATTCTATTTTTTTTTGTTTTCATTTTATTAATTTTCATCCCGATCTTATGATTTTTCTTTTGATTTGTTTTTCTTTCCCTAGAGCTTTGTGTATAATTAGGTTATTTGTTCCTTGCTTCGTTTAGAGCAGCAAACACCCCCTTAGGGCTGCTTTTATTGTATCCCATAGATTTTGCTATGTTCTAGTTTCATTTTCATTTGATTCTAGTAATACTTTTTATTTCCTTCTTGATTCCTTCAAGGACACATTCATTTATCAATAGTGTACTATTTGATCTCCATGAGTCTGTGTTCTAGAGCTTTTCTTGTTATTGATTTTTAGCCTTACTTCGTTGTGATCAGATAGAATACAAAGGCTTTTTGAAATTTTCAGATTTTAATTGTATTTTCTGAGTCTTGCTTTGTTTCCTAATATATGATCTATTTTAGAGAAAATTCCATGGACTGCTAAGAAAAATAAATGTGTGTTTTGCAGTTCTTGGATGTCATATTCTGTAGACGATGGCTGTCTGTTTGATGCTGTTTAGTTCAGATTTTTTGTAATTTATTTATTTTTATTTTATGTGCATTGGTGTTTTGACTGTATGCATGGTTGTGTGAGGTGTCAGATGCCCTGGAACTGAAGTTTCAAACAGTTGTAAGCTTCCATGTAGGTGCTGGGCATCAATGTGGGGTCCTCTGGAAGAACAGCCAGTGCTCTTAAGTGCTGAGCCATCCCTCCAGTCCCTAGTTTAGATATTTTTGCGTTGTTGGGATGGAGTGGTGGTGAGAGTCAGGTATTGAAGTCGCCTATTGGTACCTTGTTTTTTTTCTTTGTGGTTGTTGTTGAATTGCTCTAGTTCCCCTATCTAATCTTCAAACTCATATTCCATTCTCTCCTTGGACCACTGGATTGCTGAGACTTTCACAGAGTCTTTATTTCTAGAATTTCAGACTGGCGTTTCTTCAGTATTCTACCTTTCTGCTGACTCCTTCGCTCATGTCAGCCATCACTTTCCTTGTGTAGCTGTTTGGTCCATGAGCAAACTCATCATCGTTACTTTGAGTTTGCTGTCTGAAATCTCATTTTATTTACTCATTAGATGCCATTATTGTAGAGTTAGTAAGTTTTAGAGAGTATGTTGTCTTGGCTTTTTGTCTTTCTTGTTATTGTATTGAGATTTATTGAGTGTTATTTCTTTGCTTTTTAAAAACACAGCTATATTCTTTCAGTTGAAGTACTTGCAGTGTTCAGGTTGAATGTGGTTGGACACGGCAGAGTTGAGTGTAATTTAGGGAATAGTTCCTCAGTCCAGGCGTTCAGGATGCCTGGTCCACACTCTGCATCATTCCATCAGTAACTGTGAGAGCAGCCACAGCTGCTGGATATCACCACTGTGCTGCTTGTATGAGCCAGTTAGCAAGAGCGGCCCTTCTGAGTCCAGTAACTGTGGGAGGATAAACGACCTAGGACAGTACGGAGTACCCTGGGGTTTAGCAAGCTTAGGGAAGCAGAGCGAGTGAGGCTGGGGTATTAGACTGACTTTGAAATAAGAAAGAAATTAAGGTGAGTAAGAAGCTAAGAGAGGATAATTGGAATGCTGTTGGAGTCCACAGGTTCTAGCAACTGTTAGAGCTGTAGAAGGTTGTAATTAAGGAGTAGAGAAGAAGGAATAAAGATGGGGGAGAGAAGATCAGAGGGAAGAGAGTACATGAGGTGAGGGTGGAAAGTATAGAAGACACTGCTGTGCAGTCAACAGGGTGGAGAAGCAGTCACATGACCCCAAAACTTAGAGACAAGCAAAGCCACCATGAGCTGTAAATGCAAGAGTGGAGACCAAATCCTAGAAAGTCAGGAACAAAAGATGCTTATAGAGTAAACTGCTGCCATAGCTGTGTTGAGCTGGATGGTGAAATTCTCAGATCGCTCTGGCTATATAGCAGAGGAGGGATAAAGGGGAGTGTTGTTGTCTGTAGTTTCTGTGTTCTATGTGGTTATGGGGTGCATGAGTGTGTACGTGTGTATGCATAGATGCCTGTGTGTTTGTACCTCCTTTCCTGGGTGATATACTCCTCCTTGACCTCTTCTGAGCCTGAAGGTCCAGTGTGTGTGAGGGCCAGCACTTCTCTTCAGTTTCTACTGGTTCTTACCGATTTGGTGGCTGTAATCTTAAGTCCACTGATGACCACTATGAATTAGAGGACTGTCAAAAAAGAATCACAGAGCAGCTCTTTTGACCAGGGCTGGTATGACCAAGAAGGTAAGGAAGTGGGGCATAGCTCACTAACATGCCTGTGTCACAGCTTCGGTGAGTGCTGGAGCCATCTTGTGTCTGTCTGCCTTTGGAAATATGGCATGTGTTGGGTGGGGGGCCTTGTGATTCTTCAGGTACTCTTACTGCACTCTTTCCCCACAGGGTTCGAAAGATTTTAAATCTGCGTGTGTTTGAGGACGAGAGTGGGAAGCACTGGTCCAAGAGCGTGATGGATAAGGAGTACGAGGTGCTGTGTGTCAGCCAGTTCACCCTCCAGTGTGTCCTCAAGGGAAACAAGCCTGACTTCCACCTGGCCATGCCCACAGAGCAGGCGGAGAGCTTCTACAACAGCTTCCTGGACCAGCTTCGCAAGAGCTACAGACCAGAGCTTATCAGAGGTAGGCGGGGGCTCAGGCCACTCGGTGGCAGGACACCTAGTAAACTGTGTGAGGCCCAGGGCTCACACTGAAAAAAAAGACAAGAGAGCAAGCAAGGTCCTGGGGCCAACAGTACCCCTTCTTCAAATAAAAGAGACAAGTGAAATTAATTAGCAAAATGTTTTCAAAGGTTTGTGTGTCTGTAGGTATGTGCATGTGTGCATAGTTGTGCATACAGGTCAGAAGTGCATCAGATCCCTCGAAGTAGGAGTTACAGACAATTGTGAATTGCCTAACATGGATGCTGGGAAGTGAACTCCAGTTCTTTGCAAGAGCAGCAAGATCTCTTAAGCACTGAGCTATTTCTCTAGTCCTGTAGATATATTTTTTATTTGGCTTAATATATGTAGGATATTATGACATTAGGAAGGTATTCAGTACAAAAAGTTTTGAGATAGTGTCTATTCTATCTACATACATATGCATACATATATACATGCATATATATGTGTGTACATATATATATAAATAGTTTTATATATATAAATAATTTTAATCCACATGTTTTGAGGACATGAGTGGGAAATACTAGTCCAAGAGCATAAAAGATAAGCAGTATGTGATGGATAAGGTGCTGTGTGAGTCAGTTCACCCTCAAAGGGAACATATATATAGGTTTTACATGTGTGTGTGCGCCCATGCACATGTGTGTAAAAAGTCTTTTTTTTTCTATAATAGTAGAATTCAGAGGCTGGAGAGATAGCTCAGTGGGTGGGGATGTCTGCCTCACATGAGAGCAGGAGGATCTGAGCTTTAGTTTTAGCACCCACGTATAAAAGGTGAATATGGTCATGATACAGTCAGTTTAGGGGTCTTGATCGGGTTAATTTTCTCTGCCAGTCAAAGAATTAAAAGGCAGGAAAATCTGAAGTGCAACAGGCAGCAGCAGAGAAACCTTGAACACTGCAGACAGAATCAGCAGTTGAAGAAAGGTGTTTATTGGGGTCGGTGGGGAGGAACCGTGCACATCCAGCAGAAACACAGAGAAAAGACCCTTTGCTTCTGGAAGCCAAAACATCTGCGATCGTTGTGGAATTAAAGCCTCTGATGAGTTTCTTCTCCTAATTTAGGGTTGGTCATTGAAGAAAGCTAGGGCAGTTGATTGGCCCAGAACTGTTGTGTGTCATGTCCTGAGCGGGCCTTGAACTCGTCCCAACAATTAGTAAGGGCTGTTGGTGGTAGACAAAAGCCTTCAAGCCTTTGTTTTAATTGGCCGGGCTTTTGTTTCAGATCCCAGGGCGAGGAGGAAGCTGGCCAACTTCTCCTGAGTGCTGAGCCCCCTCTCCAGCCCTAGACCTTTATTTCTTTATTAACATGTCTGTCGATGTGTTTCTTTTGATTCTTTTCCTTATAAAATGTGTCTGTTTGGCATGAAGAAACATATGTAGCATCTTCCTGCTGTAAATTAAATACTAGCCTTTGCTTGGGTTCTGATAGAGGAACATAGTTCTGCCTCTTCTGGAAATGGCCTTGTTTAGAACTCTGTTCATGAGTCGGCTCATGGATACATCTCTCGGGGCCTCTGACCTAGCTTTGCTGTAAACATCCTTTTTCATGGAGTGAGCGATTAAGTCAGGTCCTCTGAGCAATGGCTTCTTTGCAGAGCCAAGGATTGAGAACTGTCAGCATTGTTATCCCTGCTGCCAGGTGTGCATGGAGTCATTCCGTTCCCAGAGATCCCTGCTGCTAGGTGTGCATGGAGTCATTCCGTTCCCAGAGATCCCTGCTGCTAGGTGTGCATGGAGTCATTCCGTTCCCAGAGATCCCTGCTGCTAGGTGTGCATGGAGTCATTCCGTTCCCAGAGATCCCTGCTGCTAGGTGTGCATGGAGTCATTCCGTTCCCAGAGATCCCTGCTGCCAGGTGTGCATGGAGTCATTCCGTTCCCAGAGATCCCTGCTGCCAGGTGTGCATGGAGTCATTCCGTTCCCAGAGATCCCTGCTGCTAGGTGTGCATGGAGTCATTCCGTTCCCAGAGATCCCTGCTGCCAGGTGTGCATGGAGTCATTCCGTTCCCAGAGATCCCTGCTGCTAGGTGTGCATGGAGTCATTCCGTTCCCAGAGATCCCTGCTGCTAGGTGTGCATGGAGTCATTCCGTTCCCAGAGATCCCTGCTGCTAGGTGTGCATGGAGTCATTCCGTTCCCAGAGATCCCTGCTGCTAGGTGTGCATGGAGTCATTCCGTTCCCAGAGATCCCTGCTGCTAGGTGTGCATGGAGTCATTCCGTTCCCAGAGATCCCTGCTGCTAGGTGTGCATGGAGTCATTCCGTTCCCAGAGATCCCTGCTGCTAGGTGTGCATGGAGTCATTCCGTTCCCAGAGATCCCTGCTGCTAGGTGTGCATGGAGTCATTCCGTTCCCAGAGATCCCTGCTGCTAGGTGTGCATGGAGTCATTCCGTTCCCAGAGATCCCTGCTGCTAGGTGTGCATGGAGTCATTCCGTTCCCAGAGATCCCTGATGTATTTCAGGGGTCATGCTCAACGGGGAGCATTGACTCTACCTATGAGATGCTTGACTGAATGCAACACAGCTTCCATCCGAGTCCTCAGACAGGAGTGCTTCACATATTATTAGATGCTTTTAGGTTTGAAGTGGTGTGCTTTTTGTCCAGAACAATATATGAAGGGCCTGAAGTACTGTGCTGTAAACAATGTCATTTTATAATGGGTCAGAATTTAAACTCAGGGGATATAATCTGTCTAATTACTTTAATAAAACATGACATGAATTTTTAACCAAAAATTACAGCCTTTTAACTGAAATCTATCTGTGCAACTTTTGAACTTTTGTGAAGAGCTGCACTCTCTTCTGGCCTCAGTTCTTCTCTGGCCTTCAGGGGAACAGAGTACACGCGCACTGTGTTTTCCATGTTTACCACCTTTGATTATTTTTGAGAGTTGGGCTTCTAGCTCCTGAGAAGCCTTTGAGCTGAAGAGACGTGGAGCAAGTGAACTGCTAAATACTCTGTGTTAGCGTCTTGGGCCACGTCAGCACCTTTAAAACGGAAAGTAGTTCAACTGGTTTTAACATTTCTTTAGCTTCTCCTTCCATGGTAGAATATTTATTTTCCCTTTATAATTAGCTCCTCCACATTTCCAACAAGCGTCCATTGAATCCTATTCATTTTCTTGAGAGTTGGTAGCCCTTCCTGCTCAGACCAGCCGAGGCTCATGTGCTAGGCAGTGAAGTCTGCTGTCTCACTTCCCGTTGTTTCTGACCTGTTGGTGATGTGACCTCAAGCTCTTTTTCTGGATCTACATAGAACAGGGCATCCCACCCCCACTGGCCAGCTAGTTATGTTGTCTCCACTTTATTACTGTCAGTGCATAGCATGCCAAAATACATCTCTTATTAGGGGCTTTCAATCTAGAGCCTATGTTCTTGTGCTTGGTTCTTAATACTCTGTGTTTCACTCATTTGTTAGACCTTCTTGACTCAGCACATGTTTGAACATGGACATTCTGGGCTACTAGTGGCTTACCATGTACATAAACTGGAAATATATTCCCTGTGTCTCTCCTCCAACTCTTCATGTGCTATAATGATCCAGGGCACTGGACAGGTCAGCCTCAGAGCAGACTTCAGGTTTTTCCAGGGCTCTTCAGGTCCTGCATTCCTGGAATCACTGGGCTAACTGGGATGGTTGGTGACTCCTGTGGCAGGACACTACTTGGTGGACCCCAGGGCCAGGTGATACCCTTAGGGCAGCATGTATGAATGCACTAGAGCTGAGGTAGGGGTTAGGAATGAGCAACAGCAGGAGGAATGGTGGCGTATCTCTGGAGGAACCACAGAGCTCAGGTTCATGTCTCTAGGAACTGCACAGGCAAGTCAGGCTGGCACATGCGCGACTGGCCTAAAGGGTTCAAGAGGTTCAGAGACAGCTGTAGATAGAAGAGTGGAAGAGACTACAGCGCTGAAAAAAATGATTTGTTAGCAGCCAGGACATTTAAGCTGAGCCCAGAGGGTGAGGGAAGATGCAAACTATGCTCTCAGAGTGTGTGTTTGTGTGAACTGTTGAGAAGTTTCTGGTGTGCCCTCAGGTATGCACGCTTTTCTCCTCACTCCCCACCTGCCTTCCTGCTAAAATGGCGTTGCGCACAGTTGCCTACTGTCTCTTCTCCTATGGTCATGCTTGCCTCACTTCCTCCTCCTGGGTATCTCTGACCTCATCCTCCTGGGCGGCCCTATATTACCAGAGCTTCTCAGAAGCAGGTACTCTCAGTGGACTTGGGGTTCTAATGTGATGCTGGCTTCCTTTGGAGCAAGGATTCTGATAGCAGGTACCCTAACAGAGTAAATAGAAATGCCAGGCCTGGAAAGGGGTACAGTCTCCCTTTTGCCATGGACAGTTGGTCCTGGCAGTCTCCCAGCCCACTGGGGAGGGACAGATGGAGCGAAGCTAGACCTCACTGCAGGAAGTAATGCCAAGATGTTTAGGGCCACCTCTTTCCTTTCACAACTCATGACCCTGGTGCTCTGTCACTGCTTGCCTTTTCTTTGGATGACTGCTTGGAGGGAGAATCCTAGTATACAAATTTGATGATCTCCCTCCTCTGTTTTAGAATGGGCTAGCATTGTTGGTACTTTCCTGAGGCTCCAGACCAGTGGTTCTCAATCTGTGGGTCATGACCTCTTTGGGGGATAAGCGACCCTTTCACAGGAGTCACTGAAGACCATCAGAAAACATACGCTTTACTTTATGATTCATAATAGCAGCAAAATTACAGTTATGAAATAGCAACAAAGATAATTTTATGGTTGGGAGTCACCGCAACATGAGGAACTGTATTAAACATTAGGAAGATTGAGAACCACTGCTCCAGACTGACAGAGTGACTCCTGGATCCAGAGACAGTGGTGACTTTTGCTGTCAGCCAGGGACCTCCAGCTTGGGATGAATGTTGAAAGCACATTTGGCAGGGGGCATGCAACACTCTCAAAGTTGAGAGTGCTAAACAGACATTGCTTTTACAGTTGTGGAAAGATAAATGTTATACCAACATGAAGTGGTTGAAAAGGAAGGACCCATCCTCTCAAGCTTCTAGTTCCAGAGCTGAGCTGTGTGTAACAGGACCTACGAAGGCTCACAGGCAAATCAGGGGTCACTGTAGTATTAAGAATACTACGCATCCTCTGTAGGGTCTGATCTGTCATGGGCAAAGAGCTAGAGAAATGTGGACAAGCACCAAGGCAGGCAGCAACTTATGATTGCCCAGCTCTGTGCCCTGCATTGGACATCCTTTATGTCCAGGCCTCCTGCAGCTTCATAAAGCAAGGAGATGGTGCTGGCATCTGGAGGACCACATCTACTTTTTGCTTTGTGGTTAGTAGCTAATGCCTATGGATTCATTTAATTTCCTACCCTTCTTACTACTTAAATCATTTTAGCAGCATGAGTGAACTTTCAGCAGATGCTGACTTCGGCACGGACTGTTAGGCGAAGTCGTTTTTAATAGAAATTTAGAAAATTACAGCATAGGTCTGGCCTTTACTGTTCAGGTGTTCATAAAAACATGACCAAGTTCTCTGCACAAAGGAGATTTATTTGCCTCAGAAGGACAAAGGGCAGGGAATAGAGGATGAGGGAGAAGAGAAAAGGAACAAGGGAGAGGGGGAAGGGATATTTGCTTAGAAGGACAAATGACTACCTCTAGATAGAAAGGAGACAGATATGACCCAAAGCACACGATGGTTTATAAAGGAAAAGTGGAGACAGGCAGTGGTGGCACACAGCTATCCCAATAGTCAGGAGGCAGAGGCAAGTTGATTTCTAAGCTCAAGGCCAGCTGCTCTACAGAGCCAGTTCTAAAACCAGCCAGCCAGCCAGCCAGCCAGCCAGCCAGCCAGCCAGCCAGCCAGCCAGCCAACCCACCAAAAAACCCTAACAAAACAAAACAAAACTCACAAAAACAAAAAAGAAAAAGGCAAGGGGGAAAGCCCCATGTTAGGATGAGTTGGCTAATTTTGATTGGGCATGTTAATTAGGGTAGCCAAAAGGGATGTTTTGATTGCTGGACTTCAATATTTGATAGCTGGATAGTCAGCCTCAGGAGGAGGAAGTGTTCAAATAAGGGAACGGACTGTGGTAACTAGCTTTAGGAATGTAGTCTAATGGTTTAGTAAGGTAGAGGGAATGGCGGAGAAGGGTAAAAGGCAAACTTGTCAGCGCCATGTTTGCCCTGCTTGGGCCTACTAGAGCCTGTCAGTGCCTTTGAAGGAACTTCAGGCCCTCCACTCTGTCTGTCTGACTCCTTCTCTTTTTAAAGGATATTTTACTTTAGTTTTATGTGTGTGTGTGTGTGTGTGTGTATGCATGTATGTGTATACATGATTGTATGTATGAGTGCCCTTGGAAGCCAAGAGAGGTGTTGGAGCTCTTGGAGCTGGGATTACAGGTGATTTGGTATTGGAAACCAAACTCAGGTCCTCTGAAAAACCAGGAAGTACTACCATCTCTCCATCCTGTCCCATTGCTTCCTATTCTCAGGGGCATAAACAGCTTTATTCTAGTATATGCTCCCTCCCTATCATGATGCTTTGTCTTGCCACAGGCTCAAAGTGATAGGAATTAGAGACCATGGACAGGGAAACCTGAACCGATGACTCAAAACAAACCATTCTCCTATAAGGTGAATATCTCCAGTGTTTTGTTATAGTAACAGATGCCTGATGAACACATTGCCTCTCTTGGCTTCACTACCTGCCTGCCCTTATTTTCCTTCATCTTTTTTTTTTTTTCAAGTCTCATATCCTGAGCACCCTCCACTCTTCTGATCATGAATTGGCCCAGCTCTTTCTTCTTTCTCAACAGTCTATATAATGGCAGTTCAGTTTGAAGAAATAAGGACAGAATTTTAAAAGATGAAGCTGACATAGTTGGGAAGAAACTCCTGTTCATCGGTGCACTGTCCAGCCAAGTACTACATGGACTTGGGATGAGAAAGCAATCCTATTCACTCAGCAGGAGTCATTGGAAGCATTCAAACCAGCGGTCCAGGGCCTGGAAATACAGAAATATTGATCACTTTGTTGACTTATGTTCTTCACACCTATGCTTTACTGAGGAAGTTAATTAATAGCACATGTGCATTTTTTAATCATTCTTCCCTTTGCTGTGTCTGAGGGAATCCTTCCAGTTTATGGATCCCTTTACCCATCCTCTGGGTTAAATATCACATCATTTATTTCTATTTCAGTATGCACACACACAGCCTACTGAGTCCTTTCAGTGTTGCTTGTATGTACATGTGTGTAGGGCTGACCACTTGAGACTGGATAATCTAGAGGAGGCCTGTCTCTGGGCTAAACAGACTCCTGTCCTCTCAGTTACCAATTGATTATATCTAGGTGAGACCTTGTGTAATTTCCCTATCCACATTGGCATGTCAACTGGTGTTATCATCATGCAGGTCCCGTTTAGGTAGCCATAGTGTTGAGATTTCATGTCTAGAAGATACTGTCTCACAGTAGGTGCCCTGGTGCCCTGGTGCTTCTGTGATTTTCCTGAGCCTGAGGTGTAGGGGCTGTGTTATAGATGTGTCTGTTGGGGGTGGGCACCCCACAGTCAATTATTTTCTACATGTGGTCGCTTTCTCTAGTGGTCTTCATCAACTGCAAAAAGAACAAATTTACTTTAAATTTAACATGTAGGGTTTTTGTTTTTATTTTTGGCTTGGACATTTATTTCTGTACTTCCAGTTTTATTTTATAGATGTGTCTTTAAGTCCATACCATACCATATTTTCTTTCTAAAAATTTAAAATTTATGTGCATTGGTATTTGCCTGCACTTATGTCTGTGTGAGGGTATTGTATGATCTGGAACTGGAGTTATAGACAGTTGTGAGCTGCGGGGAATTGAACTTGGGTCCTCTGCAAGAGGAGTCATCTCTCCAGCCCATACCATTTTGATTTGTAGTAAGATTTGAAATTAGGACATCTGAGACCTCTTTGTTCTTTCTGGTTTTTTTGTTTGTTTGTTTGTTTGTTTTGTTTTGAGACAGGGTTTCTCTGTGTAGCCCCGACTATCCTGGAATTGACTCTGTAGACCAGGCTGGCCTCAAACTCAGAGATCCATCTGCCAGTGCTGGGAATGCCACCACTGCTCAGCCTCTTTGGTTCTTCTGATTAGTGTTTGAATAGGTAGTTTGATGCTGAAGTTTAAACATGCACATGATGGAAAGTTTACTCCTCTTATCCTTGTCCAAACTTGTGCCCCCAGCTTTCTACATGTAATTAATTTTATTACTTTTTCTGTTTATGTCTTATATATGTTGATGCAAGCAAATGTGAATGTTTGGCTTTTAATGTAAAAGGTAGCACATGATATTTCTTTTTAGAAGCAAAAATAAAATTTATAGACAAACTTGAAGCAATCCCACTAAAATCAGGGACTAGACAAGGCTTTTCAATATAGTACTTGAAGTTCTAGCTAGAGCAATTAGACAACAAAAAGAGGTCAAAGGGAAACAAATTGGAAAGGAAGAAGTCAAACTATCACTATTTGCAGACGATATGATAGTACACTTAAGTGACCCAAAGAACTCCACCAGAGAACTCCTACAGCTGATAAACGACTTCAGCAAAGTGGCCGGATATAAAATCAACTCAAGCAAGTCAGAAGCCTTCCTATACTCAAAGGATAAGCAGGCTGAGAAAGAAGTAAGAGAAATGATACCCTTCACGATAGCCACAAACCATATAAAGTATCTTGGCGTGACTCTAACCAAACAAGTGAAAGATCTGTATGACAAGAACTTCAAGTCTCTGAAGAAAGAAATTGAAGAAGACCTCAGAAGATGGAAAAATCTGCCATGCTCATGGATTGGCAGGATTAATATAGTAAAAATGAGCATCTTACCAAAAGTAATATACAGATTCAATGCAATCCCCATCAAAATCCCAACTCAATTCTTCATAGAGTTAGAAAGAGCAATTCAAAAATTCATCTGGAATAACAGAAAACCCAGAATAGCTAAAACTATTCTCAAGAGTAAAAGAACCTCTGGGGGAATCAGTATCCTGGACCTCAAGCTGTACTACAGAGCAATAGTGTTAAAAACCGCATGGTATTGGTACAGTGACAGGCATGTAGATCAATGGAACAGAATTGAAGACCCAGAAATGAATCCACACTCCTATGGTCACTTGATCTTTGACAAAGGAGCTAAAACCATCCAGTGGAAAAAAGATAGCCTTTTCAACAAATGGTGCTGGCTCAACTGGAGGTCAACATGCAGAAGAATGCAAATTGACCCATTCTTATCTCCTTGCACTAAGCTCAATTCCAAGTGGATCAAGGACCTCCACATAAAACCAGATACACTGAAACTAATAGAAAGGAAACTAGGGAAGAACCTTGAACATATGGGCACAGGGGAGAATTTCCTGAACAGAACTCCAATAGCTTATGCTCTAAGATCAAGAATAGACAAATGGGACCTCATTAAATTACAAAGTTTTTGCAAGGCAAAAGACACTGTCAAAAAGACAAAGTGGCAACCAACTAACTGGGAAATGATCTTTACCAACCCTACATCCGACAGAGGGCTAATATCCAGTATATACAAAGAACTCAAGAAGTTAAACTCCAGAGAGGCAAGTAACCCTATTAAAAAATGGGGTACAGAGCTAAACAAAGAGTTCTCACCTGAAGAATATCTAATGGCTGAGAAGCACCTAAAGAGATGTTCATCATCCTTAGTCATTAGGGAAATGCAAATCAAAACAACCCTGAGATTCCATCTCACACCAGTCAGAATAGCTAAGATCAAAAACACAGGAGACAGCAGTTGTTGGCGAGGATGTGGAGAAAGAGGAACACTCCTCTACTGCTGGTGGAATTGCAAGCTGGTACAACCACTCTGGAAAGCAGTCTGGCGGTTCCTCAGAAAACTGGGCATGACACTCCCGGAGGATCCGGCTATACCACTCCTGGGCATATACCCAGAGGCTTTACCTGCATGCAATAAGGACACATGCTCCACTATGTTCATAGCAGCCTTATTTATAATAGCCAGAAGCTGGAAAGAACCCAGATGTCCCTCAACGGAGGAATGGATTCAGAAGATGTGGTATATTTACACAATGGAATACTACTCTGCAATTAAAAACAATGAATTCACGAAATTCCTAGGCAAATGGTCAGAACTTGAAAATATCATCCTTAGTGAGGTAACCCAATCACAAAAGAACACACATGGTATGCAGTCACTGATAAGGGGATATTAACCCAGAATCTCGGAATACCCTAGACACAATTCGCATATCAATAGATTTCTAAGAAGATGGAAGGAGAGATCCCTGGTCCTGGAAAGACTGGATGTAGGGGAACGCCAGGACAGAGAAACGAGAGGGGGTTGAATGGAGAAAAGAGGGAGGGAAGGGGGCTTATGGGACTTTCGGGGAGGGAGGAAACGGGAAAGGGGAAATGATTTAGAATGTAAATAAAAAAAAAAACTTAGAAAATTAAAAAAAAATTAAAAAAATAAAGTTTATTTTTATCCAATAGTTTCTTGTATATAAACATTTACAGCAAGTAATCAAATGAACTATTAGACAAATTTCATAAATTTAGCCTTCCATTATTTGAGTTCTAAGCTAAAAAGCTGCAAGACTATATTTTAAGATGGACTAGAATCATGATTTATTAGAAAACATGAAAGACGGTAGACTCTGGGGTGTTAGTTTTTATTCATAACCATATTACTAGAGTATTAAAAACCCAATTTAAATGACTATATATTAATTATGAAAAATTTTTAAAGAAATAAAAAGCATAAATGTACCACTTAATTTATATTCCTCATAATAATTTTAGCCATTTTTCTAAGAATATTAATGAGTAGATAGCTTGGAGTCACACTAGCAAATTTATTTATTTATTTATTTTTTGAATGTTTTCTGGGATTTGACATTTTTTTATTAGAAATTTTCTTAATTTACATTTCAAATGTTATCCCCTTTCCTCGTTTCCCCTCCGAAAACTCTCTATCGCATCCCCCTTCCCCTTCTCACCAACCACCCATTCCTGCTTCCCTGTCCTGGCATTCTCCTTCACTGGGGCATCGAGCCTTCACAGGACCAAGGGCCTCTCATCTTACTGATGTCCGACAAGGTCATTCTTTGCTATATATGTGGCTGGAGACATAGGTCCCTCCATGTGTACTCTTTGGTTGGTGGTTTAGTCCCTGGGAGCTCTGGGGGTACTGGTTGATTCATATTGTTGTTCTTCCAATGGGACTGGAAACCCTTTCAGCTCCTTGTGTCCTTTTTCTAGCTCCTTCATTGGGGACCCTGTGCTCAGTCCAATGGTTGGCTGAGAGCATCCGCCTCTGTATTTGTTAGGCACTGGCAAAGCCTCTTAGGAGACAGCTATATCAGGCTCCTGTCAGCAAGCGCTTGTTGGTATCCATAATAGTGTCTGGGTTTGGTAACTGTATATGGGATGGATCCCCAGGTGGGGCAGTCTCTGGATGACCTTTCCTTCAGTCTCTGCTCCACACTTTGTCTCTGTATCAGCTCCCATGAGTATTTTCTTCCTCCTTCTAAGAAGGACCAAAGTATCCACACTTTGGTCTTCCTTCTTCTTGAGCTTCATGTGGCCTGTGAATTGTATCTTGGGTATTCTGAGCTTCTGGACTAATATCCACTTATCAGTGAGTTCATACCATGTGTGTTCATTTGTGTTTGAGTTACCTCACTTAGGATAATATTTTTTAGTTCCATCCATTTGCCTAAGAATTTCATGAATTCATTGTTTTTAATAGCGGAGTAGTACTCCGTTGTGTAAATGTACTACATTTTCTGTATCCATTCCTCTGTTGAGGGACATCTGGGTTCTTTCCAGCTTCTGGCTATTATAAATAAGGCTGCTATGAACATAGTAGAACAAGTGTCCTTATTACATGTTGGAGCATCTTCTGGGTATCTGCTGGGTCCTCAGGTAGTACTATGTCCAATTTTCTGAGGAGCCACCAGACTGCTTGCAGTCCCACCTCTTTCTATACATCCTTGTCAGTATCTGCTGACTCCTGAGTTTTTGATCTTAGCCATTCTGACTGGTGTGAGGTGGAAACTCAGGGTTGTTTTGATTTGCATTTCCCTGATGACTAAGGATGTTGAACATTTCTTTAGGTGCTTCTCAGCCATTCGGTATTCCTCAGTTGAGAATTCTTTGTTTAGCTCTGTACCCCATTTTTTAAGTAGGGTTATTTGTTTCTCTGGAGTCTAACTTCTTGAGTTCTTTGTATATATTGGATATTAGCCCTTTATTGGATGTAGGATTGGTAAAGATCTTTTCCCAATCTGTTGGTTGCTGCTTTGTCCTATTGACAGTGTTCTTTGCCTTACAGAAGCTTTGCAATTTTGAGGTTCCATTTGTCAATTCTTGAACTTAGAGCATAAGCTATTGGTGTTCTGTTCAGGAAATTTTCACCTGTACCCATGTGTTCAAGGCTCTTTCCTACTTTGTTTTCTGTTAGTTTCAGTGTATCTGGTTTTATGTGGAGGTCCTTGATCCACTTGGACTTGAGCTTTGTAGAAGGAGATAAGAATGGATCAATTTGCATTCTTCTGCATGCTAACTGCCAGTTGAACCAGCACCGTTTGTTGAACATGCTGTCTTTTTTCCACTGAATGATTTTAGCTCCTTTGTCAAAGATCAAGTGACCATAGGTGTGTGAGTTCATTTCTGGGTCTTCAATTCTATCCATTGATCTACCTGCCTGTCCCCGTACCAATACCATGCAGTTTTTATCACTATTGCTCTGTAGTATAGCTTGAGGTCAGGGATGGTGATTCCGCCAGAAGTTCTTTTATTATTGAGAATAGTTTTCACTATCCTGGGTTTTTTGTTATTCAAAATGAATTTGCAAATTGCTCTTTCTAACTCTATGAAGAATTGAGTTGGAATTTTTTGATGGGGATTGCACTGACTCTGTAGATTTCTTTCAGCAAGATGGCCATTTTTACTATATTAATCCTGACAATCCATGAGCATGGGAGATCTTTCCATCTTCTGAGATCTCCGATTTCTTTCTTTAGAGACTTGAAGTTCTTGTCATACAGATCTTTCACTTCTGTAGTTAGAGTAACACTAAGGTATTTTATATTATTTGTGACTATTGTGAAGGGTGTTGTTTCCCTAATTTCTTTCTCAGCCTGTTTCTCTTTTGAGGAGAGGAAGGCCATTGATTTGCTTAAGTTAATTTTATAGCCAGCCACTTTGCTGAAGTTGTTTATCAGGTTTAGGAGTTCTCTGGTGGAATTTTTGGGGTCACTTAAATATACTATCATATCATCTGCAAATAGTGATAATTTTGGCTTCTTCCTTTCCAATTTGTATTCCTTTGACCTCCTTTTGTTGTCTAATTGCTCTGGGTAGGATCGAGTACTATATTGAATAGGTAGGGAGATGATACACCATTTTTATCTCCCATGTTGATGTGCCCTGGAGAGTTTTCCCACACCAGTTTAGCCTAATGTCCTCACATCTCTTAGCTGGCAGCCAGGGAGTGCTTATGGCTGGAATGTACTGTGGCTCAGTGGTGCTTCTTCTGTTGGATTGTTGGATTTCTAAAGTTTTGGGTCTTTCCTCCTTTATTTTTTTGACAGTGCCACATATGTTTATTATGTCTATTCTCACCCTCATAACTACTCCTCCCAGGACCACACCCATCACATCCTCCTCTCAATTTCATGTCCTCATTCTTAAGTTACTTATCTTTATTTATTAACTCACTGAATCCTTAGTGCTACTCATGCGCATGGGGTCATCCACTGGGGCACAAGCAACCTTCAATGGCCACATTCCTAAAGAAAAGAGATTCTCCCTTCCCCAGCTCCCATCAACTGCCAAAACTTGTCAGCTAGGGCTGGGGTCTCAGGGTCCTTTGTTACTCCTTGCTGGAACTTTGAACTGGTTTGATCTTGTGTAGATAGCCACTGCTGCTGCGGGTTTGTGTGGCAGTGGGTGCGAGTATTCTCTCTTGGTGATTTGAGCTTGATCTCCAGAACCTAACCTGGTGAAAGGAAAGAACTGACTCCTGACACACACACACACACACACACACACACACACACACACACACACACAGAGCACTAATAGAGTACAATCCCCAGAGTGATGCAAAGAATAAATTTGTACATATACCACTCTTTGTGGAAGGCATAGACCTGGGACAGGTTCTCAGAAATGGGATTGGCAGATATGCCAGAAGTGTGCTGCAGCCCCACCGTTTGTAACACCCTCCTTTCTTCATTGCTTTGTCAACAGAGTATAATTTAAACTTCTAAAAAAATTTTCCATCTGTGTGATAATCTCATTGTAGTTTTAATGTTCTGTGTGTGGTTGAACATTTTTCAGATTATTTTTGGCATTTCCTTTTCTTTCTTTTTTCTTTTTTTAAGAGAACTACCTTTAATTGACTTAGTTCATTTTTATTTCATTGTTTGACTTTAATTTTCAGTCTTTTCATTTCTTCTTCATTTTTTGTTATGTGGTCTATTGTCTATTTTCTTGCTTCCTTATTTCATTTAGTTTTTTTTTTTTTTTTTTAGTTTTCCTAAATAATAAATTGATGGTTTAAAAATGTCAAAATTTTGCATGGGTCATTTTTTTTTGCCACAGCTGATCCCTTAGGAAAATTTCCAAGCCACTCTTGTTGACATTTGCATGAAACAGGATGCCACTTCTTGCACCAGCTACTCTGTGTCCAAGACATCTGAGTCTACCATCTTAACATGGAAATCGTGGCAACTTCTCTCTCTTGCCTCCATCTGGTCTCATCAGGCGTATTCACAACAGTTTTAGCTTTTTCTTGTAGATGTTTAGGTTGGGAAAGCTTTTAAGGGTTATGCTTACTTCTCAGCAATAGTTAGAAATGTGTGTGTCTATGTCTGTGTCTCTCTGTGTATCTGTGTATGTGTGTCTGTGTTCATGTGTAGAGGTTAGGGGAGGAGAGAGCATTATGCCTTTCTGAGGACTGTTGTTCTCTTCTGGAGGGATGGGAACCAATGGAAGGTGGTTCTGAGCAGAGATGTTCTCTGCCCATGGGGGCTCCCAGTTTGGGAGATGATCATAGCTCGAGTCCTTCTGGTTCACCTTTGAGGCTCGTTCTGTGGAGTATCCTTTGTCTCCTAAAGTTCTGACCTGGGTGAGAACCTTGCCGTGAAGCCCCTCTGAAGCCACCATGTTCTAAGGGAACTAGTGAAGACTTCAGCCAACTGTCTTCACTAGTCCAGCAGAAGTTCTGCTATGAGGTTAAAGGACTATCTGACTAGAGTACACATCTATCATGTATCTAAGGTACAAGAGGAAATCACCTTCACTGTCAGCAATGTGGACATGCACAGAATTTAAATGTAACCCCTAACTTATAGCCAGGAGAGACAAAGATTAAAAATACATCATATTCAACTTCAAAGAAATAGAAGTCTAAGCTCAGAAGACCCTGGCTGGTTTCTTAGCCAGTTGCTCTCAGCAGAGGGGTGTCCTTGGCCAGTCTGATATGGGTTCACTTAGTAGCCACGTCCAACATATTTGCATACCTGTGTTACAAGGTTGTCCTTGTAGGTCCATCAGGGCCTCAAACACTGCAACTGTCCCACATAGCCTCTTGTGTGTCTCTTTTAGGAGACAAGGTGGACTTCTACTTCCTATGAGGTTATCTAGGCAGGATGTTGTTAGGTACTGCGTGCAGATCACAAAGATGTCTGAGCAAAGCCATATGGTCAGAGTCATTGCCTAGAATCTCTGTGTTAGACAAGATGGGCTTCCTTAATTGCTATGAATCTATGATCCTCACACCTAAGCTCAGTTAGAATATCTGCCAGCTGAGGTGATTTTTGGTCCTACTTACTTACCAGTCAAATGGTTGTTTACCGTAGAGGCATATTTTAGGCTCTGTGGTTTGTGTTTGAGGGTAGCCCTTTGTGTAACTTGACATTTTTGATCTTGGGCCATAGGTATATCCCCTTCTCTAGTAAGCCTTGTTATGAAATCCTGGGCCTGGGCTACTTCAGTTTACAGAAGGAGCACAGCCAAGCAGAACACTTTCAGAAGGGGAGCCTGGGACAAGGAGAATCACCAGTGGTCTAGGGCTTGCCTCTTTTGATCCCTTCATGGCTTCCAGGATAGGATAGAGTTCTATACTCAGGTCTGACTGTTCATACTCTGAGAAGCTCAGTTACCCATATGTCCCCATGTGCTGACAAGCAGCTGTCTTCCCAGGTAAGTCTGAGGAGGTGTCTTTCCTGGAAAGTCTGGTTTCTGATGCAGGCTCACAGAGCCCTTGCCCCTGGCAGTCAGTTTGCTAGGCATCCATTGCTGTGTCATTGTGGTGCACTGGTGAGGCATGTCCTCTGAGGAGGTGGGGATGCTGAGAAGCACTGCTGTCTCCATGGAAGCAGGCTCTGCACATGAGGCTAGAGCTGCTACAGATGCCAGCAGCCTGCCAATGCCACCCCCACAAGTATCCTACACAGTCCCAGGATTCAGATCAAAGCCCTGCAGCCTAGACAGTGGCCATAGCTTTTCCATGGCCTGGTGTCTGTGCACCCAGTGTTGGAGTTCCCAGGAGCAACTCTTCCTTCCCTGCTTGGGCTCTGAACAGGTCAAGAGTGGAACAGAAAAGAAGTCTGGGTGGTGAGAACACTTCCTGGGTGGAAGGGAACTGCCTGTAGGAGATGGGCTTGGTTCAAGCCCAAAGCTCTTGTCTAGTGCCATGTCCCCAACAGTGGGCCATGATCCTAGCAGGTCACGGCCATGCTCTGGGTGGTAGAAACAACAGCACATGCCTCTTGGTCACTCCATTTTTCCTTCAATAACATTCGTTATTGTGTTTCCTGGTCAGTTGTCTGGGCTGTCCCTCAGACTGACCATATACTGTGATGGCCAATGACAGGTACAGTAGTAATAGGGACCAAAGCATTCTTTGCAATCATGATGACTGGCCCCAGACAGGCAGGGTGGGCCTTCTTGGTATGTGGTGAGAGTCAGTTGAACATTGTCTAGAGAGGCATGGACAGCAGCCTCAGGTCAGTAGTGAATCCTGCTGTGTGGTTCACCTTCCAGCCTGGTTAGGAGGGGCCTGGAACAGCTGCTGTCGGAGGGTGTGAGGATGCTGAGCCCCAGCTGGGAGTTTTCGTGTCTGAAACATGTGGCACAAACATGTTTGACACGTGCTTGTCCTGCAGCCCTGGGGGCAACCCTGAGACTTATATTTAAGAACAACTTGATTATATCACCACATGAAACCAGATGTAATTTTGTAGATAGGTTCTTGTCTTTTATTTTTAAGAGTATATTTATTTTCCCTGGCCAGTATAATTTTTCTTGGGGACTTCACCCTTTGATCTGGACTGGAAAAAAATGTTACCATTTTAAGACCTCTTAAAACCTGTCTTTGGATTTATTGTGTGTACAAATGGAAATTCAGATAATAGTTCTGTTCCCAACTGAAGAAAAACAGGAAAAGAAAAATAATTTCTCACTACTTGGAATGAGAACCACAGCGAAGCCTGTGCCGTATATCCTGCCAACAGAAATTCAAGGTTGAAAATAATTTTCTTCCTCCTGAGTCTGCCTGCAGCTTCCCTGAGGAGCGTAGATGGTGAAATTTGCTACTAATTGTAGCCATAATTTTAGCATGCAATTAAACACATGATTTCCTTCCCAGCTGATGTCTTTTTAGCTAGTGTGACACAGATAAAACAAAGGCTCTGTTGATTTGAATGGCCACTTTAATCATAAGAAGAGGTCACAGAAAACCACCATTATTTGGGCACACTTGGTTCCCCAGTGGGAACCAGATTTTCTTGCCTATAAAGATGGCGGACAGCTTAGGTGCTTTTAATACTGTCTGTGCACTGAGGAAGATCAATGCTAGTGTGTGTGTGTCTGTCTTTTTAACTCCTCATGAGATTAAGAAGGAAGTAAGCGCAGTGGGAAGATTCAGAATAGAAAACTGATGTGGCGGAAGCCATGGCTCCTGGAGAAAGATTCTGTAATGGAGTCATAAGGCTGCCTTAAGCCTGGAAGGTCAATGAATGGGGATTGATGTGAAGAGCCTTACTGGACATGGGGCCAAAATGGCATCCCTCAGTGGCCGTGCTAGTGTGTCTTCTTGCCACGCACATGGCTTTCTATGCATGTTGTGTGCCCTACCTGGTGGTCCCAGGTCTTTCTTGCCAGTTCTCTTGGTCAGCCTTGTAACGTCTGTGCTGTTTAGCTGCCCACCCCCTCCTAAATCCTTCATGGGGCTGGCCGTTTGTCCTGTGTTGGTTGGCAGGCCCCACTTTTTTTTTTTTTTTTAATTTTTTTTAATTACAATGTTGTCCATGTCGTCTTTGGACAGGTTAACCTGGGGTCTCCAACTCTTGAATTTATTTGAATTGTTCTTTCAGATGGCAAGTTTGGTGCCTACATGCAGGTGCACATTCAGAACGATGGGCCTGTGACTATAGAACTGGAGTCCCCTGCTCCTGGAGCTGCTAGCTCTGATCCAAAGCAGGTAAGCCTGGAGCCTGGAGACTGTATCAGTCTTGAGGGTGTAAGTCATGTGCCTTGGCCTAATTCTAGTCTCTGGAGTAGTCCTCATCCTGAGGTGGAGGAAACACTTCATGGATACAGCCTCACGTTTATTTTACTTTCTCTCTTCTTAAGAATACATGTTTACACTGTCACTCCTGAGCGTGTCTCAGGCTTGACCATGCAGAGAAAGTGTTCTTAGAAGGGTTTGTTCTTGGGCTAAGTGTCATGGCACCCAATTGCCACTGGGTGGCAGCAGAGCAGCGGCCCTGGCTAGTGTACCCAGTGAGAGTGGTTACCTGGATTGGATTTTGTCCAAGGTGTGGGTGGTAGATGAGCCACTCAAGATTCTTTCTAAGTCTTCATTTTTCTAAAGCAACATCTGACCTGGATTTACTGCCAACTCTATAAGCATTCAGGAAGAATGTAATTAAAATAGAGAAAGGAGATGTGTAATATTCTTGCAAACTTATGCTGTCCCATTGTGTTTAGCATATATAAAAGCTTTAATTATTTCACTTGATAGAGACATGAGGCATGGCAGGCTGTGGAACTAGGTCTGTTCCTGCTCTTCCTTCCTAGGATCTTTTCCTTCCTAGGATGCTGCAAAGTGGAACGATGAGCTCACACAGGAGATGCAGGATAGAAACAAGGCTGAGTGACATGTGAGCCTTGGCTTTCTTTTGTCATTGACGCTTTGTGTTGGCTGAGAAGTAGGACCATGTCTGCCATGGCATTAAGTTTCAAAAGTGCAACTGATGGTGTTGCTATTATCGACACATTTCATCTGTCTGTCTGTCTGTCTATCTATCTATCTATCTATCTATCTATCTATCTATCTATCTATCTATCTATCTATCTATCTGAATTCTCAGTCTGCATGTACATACATACACCAGAAGAGGGCTTTGGATCCTATTATAGATGGCCATCATGTGGTTGCTGGGAATTGAACTCAGGACCTTTGGAAGATCAGTCAGTGCTCCAACCTGCTGAGCCACTGCTCTCTAACCCCTACTGATAACATTTTAAAAATCACAAACAAAAATATCTACAGGAAAATGTAAGCTTTGAGATAATTTGAGCCTTACAGGAAAGCCCAACAGAACCCTACTACAATCTTTCCCTGGCTTCCCTAGTTTTGATATATTATTTAGAGTGATCACATACTGAAGTTAACCCTGATACAACACTATTAGCTACATTACAAGCCTTATTTGAACTCACTAGCCCTTCCCTCCCTTCTTTCGTTCTTCTCTCTCCCTCCCATTTTCCTTTCCTTCCTTTTTCTGACACAAGGAATCACTTTGTAGTCCAGGTTGGTCTTGAACTCAGTGAGTCTCTTTCCCCAGTTCTCTAAATGCCAGGATTATAGTCATGAGCTGCCAGTGCCCAGTCGCTGTGGCCGCTGCTCTGCTGCGTGGCTAGATCTTACAGGAAGGCACACGTCACGTGGTTTCAGTAGTTCTTGTTTCAGCTATGCAACATTCCAAATTCCATTTAATTACAATTATCATTTCTCCTTTGTTTTGTCCATCCTGAGTCAGTTCCTTAGTCTTTCCTGTGTTTCATTACCTTGACCCTTTCCTCGTGTTCTGGAATGCTGTGTTGTAGACCTTTTCTCAATTTCATTTCTGTGGTTAGAGCAAGGCACTGTGGTGTGTGGGAACAGCAACTTGTTCAAAAGCAGTCCTGTTCTCTTCTTAGTACATCATCAGGCAATATGTGACACCAGTTTGTCTCACCACGGTCATGCTAACCGTGCCGCGGCCTGGTTAAGGTGGAGTCTGCCCAATTTCTCCATCCTTGCAAGATCCTTACCCCTCCCCCACCTGTCTTTCTTCTGGTCATGGCAGACAGTTCTCTTTTCTCTGCAGAGAAAGAGGTCAGCAGATGGCATCAACCCTGCTGCTCCCTCCTCCCTGCTTCCAGTGTAACAGGAAGCTTCCCTTCCTGGGCTGAGGCCAGCTCTCCTTTTGGGCCAGAGCCAAAGTGAAATGAAAGTGAAGACTCCTCCCTGTTCAAAGGCCTTAGGAGGTTTCCTTCCTACCACGGGGCTCCTCAAGGAGCAGCCAATTTCTTCTTCATGGGTAGTTCTTTTGGAAATCAGGGATTACTTAATTAGGGATTCCAAACTTTCTGATGTCCCTGAGAAATAAGACAATATGTTTGATTAAGAAAACAAATTTCAAGGTGGTGATAGAGTAGAGGCTCCTTGGCTACAGACCCTTTGTGGTGGTAGAGGACACATCCTGTCCAGCCAGTCTGGCCTGGCCTTGACTCCTCCCTTTCCAGGCCCTTAGCAGCCTCGCTTAGCTCCCCTGGTCACGTTTACTCACCATCTTATTCTTCCTGGCCTTCTCCTCCTCTGGTGCTAGGAGCTGATCCCACTGTTCCATGCACGCTAGGCAAGTGTGTACACTGAGCCATTCCTGGCCTCCATGGGCTTTCATCTGTGAGATCTACAGTGAGTAAGTGAGTACCTCAGCGTCTTCCTTCTGTTCTGCCCTCGGGGGCTCGAGGTCCCCTCTGACCTCTTGGTTGCCCCGCAGCACGACATCTTTCATGTCCCCTTCCCTCATCCTCCCAGCCATTGGTGCCACTGTGGTCTCCTTGGTCCTGCAAGCTGTCGGAGTCATAGCTTGCAGGGTGGCAGTCTCTCTGGCTTATCTTTCTGCCCCTGCTGTTCCCTTTGGTTTTATGTGGTTGCTGTCTCGTAGTTTTGAGGAATTATTCTGCTTTAACTGTATTTTGGGGAAATCTTAGGTTGGCTTTTTCGTTTTGTCTAAACTGTTTTAAAATGGCATGTTGTACACCTGTAATATATCCAATAAAACCACAGAACCCTGGTGAGCCTCAAATGGTGTCCTTTAAACACTGGAGGAAGTTATATTAATTTATTAGGTTAAAGAAGACTTTATGGAGTCCTAAAGGTCCTTGCTGTTTAAATTCATGCGTTGTCCAATTTCACACCTGTAGCTTTTCCTGACCCTAGACATTTATGCAGGTTTCCATCTGCTGGCTCTCCAGCAGGTGGCAGCCGCTGGGCACAGGAGGGCCAAGGGGACCATGGTGCCTTTCTCTGCTGTGGCCTCTCTGCCTTTCTTTCCCTTTCAGCTAGAGGGGCTTCTCTTGCAGCAGACAGTATTTTGGCTTTCTTTTGTGTGGATAGGAAGAGCACAGCCAAATTTGTTTTACTGATAGAAAACCATGTGTTTCTGTCAGGTAAGCTTTTAATTCTAAGTGTTTTATTTCCTTACTGTATTCCAATTCTACAGTTGCATTATGGAAAAACCAGCCATTTGGCAAGTTTCTGTGTTACAGAAAGAATGGTTCTTTTGGCCAGTTTCTAAGAAATATCAACTCTGTAAGCCATCTGTGCAGATGAACAAGGTGTGTTTGTATGCAAGCCTGTGAGTGCCTGTGTGTGTATGAGGGTGTGAGGAAGAGACCGATGTACTGCCTGCCACCCAATCTCAGACTTGGATCTAGAGCAACAGAAACCAGGAAGGTCAGAGACCATGAAAGAGGTCCAGTCAGCATAGAACACGGGGAATGTGACAGCCACACCGCTCAGACCCTTTGGGGCCTTCCCAAAGCATGTAGCAGAAAATCCTGGTATCTTCAGTCACCAAGGCTGGAGGGTTGCATGTACCTCTATGGACATCCTGTCTATTCTGCATGCTCTTGTAAGCTTTCTTGGTGCAGCATTCAGCCCAAGAAGCCAGCTGGCCAGACCTTCCTGGTTCTGGTGGCAACATCTTCTTTTTTTTTTTTTTTTGGTTTTTCGAGACAGGGTTTCTCTGTGTAGCCCTGGCTGTCCTGGAACTCACTTTGTAGACCAGGCTGGCCTCGAACTCAGAAATCCGCCTGCCTCTGCCTCCCAAGTGCTGGGATTAAAGGCGTGCGCCACCACTGCCCGGCTTGGCAACATCTTCTGAGAGGAGGGACTTCTCTCTACCCTTCAGGGCGGTGGCGCCCCAGCCACTGTCACACTGTGCTATCCATCACTGTCTTCTTGCGTCTCTGCTTAGCCCCTTCTTCACCACTCCTAAGATGTACATCCTGTGTCTGGTTTGCTGCTGTGCTGCAAGAAGTGTGCCCAGAGATGTGTCATTTGAGTAGGCACAGCGCCTTGTAGACTGTGGACTGTGCTGTCTGTGAGTATCATGAAGTCTTTACTATTTTTTTTAAAAATTAATAGAAACATTACATTGAATACATATATCAAATATAAAGGTTTCTTTAAAAATTCTTTGACAATTTCATATGCTCATATATTGAATTTTGGTTATTTTTTTCATCCCCTTATCTTCTCTTATCCATTTTCTTCTCCCAGTGAAACCATTTCTTTTACTAACAAGCTTCTTGCCTAGTTTGATTATTAGTATTTGCATGTGCATGTGTGCGTGTGTGCTTGTGTGTGTGGATGTATGTGTGTGCACGTGTGCATGAGATGTACTGAATATCCTTACGTCTGCTTGCATAGGCATGAGTGAGGCATTATTTACTGGAGCATGGACAACTTATTCTGACTAGAAATGACACACACTCCTTTCTCAGCAATCCTCCACCTGCCCATTTTTCCTTAGTAGGGGATAGGGCCTCATGAGCTCCTTACCCAACGATTGTCCTGGTTCTAAGAAGGCTATTGCTATTACTTCTGCTGAGCTGGGCCAGTCTCTCAGGTAACAGGAGGGCTCAGCTGACACAGAGAGAAGGGATTCTCCGTTGTTTTTAAACTTGCATTTCAAGTGCAGGCAGATTCTTGTCTTCAGAGGCTCTAGTGCTTCATTAATAGGCATTGAATGGATGGAGACTGAGCTGGTAAAAATAGCCAGTGGTTGGCTTACCTTGGCCAGAATTCTGCCTACTTCTCTGACTGGGCATGGCAGCATCTGGGTCTTTCCTACAGTCACATCAGCAGCTTGCCTGACTATTTTGTGGGCTACAGTTGGGTGGATGATATACTGTGATGTAAGAAGAGGCTGGAAGAAGAGCATCTGTCCATCTTTCCTTTGTAGGGCATTTGCCAAGGTCTCAGGCTATGCAAGCTGAGTGGGAGCTGCTTCCCTCCTGTGGGAACATGCGTTCCTATGTGTTGTGGGAGGATGGGGTTCTGGAGCATCCTGATATTTACCTGTGCATGGATGCAGGTGCATGATGTCTGCAGATGCCTAGATGGGAGATCAGTCCATCATCCCTGCATCCCTAGCCCAGCATCCCTGGGGTAGAAACTTGTTCTTGTTTTAACCTTAAGTGACCTTTCCTGAGTGAGGGCTACTTCCCTGACACTCACCTGGATGAAGTGACATTATGTAAGAGCAGACAGGCATTTCTCCTAGTGAGGCAGGGCATTGAGTAATTGAAGGGTTCTTTTCTGGGGTTCAGAGCCCTCCTATTTAAGAATATGGCTATGAATTACTTATGTTCTCATTTATTTACTGTGATTGAAAGCCTAACCAAGTAGAAACATTGGAAGAAGCTAGAAAAATGACCCTGTAACACACATCTTCGCACTAACTCATGTGTTTATTGGCAGATCACTGGAAGGAGTTGACTGGCACAGGATGGTGCCTTTAACTTTATGAAGCTTTTAGTTCTATGCTTCTTTGAGTACCTCTGTTGCTTTAGCTCTAACGTCCTCTCTGTGCTTATCAGCCAGTGTCTGTCACTGTGCCTGGACCTTGGAGAGTGGAAACAGACACACTTGTGGTATCAGGAGGATCTCGAGGGAATTTGTAGGGTACAACAGGGAATGGAAGAGAAGTACATTTGGTGTGTTTGCAGTCTTTGATCAGTGTTATGGAATTCAGGTGATACTGAGGACAGAAAGATATACACTTATGGCTTCTGTCAGACAGCCTGATGCAGGTGTCCAGACAGCCTGCCATTTGTGGAGCTGCAGATGAGGGAGATGCTCTATCAGGAGGAAGAGTCACTTGATGCCAGCCTTTTCATGGAAGAAATGAAGATGCTCCCTTTCCACTAATTTTATGCTTGGCCTCTCAATCAGAATCTCCTGACACCAGCCAGTTCCAACAGGCTCTGGCACTTGACTTGCCTCAGGAGGATGTATGTTTGCAGGTCTGGTTGCTGACATGGAACTCGGTGTAGTTGTCTGTTCTGTCCCTTTAGTTTGCAAGAAATCCTGGCTGAGTTTGTTTTATTTCTGCTTCAGTTGCTCCTCCATTGTATAGTTTGTGTTGTTGTTATGGTCATTGTTCTGGTGACACTGGTTTCTGGGTTCCAGTCTGTGTTGAAGGCCTCCCACCAGGGTGAGACAAGGATTTGTCCAGACCTCTTTCCACGTGTGGAATCCTGCCTGGTTTCTGGTTCTTTTGGTCTGAACATCTGCTTTTCTGTGAGTTATGAAATAATAACAGCCCTGTGGGGAGTGGCTCAGAGAGTGAGTGGGTGGGGCTCCTGACCTTCCTCATCTCTGCCCACTACTAGCAGCAGTCAGGTGTCCCAGGCCTCATCTGTGCCTGCCAGAATGCCTAGCCCATTGAGTGGAAAGGCTGGAGCCACTACTTGTCTGCAAGCAGGCTCTCCCTTCTAGTGGGAACTTGCCAGGGACCCCTTTTCTTTCAGTTCTTTAACATTTCCATGTGGACAGTTGTCCTGAGTCTGTACACTGTAGTCTTCCCAAGACACATGTGACTGTGCCCCTCTGTTTGGGAGCCCATTGATTGATGGTTGGATCAATTGACTTTCATCTTCCCATCTTGAATCTATAGCCTGCCCTATCAAAATTGTAGAAATTGAAGAGTTGTTCCTTGTGGTGGGAATTTGGATGGCAGTTTTGAAACTATGATTTACAGCCCTTCTGTCTCTGACACGTGCACCATTTCTAATTGCACCAAGGCAAAGCATCTCTTTTGCTCTAAACCAATATATTGGAGCACAAATGGATTAGTGACTTAAACTTTAAGCACTTCATTCGTTCCTGACACGTATGTGGTGTCAGGAAGATCTGGAGGGAATTTTTACTTTGTACTTGGGCAGAGTTTTCATTATTTTAGCTGCTGGTTTCATTTGAGGTAGATGAACAATGACCTTGCTTACTTGACCTGTCAAAGATTACATCATTCTTTTTGTTTCTAAGAATTGGTCAATTCTGTTTTCCCCTGGGCTTATGTTTTGAACATAGTAATAGTTTTATCACATAGGCTCAAGATTTTAGTTGTGAATCCTTAAGTTTTTAAGTGATTTATCAGGAATCCTAAGTAATTGTAAAAAATGTTTCGCCATCCAGTTGTGTTTTGTGGGAATGGCGTTAAGTATCTCAGCTTTGGAATGTGAAGAATGCTCTGGAAGTGCTACAAATGCAGTGTTTGCTATGATTGCTTTAAGGATGTGCTTAATATGCCAAACACCTAAGTACATAAAGACTTTGCCAAGATAATACATGTTGGGGACAGTATAATGATTGAAAAGGCTTTTGCTATTTTACATTTACTATTATCTAGCCAGTCTCTAAGAGAAGGTTAAATTGGGTGAGTGGGGTCTTAATTAGCTCAGGTGGGCTTTGGGGGCGCACAAACTATTTTGAGCTCAGCCTCGTGGTGTGTGTGTGTGTGTGTGTGTGTAGCTTCTTGAAAATGCTACGGACTGGGGGCTGCTGTGTGTCTCTCCTTCAAAGTCATTGTGAGCTGGTGATAGCATTCATCCAGGGGTGGCCTTAGGACTCATGCCATACAGCTACCCAGGGTACATGCTAAAATGCAGAGCTCTGGCTCTACCTACATCTTCTCAACCAGAGCTCTGGGCATGTCTGGGTGTGGAGTGCGGAAGACGAGTAGCTTTCCATTTCTAGTCATGTCCTCCACATGCACATGGACATTTGCGAGCAGCTGGAGCACAGGAAATCCGACATTGCCATTTCCATCTGGTTCAGGTGTGGGTTTCCTCCAGGCCAACGCCTCCTCCCTCCCAGCTGCATCGTATCTAAAAATACTCTGCGACCTATGCTTGTGCAGCTGCCGAGGAGCGATGGCTGGCTTGGATTATTGAGGTCACACGTGAAGCTGGTGTCATTTGTCAGTGCTTCCTCAGTCTCCTAATCCCATTCCTATACAGGCAGTGATACAAATGTCACCAAGTATGCTGCCTTCTTGACACCACTATAGATGTCAAGGGAAAGGCCAGTAGAGCGTAGCTGCCTAATACATTAGTGACTGATGACTGCCACTCTGTTGAGTGACGCTGAGGCGTGTTCTGGTGGCATCACTTGTTCCTTGAAAGCGATGAGCTCAACATGGGTATTGTTCAATGGTCACACACTTTTTATTTCTCAAAAAGTGATTTATAGTGCACGCTCTCTCTCTCTCTCCCTCTCTCTCTCCCTCTCTCTCTCCCTCCCTCCCTCCCTCCCTCCCTGTATACTGCATATGGACAGCCTCACTTTTCTGCTGACATATTAATGGGACTCAAATAAAACCCCAGGATCACCCACATCTAAGTCTTTGCGTGGAAATTGCAATTTCTTGAAATCCGTGCATGCTGATGCTCCCCTGGGCAGCTGGTGATCCTTTATATTTAAACTTACACTAGGCATTGTTAAATGTTCCTGTTTCATAGTGTATTATTACCTATGAAATTCACAGTAAAAATTCCCTCTAGCCAATTGTAAACTAGGTTCCTGCAGTTATTTGCTGGTTGTCAAATGAGCATTGATTTTTTTTTCTCTTGTGTAGTATTTCTATTTATCTATCTGAAATGAATTCCTTTTCTGTATGCCTGTTGACCTATTCCCTTTTTCTGTTATCAGTATGTATGTGTGAATGTGCATGTGTGTGAGTGTGAATGTGTATGTAAGTGTGCATATTTGTGTAAGTGCATGTGTATATGTGCATGTATGTGAATCTGCATGTGTAAGCATGCATATATATGTGTGAGCATGTATGTGTCAGTGTGCATGTGAGTGTGCATGTGTGATATGCATATGAGTGTGTATTGTGTGAGTGTGCATGTGTGTGCGTGCATGTGTGTATGTGCATATGTGTGTGTGTTCGTGGGTGTATATATGTGCATATGTGTGTGAGTGTGCATGTGTGTGTAAGTTGTGCATATGTGTGTGTGAAAGAGTGGAACGTACCACAGTGCATATGTGGGGTCAGAGGACAACCTTTGCAAGTTCTCTCCTCCCATTGTGTTGTGAGATAGCGTCAGTTGCCTTGATGTGCTTGTGCCTTGAACTCTAGGCAAGCTGTCTCCTGAGCTTTGGGACCATTCCCCTCTGCTTCCCATCTTACTGTTGAAGTACTTGGGTTATAGATACATTTTGCTTTTTACATAGGTTTTGGGGATCCAAATCAGGTCATCCATCTTGCAGGCCCCAGTATCCCCCATCTTTTCGAATCCGTTTCAGAGAGTGTTTCATTCATGGTGCTTACTTCAGTTCTCCAGACCTCCTTGCTTTGACTCTCCTGTATGTGCAGGCGGAACTGCACTTGGAGAAAAGCCTACCTGCATTCAGTTTTAGTTTACTTGTTGACATATCTACTTACCTGTCTGCCCATGTGTCCAACAAGCTGTCTGCTCATGTATCAGACATTCCATTCTTTTATTTATCCACCTACTTATATAGCCCCCCAACAGCTGCTTGTGAGGTGTGTACTGAGTGCTTATCCTACATGTAGGTTCAGCACTGAACCTCAAGCATGTTCTCATGGGACTCAGGTACTAGTAGAGAAACATACAAAAAAAGTATAACTTGAAATTGTAGCAATAGCAAGGAAAAAAACTGGGATTAGATATAGAAAATGTTGTCATCTCAAGCACAGGTCAGAGGAGGGACACTGAGCTGGGGGAGGGGGCTCGGGGGAGGAGCTCCATGAAAGCTGGAGGAAGGATGTGGATAAGCAGATGCAGACTCCAGGCCAGTGTAGCCGGAGCTTGGTGGTGCCATGGGGGCCTTAGGAAGTGAGGCAGCATGAGCAGTTTTAATTGTGGTATGAGTGGGCTGGAGAGTAACTAGAATGATAAGAGCTTGCACTTGTCCATGGATGGGTGGTCTGTGGATTTAGGAAGGATGAGATATATACATAGGGTGAGAGGAGAGCATTGAAAGATTGCAGTAGCAGGTGGGTGGGTGAATGAGATTCTGGGTATGACGTGGAGGCGTTTAACTGCTCTGATGTCTACCTACCACAGTAGAGGTTTGTTTTGTTTGTTTGTTTGTTTTTCTCCAATGTTTCATGTTAGATTTCTTTCATACTGTGGTCTGAGCATCAGGACAGACTGTGAAGTCTAAACTTCCATGGCTTATTAAAAGAAAGACTTTATTTTTCATGGCCAGGTTGGTGGAGGGAGTCCATTGTGTATCTATGACAAGCTCATGCATTTGGAATCAAGGGTGTAATGTTTACCCTTGGGCATGGGCTGGGTACACAGTCCGAACCCCATTTGATGCAGTTTAGCTGAAAAAAGAGAGGCAAGCAGTTCCTGGGAAGCTCTCATCTTTTAAGTTCAGCAGGAGCCAGATGTTTCACTGTTACCCAGCTTCCGCTAAAATGCAAACCAACCCTTGAATTATACAGAGCATTATAAAGGCCCAAGAAACAACATCTATATTGAATTCGATTTATGTACATCATTTTAGCTGATATTGTCAGGATCTATTTTTTTTTTCTTTCAGAATCTACGTTTTTAGAGCTTGTCAGAGAACTGGGGGAAAGATGTATTTTTGGAAAACTATGTGCCCTGGTGTTCATTGATCTTGGAAATTGCAAGAAATAATTGTCAGAAGGGAGGTGGCAGTTAGAGCCACAGAGCAGATGCCCAGGACGAAGGCGATTCCTCCTGTTGTGGATTCCAAGCCTTCCTGCAGGTGTTAGGTTCAGAGTCTCAGCTCCATGCCTCTTCCCACCCCACTGCCTCTGAGTCTCAGGGATTTCTTTTTTTCAGTGTGGAACACAAAAGCATTGCACTTCTATGAAGATTCTTCACATGAAATTTATTCCTTTGACTATTTTCCATAAAATGTGAAGTCAATTTCTTTTTCTATTTTTAATCATGAAAGTGAAGCCCGGAAGCCTCAATTTCTGTGTAATGGAAAGATCTAAGTTTGTGGCCTTGTTTCCATTTTCCAGCCCTCCTCCTCTGTGAGGAACACGATACCCACATCATATCCCCCGGGCAGTGGCTCCGTTCAGAAATGGCATCGCTGTTAGACTGCAGAGGGAAGGCAAAGGCTTTTATTAACTGTTGGTGTCATTGTTGGGTCACGAAACCTTCAGGGGATAAATACACTTCCTATAGAATTTCATTCAAACTCCAGACTGGGTCTCTGTGTGAGTTTTCTGCCCCTCTCCCCCAATATCATGTTGTTCCTTTGCCCCATTCATTTCTCCTGGGATGAGTCTCTTATTATTATAATTATTATTATTATTAAATTTGAAATAAGCAAGCATGTAATGAATGGAAAGTACCAATTTGGAAAAAGTTATTTTTAACAGTGAGCTTTTAATAGTTTTCCTGGGTAGAAAGGTATTTTTATAGAAACAGTTCTTTCCCTGTCATTTATTTTTCTTATGAGGCCAGAAGACAGCATTTTATATCTGGTTTTTGTTACATATAATACATAAAATCAATACTCTTTGAAAAATTAAGGTGTTTAAGATATACCAGAACCACTTGATTCTAATCTTTTATTCTCTGAGGCAGCTCTATCGATGAGTGAGTGCCACTGATTTCTTTCCAGCCTTAAGAAAACAAGTATTTTCTCTGTTCGTGGAGAATAGGCAGCAATTTTCTGTGCTGTGGTAGCATGCACATGACACAGGACTTACCGTTTACCCCTTTTGAGCACCCAGTTCAGTGGCAGTAGCACACCCATGTTGTCTGTGGCTCTTATTACAGCTGTCCGTCACAGAGAGCTGGTATCTTCAGAACTGACACTAGACTCATTAAATAATAATTTCATCTCTCCCCTCTGGCCTTGACAGGGATGACTTCTCTTTGAATCTGGCTGCTGTGTATGCCATCTAAGTGGCAGAGAGTAGACACTGTTTTATATCAGGCTTGTTTTATCATGATGTCTTCAGGGTTCACCCATGTCAAACCTTGCTTGTAGCTCAAAATTTAATGGCATCATGACAGTCCACTGTGCATATATTTTGTATTTTGTTTAGCCTTTATTGCCATTTGAATTAACATTCATATGTGTTGTAAGCTATTCATACTTTTCTACTTATAGTTAAGTTGGCAGAACATTGTTGAGAACTTTTTGTGTGTGTGTGGGACCATTTAAGAGTAAATTTTTAGGGGACTGGAGAGTTGGCTCAGCAGTTAAGAACATTGACTACTCTTCCAAAGGACCTGGGTTCAATTCCCAACACTTACATGGCAGCTTACAACTGTCTGTAACTCCAATTCCAGGGGACCTGATACCCTCACACAGTCATACATGCAGGCAAAGCACCAACCAATGCTCATAAAGTAAAAATAAACTATATAAAAATAATGTTATTGACCTGATACCCCCTACACTCATTAATATATTTCTTGAAAATAAAGACATTCTCTCATAGAAACCCCAAACTCCCATAGAAATCAGAAATTTGCCATTATTTTACTAGCATCCAACCCTCAGATGCCATTCATGTCCCACTACTATCACCAGTCAAGTCCTTTACAGTGATGAGTGCAGTTCAGAGCCGTGCTTTGTACTGGATAGTCAGGAATCTTCAGTCGCCTTCGTTCTCAGTTAGTGAGGTCTTTGGTCATGACCCTGATGTGGAATAGCATTGGCATTGACTTGAAGACTGTCTTTCAGTTTGGTTTGTGTGATGTCCTTCTAGAGTTACATGCAGTGTGCATGTGTGCCTACAGAAGCCCTTGGCCTAAGTGGCACAATACCGTAAACAACATTGTTCTGAAGCCTGCTCTCGCCCACCCTGCAGGATCACGTGTGTTGCTTCACACACGGCTGGTTCATTCATCTTAACTGCCACACAGGGTTCTGTTTTATGAATAGACTCTGCTTTGTTTAGCTATTCTCTTCTTGATGGATTTATGGAGTCATTGGAGAGTTTCTGCTTTTATTAAAGTGATGCAGAAGTTATTATGGATGTTTCCTTTTGTAGATCTGGATTTTCAAGGTAATAGGAAATTGTTTCTCTATAATAATTGTTACTTAAAAAAATCAAGATATTTAAAACTTTCTAAAAGTACTGAGAATAATATAACAACACCTAGCTGTACAAAATGTTAGTATTGGTTCTGAATTCTTTAAGTTGTTAAATTATTATTCCATTCAATAAAGGATGAACAGAGGAGCTTTTCTGAGACTTATTCTAAGCATCTTACTGAGTGAGAATTATTATTAGTGATAAGATTGCCTCAAAAGTATATGGCCTTTTCAAAAGAAAGATATTTTGGGGAGGTTAAAAAAAAAGTCAGAAAATGTGGGCCTACCTCCCAGATATGACCTGTGAATACAATACCAGGTAGACTCAGCCAACTTTTCTTTTAGATTTCTTTCATGTCTATCTTAATAGGATTTAATAAAAAGAAACGGGAGGAGGAATCATCAAAGGTTAAGAATAAAAGACCTGGAAGAATTGCTTGGAACCTGCCTAGAGTCATTCCTCATGGTGAACCCTTGCTTGGCGCAGATGTTGTTGAGAGTGAGTGGCAGCAGGCAAGCCAGGGGAAGAAGGACAGGAGCCAGACTGACTTTCAGCTTACTTTGCCAAGCCATGGGAAATGGGACTCTCTGGAGATAATCAAATTAATGAATTGATGTGGGATTTAGAGAAATAGCAGTAATAGTGTAAGTTTCACTAAGCTGAAGGAGGATCCCATCTTTTAATTCACACACCTATTGGAAGAAGGGACTGTGGCCCACAGTTCCTGGACTACCTATAGCAAACACAAGCCTCCAGGGGCATCATGCTCCTACAAGTTCTGGAAAAAGGTCATCACTACTTAGAGACCAGCTCTAACCAGCTTTGGAGATCTCAATATCTAGAACAAAATCTCCATACCTGCCTTAGTGGAGGTTTTGAAATTGCTAATTTTGAGATGTGGTGATCATGCATATTTATGAAGTACAATGTGACAGACAGACAGACAGACAGACAACACACACACACACACACACACACACACACACACACACACACACATATGAAAGGACAGAGAATGTGAGTGAATCCCAGGTTTGCCTGGAACTTGCAAACCTACTGCTTTAACCTCATGAATGCCACACACCACTCTATCCCATACACTGTGACATTTAAGTATATACAATATGTAATGATCAGTCAAGGCAACTGGCATAGCTATCATACCTTCAGCATTTGTCATTTCTTTGTGTTGGGAGCATTTATAACCCTTCCCACTGGCTGCTTTGAACTCCACAGTTCGCCATTGCCAGTCATAGCTGCTGGGCTGTGCTGTAGAACATTGAGGTTCTATTGGCACCTAGCACCTGCTGACCAATACATCTCTGAGACACTGGTAACCACAGTTCTCTCTTCCTCTTACTGTCTTCCGCGTGGAAGGAAGAACATGAAGTGTTTGCCTTCCAGTGCCTGACTCATTTCACTTGACATAATGTCCTACAGTTCCATCCATGTTGCCACAAACCTCAGCTCCTTCGTTAATGACTGAATGGTATTCCATTGTGTATGTATATCATACCACATTTTGTTTATCTGTTTTCTCTTGGAGGACTGCGATGATGATTATTATTGTTATATAAATAAATATGGGGCTATATTTGCCTTTTCCATGTACTGATTTCCTTTATAAGAGGTTAAAGTATATTGTAAAAAATAAAGTCATTTTGGACTTGAAACAAAGCGCCTTTTCCATGCTGTAAAACCCCCTAAGGATGCCCAGACCTGCTTGTGGTCAGCATGCTGGTGCAGCAGGCCACAGAGTCTTTTCTCGTGGCCTGAGTACACCATTCATCCCATTTCCCTCTTTTCTTTTTTTTTTAAAGGTTGGAAGTGCACACAGTTCCTAGTGTATTTTCTTCCTTTATCTGCTCTCATGAAGGCCACTGGGGAGCTGAGAGTAGACGAGGAGATTGAAGCAAGGCTGGTGGAAAGGCTCCTGGGAATTTCAGGCCATGTGGCCCTGTCATGGGCCTGCAGGATTCCTTGTCCTGGCATCAGAGCTTGGGCCTGTCTTGTTTAGAGACCTGCCTGTCTGTGGTGTTGATCCTTGGCCTCAGTGGAGGACTTCTCAAGTCACTTAGCTGCCCTTTTTGGCTTTCTGCTGTTACTCTCCTTGTGCCTTTGTTCTTAAGAAACAGACAACCCAGGATGGCTTGGAAACCTCCACTGGGGACTCTTGTGGCTTTGCAAGCTTTAGTCTCTGTACCTTGATGGAAATCAGACTTCAGAAGAGAGGGGCATGCAAGTTAATGAGCCATAGGGGCCTGACTGCATTTCAGGCCCATCAGCCCTGACCTTCTGAGATGAACTGCTTACATTTGGCATTACCTCGAGTTCAACAGAACAAAGTGAAGCTCTGACAGTGGTGTGTGTGTGTGTGTGTGTGTGTGTGTGTGTGTGTGTAAAGGAATTCCCACTTTCTCTGCCCTTCTAATCAATCAACACAAAACTCTCAAAGTATTTCAGAAATAACAAATGCAAATAGCTTCATGTTTGTATTCTGAATACATGTTTTCCAGAACAGATCAGTGTTTTCATTGGCCCTGAGTGGGAGCCTAACCTCTATACTTGATCCACAACCATATATATAAAAATTGGCACAGTTGCCTGCATTTGGTTCCTTTTCATAAATACTTGTTGACAGCTTTTTATATATCAGATTCTTTATCATGGAAAGAGAAGTAAGGCAAAGCTTCTTTTCTTCCAGAGACTCCTACTTCTGTGGGGTGGAAGTCATATTGCGGTGGTTCTTAGAGGATACTCTTTGGGCTTAGGGAGCAAGTGGGGTACACAGAGCCTGCAGTGAGGCATGGTTGTAGACATCTGGGTGAGAAGTAGCCAGGTGTGCTTGGTTAGTCTTATGTCAACTTGACACACATTACAGAGTTATCTGAAAGGAATGCCAATTGAGAAGATGCCGCTATAAGATACAGCTGTAAGGCATTTTCTTAATTAGTGTTTGAGGTGGGAGGGCTCAGACCATTGTAGGTGGTTCCATCTCTGACTGGTGATCCTGGGTTCTATAAGAAAGCAGACTGGGTAAGCCAGGGGAAGCAAGCTAGTAAGTAGCACCCCTCCATGGCCTCTGCATCAGCTCCTGTCTCCAAGTTCCTGACCAGCTTTGAGTTCCTTTCTTGACTAAATAGTTAGCACGTTACCTTGGATGAGACAGGAAATGCTCACCTCTAGGATCTCTATGTGGAAGAAGAGCATTAAAGGAGACATGGAGAGTGCAAACTCATCTGTGGGCCACTGGTGGCTACTCATGCTACTTCAGAATTCAGTGTTCTGACTTTAGGAGTATGGTGTGTCGTGCTTTTTAACTTGGAAGCACAATGTACCAATTAGGTTGGCCACTAGGTCATGCTGTATTTCTCCTACACCCTTTCTGTTTGATTTGATAATTTTTTCCCCCCAGAGTCTGCTGGATACAAAATGCTACCCCTCCATATGTTCAAGATTTGCTCCCTAGCTACCTGTGGCATAAGTGTTAGGATGAGACCTTTAGGAGATGATGTTTGGTGAAGGAAGTTGGTGTACACTATTGCATGAGACATTGGGAGTCCAGCCCTTTCCCGTCTCTATTTGCTTTTTGGCCCCCAGAAGGTGGCAAGCCATATGCTCCTTGCCATGCTTTGCTGCCTTATACACCCAGCTCAAAGTGGTGGGACCAAACACCTGAGCCTGTGAGTCAAAGTGATCCTTCCTTCCTTCCTTCCTTCCTTCCGAGTTAGCTGCCCATCCCCATCGAGGCTTTGTCTCAGAGAGAGAAGGCTGACCTACTGAGTGCCCACTGGCCCTGGTTCCTTAGCTTTGTTCTGTTTTCCATTGTTATGATAAAGCCATGACCAGAAACAAGAGGCAAGCATTTGTTTGGTTTACAGCTTAGAGTTGCAGATAGTCTGTCACATGGGCATAAAGGGCAGGAACTGGAGGTAGGAACTGAAGCATAGAACATGGAGGAATGCTACTTAATGGCTGGCTTGCTAGCTCACATTCAGCTACATTATACAGTCAGGCCCACCTGCCCAGGGGTGGCCATACTAACAGTGGGCTGCTCCCTCCCACAGCAATCATTAACAACAACAACAACAACAACAACAATAATAATAAAATGCACCATAGAGTTACCTACAGTCTAATCTGATGGAGACATTTTCTCAATTGAGGTTCTCTCTTCCTAGATGACTTCAGTTTGTGTCAAGTTGACAAAAACTAACCAACACACCGTTGGTATGGATAAAGGACCAGATTATGGCTGTAGGAACCTGATGCTTTTTCTTCTCTGATTGCTAGAAGGGCCACCTGCAAGGCCCATATGCTTGGGGCCTGGTAGCTTCTGTTTAAGCTGCACACCTCAAAACTGGGCGTATAGTCACCCATTGCCTGGACTGTATCCTAGACCAGCGTCAGCAGATCCTCTGGAAGGAAGGGGCTACAGGTGGTTCCAGTCATAAGTGAAGTTGGAAATCACAGAGCTGAACTGGACAAGGAGGGACTGTGAGGACAGGTCGATGTTCTAACTCAGTGCCTTGATAGGGTTGAATGGGTCTTTTTTGGAATTCAATGAAGAATAAAGAAAAATCAGACCAGATTCCTCCATCAGAAAGCTTAGGGTCATGGTGGTGATAGTACCCATAAGGGCACTAAAATGCCAACCTTTTTCTTCATGAACTTCTCACTATTTGTCACGATGCCTTTCCTATTAATGTCATCCTAGCAAAGGAAGACTAAAACATAGATGGTATTAGCGTGGCTTTTACCATTTAGAGTATTCACTGCCAGTTTCAAACGCACTTGACTTTCATGTAAATTACCAAAATGATGCAATTTGTATTTTGTAGTTCATGTATGTGGGTCTTACTTGTGCAGCTCATTTCGACAAGAATGGTAGGAATTGATTTATCTGATCTTGTTCATCATTCATCACACACGCTCTGCCAACACCTCCTCCATTTACTGAGGAGTAATGCAAGGAAAGGAGCCAGCAAAGGAGCTGCAGGTACCCCATTCTCCTTCTGTGTGTGGCATCCAAGGCTGGTAGGAATTGGGACTGATAGGAAAGAGTGGAAAGGCAGTGGTGAGGCTCTTGGGGGTTTGGGTGCCTTAGAGCCCTGTTGCCTTTTCTGTGTTGAAGACAGTTGTGGTTCAGAGGGAGATGGAGGCCCTAGGGCTTCCGACCTCACTTTCTCAGTCATGGATGTGACTCTCTTCTACCTCACTTGGATTGAGCATTGCTGGGCTCCAGGTGCTGTGAGCCCGTGGGAATCCTGTGCTTGGTAAGCACCCTGAAAGCTGTGTGTTGACGGCAGCAGGGCAAGACAGCAGACACCCATACTGTGTATGTCTCCTTTGTGCATGAGCATATGCATGGCCTCCATGAGACTTCACCAATGAAAAGCAGATATTCCTGGGATATTATTAAGAATTTCAGGATGGCAGTGGCAGAGCATTAAATAAACGCAGGCCTTTATGAGTGGGGACTATGCGTTTGTTCAGTTCACACTCCTGTGAGCTCAGACCTGTCCCCTCCCTCCCACCAGTCTCTCTCCCCATCCTCTTGGCCTTCCACTTGGTTTGTCACTCCATCCTGGGCTGCTCTGTGCCTCATCCCCAGGGTCTTCCACGGCTCCCCCATTCTTTTGTCAGATTTATTACCTCTAAAATTGTGTTTCTTCTGGTTATTTTACCTTTGAAACTTGTTGTCTAGAATGTCAGTTCCCAAAGAGTGAGGATCTCAGGCCACAGGGGTAGACAAGAGGCAGTTCAGAATGGAATGTTTGCCCTTCACCGCAGAAGTTTGTGTTGTGTGACAAAGTAGGCACCATACATTTATGGCAGATGGAAGATTTCTCAGGAAGTGGTAACTGGGCAACTGGTTGGCAATTATGGAAAATTAATCATTTTAGATCCTTAGTTTATGCCACCCCTTAGAATACATTTCAATGGAGCTAAAGAGATAAATGTAATTTAAAAGAATCTCACAGAGGGTCCTGGCCTTCCTAAATATCAAAATGTATTACGCCGCTGTAGTAATGAAAGCAGATGGTGCTGCCAGCATCGGGGAGAAAGTTATTAGGAGACTAGATAAAAAACCTGAAAGAGAATCCCATTCCTTATGGAGAGCTGGGCTCTCAAGGGCTTCTGGTCAGTGGCCAGTGCTGGATTTTCAGAAAAGAACATATATTCAACTATTTTTAAAAATTGAGTGAACAGTGGGAAATGCAGTAGATATACCATTATATAAAATAAGTATATCTCTAAAGAATATGTGTAGTGCAGTGCTATTTATGTCAAAACTGAAACCATCTGTTGGTACGGAGTCAGTCTGGCTCCCTCCCACTATTGTGGATCCCTTGTGTCTAACACATTCTGGTAAAGAGAGTGTTTATTCCACCCTCTTTTTTGAGATACAGTTTTAGTATGTAGCACGGGCTGCCCACAAACTAGGGATTCTACTGCCTGTGTGTTCTGAGTGCTAGGGTTACAGGTGCGTGCCACTATACTCAGCAAGGAGAGGGTTTAGCATAAACCCTTCATGGTTGTCCCCTTAAGAGCTGCTGTGCTGAAATTTATGGCCTTTCTGCAGGGCTCTGCTGCTGTGCTCCTGGTCAGTGTTAGAATTTCCAGGTCCTGGCAAGGGAAGCTGAACTGTACCCTGACAGGTCAGTGTCATATATAGACTTTGCAGTGTGTCCCAAGTGACTCTATTTGTATAGCTAAAGCTGAGAACCATGCCTTTATCCATCTGCCATCCAAATCTCAAGATCTAGGCTAAGAACACCATCAAAGGGCTTAAGGCATCAAACTAACACTTAAAAAAAAAAATGCATCCTGGGAGGCAGAATGTCTGTCCAGAGGACTGGAGATGAAGCCTAGCTACTGATTCTTGCCCTCAGGGTTTTCATGGCTTCTGAGAAAGCCTTGTGGCAAAAAAGATCAGTGACCAGGGAGCATATATATACATGGAGCTATCCGAGGTGGCTGTGATATAGGGGATAGGCTCTAGGCTCCAAAGTATCCACATTTCAGTATTTATGTGTAATTTGCATCTAATTTTTTAAAATTTAGTGTTCTTTTAGGCCTTTTGGAGTATTCTCAGTAAGTATCAACTGGAAAATACTGGTTGTATAAATAAATTTTAAAGTTGTGAGAGAAATGCTCCCTTTCTGTTTTCCTCCTGGTGGAGTAGCTCTTAGGAGCAGTAAGATGTCAGTCAAACCCTTTTCTTTCTGAGTTCCTACTTGCTTCTGTTCAGGAACTATCAGGCTGTCCAGAGAAGCCCGTCTGGGTTTTGGCCCAAGCTGTGTACAGCCCACGGGCCTCAGGGCTGGAGCAGGATTCCTGGGAAGCAGGCAACAGTTCTCTGGCTCCGGTTTACAATGCTGTCTGGGCTGCTTTTTCCATTTCTCTTTTAGATGGGGAATCATGTGTTTACTAGGCTGTCCTTAAACTCCTAGGCTCAAATGAGCCTTGTGCCTCAGCCTCCATGAGGATGTGGGACGACAGATGTAGACCACCATTCCTCTCGAGTGAAGCCTTAAGGAGCAGGATATGAGGGATGCTGCGTATTAGTTGTTTCTCAACACTGCCACCAACTTCTTGGCAAGAACAGTTTAAAGGAAGAAGGGTGTGTTTGGCTCTAACAACAAGAAACAGAGAGAAAGAACAGGAGATGGTCAAGCTCAGAAAACTCCATGTCTACTCCAAGGGATCCACTTTTTCCAGTTAGACCCACCACAAGGACCCCCTCAGCTGGGGATCAGATGTTCAAACCCCCAGGCCTGTGGAACATTCACATTTCAAACTACAGCATTCTGGCTTCATGGAGTCTTGACCATCTCCTATAACAAAATACATTCATTAAAAACTTAAAAGTCCTTGTAGTTTTTAACACTTCTAAGAAACTTCTTCGCAGTTTCTTTGGACACTCAAGGCAGCTTCTTCCATGTTTGTTTGTTTATTTTTAAATAAAATCTTTTAGATGTTTATCTTGCTTTACAGTGTATGAATGTTTTGCAGGCATTTATGAATGTGCAGGTGTGTGCCTACTGGAGAATTGCATGTTACCATATGGGTGCTGAGAATCTAACTCAGGTCTTTTGCATTTTGTTTTAAACAAGTACAAGCTATACATTCCAAACATATAATGTACAGGGTGTCAAAGGAGCTATGGGAAGATCAGAGACCACAGAAAGACTAAAACCCAGCGGGCAAACACCGTATCTTGTTGCTCTGTTCATCTACCATTTGGGGCTTGTGATGGAATCCTCTGAGCTCCAAAGGGTTTGGGTAACTTGACACCCTCCCTATCCCAGCTCGGCTCCCTGTGGAACATATAGCTTCTCTCTGGGGCTGTCTCTATTCTATGCTTACAGTTTTACTTGGTGGATAACTCCTGGTTCTGTCATCTCCAGCATCATGGAGTCATTATCATAGTTTAGGCTTTATCATCACAGTTTCACGAAAATGGCCTTTCCAGGCATCCTGGAAGGAAATCCAATGCTACTACTACACGTTATCTGGCCGCATTGATGCAAACCTTCTTGACCCACTCACTCTTGCATATTCCATGCATGTAAAAATAGTGCTTCGTGAATATTACCAAGTTCTGCTACTGACTACAGTAGTGGTGGCTTTTGTATGCCTTTTGAGCAGGGAATTCCTTTGGCAATATTTTCAGTTTATTCTCTTTCCTTTCAAATAGTTTGCACTTTTTGCAGGATAGACCCTCTGTCCTAGTCAGAACACTGCTTTTCTGTAGAGCTATCATCTCGATTTCTGTATCCACCCTGTCTATAACTTCAAATTCACGCATAGCATTTTCCTCACCAAACCACACCCTTTTTACATCTTTCTGTTTCACTTATTGTCTCTCTTTTTGTAGTTAATGAGCAGAGACTGTTGATGCAGGTCATTTGCTAGAGTGTTTGACTTTCATACACAAAGCCCTGGTTTGATTTCCAGTGTCACATAAAACCAGGCACACAGAATCTCAGTACCTTGGAGGTAGTTGGCAGGAGGATGAGAAGTTCAAAGTCATCTCTGGATACATAGCAAGTTTGAGGCTAGCCTGAAACTTGGTCTTAAAAAAAAATTAATAAAAGAAGCAAAAACTAAAAAAAAAAAAAACAACAACAAAAAACCAACCCAAACCAGTGTGTGGTAATCATGACAGAGCCTGGGTAAAAGCCTGTCTTGCAATCTCCTCTGACAAAAAGCCTGTACTTAAATTTTTAAAGTTTATTTTACATGTACTGGTGTCTTGCCTACATGCATGTATATGTACCAAATGTGAGCCTGGTACTTGTGGAAGATAGAAGAGGACTTCAGGACCCCTGGAGCTGGAGTTACAGATAGCTGTAAGCCAGCATGTGGGTGCTGGGGATGGAATCTGGGTCCGCTGTGACGAGCAGTCAGTGCTCTTCACTATAGAGCCATCTCTCCAGCCCCGAAGGCCAGTATCTAGTCAGTCTCACTTTACTTCCAAGGATGGAGGCAGAGGCAGAGGCAGAGGCAGAGGCAGAGCAAAGCCAGGTTCTTTGTCAGAATATTACAGAAACACAAGTGGTCTTTAACTCAGTTCCCAACAGATTCCTTGTTCCCCTCCAAAACACCACAAACCTTTCTAAAGGCCTGTAAACTACATGCTCAGGTTATGACAGCTGCAAACCCTCTTCTCAGGGTTGTGACCAGATACCCGCTGAGGAGCAGCTTAAGGAGGAAGGGTTTGCTTTGATTACAGTCTAAGAAGAGGTACAGTCTGTGTTGGTGAGGAAAGCGCATCAGCAGCAGAGTGAGGCTGCTGGTTCCATTGTCTGCAAAGAGAGGACAGGAAATGGCAACAGGAGAAGACACCTCAAGGCCTGCCCTCAGTGACCCAGTTTCTCAAGCAGGCCCTACTGCAAGGTGATCCCCAGCTGTGGACCAAGTATTCAAATACATGAGCCTATGGGAGATGTTTCACATCAGACCAAGATAGATGCCTACTCTGTTACCGGTGTTCTGTTACTGTGACAAAATACCTGGGCAAATCACTTTATAAGGAGGAAAGGTTGATCAGGCTCCCAGTCATAGTCAGTTGGTTTGTTGCTTTTGGACCTCTAGTGAAATAGCATAGCATGATGGGAGTGTGAGGCAGAGGAAACCAAGAAAGAGGAAAAAGAGGGGTTGGGGTAACATCTCTTTCATGGGCATTCTCCAGAGACCTAACTTCTTCCCATAGGTTCTACATCCTAAAAGCTCCATCAGCTCCCAGTACCAACACACACATACACTAGAGACTATGCTTTCAACACATGGACCTTTGAGGGACATTCAGGATCCAAAATACAGCACCCACATAAAAGAGCCAGGCCTGATGTTTCCTGCTTGGTAGAGCCCTTAGCAAGAACCCTTAGCACTTAACTTGAATTTGAGGATGTGAGGAGCTTTAGCCATGAGGAACCACAACAAAAGGAATGAGGACACAAAAGGCAAACACCTTTTATAGACTAGAGAAGTCTGTAACTATGCTGGGTTTCATTGAAAATAGCAAGGGAGGTGGTAGGCTTTATTATTATTATAATGATGGTGTGTGCTCACATGATATGTGTATGTGTGTGTGTTACAATGCATGTGGAGATCAGAGGACAACTTTGTGCAGTTGATTCTTTCCTTTCACCTTCTCATGGGGTTCAGGGATGGAACTTAGGACTTCAGTGGCAAATACCTCCCCCAGCTGAACCAACTCCTAGCTAACTGTTGGATGGGATTCCGAAAAGAGTTGTGAAGGCTCTCACGTGTGCCTAGGGACTAGCTGACCTTACGGGGTTTAGAACAAGAGGTGCTTGGGAACACAAATTGACTGACATTCTTTTTTTTTTTTTTTGGTTTTTTGAGACAGGGTTTCTCTGTATAGCCCTGGCTGCCTGGCTGTCCTGGAACTCACTCTGTAGACCAGGCTGGTTTCGAACTCAGAAATCCGCCTGCCTCTGCCTCCCAAGTGCTGGGATTAAAGGAATGTACCACCACTGCCCGGCTTGACTGACATTCTTAAAGAAATATTTTGCTAGCATGTCTGAGACTTCTTTAAGCAGAATGGTGTACCATCCATGTCTGGGACTCTTAACAAGTAGACTGTAGCTGGATCCCATCCTACTTAATGAATTGAAGAATAATTAGAAGATTCATAAATTAGCTTTCTTTGAACTTAACTGTTAATTTAAAGTATATTAATGTATGAAAATAGTTGTTGAGTTTGACTTCAGAATATGAAATACGACTACCCCAAGAATTAAAGCTGCTTTTGAAATCCAAATAATTTTACTTATTAGTGGTTTATAATTAATGTAGGAGGAGTATAAGCTGCAAACAAATGGCATGCTTTAAAAATGAGCTTCTTACTCATAAAATGCTAATTAGCTTTCTCTCTCTGGATAATGGCTCTGGCATTCTTTCCCAAATTTCCTTTCTGTTTTAAAGTCAAATGTTAGGGAGCTGTTTTGGAGAAATTTATAACTTTAAAATTAAGCTTCTTCTTTTTTTGTTTTTTAAATGAAGTAATTCTGCCCAAAGGAGGAGGGCATTGTTAAAGAGCAGATCCTGACTATTAATGAGTCAGATTGGAGAACTAACAACTTAAAGGAGTCATAGCTTCGTAGCCACACACCAGACCTGCATAGGCACCATGAAAGGGAGACTTGGTTATCCTAGTCAATGACTAGGTTCAGGTCACATGACATAGCTATTAGGAAAGAGAGATGGGCTCTAACGGAAGACATTGTTCGGGTCGCATTCGCTCCGATTTCTTCAGCTTGTACCTTTCACAGTTTGAAGCTGGCTTGTTTAAACATTGGCATCTTGTCATTGCTCAGGCCGGCAAGTGGCACTTGAACCCCCAGGAGTCAGCTACTCCATGATGTTTCCATGTTCTTGCAGTTTGGTCATGTGAATAGTTGACTTCCCTGCAAGGCACAGGAGGTGGCCAGGTTTTTATGTGGCCTTTTTGTGCAAAGGCTGGGTGCGGCTGAGAGAGTCCCTCAGCATCTGCCTGCAGAACCTTCTTCGGCATTCAACCTCTTTGCTGTGGTCCTCTGGGCCAGAGTCCTGAGAGTCACGATGGCCAGCGCCCAGTACCCATGCATCACACTGCTGACAATACTGCCTGTATTTGACAAGTTGGAAAAATGGTTGAGGGAAAGGTTAAATAAATTAAAGCCTTTAGCTTTATGCATGTACAAACAAAAGCTTTTCCTGGTATTAAAAGAACCACCTTTTTTTGAGCATTAATCAGTATTAATGGTATTCTTTTGGTCAGGTTACATTATTATTTAAAAAAGTAGCCATGACTTAAAAAATGAGTATTTATGGCTGATATTTCTACCTTTCATTTTAATGTGTAATTTAAAATAGCAACTTATTTTTAAGGGTGCTTTTGGTTATAAGAATGTTTACTGTGTTATGGTAATCCTCTTTCAGCATAATTTCTGTAATGACAAAACAAGAATCCAGAATTTTAGGGTCACTAATAGTCCAGGGAATAAGCATCTAATGTGAATGTTTCCAATTTGGTGTGCCTGTTTTTCATACAAGGTCATGAACTCTGGTAAATTAATCTAGATACAAATAACTTCGATTACCACAGAGTTTATGTGGGCAGTGATAATAGACTAATGAGCTAATCCATTAGCAGCCTACTCCAACCTCCGATGCCTTAGCCCAATTGCTTTCTCTGTCTGAATTAGTTTTCTTGCTTCTTGTAGTGAGTGCAATAATTTCTCTTTATCACAAGGGTTAGTCTGTTTTAATTATAGCAATTTTTCTGAGTACTTATCTTTCCAACTTTGTATTATAGAAACCCTGAAACCCATATAAGTAGAGGATAATGTAACAGATTTATCCTTGATTCAGTGATTATCAGTTGTCCAAAGAATGCACATTTTAGATGTTCTGCATGTGGCAGGGCTGTAAACATAAATGATTAAGCCCAGTTAGAAGAAGCATGGTCAGAATCTGTGGTAGGGGAATGGGAGGGACCTCAGGACAGCATTCTATTGACTATTTCCCATATCTAATGGTATTTAGTTTGTCTCAGAGGATATCCTTATCCATAAATATTGCTTATTTGTATTTTCTAGGCTAGCAAAGGAAACATTTACAAGTCAGGGAGACCTGGATACTTTCAGTCTCCTAGGAAGATTTTATTTTAGTCTGGTAACTTGGCAAATAGGGCTTTGTCTTAAAAGTTCAAGGTTAATCGTTTGCTGAATGGATATACCTTTATTGGGATTATGTTAGAAATGTTAGCTGTTACAGCTGACAAACCTGGAGATCTCACTGGTGTAGCACAATGAAAATTCATCTTATCAAGGTACCACTTACCTTACATTTTTTTCCTTTTTTTTTATTGAATATAATCTTCATTTACATTTCAAATGCTAAAACTTTAGCATTTGAAACTCCTCCTCCCACCCCCTGCCTCCAAGTATATGCCCCTCCACCCAACCTACTCCCCCCCCCTCTCAATTTCCCCTTGTTGGGGCATCTATTGAGCCTTCACCGGACCAAGGACCACTCCTCCCACTGATGCCTGACAAGGCATTCCTCTGCCACATTTTTGGCTGGAACCATGTGTACCCCTTGGTTGATGGTTTAGACTCTGGGAGTCATGGGGCATCTGGGTGGCTGACATTGTTGTTCTTCCCTTGGGGCTGTGAACCCCTTCAGCTCCTCTGGACCGCCCTCCAACTCCTCCGTTGGGGACCCCATTCCCAGTCAAATGGTTGGCTGCTAGCATCTGCCTCTGTATGTGTAAGGCTCTGACAGAGCTCCTCCAGAGACAAATCATGACATGCTCCTTTTGGTATGTGCTTCTTGTTGTCCATAATAGTGTCGGGGTTTGGTGACTGATTATAGGATGAATCCCCAGGTGGACCAGTCTCTGCGTGGTTGCCTTATATTTTTAAGCATTACTTTTATTTTATTTTTTTATAGTTCAGTCATTGCCCCCCTCCTGGTCTGCCCTCTTACAGTTTCCTCATTCCATTTCTCCCCCCCCCTCCCCACCGCTCCGAGAGGATGTTTGCTCGCCTCCCTACCAGGCCTCCCCACTTCCTGGGGCCTCAAGTCTCTAGAGTGTTAGGCACATCTTCTCCCACTGAGGCCAGACAGGCAGTCCTCTGCTGTATATGTGTCAGGGGACCAGTTCATGTATGCTGCCTTGGTGGCTCAGTGTCTGAGAGATCTCAGGGGTCCAGGTTTGTTGAGACTGCTGGTCTTCCTATGGGACACCCTCTTCCCTCCTCAGCTTCTTCCAGTCTTTCCCTAATTCAACCACAGGGGTCAACTTCAAATCAATGGTTGGGTGTAAGTATCTGCATCTGTCTCAGTCAGCTGTTTGTTGGGTCTCTCAGAGGGCAGCCATGCTAGGCTCCTGTCTGTAAGCACACCATAGTATCAGTAATAGTGTTAGCCCTTGGAGCCTCCCCTTGAGATGGATCCCAAATTGGGCCTGTCACTGGACCTCCTTTCCCTCAGGCTCTTCTCCATTTTTGTCCCTGCAGTTCTTTCAGACAGGAACAATACTGGGTCAGAGTTTTTAACTGTGGGATAGCAACCCCATCCTTCACTTGATGCCCTGTCTTTCTACTGGAGGTGGACTCTACAAGTTCCCTCTCCTCACTGTTGGTCATTTCATCTAAGGTCCATCCTTTTGAGTCCTGAGAGTCTGTCCCACAACAGAAGAATGGAATACTATTCAGCTATTAAGAATGAGGACATCATGAAATTTGCAGGCAAATGGATGGAACTAGAAAATATCCTGAGTGAGGTAACTCAGACCCAAAAGGACATGCATAGTATATACTCACTAATAAGTGGATATTAGCCAAAAAAGTACAGAATACAGTCTGTTAGCATTCTATCTAAGCTCTGCCCCACAGTTACCTGGCAACAGCCATGTATGCTCCGCCCCACAGTTACCTGGCAACAGCCATGTATGCTCTGCCCCACAGTTACCTGGCAACAGCCAGGTAGGCCTGACCCACTATAAAAAGGCTGCTTGCCCCTCCTTGCTTTCTTGTTTCTCTCTTGCTCTTTTTTTGCTTCCCTTCTCCCCTCTCTCCTCATTTCTTTACCCCTCTCTCTCCATCCTCATGACCTCTACTTTTCCTCTATTTCTCTGTCTCTATCTTTCTCTGCCTCTACTACCCTCTTAACTCCCTTCCCCATGCCCTGAATAAACTCTATTCTATACTATACCATAGTGTGGCTGGTCCCTCAGGGGGAAGGGATGCCTTGATATGGGCCCGCTGAGGAACCCCCTTCCCCTACACCTCACCACACCTCTATAGAACATACTCCCCCCACCCCCCTTATCTTTTTAATAAACTCATCACAATCCACAGAACTCAAGAAGGTTAAGAAGCAGAAGAGCCCACTTGAGGATGCTTCAATCCTACCTGGGAGGGAGAAGAAAACAATCAAGGGAGGCAGAGAAGGGAGGGACGTGAGTGGGAGAGGGGAGGGGGAGGGAAAAGGGGAACATGATCAGATATGGGGGGTGGGGAGACAGGAGAGAAGCCCTGAGGACCAGCAGACTGAATTGAAATATGCAACCTCAGGGTGAGGGAATGGGTGACCCTCTAGAAAGTACTAGGGACCTGCCTTACACTTGAAAAAAACCTTAAACTTGATTCTTTTGAGAATTTCATTCATGAGTACTGTATTTTAATTTCTAATTTAATCTGTGATTGGTTAACCTATCAGGGGACTTGTTCATGGAGAAAACGGATTCTCCCTCTCTCAGCAGCTGTTGACTGCCTTTAGCTCTTAAGTGTGGCACTTTGTGAAATTTCTCCCACTCATGTTGGCATGTCAACTGGTGGTGGTGTTATGCAGGTTTTACATAGGCAGCCATGTTGTTGAGATTCCGTGGGTGCAGCTTCCATGCTGTGAATAAAAGGCACTATCCTGCAGCAGGCACCCCATCCTCTGGCTCCATCTGTGATTTTCCTGAACCGTAGACGTAGGGCCTGCGTTACAGATGTATCATCTGGGGTGGGCAGCTCATGCCCACTTATTCTCTGCATTTTGACCAGTTGTAATTTCTGTAATACTCTTCATCTGCTGCAGAAAGAAGCTTCTTTGGCACTTACCTGTGGGCATAAGGATGACTGTTTAGAATGGTGAGAAATTATATTGGTTTAGGGAAATAGAAGTAGTTGGTTCTCTTCTTGGACCAGTAACCTCTTCAGATCCAGGTAGTTGGCTAAGTTTCTAGTGCTAGGCACGAATTCTCTCCTGTTGAGTTGTCCTTCAGTTTAATTAGATGGCTCATTGTTACCTCCAAGCTTAAGGTGCCACTGCAGTGCCACTGGGCTGTGCTATGCTGGTCATTGTGCTCGTAGTCCTTAGGGCTGGGTAGGACCATTGATTGCTTTTCTCCCTTGGTAGCTTGTACAGCATATTAGATACTGTGAGAGTTAGTCCTTAGGAAGGAGGTTTCCAGGTCATTTCCAGTTCAAGTCCTCCAACCCTTGTGTCTCAAGTGCATGGTGTCTTCAGCAATAGGGTCTTACCTTCAAGTTCTGGGAGGCAATGACAATAAGCCACATTGTTTCAGGAGTCTCTTGGTCTCCCCCGACCCAACAACTGCAAGGGAGGTTTTCTATGCTAGCTTTAATTTAAATGGCATTAATCCTGCTCTTGAAGGGCTCTGGTAGCAGTTTTCCAGACTGTACTTGTGGGAGTCTCCTTCATCTGCTCACTCAGGAATCCACCGCCCTTTGGAGTGCATTGCCAAGCTTCCCCACCAGGGCACAGGAGATTGAAAGCACTCACCAGCTTTATTGACATCCCTCTGTTCATGACCCCCTGTGGCTCCTTTACTTCATGAGAAGGAGTACTTGGCTGTTGGATAGAGCTCTATATCTGCTTTCTGCTCCAGTTGTCAATGTTACAGGCTCTGCAACTTCCACATGCGACACAATACACACCCAGTCAGCAGAGAATGGGAGGTTTGAAATCAAACTGAAACCCCTGGATCTCAACACCTTCCTTAACTGTGGCTGTGTCAGAAAGGTCTTCCCAAGTACATTCTGGAAAACTGACACCAGTCATTCAAGGAAGAGTTAGTATCATTTAAATTTCTGCCATTACTTTTGTAGTTATTGCTTTAAGATGAATTTTGTTTTTAAAACTTTTACGTTTCAAAATAGCTAGTTATAAGCTGGGTGTATTGTCACACTCCTATAGTTCTAGCTCTTGGGAGGCAGAAGCAGGCGGTTTTATGTGAGTTCAAGGCTAGCCTGATTTACCAAGTGAGTTACAGGATAGCCAGGGCTAAACAGGGAAACCCTGTCTTAACAAACAAACAAATAAACAAAAAATCAAAAAACCCAACCCTCCAAAATAAAAAAATAAACAAAACCAAAATAATTAGTACAAAAAATTATAAAACTAGCACATAGACTATTCACACACTGCAGTTTCTGTTACTTGTCTGAGAGCTATAACATAATGATCCAAAATAGGAAGTTAATATGGCTCTGATACCCGCAGAGCTTTCAAGAATTTTGTAAAAGCTAATTCTTTCATAACTAAGGTCCTGGTTAGATTCCTGTTTGTGTTCTGCATTACTCTGGAGTAAGTGCACAGGACACACTGAGATTCCTTCAGATCATTGCCCTCTGGGACCTGTGCACCTTAATAACTGCAGCCTAGTACTGGGCCTCTGTATAGAAGGCTACAGCAAACATGGCTGTTGGCAGAAGCCACAGCAAACAAAGTGAATGCAAAGTGGAGGAGGGGGACCAAAAGCAGCCTTTCTTGTTAGGAAATAGACATAGACTCCCCAGTAGTTTTAAGGACATTTAAGATAAATGCTACCTACAATTCTACTTTGACTTTTATTTATCCAAAATATTCTCAAAATGTGTATGGCCACAGTCAATACTTCTAACCTTACTGAGTTACACATATAGTGTCTTTGTCACAAAAGTAGGAGATTAGAGTGTGTAAATGAGTCAAAAGTTATTTCGGTAGTGTCTCATTCAGATTAACAAGTACTGATTATCCATTGAGCTCCGAAAGTCCTAGAAACATAGGGTATGCTTTGCCATCATTACTGTGTAACAAGTTCTAAATTTATTGGCTGAGAACAGTAAATATGTAGTGTCTCTTACAGATCCTGTATGGAGACGCTCAGGAGAGGCTTTGCTTGGGCCTTCTAGGACTAGGCGGGGCAGGGGGGTCTTGTGAGGATGCAGTGAGGCTCTCTGCTCTTAGCCAGGCTACCATGCTCTGATGGTTTGATGGGGCCGGAGGCTTCATCTCTCAGGTACCTCATTGCTGTGCTTCACAGTTTGTGGCTGGTCATTGGCAGAAAGCTTCAGGTCTCTGCACAGAGAGGCTTCCCATGGCTCAAGAGAAAAGGTGGAAGCCACAATGCCTTTAGACCCTACCTCACAAATCACACACGTGTCTTATTGGTTGCATAGGTCAAGGTCATTCAGTACTGGATGACACTACATGGGCCTGAATGTTAACCCTTGGGGGCCGTTTTGGAGGCAGGCTACAGCAGTTGGGAGAAGGCCCAGGACAGTGAACCTGCCATGTTGAAGAGATTAAAGAGCTGGGGATGTTGCTTAGCAGTAGAGTGCTTCCCTAGGATGTGCAAAGCCCTGGATTCCATCTCTGATACTGCAGGGGGAGAAAGAAAAGAAACAACAGGATTACTTAAAATTCTGTAGCAGAGGAGGTATGTTTCTTGTGGGCATTGTGGTGGTTTGAGGTCTAGTGAGAAAACCAAATCAAACTAAGATCCATTAAAAGGTGGTAGGACGGAGACTGTTTAGGAATAAGAAGGGACCTGTGGATGAGGCATGGGGGACTGGAAAGGCGATGGGGTGTTAATCAAAGCACACTCTACACATATGAAAATGTCATGGTGAAACCCATTATCTAATGCAATTCAAATATATTAATAAAAATATGTTGTCACTGCTCTAGATCTGGTGGGACCTGGAAGAATGGAGCCAGTTAATGAGAGGGACTAAAGTCTCATACAATAGCCAGCCATATTCAAAGCCACAGACGCTTTATACTCTGAGGGTTAAAAAAGGTCACATGAGTGAAGTTCTTATGAGTTCAAGCTGTATACAATCAGAAGGACAAACTGCATGTGACAAAGACATGTTTTTCCATAAAGCATGTAAATAAAGCATAGTTTGAATATTTAATTGAAGAACAGCAGCAAGCAATAAGGAGTAATCTGAAGTAGACTCACCCCTATCCATTACACCTTCGAGAAGCATGAGACCATTGTCCAAGAACAATTCCTTGTCTTGAAGAAACAGAGGCAACAAGACTCTTGTCTTCTTTTCTTGCATGTTCTCACAAGCACTCAGAATTCTCCTCGCACGATTCCATTCCGGGGTCATGTTCCAACAATAACATGAAAATGTGAGATTCTTCCATAGTGAAGTTTGAGTCAGGGGCTTGGTTATAGTATCAACTTCTGCTTTTTACAGGTGAACATAAAGGATCCCAAGGCTTACTCTCTGTAGCTGGGGTGGTAATGCTGGCCATGCAGCCCTCACAGATCTATGGGAAGTAAAAGGTTTTTATCTTTTATAAGGTTTGTTATGGTTAGTTTTAAAAGATGTTTAAAAGAATGGTAAAAAGATTTTAAGACAGATAGGGGGTCTCTTCATTAATCACATGAACATAGGCACATAAAAATGAAAATAAATTTAAGTATAGATAAAAAAGCTCAACTTTGTCATAAAGAAACTTAGAAGAGAACAATTAGACTAATAGAAAATATTTTTAAAAATTGGATTTTTAGAAATTTGAGAAATAGTCTTGTTGTGTAGCAACTTCCTTTAAGTTGAAACCTTCCATCTTGGAGTTCTTAAGACTCAGGAAGTAAACAACTCACAAATCTCAGGAAGTCCCTGAGGCTTTACCAGATGCACAGGGTCTTCCTCCTCTCCCAATATATAAGAAGTACAGGCTGCTGAGAAACCCTTTGACCTGTGGAGCCACCTGCAAGTTGTGTAGAAATCTCCAGGGCCCAGTTTTCAAGAATCATCATCTGTTCTGGGTTGAGCTTTTGGTGATGTAGCTGCTTTTGAGTTGCTCAGCTTCTGTAAGTAACCCCTGACTCCATACCCTCTACATATCCTCTGTAAACTCATTGCTTCACCAAGTTGGACTTTGGTGGTATCATTATTTTCATCTATTGTTGATTTCCCATCTGGGGATAGTAGACTTTCTTTATGTCTTCCCAGGAATGGTGTCATAAACAGGTCTCATAGCCCAGGCTGACCTAGAACTCAGTATGTAGTTAAGGATGACATTAAATTTCTGATCCTCTTGCCTCTGCCTTTCAAGTTTTAGGATTACAGGTGTCTTCCACCATGATCAGCATTGCAACATTTTTAGTTGTTTTTTTTTTTCATTGAAATATAGAGTTGTGTAAGTTTTTATGAAATACTATGCTGAGGGCTGTGGTTTGACTCAGTGGTATAGCACTTGTCTTGCCTAGCATTTGTGGATTGCTGGGTTTCATCTCCAACACTACATAAAAAAGTGAAAACTTTTGTCCATTTTCCCCTAATGGAAGCATATTTCAAACTGTAATACAGATAGTGCCACAGTAAGGATCTTGGCACTGATCCATCCTTTAACCAGAACTCTTTTTATCCCCCTCCCTTCCAGCCCTGCAGCATGTTAGACTCTCAAACTTCAGCTTCAGCATTTCGGACAGCATCATTGTCTTCTGATTGGATTATATTCATTCTGTGCATACTTGTAAAGGTTTTCCATGGTGTCTCAAAGTTAAAGCCTTTTTTGTTTGTTTTTGAGACAAGGTTTCATTATGTAGCTCTGGCAACTCAGACTGTCCTGGAACTTGAACTCACTATGAAGACCTCTCTGCCTCCCGAATTCTGGGATTAAAGGTATATGTCACTACACTTGACTCAAAGTAAAAACTTTAAGGAAAAAAAGATTTAAAAAAGATGCTCAATTTTATTTACGATCCAGAAAATGCAAATAGAAGTTCCCATTGTTTTGACTGTTTATATTGGTTAAAACTGAGAACTGTTAATATCCATAACATGTTTGGTTTAGAGAGATGGCTCAGTGGTTATGAGTACTTGCTGCTCTTCCAGAGGACTTGAATTCGGTCCTAAACACTCATTTTGGGTGACTCACAACTGTGTGTAACTCCAGCAACAGGATCCTTGGGCACTGTACTTATGTGCACATTCCCACATATAGGCATATACACATAATTTAAAAAATAAATTTAAAAAAATTATTGGCAAACATGCAAGGAAATAGACTGGGATATTCTTGGTGAGGACAAGCAGTAAAGCCTGTTTTGGAAAGCAGTTGTTAATACTGACTGGTGTGATAAAGAGCACACTAGTTGATTTGTTTTGTGCTTTCAAATCCCTCTAGAAGTATGCATTATTGATATACGGGTACTCAGCCCAGCATTCCTGAAATAACCAGTAGAGGAGAAATTAGACACCTGCTTTCTTTCTCTTCGGAAAATGAGAGGCCTCCGGTGGATATCCACAGACCTTGGCATATCAAGTTGCAGTAAGACTTGGAGCATCTTCTATTGACGCTGGACAAGGCAGCCCAGTTAGGGGAAAGAGTCCCAAAGGCAGGGAATTGAGTCAGAGATAGCTCCTGCTTCTTGCTGTTAGGAGTCCCACATGAAGACCAAGCTACACAAGTGCCACATAAGTGCAGAGAGCCTAGGCCAGGCCCATGCCTGCTCTCTGATTGGTGGTTCAGTTTCTGTGGGCCCAGATTAGTTGACTCCGTAGGGTTTCTTTTTTTCTTTTCTTTTTTTAATCAATTCATATGCTTTATTTTTTATTAATTATATTCTTTATTTACATTTCAAATGATTTCCCCTTTCCTGGTTCCCCCCTCCCTGAAAGTCCCATAAGTCCTCTTCCCTCCCCCTATTCCCAATCAACTCCTTCTCACTTCCCTGTCCTGGTATTCTCCTACACTGCTGCATGAAGCCTTTCCAGGACCAGGGGCCTCTCCTTCCATCTTCTTGGGCATCATTTGATATGTGAAATTGTGTCTTGGGTATTCTGAGCTTCTGGGCTAATATCCACTTATCAGTGAGTGCATACCATGTGTGTTCTTTTGTGATTGGGTTACCTCACTTAGGATGATATTTTCCAGTTTCACCCATTTGCCTAAGAATTTCATGAATTCATTGTTTTTAATAGCTGAGTAGTATTCCATAGTGTAAATATACCACATTTTCTGTATCCATTCTTCCGTTGAGGGACATTTGGGTTCTTTCCAGCTTCTGGCTATTATAAATATGGCTGCTATGAACATAGTGGAACATGTGTCCTTATTACATGCTGGGGAATCTTCTGGGTATATGCCCAGGAGTGGTATAACAGGGTCCTCCAGTAGTAACATGCCCAGTTTTCTGAGGAATCGCCAGACTGATTTTTCAGAGTGGTTGTAGGGGAAATTTTCCTGAACAGATCACCAATAGCTTATGCTCTAAGATCAAGAATTGACATATGGGACCTCATAAAATTACAAAGTTTCTGTAAGGCAAAGGACACTGTCAGTTGGACAAAACGGCAACCAACAAATTGGGAAAAGATCTTTACCAACCCTACATCCGACAGAGGGCTAATTTCCAATATATACAAAGAACTCAAGAAGTTAGACTCTAGAGAGCCAAATAACCCTATTAAAAATGGGGTACAGAGCTAAACAAAGAATTTTTACCTGAGGATTATCAAATGGCTGAGAAGCACCTAAAGAAATGTTCAACATCCTTAGTCATTAGGGAAATGCAAATCAAAACAACCCTGAGATTTCACCTCACACCGGTCAGAATGGTTAAGATCAAAAACTCAGGAGACAGCAGCTGTTGGCGAGGATGTTGAGAAAGAGGAACACTCCTCCACTGCTGGTGGGATTGCAAGCTTGTAGGTTTTCTTGAGATGTCATTTAACCCCTCTGTCTCCTACAATTGTAGGTTTCTACGATTTTGTGGCTGGGTTAGTGTCCTAATCCCTCCATTGGAATTCTTGCATGGCTACAGAAGATGGCTATTTCAGGCTACGTATCCCCATTGCTAGGAGTCTTAGCTAGGATCACCCTTATAGATTCCTGGGATTTTACATTGCTTTAGGTTTCTAGCTCATGCCAAAGATGCCCAGTTGTCTCTTCCAGTACTTTCTGCTTCTCTCATGTTCCTACCTAGTCCTTCCTATCTACCATCCCATTCCTTCTCCTTCCCCATCCACCCATGTTATTTTTTATTTCCCCTTTTTAGTGAGATTCAAGCATTCTCCCTTGAACTCTCCTAGGTAACCCAGAAAGACAAAAATGGTATGTACTCATTATAAGGTGATATTATCCATAAAGTAAAGGATAACCATGCTATAATCTACAGACCCTCTAGCGTATTTTAAGCCCTGTGTGTGTGTGTGTGTGTGTCTGTCTGTCTGTCTGTCATTTGACCCCTCTGTCTCCTACAATTGTAGGTTTCTATGGTTTTGTGTGGCTGGGTTAGTGTGTGTGTGTGTGTGTGTGTGTGTGTGTGTGTGTGAGAGAGAGAGAGAGAGAGAGAGAGAGAGAGAGAGAGAGAATAATAGTCTCCCATTTCCATGATATGGACAGTCTAACATTTCTAGTAGATGCTTGAAAACAATTGTAGCTCTGAGCCCTAGCTGGGCAGAGTGGCACATGGCTGTAATCCTCAAACTTTGGAGGCAGAAGGCAGAGACAAAAAGTAGGAGAATTTGATTTCAAGCCAGCCTAATCCTACTCCCTAAAACAAAAAACCCTATGAGATCAAGCTCTATCTAGTGTATACTTTTCTTATATACAGTGTAATGTGGATATGATAGCAAAAGAATAATTCACATTCTGGGAAGTCTGGGATTTATTTCATCATATAACACTAGAATATCACACAATTTAAAACTTATGAACTGTTTATTTCTGGAATTTTCCATTTGCTATTTTTGGACTGCAGCTGACCATGAGTAACCAAATCAAGGGATTCAGAGCCATGGATAAGGAACTACTTGTGTGTGCATGTCTGTGTGTATAAACAAAGATATTCTTATACACTGGGGAAAGGGATGGAACGTTGTGGGGGGGGGCGCCAAGGTGAGAACTTACTGTGCAACTAAAAAGGCCAACTACATTTTCTTCTTTATTGATAGGCAACAAAATACCCCTAAACTTAGTGACTGCAGAGTGTGAAGGGAAGACTGGTGGACATTTGTGGATCTGCGTCTTAGTGTGGCTACCATCAAGGTGTCAGTCAGGGCCCCAGTCACTAGAAGTTCCAACTAGGGCTGCTGTGTCCTCTTCCATTCACTGTTAGCAGGAGACCGCCCCATGGTTGCTTGAGCATCCCAGGACAAACTTCCAGGAGCTCCCAATATTCTCCCAATATTTCCATCAAGGATATATTCCCATCAACCCGACATTGTTCTACTAGGCCCCATCCCCAGATGGTTCCACCACCTCCTATTTGTACAATGGGCTGGGGCCAAGCCTTCAAATGGTCCTCTGGGGGACATCCCAGATCCAAACTATAATACCATGACATCTCCAGCAGCCATCTTTTGGTTGTGGAGTCAGAGTGGCGGCACTCCCAGCAGGCTCACAAGTGTCTGATTCTGCCTGTTTTGTGGGTTATGTAATAGGGTTGTACATACAAGGGCCAATGCAAACTCCCCAATGTGCTCAAGGCAGGAACTTCAGGGGCTGGGAAGGAGCCTGCTGTTGCCTTTATTACCATATTCTCACTAGCTCCTCAGGCCCTGGTAACAGACTGAGTTCTAGGAAGATCCTGGCCTACCTACCTCAGTTACATTTCCATCAAATGCTGGGCTGAGCTAAGATCTCGACAAGTAGCTGGGATAATAGTGTGACATGTCCTTGGCATTTGGGACAGCCACTCCTGTCATGTTTGATGAAGTACTCATACTTTATGGCCTCGTTTGCAAGGATTACTTTGAGTCTGAGATTTTATAAAATAAGGTATGTCAGTTTTCATAACCTTCACAGTAACTGTGAGATGTCTTTGTACAAAAATTCCTGTGGTCTGCTGGTGTGGTTTTAGAATCTTGTGCATGCTACTTGCAAAGTAAATCTTTTAAAAAAACATTTTATTTTGAAATAATAATTTTGAACATGGGAATGTTGCAAAACCAGTAATAGGAATTTTCCATATGAGCAAAGATCATTTCTTTCCTGAGCGTAGCTGAATTATCAAAAGTAAGAAATTAGTTATTTGGTTTTTGCTTTTTTTTTTTTTGAGACAAGGTTTCTCTGTGTAGCTGTGTAGTGTAGCCCTGACTGTCCTAGGACTTGCTCTGTACACCAGGCTGTCTTGAACTCACATAGATCTACCTGCCTCTGCCTCCTGAGTGCTAGGAATAGTGTGTGCCACCATGTCCAAACACCTCTAGTTTTTAACCCTTTTTCAAATTGCTGCAGTCGTCTCGATAATACCTCTTTCTGCTGCAGGGTTCAAACCAGGCCTTGACATTGCTTTTGTCATGTCTCTTGGAATTTTCCTTTCTTGGACCTTGTGTGGTGTTTTTGAAAATGTATAAATCTGAGCTTGTAGAAATCCTCTGGATGTAAATTTGTTTCCCTGCTTCCTCTGTAAGGGGATGCTGCAGTTACACGCATGGCCAATAAATCTTTCGAAGCCTATGCTCACTTCTGATGTCCTGCTGACACCTGAGGTATGGTCCTTGGCGTGCCACAACATCTGCCCTTTCCCATAGAGGAGTTCAGCCAGGATGTCTTAACATGGTACCTGTGGGTGAAGGCTTTGTTTGCTCAAGTTCAGGTTTCCAAATGCCGGTGTGCCGAGGGAAAAGCCCCTCTGACTGCAGCCAGGGAGCACCTATTTTCAGGGTTAGGATGCTTGGCAGCAGGCCTGGGTGTTTTCATGCACATGTTTTCAGATGTTCAAGGACATCTGAAAGAGCCTGTAAGAACCCAGATTCCAAACTGTCCAAGTTTGTGCACAGTAACCCATGCTGCTTCGAGTGGTCTCACTGCTTCGGGATAGCCATTTTCATAGGCTCTTGCAGTAGTCTAGAAATTTATTCCAGGCAAGGTACTGAGGTGGTATTTGTGTTTTCAAAGATAGTGGCAAAGAGTTCCTGTCCTTCTGAAATCAACAGTGAGTATAAGTATGCAGTGGTGGCAGGAATGTGCCCGAGGAGGCAGTTACTATTCAGACACTGCATGGAGTATGCAGCCACTACTCCCCATGACTAGACTGGCTTGATGCTTTCTGTGTAACCTAGTCTGCTGCTCTGTCTGTAAACACAATTGCTTTCCTGGACTCTGGAACTGGATCTGGCTTTTTGAGTATTCCCGTCCACATTCACAGTACGTATTTATGTGTGTACCCTCCTCGTCCTAACACACACACACACACACACACACACACACACACACACACACACACACACACAGAGAGAGAGAGAGAGAGAGAGAGAGAGAGAGAGAGAGAGAGAGAGACAGACAGACACACAGACAGACACACAGACACACAGACAGAGGATGAGGTTTTCCTAGGATGAGATATTTTTCTAGGATGTGAAGCTTTCAGTGCTAAAACCCACTGTGGTAGTTTGGATGAAAATGGCCCCATAGGCTCATAGGGAGGTGCACTTTTAGGAGGTGTGACCTTGGTGGAGGAAGTAAGTCACTAGGGGATGTGTTTTGAGGTGTCAGAGGCTCAAACCAGGCCTAGTGGCTCATTGTCTCTTCCTGTTGCCTGTAGATCCAGATGTAGAACTCTCAGCTATCCCTCCTGCACCATGTCCGCCGGCATGCAGTCATGTTTGCTGTCATGATAATCATGGACTAAAACCTTTGAAATGTAAGCCAGCCCCAATTAAATATTTTCTTTTATAAGAGTTGCTGTGGTCATGGTATCTTTTCATAGCAATAGAAATCTTAACTAAGACACCCAGATAGTTTCAGACAAACTGAGATGGTTGGCTACTCTGGAGAAGACCTACTTGGGTCAGAAGGTGGAGGCAGTTGGTCAGGCCTGAAAGAGTCCCTATGCAGTTTCTAGTCATGGTCCTCTGCCATTTGCTCATGTCCTTTTTAAAGAAGCACTTCATAAAACAGATACACCACTCTTTTTTCATCAGCCCTCCTCCTGCAGTTTACTAGGGGAGTTTGAAGCAATTCCCCAATTATCATTATTATTATTATTTAATTATTACTAACTATACATTTAATTATACTTAATTATTTGATTATTATTACGTTACTTTAATTATATTGTTGTTATTCTTTGTGTGGATGCATGTATGCACATGTATGCATACATGATCTGTGTGTAGAAGCATTCTGTGGTACATGTATGGAGGCCAGAGGACAACTTGTGGAGTCATTTTCCTCCCTTTTACTTAAAATAAAAGTTCTATTACTTTGTGTGTATGAGTATTTTGCCTGCTCGTATATCTGTGTACCACATGCATATAGTGCTCCCAGAAGCCAGAAGAAGACTTCAGATCCTCTGGGACTAGAGTTCCAGATGTTGTATGCTGCCGCTTGGGTGGTGGGGATTGAACCCAGGTCCTCTGGACGAGCAGGCATTGATCTAAACCACCGAGCCACCACTCTGGCCCCTGTTCCACTCTTCCACAAGTTGCTAGTCTTGTGCAGCAGGCTCCTTTACCTGCTGAGCCATCTTGCTTGCACTCCTCTGCTCCTTTACATTTGATTTGACTTAGACAGGCAGGCTTTTATTTGGTGACAAACCTGCAGCGCCTTTGTAATAACCAGAACTCACAATCCTCTTGAAACCTGGGGCAGTTATAAGGCAGAAGGAAGGGAGGGAGGTTGTAAAGTTTCCTATTTTGTTGGAGATTACCTTTTGCCAGAAGTGAGTGAAAGAATGTCAGGTGGGTAGGTCCATTTGATTTTTAAAAAAAATAAACTTTATTTTGAGTAATTTTAGATGTATGGGACGGAGATGTTACTAACAGTGCAGAGGGTTCCCACACACCCACTGTCCATTCTGTATAATTGTTACCACCTTATACTGCCACAGCATAAAATTCAGCAGTGGACAGCGGACATATCACCAGCCATTAAAAACAAGTTGTAGCTCACTAGTTTTTCTACCATGTCCCATTTGGCCACCATAGAGCATTTCATTGTGGTGGCCGGACACCCTACACGGTATCTGAGGGCTTTTTCTTTTTCTTCTTCTTATGAGTAGATAAAGTTCTAGGCTTTGGAGAGGAACTCCAGGATGAAATGCCCCCCATTTCCTTTTGACAGCTCTGTTATTCACCTGGAACACGCAGCGTAGGCCAGAGCCACCGTGAAGCCACTGTTTTCCCTTTCCCTAGTCTGGTCTTTGAGACCACGTTACTAATTACAACCTACTCTCAGAGAGATTCGGAGGACACCCCTACCTCTCAGAGAAGTACATATATATATATATATATATATATATATATATATATATATATATATAAAATTTGTAGGGTTGCAGAATACCTGGATAAGTTTGTTTTCAGATCAACAAGTATTAATCCCTTGTAGGGAGAGGTCCTAGGGAACAATACTAGTCCCTCTCATCAGCTAGGTAACTGCTCTCTCTCACTGAATCATAACCCCTAGCCCAAGAGCGAATAATTGTAAAGTGTATATTCCTTGTAATATTGGAGTTTAGATTTAACTGGGTACTCTGTATTCTGTTATGTCTGGCCATCCCAATTGTTTGAAATGTGTTCATAAGAAAGATGCTTCTCTTCCCCGACCATTGAGCTCATCATCTCCCTGGTTGCGCCTCTTTCCCACTTATCGTCTTCCTGTATCAGAGTTTGGGATGCTCCTGTGACGGCACTTTGTCTACTTAATTTTCTTTTAAAGCAACATGGAAAATAATTCTGTTTGCTTTGAAAAAGGAATTAGTTTGTGTGTGTTTTAATAAAAAGATTTTTCTCATTACATGAGCCAGAAATCACATTAGCTTCCAGCCCTCATAAATGAAACCCAGAGTTGAAGGAAACAAGAAATTTGTGCCGAATTTCCGAGCACTGGTCATGGGTGGGGCAAGGAGCAGACACTGACTTCTCTTCGAGCAGCACTGGAGGCTACAGCAGCAGCTAGCAAATGGATTCCCTCAAACTTGGCAGTGCAAGGCACTTGTGATTGCTTAAGATCCCGGACTTCCAGCAGGTGTGAGAGAATTCTAAGAGGATATAGAAATGAAGGCGTCTTGTGGGAGTGGGTGGAATGCTGAAGGGATCCATGTAGTTTGCTTTTTAGAGGAAAGCCGACCTCTGGTTTCCTGGAAGTGCACCTAGCCCATCAAGTAGGCTTGCTTTTCATTTAACAGCAATTTTGCAGTCATGATTACCTTGGGTGCTTTGCTCTCAGCAGCTGGTACCCATCAAGTCAGAGCCTGCTTTTCGTCACCGGCAGGTGTTCCAGGCAGCAGAAGGGACTGCGGAGCTCCAAAGATGGCTCAGTTCCTCCTCCAGGTTCCTGGTGAAGGGCTTGAGGGCCTGCTCGTCGGGCCAGGCAGAGATGGATGCTGTGTTCCTCTCCGTTCTAGCGAGGGAAGGGCAGCACTGGAAAGGATGCGTGTTGGAGGCAGTGAAGCTGGCACACTACCCTTTGGTGTTCCAGTGTGGGCATTCATTTTTTTTCTCCTGTCATGTGATGTGTTCAGGCCTGGGGCTTGGTGCCTGAGGCCTGACTCTGCTGGGTCTGCACAGACACACTCAGTGTGCCCCTCCCCCATGCCTGGCACCTTTTAATCCTAGAGCCTATCCTTTCTGCCCAGGCTTCTGCCTCTTCTTTGCCCTCTTTTTGCTGTCACATCTTCAGAAGTCGACACAGCACTTGATATGCAGGAGGGCTTTGTCAGCTACATGGGGAATTAACGTCTCCCTCGGGTTAGAATGCTTGCCTATCCCAAATGAGAAGTGCTGACAGGCCCCGGGGCCTGTCAGCCCCGGCGGCTGTCGGGGGCAGCGCATTCCGACAGCCGCATCTACTGTGATTGGTTAATGAGTGCGGCCTGGCGCTGCCAGTTCTTGTCCATAGGAAACAAGAAGAACTGCTTGTAGCATAGCTTCCAGAAGGTGTTACACATGTCTGTGTTTGGGTCTTGTAATGCTCTTGAACAGAATAACATATGCTTGTCCATGTGATTAGACTTTTAAGATGCCAGATGTCTGCAGTACCAGTTTTTATTGTCTGCCTTTGAATTATGTTTTGAAACTTAACACATCTTTGGGATACTGCTGTAGAAATGAGTGCTGAGTGCTACCTGGTTGTAGGCTATAGTTTGGCAAGCATTTTGAATTTTCTTGAATTTCTGTTTGTGGGACAGTAGTGTGTCAAATATGGAACTCTATAAACTGTGAGGCCACCTCCTGACAGTTCTAGAAAAGGGCAGGCAGTTGTGTTTTATGGGAGGATTTTGAGTTTAAATGTGACCTTGATGAATGGGGGGGGGGTGTCTCATATAGTTTCCTGTTGTCATTGTGTCAGCAGGCCACACCTGTGGGGAAACTTAATCCTGAGTGACCAATCAGATGGCCTTGCAGCAGGGATCGCTGTCAGTGGTCAGGGGTCGAAGTGGAGGCCTCCAGAGATTATGGTGAGGTGTGTCCTCTGGGTGGTCACCCTTCCCTTTGGAGTCTGCAGAGGACACCCAGGCCACAGTCTGAACAGTTACTTACTCTCTTATGAGGAGACTTAGACAGCTATACCTGCCCTTTCCAGAAGGTTCTCCGTCTCCATCTTCATGCCTGCATATGGAGTCATCAGGAGGTTTCTTTGTAGCTTTAATGCCATCGAATTGGACACTTTTGCAGCTGTGGCCTCTTTGTTTTTCAGGTATCTGCTTCCCCTTGTTCTGGCTAACAAGCTCTCTGAGGTGCTGCTTCCCCCTGGTGCGGCTGTGGGAAGCATAGCTTCCAGTCAAGGAAGGGGACTCCACAGAGGGCTTATTTCCAAACTGTATCAGCAGGGCACCCTCAGGAGATATCCAGTTAGATCTGGATGTCAGTGAGCAGCAAGAGTCATTCTCTGAGGTAGAGATTGGGGGAAGTGATGTGCTAGGGACTCAGAGCGATGCCTTGGGGGACGTGCCAGAAGCGGGCTTCTCCAGAGCGATCCCTGAGAAGCCCTTCGTCACAGTGAGACTAAATGGTCTCATCTCTGGCGTAAATGGCCTCATCTCTGGCGTCAGGCATCCATAGGCGTGTTGGTCAACGGGCTATCCTCAGAGCTGCTTTGTTCCTTAGATTCCACTACTTCCTCCCCCTAGCCAGCGGCTCCCCGAGTCCTCCCTCTGGGCCTGCATTAAATTATAGGCCAGCTGTCTCTGCTTAGAATTAAGGTGCTCGCTTGTTCCTGACTGGGTGCCTCTGTCCTTGTCCTTCTCAGAGTTGCCATCAGCTCAGGCTCCTGAGACCTACTCTGCTTCCTCGGCTCCCTCGCATTCCTCAAAGGCCCGTTTGCCTACATTTTAGTAATTATAAATACAGCTTTAGAAGTGAATGCTGGTTGAGCCCTTGTTCCACTTTAGTGCTGCGCTCACCCCTCACCGAGCCTCTAAATGGCACGTGAACATGACCCACATTCTCCATCTTGGGTGTCACTGTTCAGGATGAGCCGATGTCGCTTCAAAACAGTTACTCTATTTGCCGCCATGGCCCTGCACGCAAGGACTCCTGCACTGCACCAGCATCCCGCAGGCTCCTTGCTGGGCTTCAGTCCCTTTCACCACAGTAGTCTCTGCGTGTCCTTGAGGATCAGTTTCCTGTGGGGCTGTGTCTCCCATGCTTCTCCATGGGCATCACCAGCACATGCATGCTTGTCCTCGGCATGAGCTGCACCTTTAGCTTTTCATCTGCCTGCCTGCACATTTGCACACCTTCCTCTTGCTCCCCCTTTGCAGGCATGAGTATGTCGCAGCCTTGGATGTAAGTGGCAGCTGTGGACACAAACAACTGTTTGCTACCACTCTCCTGGCTTGAAATGCCATTTCTATTTGAGTTCTCAGGGGTACATCTCTTGTTATGAAATTAAATGATGGACTCCTTAAGACCAGAACCAGTGAGATCATAAACATCCCAAGGCACAGAGCAGGCACTGACAAATATTTGCATTCCATTTCAGTTGTAAAGAAAGTCATTAGGAGAGATAAAGAAGCATCATCGTTAGCATGAGACTATGATGTGGCTAATTCGCATGCTCTGCTCTAATCTTGCACTTCATGGATCCAGGGGAGAGAGAGAGAGAGAGAGAGAGAGAGAGAGAGAGAGAGAGAGCCTGCCTCACTCGGAGCTAAGCAAGCAGGACAGAGAAGCTGGTGGAGCAAAGCCTTTTCTGGTTTCTGTCTATTGGGACAGTGGGTCACCCTCTTCACCAGTGCTGCGTCTAATGGGAAAGGTGTCTGCGGTGCTATGCTTTCATGGTAATTCCACAGCATTTCTTTTACAGTCATGTGGATTGTTCTGTAGGTTCTTGTGTGTGCTCACCATGGAACTGTGGGTCACAGCCTTGTGAGGGTGGGAAGTGACAGGGTCTTTGTTACTCCTCAGCCAGAGCTCCAGCCAGTCTGTCTGTGTAAATGCACTTGAAACTGTCATGCAGAGAGGCTTGTGTTGCTCAGTAAAGGATTGGGGCTGGGGGTGGGGCTGGGAAGAGGGTGTGGGGAGGCTGAGGGAGGCAACTGCTTCTTGTGACAGTTGTAGTCTAGGCTCCCTTCTTTCCCTCTTGCGTTTATTCTCGTCTGAGACTGTGGCTCATTACTGATTTAAAACTTGTTCTCCCACTGTAGCAGTTTGTTTAATTGAAAGCATCTCAATGAGAGAATGTTGAAACATAGCAGTTGTAAATGATGTGGGTCACACAGAGGTTTTAATTGATCCCTATGATGAATGGTATATTCCCCAGCAAAGGCCTCCTTTTCATTAGTTCTCAAGGCCCTTATCCCAGCCATGAGCACAGAGCAGCTTAATGTTTCTGGATGGTTGTGCTCTGAATTATGCTGTATTTTTTTTTTAAAGCATTGACTTTGTAACCTAGAGTTGAAGCCAGAGTAAGCTGGATAACTTATTCCTGTGCTTTTTATTGCATAAGGCATTAAAACAGCACCAGCTTGGTCATCTGTTTTGCTTCTCATAGGCACTGTCATCACTTTATTTGGCTGTTGTTAGAACAGATGTTTTAAAGGGACTATTTTGGCCTGATTTTATTTCTGTATTTGCTTACTTTCTGATGACTAGGAAGGAGGGAGGGAGGGGGGAGGGAGGGAGGGAAGGAGAGAAAGAGAGAGACAGAGACAGAGACACAGAGCCAGAGAGAGCCAGAGAAAGAGAAAGTAATTTTTCATGGAGAATTGAATATTGTGGAAGCGGAGTAGTCCTCAGGCCTTTACTAGACCTGGTCCTGGTTGCTGGGGAAGAGGTTTGGGTTCAGTATTCTGAACTTCAAAAGCTAGGCTAGCTTATAGCCAATAAAATGTTCAATAGCAACTAAAATATCAAACTGCCTTGAAAGATGGCTCTTAAGAAGTTTATGTCAAAACCAAGTTGCAATTGTTTAAAAGTAAGGAAAATCCAAAAGGAAAACCGTGAATCTGTTTAGAGAGAGCACATGAACCAATTAAGGTCCTTTATTCTCTACTTTTGTAAAGCCAAGAATTGATTTCAGACTCAGATGCTCATTTCACATGCCACATCTAGTGTCCTAGTGAGTTTAAATGATTAGTTTTAGTCTATTTAGGCATTCATAGCAAAGCTTATTGATGCCATTCTAACGCCATTTCTGTTGCTGTGATAAGATCATGAGCAAAAGCAACCAAGGGGAGAAAAGGTTTTAGCTCACAATTCCCATTTATAGCTCATCACTAACAGGAGGTCAACACAGTAACTCATGTAGCTAGTCATGTGATATCCATAGTCAAGAGCAAAGAAAAATGAATGTGTCCATGCTGCCTGCTTGCTCATTTCTGTGTTTAATTAGCTTTCTTCACTCATCCAGTTCAGGGCCTGTATAGGGAATAGTGCTGCCCACAGTGGGTTAGATCAATTACCACCAAGACAGTCTCCCACAGAAGTGCCCACAGTCCAACCTGTTCTGGACAATTCCTCTATTGAGAGTCTTTTCTATGGTGATTTTACTCAAGGCAAGTTGGCAATAACTAACCATTACATATACTAATTAAGAAACAGGTTTGTTTCCATGGACAAATTTCTAAAATTGCTATAATTTTATAACAATGTTTGCAAAATAATATTGTAACAACCAGAAGAGTTAGATTCAGAGGAAGTCACTAAGGATGAGAGGATAATTTTGAGGGGTCTGTCCCCTGATATTATTTGAATAATTTTCTATTTCCTTTTGGAAAACTGAATAGAGATGGGAATCTTGATTAAAACAAAGCAACTACCTCCTACGTTGATAAAACATCACCATTTAGAAAAGATTACACTGAATCCTGAGGAGTCCAAAAAGTTACTTTTTGGTTGATATAGGAGCGACTTTGGGGATGTTCCAGTATGATTGTATAGCAAATTCTTGTTATAATCAGTTCTGAGTCACACAGATACTATTAAATTCATAGTGAGATTTGTTGCTGCTGTGCTGAGTACTGGGCAAGAGGGCCATTTGAGGGCATAACAAGCACTCAGTAACTCTCTTTCAAATTAATGAATTGTGGAAAGAGTTAACTGGCCAGATGCCATTTATACATAGGGAACTACTTATTGAACAAGCACTCAGTAACTCTCTATCAAATTAATGAATTGTGGAAAGAGTTAACTGGCCAGATGCCATTTATACATAGGGAACTACTTATTGAACAAGCACTCAGTAACTCTCTTTCAAATTAATGAATTGTGGAAAGAGTTAACTGGCCAGATGCCATTTATACATAGGGAACTACTTATTGATGAAGTGCCAACCGGTTTCCTTGGTCTCATTGTTATCTGTGAATGTTAATTGATAGCCTAGCTCTTCAATCTCTTCAGGATCGTCAAGTCCCAACCTAAAGATCTATGGTTTGCTTGGCTATTAGTGTGATTTGTTTTTCCTCTGATGGCCTGAACCATTTGAGGTCCATTGTTCAATCTTCTTTAATTTTGTCTTATTTTGTACTTACCTGACACCATATAGTTAATAAGATACTTAACCTTTTCTGATATGAAAAATGCTACAAATCAAACTACATGGCAAAATGTTTCTCTGAATCATATCTCTTTTGTGTCTGTTATGCATTTTTACTTTTTACTGAAGGAGTGGGTGGAAGGTACTTAATTCTAACCAGGCTTTTGCTCTTCTATAACATGAAAGGAATAGTCTAGAGTGACGGAGAGTTTTTCTGTTATGATTATGGTTTTTGACCTTTGTAGTTATCTCAGTTGATTAGGGAAATGAAAGTGTGACTTTGGAACATTGTCACCCATCATCCTCTGAAGAGCTGTAACTCGAAAGCCTGGTCTATTCATGTCTAAAATGCTGAAGAACTTAACCCTAAAGAGTGGGGGAATGGTATTTCTATTCTGCCCTGGGAACAATCAGTCTTTCTGCCAGTGGTACAGGGTTAGCTTGCTGGGTAAACTGGCCTAGAGTCTCAGTATGAGTAGATTTGCCCATGTTTATGTGCTGGGCTGGCAATATGGCTTAGTCAGTAGAATTTGAACCTCAGCACACTAGAACTTAGGAAGAGGGATACATATCCTTAATCCTAGGAGATTGGGGGCAGGAAGATCAGAAGTTCAAGGTCATTTTCAGATTCCTAGCAAGTTCTAGGCCAGACTAAGTTACAGGAGGCAGAGTCTCAAAGCAAACAATAACAAGTTTGTATATAAAATGACATAAAAGTCTACACTAAGTTTTCTTCCACTTAGATGCTATAGTTTAAAAGCTCTATCATGTTTATTCTGCTTTCATGGAAACTGTTTCAGAGTCACCTTTTCGAAAACATTGGTGATAAAGAAGAGAAGATGCTTAATTTTTCTTCTTAAATTACCTAATTAAATTTCTCAGGTTTACATTTTTCCTTGTGATTGCATTTTTAAATTTACTTACTCCATGTAGATTTACATCTGAGATGCTTGGGTAACTTTTCCCAGTTCTCTAACTTGATGTGAGGATATAAATATACCCAGGAGTCATTGTAACTCTAAGCGGTAATAGTTTTATTGACTTGGAAACCCAACTGTCTTGATTTCCAGTGGTGACTTGCCGTGTTTAAAGTAACTGACAACCCTACAATCATTACCAAAAGTTTATGATTTGGAAAAAAAAGTAAAAAAGGAATGGGGAGAGTGGGGAACGGAAAAATGCTGTTTGAATTACCAACTGCTTAAAGCAGCTCCACAGGGAGGGCTGTTAACCCAGGTCATTTAAAATATGGCTATAATAGTGAGAGTTAAAAATAATTATCTCTGGAGAGGACCTTAAGAACAAATCTCAAAAAAATCCAAAGGAGCTCGAAAACACACTGAAGGGCTTGGAGGCAGAATGCATGATTTTAAGAGTTCTTTTGTGGAAGGTAATTTGTTCTGTGGGGTTGCTCTATTTTGGGGACATATGATCTTGTGACCCTAATTAACCCCCGGTGCCTCCACTGTCAAGTCCTGAGCTGGAAGAGTAGGTGTGTCCTTTGCCTTGTCCCTATCCTAGGAGTCACCAAGGAGCCTTAGACTTTGGTGGTAGAGACCTTTGCCTTTTCTCCCAGTTGCTCCAGCCCACTGCTTGAGCGTATGCAGAGTCTTGCAGCTTCTCTGTGGCCACTGCTCCTGGGCTCTTTGTTCCTTCATTTTAAAGCAGACCAACTGAACTGCTACAGAGCAAGTTACCCCCAAACTTAAGCCAGAGTTCAACTCCACAGTTAGTGTTAAGCCAGAGTTCAACTCCACAGTTAGTGTTTTTCACACAATTTCCGTGGGTTAGTAATTTGAAGTATTTCATTGGTTGGCTGTGGTCAGGAGTTTGGTGAGACTACAGTCAAGGTGTTGGTTTGGGGCCATGGTCTACTGACATTTTAAGAGGCCTGAGACCCTGCTTCCAGAGGGGCCCACTTGAGAGGCTAGCATAGTGTGCTAGCTATGGGAGGGAGGTGTAGGTTTCTTGTCACATGGACTTCTTCCTAGGGCTGATTGGATGTCCTTAGAGTATGATAATTAGCTTTTCCTAGAAAAATCTGGCCTCAGAAGTTACAAACTATAACATCTGTACCTTCCTATGGCTATATAAGGTAGTTCTATTTATTATGATCAAAGTTGAAACTATCAGGAAGACCATCAGAGACCATGGGAAGTATCTTCCAGGGGTAAAAATCTGTCACATCATTATCCCATGATGAGGTTAGAGATGAAAAATCAATGCAGCCTGAGGATGAACACAGTATATAATGCACTGCAGAGCTAATAGAGGTGCTGATTGGCCATAATACATAAGAGTTTGAGTGTATGCTGGAAGCATTTTATTCAAGGATTTTATCTTTAAGTCAGTGTTAGCACTTAACCTTGTTTTTATAAAGAAGAAAATAAGATTACTTTTAATTTCACCTTCCACAATACCAAATGCGTTCTCTTTTTCTATGCAGCCATCCTGTCTACGTATAGTATATGTGCCTTTCTGTACCTATGCACATCTTCCAAAATTAGATTCCATTGTGCTGCTTTAGAATGACTTTGTAACATCTTAGTGAGGATAACAGTGAACAGGCAGTTTTATTTTTTATTTTAATTTGTTCTTCTCTTACATATTACATCCTGACCACTGTTTCCTCTTCTTTCCCTCCTCTCAGTCCCTCCCCTAACTGCTCCTCATCTGTTTCTCTTCAGAAAAGGGCAGGCTTCCCAGGGATATCAACCAAACATGGCATACCAAGTTGCAGTAAGACTAGGCACCTCCCCTCTTATTAAGACTGGACAAGGCAACCCAGTAGGAGAAAAAGGATCTCAGAAGCAGGCAGAAGTGTCAGAGACAGCCTGTGCTCCCACGGCTAGGAGTCCCACTTCAAGCATAAGTCCTACTACATAAGCACAACATGTATGCAGAGCTAGGTCAGACCTGTGCAGGCTGCCCTACACAGAACTACACGTGTGTGGTTCTGTTTCTGTGAGCCCCTATGCTTTGTTGATTCAGTGGGCTGTTTTCTTGTCTTGTCTTTGACTCCTCTTGCTCCTATAATCCTTCCTTCCCTACTCCCACAGGATTTCCTGAGCTCCACCTAATATTGGCTGAGCGTCTCTGCATCTGCTTCCAGCAGTTGCTGGGTGAAGCCTCTCTGATGATAACTATGCTAGGCCCCAGTCTATGACTATAGCAGAATACCATTGGGAATCATTTCATTGACTTTTTTTAGCCTGTTATGTTTGGTTCTGTCCTAGGTCTCTGGGCTGTCTAGACTCTGGTTCCTGGCCCTCCAGGCAATGTCAGACATGGACTCCCTCTTATGGCGTGGGTTTCAAGTTGGACCAGTCATTAGTTGGCCATTCCCACAAGTTCTGTGCCACCTTCACCTGAGCACATCTTTCAGGCAGGACAGAGTCTGTCAAGGTCTTGTGACTGAGGTGGTGTCCCAATCCTTCTACTGTAAAACCTTGGAACAGGCTTGTTTTAAAGAGGCAAAGATCAGAAGAGCACCAGAAATCACAATGTGACTCACAAGGCTGCTAAGTGTGGAGAAACAGAAGGTAATAGAAAAAAAAATGGAGAAGCAGCTCATGGTTCCAGTGTCACTCTCCAGCACACAGCAAATGTCTTATGCAGAGATAGGCAACCCCGATAAAAAAGATGCTGTGGTACTCACAGGACTAGATTGCAGGCCTGGAAAGCCTTGGATTCTGGTGAGGCATGCCTAACTCCATTTGTCACTCTGTTGCTGAGGGTTGTGGTTGCAAGTCTTCTTGGGAGAGAAGTTATTGATTAAGGCTGAGCCCCTCTGGAATCTGAGGACAGTGAGCAATTGTAGAGAGTCTAGAGTCCACTTGCACAAGCCCAGGGCAGACGGCCTTTGGGAGGCAGTTCTAGAGAGTAGGAGATCAAGAATTCGGGTAGGAGGAGACTCAGCCTGAGCTGCGAAGAATATGGTGGGTGATGGCAGAGCCGTCCACCTGAATTTAGCCATGGAATCTCTGCCCTAAACCTGAGCTCATTAGATGGTCTATTCTCTGGAGCCTCCCATTAGCTAGGATTCACTACTTGTGGCACTGAGAACTCTGGAGTTCGCACAGAGCAGTTGACTTCTGTAACCCCATCCCTCCAGCAGGGAGTTCAGCACAGATGCCAGTGCTGTCTGCCTCCCCACTCCTCGTGTACTGAGAGACACCTCCTGATGAAAACATCTGCCTTCCAGCTCAGCACAGCTGTGCCAGCAGTTCACTTCATAAGTATCTTTCTACTTTGTAGTATTTTCTCCACTCTTGCATTTACACTCGTGATGGCTTTGCTTCTCCCTATCCATTGCTCCGTCAGGTTTTAGGGTCATGTGTGGTTCTCCACCCAGCTGACTCCATGGCACCGTTTCCTCCACTTTCCACCCTCACCTCATGCACTCTCTTCTCTGATCCCTGCTTCTTCTCTCCCCTCCATATCTCCTCCTCCGTTACTTCCTGTAACCTTCCACAGCTTTAACAACCTCTAAAATCTGTGCACTCTACTAGCATCCCATGCATCTCCTCAACAAAGAGAAAAATTCTGAAGCAAACCAGTGAATAAAGGAGAGGACAGAGTATAAAGAGGAACTTTATACTCTGAGCTTAAAGAGGAACTGGAGCAATCCGAAAAGGATGAAGATAAAGCAATAGGGCACAAATGGTAATTCCAGGATACATTTGATACTATGAAAGGACCAAATCTATGGGTTCTGTGCACAGAAGGAGAACCATCCTGAACCTTTCATCTTAAAGGCATAGAAAACACTTCCAAAGGAAGTCATAACAGGAAATTTCCCAGAGATAGGAAAAGAGATGCTAATCCAAACATAGAAAGCATATAGAACACTAAGCAGAAAATAATTCCTCCATCATATTATAATGAAAACACCAAATATATAAAACAATGAAAGTGTATTGAGAGTGGCAAAAGAGAAACATCAAATGGTTTATAAAGGCAGGTCCATTCCCACAAACAAAAGCAAAACCACAGCAGACTGTTGGACTGGGCCCAGAAAGATATAATTCAAGTTCTGAAAGGCCAAAACTGCCAACCCAGGCTACAATATACAGGATGCTGTTTGTCACAATTGAAGGAGAAATACAAATTTTCCATGGTAAAAACTGGCTAAAAGCATTTATGATCACTGAGCCAGCTCTGCAGAAGATTATTGATGGAATATTTCAGATTGAAGGAAAAAAGTCCCTATACAAGGTCACAGGAAGAACTAGAACACATATGAACCTCAGAGGGAGGAATGCTGGGGTACAAGGCTTAGTTTGGGGATAAGGGTGAAGGGGGGAGGGAGAGGAAGAACTGAGAACTGGGTCAGACAAAACTAAGGATATATGGAAATGGACTCAAACGCATTCAGAATCCAACGTAGACATGACCAGAGGAGAACTTCTCCGCAACAGTTTAACTTGCCCCAAATATAAAACAAAGGAACAGTATGAAAATCTGTAAGAGAAAAATATACCTCACTTACAAAAGTAAATGCTTCATAAAAAATTTAAAACTCTTAACAGAAATCATAAAAGTGAGGAAAGTATGGAATGATATATTTCAATTCCCCAAAGTAATTGCCAACCAACATTGTTCTATCAGCAAAGTTATCTTTTAAAATTGGAAGTATAAAGACATGTCAAGAAAATACAAACTAAAGCAGTCAGGATCACCAAACTACCACTGCAAAAGATGTGTAAAGGACCCTACACACAGGTGGGAAGAAAGAGAGTCTCAATTATAGGAGCAAGGAAAGAGTGAAGTCCCTCAGAGGAAGCGATGAGAAAGGTGAGACAGGCAATGACCAGTCAGGCCCCACTTAGTATAGCAGCAAACACCTATCACGAGTAGAAGAGAAAGAAAGAAGAGAACAGCAATAATCGAACCAACCAGGAAAACAACCAGCAACGCTCCTCAGTAATATGCTACATAAAAAGCCTTAATTCTTACAAGTTGCAGACTAGTGGATTTGGAATGAAAAGTAAGGCCCAACTATTTGTTGTGTACAAGAAACACACCTCATTGGAAAACACGTATAAGCTAAGAGTGAAACCATAGAAGTCAGTATATCAAGCAAATGGAAGCTCCAAACAAGCTGGGGTAGCTATAGTAATATCTGATAAAATATACAAGAGGCCAAAATTAGAAGACATAGGAAGGCCATTTTTTATTAATAAAGGGAATAATCTATCAAGACAATTTAACAATTACATACACACCTAACACTGGAATGTTTCCAAAACTTTTTACGAAGTCATTTACCCTGAACACCAAATCCATATCAGAGAATGAGAAGGGTAACTATATAGATCAATTTCTGTGAATATACATACAAAAATTCTCAACCAAATATTTGCAAATCAAATTTAAGAGCACATTAAAAAAATCACATACCACCATTAGGTTGGTTTCATTTCAAGGATGCAAATATATACAATAAGTGTAATACAACAATTAGGGACAAATCACATGACATCTTAATAAATGTAGAAATGCTCTTAGTCTAACATAAATATCCTTTTCATGATTAAAAACCCTGGAGAAACTAGGAATAGAAGGTACACATGCTTCAATACAATAAAAGCTACATACATAGATCTATATCCAGCATTATATGTATTGGGAGGGCAAATCGAAAAACATTTTCTCTAAAATCAGTAATGAGACAAGAGACTTTTTTTTCCTCTCATTCAGTATAGTGCTTGAAATGTTAACTAGAACAATAAGATAAGAAAAAGAAATAAAAGGTGTACGTTTAGGAAAGGAAAAAGAAAAACGAATTACCTGCATCTGTAGGTGGTATATAAGATCCTACATGAACCTGAAGATCTCACCAGAAAACTCTTTAGTCTAATAAACAGTTTGTGCTTCATTGTTGAAAGATAAATCAGGGTAAGGGTGTAATCCCATTCACCATAGCTTAAAAGATGTCTAGGAATAAACCTAACCAAGGAAATGAAAGATCTCTGTAATTATGTCTGTAAGACACTGATGAAAGAAAGATACTAGAAGATGGGAAGACTTCCCATGCTCATGGATTGGCTGAATTAATATTGTGAAAATGCCTAAATTACTAAAATCAGTCTAATCAACCAATGCAGTCCTCATCAAAGTGCCAGTGTTAGTCCTCACAGAAGTGGCAAAAACAGTCCTAAGCATTCATATGGACAAACAAGCGACTTCAAGTAAGCACCACAGTCCTGAGAAGAATGAGCGGAGTGGAGGCATCACAATACCACATTTGAAATCATATCATGTAGACATGGTGGTGACACAGAAACACTCATGTAGACCAGTGAAATAGGATAGAAGACCCAGAAATGGACTCGTGTTGCAATAGTCACCCAATTTTGGGTAGAGGTTATCAAAACATACATTGGAGAAAAGGCAGCCTCTTCAAATGGTGCTGAAAACATTGGATAGCCATGTAGGAGACATGGAAGCCCTTGTGCTCACAGATAACTATGGGAAGCAGGAATGTTAAACACACAGGATTGTCTCTTCAAAGGGAGAGGTGTCTGCCATAGTCCAGCTCCGGCAGGTTAGGAAGACTGAAGAGGAGGTGTGGAGTCGGCAGCTAATTATACAGCAGATGTTCTCTGAAGGAGCAAATTCAATTCTGTGTGCCTAGTGAAAAGGGGGAAACACACACACACACATACAGGGACACACACGTTTGTTTTATTGTTGAAGCATGTTCAAGTTTTCTCTCTTTATATTTTCCCCTACAGCTTATATCCCCCAACAAAATCTTTCAAGCAATATAAAAATTACAATGTGGTTTCATTCTGTTTTTCTTCTAGTGAATGATTACAAAGAGTACAAGTGAAAAACTGCATGTTCCCCAAAACCCTTACATGATTGTTTTACATATTACAGGTGAAAACCAAATTATTCCCAAGGACTCACATACATTCATATCTGAACAACTTGTTATAGGTTAACAAAGTATAAGCGAGAAAGGTGTTCTTCTCAGCCAGTTCTTTATTATCTCAAAAAGTAATTTTAAAAAAATCTTAAAAGCATCACAATCTACTTTTATATATAAAAAACAAGTCATTTTTACTTTAAGTCCTCAGAGTGCACATCTAGTCACCAACAACTTTTACCTAAGTCATATCAGGAAAGTGAGGGCAAAAATGGGTACAAGAAATTAATCATTACTCTTGATCACCAAGACATCTTTATCAAGAAGGGCACATCTGCTAGCAATAACTGGGTTGCTTCTGTTCCTGTTCTCTGACCTCAGTCAACTATTTATGGAAAGTGTGCCTTCTAAACTTCGGTTGATCCCCAAGATTTTCTATGTCAAAGCCATTAACAAAAACATCTTAGTGGACAGTGGGAGGCTTAGAGGGAATAAATGTAATTTTATCATAATCTCAGAAATTAAAAGAAATGGAAAGTATAATAAAAAATTAAAACAAAAAAACTAAAGGGACTAGAGGGATGGCTTAGTGGTTAAGAGCACCGGCTGCTCTTCCAGAGGACCCAGGTTCAATTCCCAGCACCTACAAGACAGTGTCTATATCTCTAATTCTAGAGGATCTGACACCTTCAGAAGATATCCATGCAGGCAGAACACCAACGCACATGAATTGAAAAAAACAAAACCAAACCCAAAAAATTCAACTCCCAATCACTCAGAGATTAAGTGGGGGTGGGGCTTAACACTCTAGACAAAATTGCTGCCGCCTAACAATTTAGTCAGAAATTCAGCGGCTTCCCTTTCAAGAAGCTGTGCTGTGTGTTATTTTCCTGTGTATTATTTTACTAAAACTTCCTCTTGCATATGAGTCCTATGAGCAACTCCTTATTTTCTCACCTGGGTTTTTGTTTTCTTGGCCTGGATTAAGACCTTTTCAACCATTCATAGCCCTGTTTTGTTACGCTGTTTCTATTTTTAACAAAATACACACACACACACACACACACACACACTCACTTTCTCATGAGTAATTGATAATGTGTGTGTATGTGTGCATGTATGTGCATGCACGTGTGTGTGTATGCATGTATGTGTCTGTGTTCTAGAACTTTACCTGTTGAACTTGGTGCTGTGGAACCCATGTGGTTTATTGTGTGGTTGTAGTTATTTAGGGACTATTTCTGGGAAGAGCCATTCTTGGTTTATCTTATCTCCTCTTAGAGTCAGTCTCTCTCTCTCTCTCTCTCTCTCTCTCTCTCTCTCTCTCTCTCTCGGTCATTAAAGAGTATTAGGCACAGGATTTGGGGAAGGCGGGAAACTGGTCACCATACTGGACTTTACAGACTTCTTGCTCTGTTGAACTCTCCCCAAGCCTGAGAGGTGACCTGTTTAATTTTGCAGATGGGGAGGGTGCAGGGACATGACCAAATGGCTTCTTAAATGCATCTACAAAGACAAAAAATTCAAGTGTACCCACTCTATTCAGTTCTTGTAGTAACTTGAGAAACTGTTGCTTAAAAAAAAAAATTAAGCTTCAAGGATCGCTAAGGGGCACACGAGCAAGTGCAGGCTTAAAGGCGCTTCTGAAGCGCTGCACCCGTGGTCCTCTGGTCTTGCACAGAATGAAGTGCAAATGTAGTTTTTCCTTAGATTTTTTTCTGGACATGTCCAAATGGGACCTTAGGAGTGGAGATATAACAGGACAACCTGGAAAACAATTTGAAGTTAATTCAAAGCCAGCAGGGCTAGGTGGGACTGTGTGGTAGCTGAGGGGCCGGATGAGGCCAGCCTGAGTTAACATTCAGCACCTTTGCAGGGCTTGGGCCCATCTCTTGACTGTCTCCTGAAGCACCAGATCACTACCTGGTGGGTGAAAGCAGCTGATATGAGCATTGGATGGGCAGTTTACACCGTTGCAATTCCACTTTATCCACAAGTTGGATCTTTTCTGAATCACGTATGGCTACTTGCCACATGAACCCAGTGTTTCATTTTTCCCCTGTACCCCACAGGGGACGTCTATCTTCTGAGTAGCCACACCTGCTCATCTTGTGGAAATTCTTTCTAGACTATTGTAAGAAGTTAGCATTTGGAAAGTTGATTACAGTGAGACCATATTATAAATTTATTTTCAAAACAAAACAAAACAACCCCAACCCATCAGAATTGTATTTCAGAAATAATGATTTTAGAATTTGAAATGGATTTTATGCACATGCTCAGGGGTACCCAGAAAGGCAGGGTTTTCCCTTTGTGGCCTCTCTGGTTCATTTTGTCTCTACTTCCCTGTCTGTTCAGGCCCGCCCTTTGCCCTGCTCTCTTTGGCACTGCCAGTGTCTCCCAAGCTCTAGATAGAGAATTTACCTTTTCAGTCTTTCTGGGCCTTGTGACCAGTCAACCTTTGCAGTCTTTTCCTTGTTACCCTGTAGTGCTTTCTTGCAGTGTGTATGTGTGTTGGCGTGGCATGGGGTGGGTGTGGTGGGCTGCTGCTCTTCCTGCTTTTTTTGTCTGGCGGCTTATGAGGAATAGCAGGAAAAGCTAGTTGGACCACAGGCTTTATGTCAGTGAATACTCTGTGATGGTGAGTTTGACATTTCCTTAGTATTCAGAGTTAAACCCACAGTGAGCCATCTTGGGCTTTGAATGAGCTATTGGCTTATTTCTGGTTTTCCCAAGATCATTCTTCTGAGTTGTGAAAGCATTTCTTGATTTGCGTTTTCTTTGATTGGATCAGAAAAGGCCTGTTGGCCTGGTAACTGTTGCTATGGGAGTGATGCTTGTGGTTAGTGTTGGGCATCGGTATTATCCAAGGCATCAGGTACTTGTTTGTTCAGTTATGGCCCAAGGTTCTGTTGGAAAGTTCTTGTCTGCCCGGTTTATTTAGTCTGAGGATCTATGGAAAACAACTGCAACCCGCACTAGTGATTTTGCTTCACCACTCATGTCTTTCATAGTCTAGTAGTCTAGAACTTAACTCTAACACTTGAGGTACTTTTTTGAGGGATATAGTTTATTCTCATTAAAAAGATTATTTTTAAATTATGTGTGTGTCTAGGCATGGGTATGTCCATGTGCGAGAGTTAGTCCCCTTGGAGGCTAGAAGAAGGCATCAGATCCCCTAGAGTTAGAGTTATAGCCAGCTGTGAGTCACATGACATGCTAGGAACCAAACTCAGGTGAAGGTCTTTGCCTGCATGTTTATGTCTTTACACCACATGGATGCCTGGTGCCTTTGGAGGCCTGAAGAGGACATTGGATACCCTGGAGCTGGAGTTACAGATAATTGTGAGCTGCCATGTCATTGCTGGGAATCAAACTGAGGTCCTCTGGAAAAGCAGCTAGTGTTTTTGAATGCTGAGCCATCTCTCCAGCCCTTGCAGGAAGTTGCCAGTGCCAATTTAAAAAAGAGACACTTTCATGGTGACTGAGAGAGTGTGACGTTTTTAATCTCATTCTAGGTTCTTTTAAAAATTGGTTTATGTCTTACATCTTTTATGTATGCATGCATGTATGTATGTATTTATATACATATGTATTTAATTTTTAAATTTTTTCTTGAGACAGGGTTTCTGTGTAACCCTGGCTGACCTAGAACAAGTTATGTAGACCAGGCTGACCTCAGACTTGCAGATCTGCCTGACTCTGCCTCTCAAATGCTGGGAATTGGATTAAAGGCATGCACTACCACTGCCTGTCTCTCTGTCTCTTTGTTTCTCTGTCTCTGTCTCTGTCTCTCTCTCTCTCTCTCTCTCTCTCTCTCTCTCTCTCTCTCTCACACACACACACACACACACACAGCAGGTCATAGCTTTATTCCTACTAGAGCCACATTAGAGGCTAGTGTCGTTTGGCTGAGATAGCATTAAGAGTTGGGCCATCACTGTGCTAGCTCAGTTTTCATACAGATGTTCAGCACTTACTTTGTGCCAGGCACTTTCTAGACACTTGGATTCAGAAGCGATCACACAAATCCCCCCGTGGAGCTCCTCCTTGGGGTGGTGGGGACTGAGTGGAGCTGTGGGAAATGATACAGAGATGGAATACCAGTCAGTGGTGAAATGGAGGAGAGAGTTGGGTGGGAGGACAGTGGCTGCATCTCTCAGGACCCATTAGAGCCGAGGACTGAGGGAGAGGAGGTGGAGCCAGGCAGGGATCTTGTGAAGAGCACTGCAGATGGAAGGGTCAGGGTGGGGCCTGCAGGGAGATTTCTGGATGAGCCCAGGCACTGTGAGTGGCATGCAGGGCACAGGGGTGGCAGCATTGGTATAGAACGGAGGGATGCCAGGGCCAGAGCACGTAGCTTTGAGTCCTAACTGCTTTGGAAATAACAGTTTAGGAGCAATGAGCACTTGCTCAGAAACGGTGATTGCAGCACAATCATCTGATGAAGGAAAAGTGCTTCCAACTGCCGACAGAAGGAGGATGGTGACTGCATAGCATTGTGCTTTTCATCCATGGCTGGAAGGTTGCTGTCTGTTCCCATGTGCGCGTGCGCGATGGAGATTAAACCGAGGGCCTTGTGCCTTCTAAGTATGTGCTGTGTCCCTGAGCCAGCCCAACTCTAGGCTTTCCTTTCCTTTCCTTTCCTCCCCCCCGTCTCTCTCTCTCTTTTTCAATAATGGGGTGCATGGTCTTTTAACAGTTCCCTAGAATTCGAGAAAGCCTTTTTGCAGAAGCCTGGCTGAACACGCCCCAGGCGTTAAGTGAGGTGCTCAGTTAGTGCTTTCCACCTTTATCAGAAGAGCAGGCTGGCACACAGGGCTGGTTTCAAAGAGAGAGACCCAAGAGAGCGCATATCTCTGAATTAGTCACATCTCTGCTCTGGCTGTCTAGCTCTGAGCTAAAGTTTATGTCCGTGTTCTCTATTCAGGAACGTTTTCACTCAGGAATTGATTTCTCTGCTCATTGGATAGTATGAATTCTTATTTGCCGTACCCAATACAGTGACAACCAGCTTGACACAGACCCTTCTGTACTGTGCCCGTACACCTGAGGCTAGGACAGATACTCCACAAATAATACTTCAAAAAGTGTCCTAGTATATGAACTGTAAGGTGGTCATTGAGGGGAGGAATTTCAGGAGCATCTTGGGGCAAAAAGGAACAACAGAGGTCCTGAGAGTAGACTAGGATCATTCCAGGACAGTTTCATAGAATGTCAGAATAAATGGTAGTCTTTAGGCACAGTTAGGTACACTTTAGGATATGAACAGTGACCCTTTGTGTGTTCCCCTACCTGGAACTCTCTACTTTGTTATGTAGATAGTACAATGTTCTTTTTGTTGTCTGCCTTCATTTTATTTTCTAGTGTTTGTTCTTTTAGCTAGGAAGCATTCACAAAAATGATCTGAGCAGGGGTTTCCTTCTTAGGGATGGTACCTTTTCTGGGAGGAGATGTCACAGATCAAGGAGAGAGTGGAGACAGCAAGGCCTTGCCCGTCTTTGCTGTTGACTGGGGGTAGAGCTCTGGGATTGGTGGGGGTGGGGAGGCGTAATGTGTAGCAGGTGGAGCCAGGAGACACTAGGCAGGATGACGGAATGAGAAATCAAAAATTCAGAACCCTCTAAAAACATTACAGACCATTATGGGAATTGAAATTAGAAACATTGTATGCATTTTTAATATTTCTGGTAGGAAAAGGACTGTAGCCATGTTAATGTTTAATGTACGGACCGTAATTGAGGGCTGAGCAGCTCTCCATGGTCCCATTTTCCCAGTCTTCTTTAGAAGAAGTTGGGTTCTATTTTAGGCCTGTCTTTGGGAAGTGGGCGCTACCGGGAGCTAGAGCCCTAAAGTCAGAGATGCTTTCCCATCCTTTGTGAGGGACATCAGGAGAAACGTGAGGTGCTCTGGACCAGAGCTATGGCTTACTAGCAGAGCACTTGCCTAGCATGTCTGTGTCACAGTCCATTGCTAGCACTGGGGAGAAGGATCATTCACTGTCACTGGGCCTACTCTTCTGCATGTTGTGTTAAATATCCAATGATTATTTGCAGTTCAGCGTTTGGAGATTTTTTATTTTTTAACCAGATTTTCGAAGAATGAACTAGGTCTCTGTTAGATACAACTGGGACATGAATGTGCACCTGCAGAAATGGTTTCTTGTCTCTAGGCAGATTTATTTAGACAGACAGGGCATGTACAAAGAAAAAGCTGGACAGAGAAGAGTCTTTGGCCACTAATATTGTCTAGAATTACCAATACATGTTGACAATATAAGTCAAAATGTTTTTGAGTCAGTTTCATTACTGGTTTGAAACGATCAAAACCATTGCTATCCAGTGGAATTTCCACAGTGCCATGGTTCAGTGTTTTAGTCACTAGCCACTTGTGACAGGTGGGCCTTTATATGCCATTAGCAAGACTGGGGTGCTTAGAATTGAGTTTCACTCAGTTTGAATTTAAGTAGCCATCTTGTCTAGTGACTACCATCTTGGCCAGTGTTGAGCTGGATAAGGAGCCTGTTCTTGCTGCCTGTGGACTGCAGCTGTCCACTGCTCACTATGTGAGACAAGGTGGTAAATGTATAGAAGTGCCATATAAGATGATATTTGCCAAAGGGATATGAGAAATCCCAAAACTGTCTTCTCCTGTTGTTTTCTATGCTGTTTGTCTGCCCCTTAGCTAAGTCAAGAACTAGCTCAGGCTTTTCCTTGGTTTTGTGTAATCGAAAAACAGCATGACACTTAAGACAAGGTTTTTTTTTTTTTTTAATCCTTCCCTCCTTCCTTCCTTCTTAAAATGAGGCAGGGTTTTATGATGAAGCCCAGATTAGCTTGGAACTGAAATCCTGCCTCTACCACCTGAGTGCTGCGTTTATGGGCATGTATCACTGTGCTCAGCAAGGCTGGGGCTGTAGGTCTGGTGCTTTGTGAGTGACAGAAGGAAAAAGCCTCTGGCATACAGATGTGATGATTTGTATCCGCTGCAAATGGTCTGTTGCCTTCTTTGGTGCCTTATTAAGGATTGTTTCTCATCAGTGGCACTGGGGCAAGTCATGGGAGACGTAGTCACCTTCTTAGCCTGACTTGCCCAAAGCTGACCATTAGCTGACAGTAGGACAAGTGTTCTGCCCACTGTTAATCTTGTTTCTGTAGTAAACAGCTCAGTGGGACCTGCTGTCAGTGGCTTAGCAGGACCAGCTATGGTGTCAGCCATCTGGGTCAGGAGATGGCTTGCTAGACGCTGGGAAGAGCGTTGTGCTCTTGGCCATCAACAACATTGCCTTGAACTTGAGTTTACTTATATAAACTCGCCCAACAGTCTGCCTGACAAGCTATCCATGAATTATTAATCATTCTTCTAAGATATGTCATCTGTTGAAATCAATCAAATATGTATATGTATATATATACATATATACATATATATATATATACACACACATTTGTATATTTTCTAGAAACATGATTAATTCCTCTTTCTAGTTTTAATTAGCATCTGAGAAGCTAAGATTCACATTAAATATTTATTTATGTGTTTTTTATATAAATGTAAATAAGCAAACACTTATTTATATATGTTTTTATGTAAATGAGTGTTTTGCCTGCATATTTGTATGTGCAGTGTCCATGGATGCCAATAGAGGGTGTTAGAATTCCTGGAACTGTAGTTACAGATGCTGTGAACTGCCATGATGGGCACTGGAAATGTAACCTGGGTCCTCTGGAAGAGCAGCCAGTGTTCTTATCTGCTGAACCATCTCTCCAGCTTTGACTCAAGTTTTTGATAAGCAATTAATAATGGTTGTCAAATTTACAAGACCTAGATGACTTAGGAGACAAACCTCAGGGCATGTGTGTATAAAGGAGTTTGGATTAATTAGGTTGGATTAATGAAGTGGGAAGTCTTACCCTGAATGTAGGGAGCACTATACCACGGGCTGGAGCATCTGCTGAATGTAGGGAGCACTATACCACAGGCTGGAGCATCTGCTGAATGTAGGGAGCACTATACCACAGGCTGGAGCATCTGCTGAATGTAGGGAGCACTATACCACAGTCTGGAGCATCTGCTGAATGTAGGGAGCTCTAAACCACAGGCTGGAGCATCTGCTGAATGTAGGGAGCACTATACTACGGGCTGGAGCATCTGCTGAATGTAGGGAGCACTATACTACGGGCTGGAGCAGCTGCTGAATGTAGGGAGCACTATACCACGGGCTGGGGCATCTGCTGAATGTAGGGAGCACTATACCACGGGCTGGAGCATCTGCTGAATGTAGGGAGCACTATACCACAGGCTGGAGCATCTGCTGAATGTAGGGAGCACTATACCACGGGCTGGAGCATCTGCTGAATGTAGGGAGCACTATACCACAGGCTGGAGCATCTGCTGAATGTAGGGAGCACTATATCACGGGCTGGAGCATCTGCTGAATGTAGGGAGCACTATACCACGGGCTGGGGCATCTGCTGAATGAAAAGGAGAAAGTGAGTCAGCATTCTTCACTGTGGGTTTCCTAGTTATGTGTGCAGTGTGACCAGCTGCTGCATATTCCTGATGCATGCCCTTTCTGCTGTGATGGAAAAGTAATCTCCCTCCCTCCCTCCCTCCCTCCTTCCCTCCCTCCCTCCCTCCCGAGATAGAGCTTCCTTGTGGTGTAGCCCCAGCTATCCTGGGAAAACTTGCTCCCTAGACCAGGCTAGCCTCTAACTCAGAGATCAGCTGTCCCAACTTCCTGAGTGCCAGGATTAAAGGCGTGCCCCGTGGCTGCCCAGCCTAGGTCTCTCTTTCTTAAATGGCTTTTAGCAGGTATTTAGTCACCTCAAGGAGAAAAGTAGCTGACACACTGGTGTACTTTTTTTTTTTCTTTCTGGCCTTTTATTATTCTTTATTGTGGGGTTGGAGGGAGATAGGCAGGGCGTGGGGTGGAATGGAGGGGCTGGATGCCACGAGCCATGTCACTGAGGAATCGTGTCACTGATGGCTTATTTTGCGTCAGCTCTGTTGTAATAAACCTCGCGTCTTCCCATGGGTCATGCTCATTGGACATTCATTTGGCTGCTTCTTCTGCCTAACTGGTCACCTTGGGAGCAGCACCTCTGACACCCACAGTGAGTTCAAAGCTAGTGTGATTTACAGAAGTGAACATATGCTAGAACAAAGGCTGGAGTCCTGGCAACTGGACGAAGGGTCATGCTGACCAGAATGGCCATCCCCAGTACCGTGAAGCCAGGGGAATTTAAATTTATAAACATTTAAAAGACTTAAAATTCATAGTAGCCATGTTTCAAGTACTCCATCGCCACATGTATCTAGTGTCTATCATGTGCTATGTATGTCTAGTGGCTATTGTGCTAGGTAGCAGAGACTAGACAGAGTGTAAATTCTTGCAAAGTGAACATTAGTTATTTGGTCCTGTTGAGATCTGGTTGGAATCTGTTCTGACCACAAGGACAATGAATAACCTGAAAGGCGTGTCCAGGCACTCATGGAACTACTGTCCCTTGAGGAGTGGTATAAGAAGCTAATGTACAAATCCTCATTCTGTGCATGCTGATCCCTGGGACATTCCCTTTTCTCAGCAGAGAAGAAAGCAAATTCTGCAATCCATTTTCCAAAGGACAGACTGAATAGTGTGACAGAATGTCGCCTAATGCACAGAATGCCCTGTGTTCCATCCCTTGACCTCTCTGAGCCTCCTGTCCTGACACTTTCATGGCCTCTCTGAGCCTCCTGTTCTGACACTGACTGGGCTTTGAGTGTCTGCTTACACAGCAGTTGCGAGGGTTAAAAGAAAAACACTTCAAACCGCTGCTCCTCACTCAGCATTAAATAACAGGAGGCTATTATTACCCTAACCTTTGAATTATAAAATGATTTGGAAGCTAAAGAGCAGCTTCAGCTGGAGGCAATGGATGGTGGTCCTTCCCAGGGATGGAGCAACCAGGTAGGTCCATGAGCAGCTGGCCTAGCCTGTCTGTGAGAAATGATGACATTTCCCATCATTTTTTACTCAGGAAAGTCTTTACTGTAAATGGTACATATTGCCCATGCTGGCTTCATTCTCATGGCTATAATGCTACATACCAAGGCCCCACTGTCCTCCAGGAGAGAGCACATCTCTTTCTAAACATTCTCCAGGAAGGAAAAGTGTGTGGGATGCTCCCTCATCCCCTGCCTGAACATGTGTGTTCCCTACCTCTTGGAAGGTAAGTCTTGAGCAAATCAAGTCACATGACTGCTTCTGTCACCGATAGGTCAAAACAAAGGTGGGCACAGTCTTGCCAAGACAATGAAAGATGTCAAGCCAGGTTTCCACGACTCTCCTAAGTTCTTGGCTTCCCCACCCTGTCAGGTCATCCTGGTTGGAAGTCCCCCCAACCCTGACTTGAGATACTGGTGTGTGTCATAAACAAAGCCATGGGATTAGCCGGCATCTCCAGCAGAGTCTGCGAAAGAGTTACTGTGCTTGGCGTGTGGCAAACTGGAATGTTTTAAAACCTGAGAAACTAGAGAAGAATCTTATATTCTAGGTTGTGTAAATCTCTTAAAAGTGATAAGAATATCATTCACAAAAGCACTGAATCCAAGCTTAATATGTAGCTCAGTGGTAGAGTACTTGCCTAGCATAATCAAGACCCTGAGTGTACACGCACAAAGGAAAAAATACAATTAAAAATTTCACTCATCTTTACTATAACTATTTTAATATCTTGTTTATAGTATTCTATAAACACCCATATATCTGTCCTAACTTTTTTTTTTTTTTGGTTTTTCGAGAAAGGGTTTCTCTGTGTAGCCCTGGCTGTCCTGGAACTCACTCTGTAGACCAGGCTGGCCTCGAACTCAGAAATCCTCTTGCCTCTGCCTCCCAAGTGCTGGGATTAAAGGCGTGTGCCACCACCGCCCGGCTCCTGTCCTAACTTTTTGACTTAAAACTTTTTTAAAGACATTTTCTCTTAGGGTGAACATATTTTGTGTATAGTTATATGTATATATGCACGCAATGAATTCTGTCTACCATGACTTGTGATCTTTTCTTTAATTGTTGGACATCTGGATCAATATTAATTTTTCATAATTGTAATACTTAATGGAGTATGTGTATTCTGATAAAGTTTAATGTTTGACTAAAGAGAAATTCTATGAAATAGGCACGAATACCTTTATGTAAAAGCAAATCAGTACAATTATAGCAAAATTTATGTAGAATTTTACAAGCTTTTCAAAATTGGTGTATTTTGAGAATTTCATACACTAGTGCAATTCATTTTTATTATAAATCTCTCTCTTCCTCTTCTTCTTCCTCTCCTGTCCCCCTGTAGGCCCATATCTGCTTGGGGAGACAGAACTCTTACCTCACACAGCTCCTGGGGTGGGTGCTGGACTGTGGGGAAGAGTCGAGGCAGTGCTCCGGTGGGTGGGTGGGTGGGTGGAGAAGCGCAGTCTTAGGGGTGGGAAAGCTGGTTTAGCCTAGGCTAGGGGAGAAGGGAGCTTGTCCCAGCAGGGATGATTGTCCTTAGCTTGGCTGGGGCTAGCTTGGTGGCAGTTGTGGCTGGAAGTGCAGAGAGGCCTTCTACAGGAGATTAGGCTTCCATTCTGTAGGCAAAGGCCTTCCTCATGGCTCCCCATGGTGGATCTTGGTGAAAAGAGGCAGTTCATGGTTCCAAACAGTTTATTGTCATGGCGGAAAGTGGATGCGTAAAACCATACCCCACTTCTCAAGGTGGGCCTGAGATTAAATACCTTTTGTAGGAAGGAATGTCTAGGAAGGAAAGCTTATTGGCAACACCCTCTGGGCCTCTAGGTATCCTCATAGCATGGAGAACTCTGTCTTGAGCCTACAAGACCACATAGGTCTCATGTTCCAAGTCAGGAGTCAGGCAGGCAGCTGGGAGTCACCTAAACCTCAGGTGTGTGCCCACCAAGTCTCCGGGTCTCGACCTGCTCTACCTTACCACACTTCCTGGCATGGTTTTATGTCCCATATCAAATTCATGTCCACTTCTTCTACTTCTATGTCATTAGGATTTGTATGCATGTATACATACATACATACCTACATACATACGAACCAATTAGTGCTGCCCATATGTATACTGGTATAGGGCTCACTACTTGGGCCTTGGGCATGAGTGACTTATCAGGGTTTTCCTAAAAGAAAACTAACTTTTCCTCCCTTAGCCACTATAGTTCACTAATTACGGGTGAAACCTTGTGAGCGATTCCCTTGTCCATGCTGGAATTGACTGGTGTGGTTTTGTGCAGGTCTCCTACAGGCAGCCATAGCTGTTGAGAGCTTATGGGTAAAACATCCTTGTAACGTTTACTGCCCCTGTGCCTGGTCCATGCTGAGCAAGAGGCTTAACATTTTCCTTTGTTTCATTTACTTTTATTTTTATCAAGAAGAGAGACTTTTCCAACAGCCACTTTCTCCTTCCTATTAGCAGAGCCCGGTTACGGTCTCAGTCACTGGGGAGACTGGAAAGTGAGTTTCTGAACAGAGCAGCAGCAGGAAGGAGTGGTATTCAATGATGAAATCCTGCTACAGGAGGCTAGTATTTAAACCTGCTTCACATGTAAAAAGGAGTTTTCTCCAAAGGCACAGCCAAGGTATAGAAGGGTGAGGGCTCCCTCTACATCTATTGGATGGAGTCACCTGTCTGTTCAGGGTTGGTGGTAGGGCAAGTAGGGAGGGAGAAGCCAGGCCTGGGGCAGCAGGAGGAGTAAGAGAGGGAAGTAGAAGGTGACAGGAGGGCTTGAGGAGGGCACAGCAGACTGACAGGGACAGGCTGAGAGCTCAGCCTTGGGATTTTGCATAGTGGTTCCATGGTAGACAGGGAATGTGGGATTCAGGCAGAGAGAGTACATTCCCTAGTAAACTGGGCTTATGAGACATCTATAGCTGCCTATATTAGTCAGGGTTCTCTAGAGTCACAGAATATATATATAGTCTCTATATAGTAGGGGAATTTGTTGCGGACTTACACTCTGTAGTCGAACTCCCCAACAATGGTCAGCAGCAGCTGTGAATAGAAATCCAAGGATCTAGAAGTTGCTCAGTCCCACAAGGAAGGCAGGCGAAGAAGAGAGAGAGAGAGAGTGAATCTTCCTTCTTCCAATGTCCTTATGTAGGTCTCCAGCAGAGGGTGTGGCCCAGATTAAAGGTGCGTGTCACCATGCCTGGATTTGGAACTTGCTTTGTCCCAGATGACCTTGAACTCAGAGATCTCCCTGTCTTAATCTTCTGGGATTCTTAGCCACTATGCCTTAAGATCTTCAAGCCAAGATCCAGGTCAGAGTTCATTCCAGATATAGTTGACAACCAGAAATAGCCACTACAGTGCCTAATGAGGGCCATGGATATCTTTAAAAATACTACAGTGGTTTTCTGCAAATAACTTAGTTTCTGTGAACTCATTATGCCTGTTGACTGACATGGATGATATTCTAAGCTTTATACTGTTCCAAGATGAGGCAGAAGAAAGAAGGGAGGGTGACCTCTTTAGAGATTTTGTTCTGTTGCTCTGTACCAGTCTCTCAAGAGGCCCTTGCAGTGGGTGCTGGAACACACAGGTTAGAAGAGCCCAGAACATACACCAACTCCATAAGGAATTAATCTTAGCAGCAGACTCCATAAATGAGGCATCAGTCTCTCCATCTATTGACAAACACATGAAGCCAACTGCTGGTTCTGAAGCAAATCCGAACTTGTTCCTGGGGGGACGTGCAGTGTCAGTCAGAGCTGCTGATTTGCATAGAGATCTCACCTTGCCATGTATGAGGCCTGTTCAACTTTAGCAGTGTTCATGGGGAAAACTTATCCCCCATAATTTTAAATCTCTTGCCTATACAGTAGGCTTTCACTACTGATTGAGTATCAATTTGTATGTCTGTCTAAACATTGAAAGGAAATTCTTTTATTGGCCCCTTGTGCTAAGAACAGAAGTATGGCTATATAGTCTTTGCAAGCTGATAAGGTTCAGTTTCTCCTCTCAGACTCTGATTCATCTGCAGCTATATGCCTTCTCCCCTCCCTTCTATCTTTGGTTTTAATTACTTTAGGGGACAATTGAACCATCACTTGACTGTTATTCCAAAATTCCCTTTGTCCATTTCCCAGGCAGGCAGTTGTTGAGGCACGATGAACCAAGCTATGGTAGCAGATGTCTCTGAAACACACCAGCTCCCTTGGCTATGGTAGTGAGGCACCAGGACTCAGGCGTAATGGCTCCTTTCAAGACAGACTGGTTCTTCCTAGGACAATCTCCCCAGGCATCAGAACATTTTTTCCTCTCTCTGGATGAGTGGCCTTTGCCATAAAACATGATAAAACACACACATGTGCGCACACACATACCTTCATTCTGCCTTCTTTCTTTCTCACATTGGCTGAGGAGCAGAGTAGAAGGGGCCTGCAGAGATGGAAAGGGGTATGACTTCACAGAGCCCAGCCTGGCTCCTCCCCTGCCTCTGCTTGTCTCAGAAAGGTGGGGTCCTGCCAGGGCTGGGACAGAACTGCTGCAGTCTCTGTTTGTACCCATCCCATTGATCCACAGGCCTTGCAGGTCAGAGGCCTCCCTTCTGAGGGAGTCCCGGGAGGACGTGGACTTCTGTACAGGGACGCCATTGTAGGCCTAGCCAGTGTGGCTCACGTTGAGTGTACGGGGGCAGGGCTTGAAGCCATGTGCTACATGTACCTGGGACGGTAGGTCTATTTCTCTACCTCTTTATTTTTTTTTTTAAGTTTTTAATTGTAATAGAATTATTTTACTTTCCCCTTTCCCCCTTCCAGCCCCTCCCAGCTACCCTCCCCTGAACCTCTCCGATGTCCCTCCTCAGGTTGATAGACTCTTTTTTCTTTATTATTTTTACATATACACACACATGGGTATGCATGTGCACAAACAATATAAATCCACCCGTTCAGTCCATCCTCACTGGTGGTGTGGAGAAGGAGAATTGTTCGTTCTCAGGGAAGTGCCCCTCATCGGTTGTCAACTGCAGAGCCATCAGCCTTGAAAACAGGTACACATCTCTCTGCCTCTTCAGGGAAAGTAGCCTATTGTTAACTTTCATAGAATGTTCGTAATATTTCACCTTTTTGCTTTCTCTCAGTGTGCCTCCTGGCAAACTTAAAATTCCATTTGTTGTCTGTCTTTTTCCATTGAAGTGTGTTGGTCTAAGGTTAACTATAGTCTGGGACAGTCTAGTGAACAAAATACTTTTTGAGACAAAGCTAGTTATGCTAGCCTCTAGTCCTCAATAAAAGGGGAATTTTCTCCAGGTACCCTTAAAAAAGAAATTACAATAAACTCAAGGAAGTAGTGAGAGCAAGCACATGTGCCTTTTATAAATATGTGCTTATGTAGCCATAGAAATGTGGACGTTACCTGGTATTTGAAATGAAAATGACTCAAATCTTAAACTGTAGACATTATTCTTTTTCTCTCTATCTCATTAGGGTGTATTATGAGAGAACTGTGAGAATTAATAGCTGTAATAAAATGTCCTGGTCTCTGGAGAGAAAGTGCATTTATTGTTGAAATAAAAATCTTGTTTAAATAAACATTTTTTATATACAGGAAGTAATTTTACTGATGGCTAGCTTATTACTCACTTTAAAGAGAGCAGTTTAGTTTGGGATTCCCCCAAATGATGCTCTTGACATCTGTGGAAAGTGACTGTCATCTCTGTTCCAATAATTCTGTGGCACGCTGGGGTAAATGGTGTGGCTTGCTACTCAGAGTGGGAGCACTCAATAAGGAGAACAGCGTTTTATATTAATGGCCAAATTTCACTTTTGAAAAAGATAAAACCTAACTGTCACCCAAAAGAGTAGTGAGCAGGCACTGAAGATTGATTGCTCAATTGTGAGCAGGTTGGAGGAGGCTGGGGGAGAGGTAGGGATGGAGTGGGAGCCTCATCAAGGATGAGCGTGTGCACCGAGAATGCTTTCCCAAGCTGCCCGTATGAACACGGTTGGTTAATCGCACTCAGCCTGCAGACTTTAGAATCTTTCCATTTCCCGAGGAGTCATTTGCTCATTCTCAGTCTTTTAACATCCAATTTGACAGGGCCTAGTCAGCAGTAATAGTAAGTCACAAAGGGTTGGGTTGCCTGACCATGCTCCCTTTGGCTTCCCTAGGCCCTCATTTCTGAATCCTGGCTGCTGTTCCCTGTGGAAGAGGCCCATCTTCCTCTGTGTGTGTGTGTGTGTGTGTGTGTGTGTGTGCACGTGTGTGCGCGCGTGTAGGTGTGTGTTTTCCCAGGAGTTCTCTTGTACTCTCAGGGGCCTTTAAAGCAGCACCTGAGGCTGCTGTCATTTCTCATCTTCCGTGCTCCATCCTCCCACTCCTTTCAGACCAGAGCAGACTAGCCCAGACCACTAACCCGGCCTGCCTGTCAGAGCTAAGTGGACCGGATGGGACACTTGGTGTGCTGTTTGCCTGACTTCTCATGGGGAAGGCTTGCTTTCTCAAATTTGTTTTAGTTGCTGGGTTTCCTTGACCAATGGTTAAAATGCACAGCAATCAAATTGGTGGGACCAACTTTAAATGTTTCTCTCTTGACACTTACTGTTTACAGAACTGTACCTGCATTTTGGGACCTAGAGGGCTGTCTTTTCTTGGCTCTCCTGCCTGCCCCTGAGGTGGCATCAGGAGTAGTTACGAGGAACCTAGCCTCCCACTCTCTGCAGGTGGTATAATTAAAGGGGTATGTTGGCATTGCAAGAGCAGCTTCACGCTAGTTCCCTACACCCTAACTCTACCCCTAACTACTGGACACCTCAGGTCGCCCATTTATAGAACTTCTGGAGCCATCCCAGCCCACCTGCCTCTAGGCTCTGGTCTTTACATGTTTTGCAAGGAACACTAATGTGCAGAGTAGGCTATTTCTCAGCCTCCATTATAGAATAACTCTTTGAAGAATTTATTCACAGTAAATACAATGCCCATTTGCCCAAGGATATTTTTGGTCTCTGAAAGAAGCTAGCCTTCCTTTAAAAGGGCACCCCAAACCTTCTTCAGCCATTATGTAAAAGTGGACTTACTTAAGCTACTTTAAGAACAAATCAACAAACCCCCCGCTGTCCAGTAAGTTTGAAAAAGAAAACATGTTCCTTCTAGCCAGTTTCCATCTCCTTTTACCTCATGTACCAGATCCAATTTATAATACTGCTGTGCATTTGCTGTAAAAGTGTCCCTGGGGAACCTGGCTTTGACAAAGGGCTGAAGCAGCTGGAGAGGATTTACCAAGCTGCCTTCACACCAGGACCCAGGGCAGGGAGGGCAGTGCTTTCATGTGTGTGAGAATATGTGCTCTTAATGCTGGAGAACAGTATAGGATATGGACAGCTGAGAATCCTTCAGCCTTAATAGCAGTTTTAATTCTACGATATATTAGGCTAACTGATTAGAAGATTTTTTTTTCACTTTTTTTTCTGTCTAAACTTTTTTAAAAAATATTTTATTTATTTACATTCCAGTCATTGCCCCTCCCCCTCTCACAGTTCCTCATGGCATTCCTCCTTCCCTTTGCCTCCAAGAGCCTGCTCTTTCCCCCCACCTCCACCCTGTTCCCTGGGACCTCAAGTCTCTCAAGGATTAAGCTCATCTTCTCCCACTGAGGCCAGCCTTGGCAGACCTCGGCTGTATATGTACCAGGGGCCTTGGACCCTGCTCCTGGTTGGTGGCTCAGTCTCTGGGAGCTCCCAGGGTTCTGGATTAGCTGAGACTGCTGGCCTTCCTATGGAGTCACCTTCCTCTTCAGCTTCTTCAATCTTTCCCCTAATTTAATCATAGAGGTCTCTGACCTCAGTCCAATGGTTGGGTATAAGTATCTGCTTCTGTCTCAGTCAGCAGCAGGTAGGGCCTCTCAGAGGATAGCCATACTAGGCTCCTGTCTATAAGCACATCATAGCATCAGTAATAGTGTTACACCTTGGTGCACCCACCATGAGATGGATCCAAGTTGGGCTGGTCATTGGGTTGTCTTTCCGTCAGTCTCTTCTCCATTTTTGTCCCTGCAGTTCTTTTAGGAACAATTCTGGGTCAGAAATTTTGACTGTGGGTTAGTAACTCAGTCTCTCCACTTGAGGCCCTGTCTATCTACTGAGAGGTGGACTCTTTGAGTTCCCTTTCCCCAATGTTGGGCATTTTGGCTAAGGTCACCCCCACTGAGTTCTGAGAGTCTCTTACCTTCTGGGTCTCTGGTACTTTCTAGAGGGTCCCCCCACCTCCTACTCCCTGAGGTTGCATGTTTCCATTCATTTTCCTGGCTCTCTGTGTTTCTCTCCTGTCCCTCCCCCCTCCGCCCCTGTACCTGATCCTGTTCCCCATTTCCCCTCTCCCTCTCCCCTCCCACTCAGATTCGATTCCTCACTCCCTCTACCTCTGTGATTATTTTTGTACTGGCTGGTTTTGTGTGTCAACTTGACACAAGCTGGAGTTATCACAGAGAAAGGAGCTTCAGTTGGGGAAGTGCCTTCATGAGATCCAACTGTGGGGCATTTTCTCAATTAGTGATCAAGGGGGGAGGGCCCCTTGTGAGTGGTGCCATCCCTGGGCTGGTAGTCTTGGGTTCTAGAGAGTAGCAAGCCAAGGGAAGCAAGCCAGTAAGAAACATCCCTCCATGGCCTCTGCATCAGCTCCTGCTTCCTAACCTGCTTGAGTTCCAGTCCTGACTTCCTTTGGTGACCAACAGCAATGTGGAAGGTGTAAGCTGAATAAACCCTTTCCTCCTCTACTTGCTTCTTGGCCATGATATTTGTGCAGGAATAGAAACTCTAACTAAGACAATTTTCTTCTCCCTTCTAAGTGGGATTGAAGTATCCTCACTTGGGCCTTTCTGCTTGTTATACTTCTTACAGTCTGTGAGTTGTACCCTAGGTATTCTGTACTTTTTTGCTAATAACCACTTATCAGTGAGTACATACCATGCATGGCCTTTTGGGTCTGAGTTACCTCACTCAGGATCATATTTTCTAGTTCCGTCCATTTGGCATTCATGATGTCCTCATTTTTAATAGCTGAATAGTATTCCATTGTGTAAATGAAACACATTTTTCATATCCATTCTTCAGTTGAGCGGCATCTGGGTTGTTTCAAGTTTCTGACTATTACAAATAAGGCCACTATGAACATAGTGGAGCATGTGTCCTTGTGGTATGGTGGCACCTCTTTTGGGTATATGCCCAAGAGTGGTATAGCTGGGTCTTCAGGTAGAACTATTTCCAATTTTCTGAGGAACCTCCAGATTGATTTCCAAAGTGGTTGTACCAGTTTGCAATCCTACCAGCAATGGAGGAGTGTTCCTCTTTCTCCACATTCTTGCTAGCATGTGGTGTCACTTTAGTTTCTGATCTTAGCCATTCTGATTGGTATAGGGTAGAATCTCAGGGTGGTTTTGATTTGTATTTCTCTGAAGACTAAAGACTTTGAACGTTTCTTTACGTGCTTCTTGGTCATTTGAGATTCCTCTGTTGTGAATTCTCGGTTTAGCTGTGTGTCCCATTTTTAATTGAGTTATTTGGGGGTTTGGAGGTTAACTTCTTGAGTTATTTATATATTTTGGATACTAGCCCTCTGTCAGATATTGTATCTTCTATAGGGCTGAATTAGTTTGCCTATGTTTTCCTGTATTTCTTTAAGGGAGTTATTTATTCCTACTTAAAGGCCTCTGTCATCTTCATGAGATGGGATTTTTTGGTCATTATTTTGCTTTTCAGGTGTGTTAGGATATCCAGGGTTTTCTGTGGTGGGAGAACTGTGTTCTGATGATGCTGAAGTGCATTGAGTTCTGTCCCTTATGATCTTGCAATTGCCTCTTGCCATCTGGCTATCTCCGTTGTTAACTGGCCTGGGTGTCTCTGACTGGGGCCAGCCTCCTTGGAGGCAGGTGAAGCTCTGTGACTTGGATTAGAGCCAGTCTCCTTGAAGGCAGGCAATGCTGTCTCTGGTTAGGGTGGGCCTCCTGTGTCTCTGGTTAGAGCAGGCCTCTTGTGTCCCTGGTTACTGTGGACATCATGGGAGGCAGACAGGCTGTAGGGTGTGAGCAGGTATTGCAGACCCAATTTGATTACTTTTAAGGGTATAGCATTTTCACTTTCATTATGAAAAGGTCAAGTCTATAGTGTCCAACTTGAGACACTTGGAGTATGAAAAGGACAATAAGTGTAAATGTTTTCCTGCACAAACAAGAGCATATAGATACCCTAATTCTGGGGTTTGCTTTGGGTTATTTATCTTCAAATCATCACCTTTGATGGAACTGAGAGAGTGAATACTGTATCATATAGTCAGGAACTTTTCTATTGAAATTGGGCAAGTTCAGATTTGTGAAGGAAGTCTTTATGATGGTCACTTCATAAAATAATAAAATTTTGATAAAACACAGAAAACAATATGTTGAGAATCTGTTAGATATCTGACATTTTTTTTTCTGTATGGCCAGCATTTGAAAGTTTGGCCCTTACTGATTTTGCTGTGAATTTAAATAAAAGTAAGCCACTTGTTTGAAATTATCTCAGAAAATGACAAATGTCACCTGAATCTTTAATAATTGATTTATCATTATATGAATGATCTCTCTCATAAAACTATGTCACAGGAAAGAGAATTTTGGTCAAAAAGATAAGCTCTATAAGATGTAAAAGGAAGACACCTTAATACTGCTAACTTGCATTAGCCTTAGCAACTGCTGCATTGCTAAGATTTGACAGGAGCCTGGGAGCTACAAGAAGAACACCACTGTTTGATTTCTCATATGTAGTCCTTCAGCATAGTTGGATAAAAGTGGCAACTATTATGTTGTGACTGTGACATGACTTCTGTCCTTGGACGGTAGATAGTACCACCAAAGCCATGTGAACTCCTGTGTGGTGGCTGAGAGGAATCCCATGACTTGAAAGTCATGAGCCTGTTTTCACTGCATCCTTTGGTCATTTGAGAGTTAAATATAGTAATGAGGTGTTTTTTTTCCTTCAGCTGTGGCATAGTTTTGCTGGGTACAATAGTCTAGACTTGCAGTCTTTGTTAGAACTTAGAGTGCATTGCTCCAGGGGCTTCTGGCATTCAGAGTTCCCACTGAGAAATAAGCTGTTATTCTGATGGGTATTCCTTTGTATGTGACTTGTATTTTTTTCTCTTGCAGTTTTCAATACACTTTCTTTGTTCTGCATATTTAATGTTCTAACCATGATATGCCATGGGGATTTTCTTTTTTGGTATTGTCTATTTGTTCAGTGAGCTTTTTGTATCTGTATAGACATGTCTTTCCTTAGTTTGGGGAACTTTTCTTACAGGATTTTGTTAAAGATCTGGTCTATGCTGTTGACCTGGGGTTATTCTCCCTCTTCTATGCTTATAATTCAAAGGTTTAGTCTTTTGATGGTGTCCTACATTTCATGCATGTTCCTTTCTTGTGCTTTACATTTTTTTTCATATTCTTTACTTATTTGGTCTAGACCTAGTTTATCTTTGAGTCTTGTATTCTACCTTCTGCTTAGCTCATTGTACTTGTAAGGGTTTCCCCTGAATTTTATAATTGGAATATTGAGGTTTTCAGTTCCACCTTCATTTCATGTCAGCTCATGTTCTTTTCAGTTTTTCTGTCTCCATATTGAATTTAAGATTATTGTCATTTCATTCAGATGTGTATTTGTATTTTTTGGTCATCAGTCAGGCATTTATTACTATCTTCTTGGAGTTCACTGAAGAATTTGTTTGTGTTTTTAAATTCCTTGAATTCTTTGATAATGTTTATGATCATTCTTGAAAATTCTATGTCATGGGGTTCTTCTAGTAGTTCTCACTAGAGAACACTTTTATGGGACCAATGAGTAGCTCAGTTTTTGCATCTATGGCTCACAGAATCTCACAGAAGAGGAAAAAAGATGGTAAGAGCCAGAATACCAGGAGGTTCTCCTTTGAGACAGTCTCTCCTAGAAATGGCTGCATAAACATGAACAATGACAATATCAATAGACGTTCAAAGATGGGGGAAAATCTCATGGGATTTATCCTTACACAATGAACTATAGGCAACTGATGATAAGAGGTTGGAGGGGGAGAGAGAGGGAGGGAGAGAGAGAGAGAGAAAAGAAGGGGTTGGAGGGAGAGGACATGGGAGGAGTGAGGAGGAAAGGGAAAGGGAGAAAGGGAAAGGGGGAAGTGTGTTTTTGTAGGGTTGTTGGCCTGCATCTGCTTCACCACTGGGCATGGCCGCTTGGGGAGGCAGAACTCGGGAATTTTGTCTGCCCTTATCCAGTGCTGCCAGGGTGGATGCTGGGCCATTGGGAAGTGCTGAGCATAGCTCTGGGGTAGGAAAGTGCCGCCTTAGGTGTGGGAAAGCCCTGGAGCTGGTTCAGGGGTTCCCTGGGCCTGTGAGGAGGCCAGGGCAGTGGGGTTCTCAAGGCTCTTGGACATCCAGGCTCTTCTGGGAGTCCGAGGGCTGGGGACAGAGTCTAGTCTAGCACAGGGTCAGGATACAACCCCCCCCCCCCCGCCCGTCTCATGATGATAGTTGCAAGCTTGGTGGCAGTTGTGGCTGAGAGCCCAGAGAGGCCTTTTACAGTGCTGCTCTGTGGGCAAAGGCCTTCTCCATGGCTCCCTACAGCCCATCTCAATAAAAAGAGACAGCCTGTGGTTCCAAAGAGTTTATTGTCATGGAGGAAAATGGATGTGTATACAACCATCCCCCACTTCTCTGGGTGGGCCTGAGATTAAATACCTTTTGCAGGGCGGAAGCTGCAAGGGTTATTGGAGGGCTTCTAGGTACCTCATTAGTGTGGAGAACTCTGTCTTGAGCCTACTTGACTGTGGTCATGTCTTTTTTCCTATTGTCTTGGTCTGAGATGATAGGGATGCCTCATCTACGTGTGGAAGGGCTTGGGAGTTGCCCTTATGTGACTGATTGCCACAAATCTATGGGAAGCTGTGGCTATGTGTCCGACCTGTGCCAGGAGCAGGAGAAACTCCTATAGTCCCTTCAGGGTCTCTAGGGCTTCTAGCTGGACCGTACCAGGCTCCCTCTCACAGTCCACTGCCCCACATGTTTTAGTTTAAGATGTATTAAAAATGTTGAGATATTCACTTCGTTGGATAAATATTATTTTATTCCTACACACATTGAGCTTTCAGGTACATTACAGGGAATCCATTTAGTTCTTTTAGTTTTTAGAATTTATATTTTATTTTTATGTGATGTGTGAGTGCCTGCATTTATTTTTAGGCCCTGTGTGTGTCTGGTGACTTCAGAGGTGAGAAGAGACCATCAGATCCCCTGGAACTAGAGTTACAGGTGGTTTTAAGTGACCCAATATAGATGCTGGGAGCTACTTTGGGTCTTTTTATGAGCAGCATACATTCTTTTTTTTTTTTTAAATTTTATTTTTTTTTATTTTTTTTAATTTACATTCCAAATCACTTCCCCTTTCCCGTTTCCTCCCTCCCCGAAAGTCCCATAAGCCCCCTTCCCTCCCTCTTTTCTCCGTTCAACCCCCTCTCATTACTCTGTCCTGGCGTTCCCCTACATCCAGTCTTTCCAGGACCAGGGGTCTCTCCTTCCATCTTTTTAGAAATCTATTGATATGCTGATTGTGTCTAGGGTATTCTGAGATTCTGGGTCAATATCCCCTTATCAGTGACTTCATACCATGTGTGATCTTTTGTGATTGGGTTACCTCACTAAGGATGATATTTTCAAGTTCTGACCATTTGCCTAGGAATTTCGTGAATTCATTGTTTTTAATTGCAGAGTAGTATTCCATTGTGTAAATATACCACATCTTCTGAATCCATTCCTCCGTTGAGGGACATCTGGGTTCTTTCCAGCTTCTGGCTATTATAAATAAGGCTGCTATGAATATAGTGGAGCATGTGTCCTTATTGCATGCAGGTAAAGTCTCTGGGTATATGCCCAGGAGTGGTATAGCCGGATCCTCCGGAAGTGTCATGCCCAGTTTTCTGAGGAGCCGCCAGACTGCTTTCCAGAGTGGTTGTACCAGCCTGCAATTCCACCAGCAGTGGAGGAGTGTTCCTCTTTCTCCACATCCTCGCCAACAACTGCTGTCTCCTGTGTTTTTGATCTTAGCCATCCTGACTGGTGTGAGATGGAATCTCAGGGTTGTTTTGATTTGCATTTCCCTAATGACTAAGGATGATGAACATCTCTTTAGGTGCTTCTCAGCCATTAGATATTCTTCAGGTGAGAACTCTTTGTGGAGCTCTGTACCCCATTTTTTAATAGGGTTACTTGCCTCTCTGGAGTTTAACTTCTTGAGTTCTTTGTATATCTTGGATATTAGCCCTCTGTCGGATGTAAGGTTGGTAAAGATCATTTCCCAGTTAGTTGGTTGCCGCTTTGTCTTTTTGACGGTGTCTTTTGCCTTGCAAAAACTTTGTAATTTAATGAGGTCCCATTTGTCTATTCTTGATCTTAGAGTATAAGCTATTGGAGTTCTGTTCAGGAAATTCTCCCCTGTGCCCATATGTTCAAGGTTCTTCCCTAGTTTCCCTTCTATTAGTTTCAGTGTGTCTGGTTTTATGTGGAGATCTTTGATCCACTTAGAATTGAGCTTAGTGCAAGGAGATAAGGATGGGTCAATTTGCATTCTTCTGCATGTTGACCTCCAGCTGAGCCAGCACCATTTGTTGAAAAGGCTATCTTTTTTCCACTGGATGGTTTTAGCTCCTTTGTCAAAGATCAAGTGACCATAGGAGTGTGGATTCATTTCTGGGTCTTCAATTCTGTTCCATTGATCTACATGTCTGTTACTGTACCAATACCATGCAGTTTTTAACACTATTGCTCTGTAGTACAGCTTGAGGTCCGGGATACTGATTCCCCCAGAGGTTCTTTTACTCTTGAGAATAGTTTTAGCTATTCTGGGTTTTCTGTTATTCCAGATGAATTTTTGAATTGCTCTTTCTAACTCTATGAAGAATTGAGTTGGGATTTTGATGGGGATTGCATTGAATCTGTGTATTACTTTTGGTAAGATGCTCATTTTTACTATATTAATCCTGCCAATCCATGAGCATGGCAGATTTTTCCATCTTCCGAGGTCTTCTTCAATTTCTTTCTTCAGAGACTTGAAGTTCTTGTCATACAGATCTTTCACTTGTTTGGTTAGCGTCACGCCAAGATACTTAATATGGTTTGTGGCTATCGTAAAGGGTATTATTTCTCTTACTTCTTTCTCAGCCTGCTTATCCTTTGAGTATAGGAAGGCTTCTGACTTGCTTGAGTTGATTTTATATCCGGCCACTTTGCTGAAGTCGTTTATCAGCTGTAGGAGTTCTCTGGTGGAGTTCTTTGGGTCGCTTATGTATACTATCATATCGTCTGCAAATAGTGATAGTTTGACTTCTTCCTTTCCAATTTGTATCCCTTTGACCTCTTTTTCTTGTCTAATTGCTCTAGCTAGAACTTCAAGTACTATATTGAAAAGATATGGAGAGAGAGGGCAGCCTTGTCTAGTCCCTGATTTTAGTGGGATTGCTTCAAGTTTCTCTCCGTTTAGATTGATGCTGGCTACTGGTTTGCTGTAAATTGCTTTTACTATGTTTAGATATGGGCCTTGAATTCCTGATCTTTCCAAGACCTTTAGCATGAAAGGATGCTGAATTTTGTCAAATGCTTTCTCAGCATCTAATGAGATGACCATGTGGTTTTTTTCTTTGAGATTGTTTATGTAGTGGATTACATTGATGGATTTCCTTATATTGAACCATCCCTGCATCCCTGGGATGAAGCCTACTTGATCGTGGTGAATGATCGTTTTGATGTGTTCTTGGATTCGGTTGGCAAGAATTTTATTGAGTATTTTTGCATCGATATTCATAAGAGAGATTGGCCTGAGATTCTCTTTCTTTGTCGGATCTTTGTGTGCTTTTGGTATTAGTGTAATTGTGGCTTCATAGAACGAGTTGGGTAGTGTTCCTTCTGTTTCTATTTTGTGGAACAGTTTGAAGAGTATTGGTGTTAGGTCTTCTTTGAAGGTCTGATAGAATTCTGCACTAAAACCATCTGGACCTGTGCTTTTTTTGGTTGGAAGACTTCCAATGACAACTTCTATTTCTTCAGGGGTTATAGGACGGTTTAGATGGTCTATTTGATCCTGATTTAATTTTGGTACTTGGTATCTGTCAAGGAAATTGTCCATTTCCTCAAGATTTTCTAGTTGTGTTGAATACAGGTTTTTGTAGTAGGATCTGATGATTTTTTGAATTTCCTCAGTTTCTGTTGTTATCTCTCCCTTTTCGTTTCTGATTTTATTAATTTGGATACTATCTCTGTGCCCTCTGGTTAGTCTGGCTAAGGGCTTATCTATCTTGTTGATTTTCTCAAAGAACCAACTCCTCGTTTTGTTGATTCTTTGTATGGTTTTATTTGTTTCTACTTGATTGATTTCAGCCCTGAGTTTGATGATTTCCTGCCTTCTACTCCTCTTTGGTGTATTTGCTTCTTTTTGTTCCAGGGCTTTCAGGTGTGCCATTAAGCTGTTAGTGTATGCTGTCTCCCGTTTCTTTTTGGCGGCACTCAGGGCTATGAATTTTCCTCTTAGCACTGCTTTCATTGTGTCCCATAAGTTAGGGTATGTTGTGCCTTCATTTTCATTAACTTTCAAAAAGTCTTTGATTTCTTTCTTTATTTCCACCTTGACCAAGTTATCATTGAGTAGAGCATTGTTCAGCCTCCATGTGTACGTGGGTTTTCTTTTGTTTTTGTTGCCATTGAAGACCACCCTTATTCCATAGTGATCTGATAGGAGGCATGGGATTATTTCTATCTTCTTGTATCTGTTGAGGTCTGATTTGTGACCAATTATATGGTCAATTTTGGAGAAGGTACCATGAGGAGCTGAGAAGAAGGTGTATTCTTTAGCTCTAGGATGAAATGTTCTATATATATCAGTTAGTTCCATTTGGTCCAAGGCTTCAATTAGATTCACTGTGTCCCTGTTTAGTTTCTGCTTTCCTGAACGATCCATTTCAGAGAGCGGGGTGTTGAAGTCACCCACTATTATTGTGTGCGGTGCGATGTGTGCTTTGAGTTTTAGTAAAGTTTCTTTTACGAATGAGGGTGCCCTTGCATTTGGAGCATAGATATTCAGAATTGAGAGTTCTTGATGGTGGATTTTTCCCTTGATCAGTATGTAGTGTCCTTCTCTGTCTTTTTTGATGACTTTGGGTTGAAAATCAATTTTATCCGATATTAGGATGGCTACTCCACCTCGTTTCTTGTGGCCATTTGCTTGTAAAATTGTTTTCCAGCCTTTTACTCTGAGGTAGTGTTTGTCTTTGACACTGAGGTGCGTTTCCTGCATGCAGCAAAATGCTGGGTCCTGTTTACGTATCCAGTCTGCTAGTCTATGTCTTTTAATTGGGGAATTGAGACCATTGATATTAAGAGAGATTAAGGCATAGTGATTATTGCTATCTGCCATTCTTGACGCTATCTTTATGTTTGAGTGGTTATCTACTTTTGGGTTTGATTCAAGAAGGTTATTATCTCATTTTTTCCAGGGTGTTGTTTCTCTCCCTGTATTGGAGGTTTCCACCTATTATCCGTTGCAGGGCTGGATTTGTGGAAAGATATTGTGAAAATTTGGTTTTATCATGGAATATCTTGGTCTCTCCATCTATGGTGATTGAGAGTTTTGCTGGGTATAGTAGTCTAGGCTGGCATTTGTGCTGTCTTAGTGTCTGCATGAGATCTGCCCAGGATCTTCTGGCTTTCATAGTCTCTGGTGAGAAGTCTGATGTGATTCGGATAGGTCTTCCTTTGTATGTTACTTGGCCCTTTTCTCTTACTGCATTTAGTATTCTTTCTTTGTTTAGAACATTCGGTGTTTTGATTATTATGTGACGGGAGGTATTTCTGTTCTGATCCAGTCTGTTTGGAGTTCTGTAGGCTTCTTGTATGTTCATCGGCATCTCTCTCTTTAAGTTAGGGAAGTTTTCCTCCATAATTTTGTTGAAGATGTTTACTGGCCCTTTAAGTTGCAAATCTTCACTCTCATCTATACCTATAATCCTTAGGTTTGGTCTTCTCATTGTGTCCTGGATTTCCTGGATGTTTTGGGTTACGCGTTTTTTGCATTTTGCATTTTCTTTGACTGTTGAGTCGATGCTTTCTATGGAATCTTCAGCACCTGAGATTCTTTCTTCCATCTCTTGTATTCTATTGTTGATGTTTGCATCTATGACTCCTGATTTCTTCCCAAGGTTTTCTATCTCCAAAGTTGTCTCCCTTTGTGATTTCTTAGTTGTTTCTACTTCCTTTTTTAGTTCCTGGATGGATTTGCTGAGATCCTTCACTTGTTTGTTTGTATTTTCCTGTATTTCTTTAAGGTATTTTTGCATTACCTCTTTCAGGATTTCTTCCTGATGACCCACGTTCTCCTGCATTTCTCTGAGCGATTTTTGTGTTTCCTCCTCATGGGATTCCATCTGTTGATCCATCGTCTCCTGCATTTCTTTAAGCAGTTCTCGTGTTTCCTTTGTAAGGGCATCTAACCGTTGATTCATTTCTTTAAGCAATTTTTGTGTTGCCTCCTTATGGGCATCCGTCTGTTGACCCATATTCTTCTGCATTTGTTTATGCAAATTTTGTGATTCCTTTGTGAGTGCATCTACCCGTTGATTCATCTCGTTAAGCGATTTTTGTGTTGTCTCCTTGTGCGCCTCCATCTTTTGATCCATGTTCTCCCGCATTTCTCTAAGCGATTTTTGTGTTTCCTTTGTAAGGGCTTCTAACCGTTGATTCATGGTCTCCTGTAACTCTTTATGAGATTTATTTGTGTCCTTCTTGTGATCCTCTAATAGCATCATGAGAAGTGATTTTAAATCCAGATCTTGTCTTTCGGGTGTGGTGGGGTATCCAGGACTTGCTGCTGTTGGAGAGTTGGGTTCGGATGGTCCCACATTACTTTGATTACTGTTAGTAACATTCCTACGTTTGCCTTTTGCCATCTGGATACCTCTGGTGTTAGTTGGTCCTGCTGCCACTGGCTGTTGGTTGGACCTCCTGTGAGCCTGCAAAGCTATTTCTGCCCCCCCTGGATTACCAGGATTCCCCTGGCACCGATTTCTGGGGCCTGCCTGCTCCTGAGTGACTTTGGAGCCCTAATGTGCTTTGCCCCAAGTGATCTTATATTGGGGAGGCCTTGCACATCTAAAGGCTCAGCCTAGTGGATTCCTGGAGCAGAGGTCGCCAAAGGGAGGCTGGCAGGCTCCTGCCCTGTGCAGGGGTGTGTGATCTCTCCTGGGGGGGGGGGAGGGGGCGTCCCTCTGCCAGGCAGAAGTCCCACAGCAGATCTGGCGCGCTGGTCACTGCAGATCAGCCCAGCACCTGGGAGCAGGTTACACACAAGCTGCCTGAACCCGAAGCGATATTATGCCTGTCTGTCTCTGAGCCTGGTGGTCCCAACTACCTGGTCACTGGAGCAAAGATGGCGGAGGGCACTCTCCGTGGCGCTGCTCACCCTGTGGTCACGATGGCCCGCCGATCTGGCACCCAGACGACCACAGCGCCAACCCGCCCTCGGGCACAGACGGAAGCCCCAACAGGCCGTGTCCCAAGTGATGTTATATCGGGGGGGGGGGAGAGCCTGGGTACCGGTCTCTCCAGCGCAGTCCGCGGGAACAGAGGTCGCGGAAGGGAAGCTGGCAGGCTCCCTCCCTGCGCGGGGTCCCTCCACCAGGCAGAAGGTCCCACCGCGGAACTGGCGCGCTGGTTACTGCAGATCAGCCCAGCACCTGGGAGCAGGTTACACACAAGCTGCCTGAAACCGAAGCGATATTATGCCTGTCTGTCTCTGAGCCTGGCGGTCCCAACTACCTGGTCACTGGAGCAAAGATGGCGGAGAGCAGCAGCATACATTCTTAACTGCTGAGCCATCCTTCTAAGATCTTCTTAATGAATTATTAGCTGAGTTCAGAGCAGGCTCAGTAGTGTTGTTTGCTGCTAGTGAGATTCAGTAGTGTCTATTGAATCCCATGTCCTGAGAGATGTGGGGCATGGTTCTCCTGTGGCTCAGGGAACGGACACTATCCCCATCACTATGAAAGCCCCAGGCATTGCACACTAATCCCTTTGCGTGGTTTTCCCCATGGCTGGGGTAGCTTTCTTATCCAGCTGCCTTGATCAGCACTTGGTCACTGCCCTCAGTCTTCTGCATGTCTCCAGGGGTCTCCAGTGTAGCTTTTTCTGTTCAATGCTTGCTCCTCAGTTTGCTAGCTGCATTGGCCTTCAAAACACTCAGCTCTGTCTCTACTGAGGACACTCTGCAGGCTTCACCTCAGACCTCTCTGTGGTGGGGTGACAGCAGCTGCAAGTTCTCCATTGGCAGTCAGCTGCAGCTGCCACCAAGCTTCCCCGGCTGTTTCCTGGCTTGATTCTCTGATGTCTAGTGTCTGAAAAATGGTTGCTTCTTAAATATTTTTTCCTCTCTTTAAAAATGTTTAGGTATAAGAGTGAATTTGTTTGTTATTCTATCTTGGACAAAAGCACAAGTCTCAAGACAGCGTTTTTGTTGTTACTGTTGTGTTAATTGGGACCTGTTTTTTTGCAGGCTGTCCTCAGCTTGCTCACAGTGTACCTTCAGGTTAGGGACTTACAGAGTCCTGTTTGTTTCTGGATTTGAAGTTCTTCCACCCTTTATGATATTTCTTTAGGATTAAACCTTCTTTAACAAAGTAGTTTCTGGGTATGGTGGCACATGTCTTTTATGCCAGCAGAGGCAGGTGGATCTCTATGAGTTCAAGGCCAGCCTGGTCTATATAGCAAGTTCCAGGAAAGCCAAGGCTACATAGTGAGACCCTATCTCAAAATAACAAACAAACAAACAAACAAAAAAACAATAACAGAACAACCACAACTAAACAAGGCAGTTCTTTTTTTATTTTATTTTATTTTTTTAATTTACATTCCAAATCACTTCCCCTATCCCATTTCCTCCCTCCCCGAAAGTCCCATAAGCCCCCTTCCCTCCCTCTTTTCTCCATTCAACCCCCTCTCGTTACTCTGTCCTGGCGTTCCCCTACACCCAGTAACAAGGCAGTTCAAATAGAATTCCCTGTGCAACTTGTCATCAGCTCATTAGGAACTTCAGCAGTCAATGGTCCATTGACTGGTAGTCATTCATCTCTGTTTCACAGTATTGAGTTTTGGTTTCAAAAACTTCCCGAGTTAGGGCTGATGTTTGTACTTTTTTCATTGAGATTAGTAGAAGAATAGTAATAATATTCCCTAAAACACTGCAAGTACATTTTGTCTTTATGGTTACAGGATGAGAGGAAATCATTTTGATAAGCACTGTCTTAGTCCATTTTGTATTATATAACAATTACTGTGGCTAGATGCTCAACATTGGAGGAAGGAAGTCCTTTTCAGCTTCTGACATGGGCCCTCTGGTTATGTTACAGCATGGTTGTTAACTTTGCACAGTGGGAACAACTACAAGAGCCATTGGTGGGTGTAGAAGGAAGAGGTTACAAGGTGAGAGTGGGAGTAAAAGAAAGAACAGAGAAAGTAGAGTTTGTCTCATGATGGTCCATCCTCACACTTTCGCTTTAATGCGAAAAGAAACATCAGAGGAGGCTAAAGTCAAACCAAGATGGGCCAAAGCAGTTTGACGGTTCTATTTTGATGGTAGAAGTCACCATAATTTAAAACTTGAAACTCTGGGATTTTCTGTGGATTCAATCTATAAGATGACAACTAATAAAAGCTGCTAAAACCAGCATTAAAGTTCCTTGAGCTCCGGAATTGGTGGTTTCCTCAGCAGCTCTGAGGCCTGGGGCGGCAGGCTGTCATTGCAGGCTCTCTGCTCTTCTTCTTCTCTGCTGTGTCCTGGCGACTCTGCTCCGGTCGCTGCGTGTCTGCCGTCTGTCGTTAGCACTGACTTGTCTGGTTGAATTCATATCATGTTCACAACATACGTTGTGTAATTTGGGGCTGGGCCTCTCTCCTGAACCTTAGGTTTGTGCTAAGGAAAGGCCATGTGCTTGTTGCTTACCAAGTGGTCCCCTCAAACCGATGGCTTGGGCCTTGGCATCCACTGAGCTCCAGCATCCATCAATGGCATCTTCTCTGTCAATTTTCAGAACCATGTGTCTTCTCAAGGGGACTCGTGGGTCTTTTCACTCCATTCAAACAAACGTTGGTTTGGCAGCTGAGCTCTCTATAACCCAGAAACATTTTGACTCTGTTCTTAAAAACAAAGTTCCTTGTGCCCAGAATGGGAAAACCATGTTTTAAGACTGAGAAAGGAATCACCTCCCAGGTCTGTCCAGAATCTGGTCTATGGCCTGTATTGCTGCTGGGATTATTTATGGCAGTGTGTCACACCTTTCCCTCCAGGGTCACATGTGACTCTTGGGCACTTGTGTGGCTAGTCTCTCCTTGCTGGGGAGGCTTGTGGGCATACCCTTCCAGTCTGCATCTTGACTTCTGGAAAGATCAGGTCTGATCCCTTGGGTCACCACTCGTCCTCTGAAAGGCTTTTAGCAAGGAGCCACCACAGTCTCCTAAAAGTAAGCCAACTGGCCAGCATGGGATTCTGTAACTGCCAGTTTAGGGGAAAGAGCAGTTCATTTCTATGTTGAAATTGGTTTAGCTGTTGTCAAAATTTCCTGTTACTTAATCATCTGGACTCTTCCCTCTGAAAATGCAGAGCTGGACTAAATGTAAACTATCTAGAAGCTTTAAACAATTGCTCATGCCTATTGATTCAAAACCCACTCTGGGCCTCTGGGGTGCCACTGGAAGCAGAGAAATTAGCATGGCATTCTTTAAACTGGGGAGAAAATATGTTTGCTAGTCGGAATTAGTGATGTGGAAAGCAAAGGAGCTGGGAGAATATAAACAAAAGGCGACATCTGTTTGCAGTCAGTGGGTCATCTTTGTAAGCCTCACAAGAAACAACCAAGAAACTGAAGGGAAAGAACAATCAGGGTCTCAGTTTAAGCCTTGAACTAGACTTTTCTTCTATAAAGATTTTATACATTATTTATTTAGTGCATGGAAGCATGCGTGTGTGTGTGTGTTGTAGTAGCTAGTTCTTCCAATTATGTGGGATACAAGGACTAAACTTGGGTCATCAGGTTTAACAGCAAATGCCTTTACTATTGAGCTATCTTGCTGGCCTCAGGTTAGACACAGCCTATTATCTTCTATTTTGTGTTTATTGGAAAATATTCAGAGAGGAGGGGCATGCATAGACTGGGAAGATGGCTTAGTTGGGAAAGCACCTGTCGTACAGGCTTGCCAGTGGCATTGTCATTTGTCTGCAACCTCAGTGCTTTGGAGATGGAAACATGCAAATCTCTAGAGATCATTGGCTCACCAACCTAGCTAAATTAGTGAGCTCTGGGTTCAATGAGAGACCCTGTCTCAAAAAATAAAGTTCAGAGTGATTGGTGAAGATGACTAATATTAACCTCTGGCCATTTTGTGTACACACACGTACCCAAGTAAGTGAATTCCCTCCACTTGTATGCATACAGGCACACATACACACATTTAAAAAGAGGGATGAGCTTAGAAAACTTGAGTAATATATTTCTATAGGTAGTTACATGATATGAAAACTAGAAATTCATAGCTTTTAATTAGTGAGGTGAAGGGAATTGGAGACCTTCATGTTCTTTGGAAAAATTTGCTGGGGTCCACAATTATAGAGTGGTGTTCTCTCCTGGTGACACTGACCTTCAATGGCTGGTATGGTAGAGGCACTTGCCCCTGAAGGTGCTGCCACGTGGTAGACCTTGATTCATCTTTTAAGGCAGTCACATGGTCCTTGTCCTTCCTAACCTGTTTGTTTGTTTGTATGTTTATTTGTTGTGCTGGGGACTGAAGCCAGAGTGGTGCCTGTAGATAAGCCCTCAGTTTGGAATATGGTCTTAAGCAGCCCAGAATAGTTTGTCACTTAAGATCCTTCTGCTTCTACCTCCAGATGGCTGGACTTCCAGGGAGAACCACTTCTCCCTCCTTGAAAAATACCAATTGTCTTTTGATCTTCTTTTCATGTGTCTGTGTGTGGTGTGCATGCATGACTTTATGCATGCTTACATAAGTGAGAAGCCTGAGGATGATGTGGGGAACCTGCTTCCACTGAACTCCATCATCATCATCATCTTCTTCTTCTTCTTCTTCTTCTCCTCCTCCTCCTCCTCCTCCTCCTCCTCCTCTTCTTCCTCCTCCTTCTTCTGCTTCTTCTTTTAAAATTTACTTTACATCCTGATCATAGTTTCCCCTCCCTCCTTTCTTCCCAGTTTCTCCCTCACACCTCCCCCATACCCACTCCTCCTTGCCTTCTCCTCAGAAAAGGGGAGATCTCTCATAGATATCAACCAGCCTCAGCATATCAAGTTGCAGTAAGATTAGGCACGTCTTCTATTGAGGCTAGACAAGGCAGCCCAGTTAGGGGAAAGGGATCCGAAGGTAGGCAGTGTAGTCAGAGACAGCCCTTGCTCCCACTTTCAGAGTCCTGTGTTATTGAGGACAGAAGAGGAGGAGGAGGAAGCCAAGATGGAGCAGTACCATGTGGCCACTTCCTCCCCTTATAGCTGGGGGAATAAATAGTATAGTGCTAGATCTGCCCAACCTAAGCACATAGCATAGAATTATAATAACTGGACTATGTGTTTTTTTATATGGACATTTTGGGGTTAAAAATTCTTGCAACAGTCCCACATGAAGAACTGGCTGCACATTGTTACATACATGCAGAGGGCCTCAGTCAGTCCTATTCATGCTTGCTTCCACTTTGTTCTTGAGGAATTGTTTCTCAGTTCAACCCAGCTCACAGATATGGGTAGTCTCGCTGGCCTTCTTACTTCAGGGATCCGCATCTCCACCTTCTGAGCTGGAATTACCGTACTCACCTGACATTAATATGGCTTCCAAGGCTCTAAACTCTGGTTCTCTTACTGAGTCATCACCCCAGCCCCAAGGATACTAATTTTCCTTGTAACTTTTTGCCAAGTTTGATTATGATATGGCATCTTTTTGACAGAATTTGTGTGTTAAATTTCATTGAAGATGTTTATCTTACCATCCCCTCCTCCATCCCTATCTGACTAAGTTAATATCTTCCTTCAATTAATGAGTTGGGAGTATTTTTTTTTTGGAAGATTACTGTATAGCATGAGCATTCCCTGAACCCTGGCACACTATACCCCTAAAACCATCTGGTTTGCTGGCCTTTTTGTGGGAAGGTTTCTACCTCTTCCTTTCAAAACCATGTTTGCTTGCTAATTTTAGCTTCCTAATTTAGTTTTCAAAACATTCTGTGGACTGTGAAGATGTTTGGAAGCAGTGATAGAAACATAAATGAGAAACTATGGAGGCTGGGCTGAGCACAGCGAGCTTCTGACCTCTGCTGTGCAAGGGCCACAGGCTGCCCTGCCTAAGAGTCGAGGGAGCAGGAAGATGCCAGCCTTTTCAGGTGGCTCCGTACAACAGAGTCAGAATACTTGTTGGGCTCCATGAGGATCCTGCCATTATTTTTGCCAACCCATGTGTGTTAACTGGAGATGCCAACAAGCCTGTTCTGGCTCTTCATAAGGAATGTCTCAAACTCAGGACCATTACTTTCCTTATTTTTTACATGCACTTGTTGCCTGGGTTTAGTCTTCATCTCCTGTGCTTGTCTCCCTAGGCCTCTCTGCTTGGCACCATCATGCATTTAAGCTCCAGCGTGTGCTATGGTATCCATTCTGCCTACTCAACCACTTGCATTGCCTGGACCTTAACATATGTGGGCCTCTTGGCCAGATACTAGTTGGCAGGCAGAACTGGCAAAACAGAGATGGTGTGGCACACAGCACAGATTCGAGTTTCTTTGTGTTTTACGTAAAGGCGTCTAAGGTGGTCATTGGTGGGATGAGAAGAATATTATATTTATGATTATTAAGAAGGCACACCCTATTAGACAACTTTTTTGAGCTTATATCTGGATGGTGGAAATTTAAGTTTCATATTGGGTTCATCTGACTGAGGTAAAATGCATTTCTTACTGACTCATTCATCATTTGTATCAATTTTATGACTCAAGGCGAATGGTTCAGCTGTACTAATGGGGTCTCTGCTAGCTCATTCTGGGCACACTCAGAAAGTTTCACCATTGAGCAGAATAAGACTTCACCTAGGCAGGTAGATTTTCTGAGGTTGCAAAGTACTCTTAGGGAATGGCCTGTCTCTAGTGTAGCGGCAAGTTGGTGCAATGCAAACCATTATTTAGACAGCGCTGATTCTGAGCATGCTCCAAATTAATATGCTAGATTTCCTTGAACTCTGAAAAAGCTGTCTTATTTTTTGAACCTGAAATAAATAACATATATATATATATATATATATATATATATTTTTTTTTTTTTGGTTTTTCGAGACAGGGTTTCTCTGTATAGCCCTGGCTGTCCTGGAACTCACTTTGTAGACCAGGCTGGCCTCGAACTCAGAAATCCTCCTGCCTCTGCCTCCCAAGTGCTGGGATTAAAGGCGTGCGCCACCACCGCCCGGCTAACATATATATTTAAAGACAACAATAAATAAATCAACATAGAAAGTTAGTTATTTACTCAGTGGTTTGTGGCTACCTTGTGGAAGGAGTCACATCATGTTAGACAAAGGTGTCTGCACCTCACACTGTTGCCACAGTGGATCATATGATCTCTGCTGCAGGAGGCTGCCCTGTGCATTGGAGGATGTTTGAGTATAATCCCTGCCTTTCCCACTAGGGGCCAGTAGTCCCTCCCTATTGTGTGATAACCGAAAACATCTCCAGACATGGCCAGTGTCTAAATGGAGTTGTGGAGAGAAGAGGTGCTGGGTCTCCTCCAGTGGAGAGCCACTGGTTAGATGCTTTGGTGCCCCTGTGCATTACTGGGCCTATTGCTTACTGGTGACAGATTGATACAAGCAGCCTCACTTTCTTCGCCAGAGTATTTCTTTTATGAAAGCCAGAGTATTCCTAAGGATTCAGTGTCACCAAAGGTTTAATTTTTGGACTAGAACTGTTCCAGATGATGATTAAGATCTCTTTCAGAGGTCGTCATCTTTGCCCAGCTCTGATGTTCAGAACATGGCTTCATTTTTACACTGTCCCCAGGGTTTCAGAACCTTGTATAACCCTGTAGGTATAGCATATAATAAATAGTATTTAGAAATTATTTAGAAGCGATAGACTTTAGAGGCAAATTATATACATCAGATTGTATGTGCTACAGTTCCATTATAGAGGTTAAAGGTATTTTAACCTGTTGATTCCTAGAACTTCACAGTTCTGTGAGTTCAGATATTTGGCAGTAGGTCTTAAAAACAGCAAAAAAGTAGCTTAAATGATAAACATTATTATTTTTATTTAAACATGTATTTATCTTTATTTTGTGGTTTTGCATGTGTGCATGTCTGTATATCACATGCATGCAGGGCCTGTGGAAGATAGACAAGGATGACAGACCCTTTGAACCTGGAGCCACAGACAGTTATTAGCTGTAATGTGGGTGCTGGGAACTGAACTCAGGTCTTTAGCAAGTACAGCAAGTGCTCTTAACCATGAAGCTATTAGTTCAGCTCTAGGTTTTTTTTTTTATTTCATTTTATTTTTGAGATAAGTTTTCACTATATGTCCTAGGATGACACTGCGCTCACTATGAAGCAAAGGTTGGCCTAAAACTCATAATATTTCTGTTACTATTACAGGTGTACTCACCTACATTTAGTATGTAAAGACATTTGTTTCTCATAAAAATTTTTTAAAAGGTTGGGCTTTATCTCTACAGAATCTTGTGATACATTCAGGAGTCCAGATTCCTTCTGATTCTGGCTTACTTCTAAGGGTGTTGGCTTCTTTCATGGTTCTGGTATAATTGCCACATTTGCAAGTACTGTATGAAGACAGACATCAGTGTCCAAAGGCAGAAAGAGAATGTCCCCATCTCAAGTCCCTCTTAAAAACTTTCTCAGAATCCCTTGCCAATCCCTTTCAGGTCTGTTGGCTATAACTCTATTTCATCTGGTCTTTTGGCTCAGCCAGGATGTGGTAGGCAGACAGCAGAGTGAGCACCTGATGGTTGACTGTGACCCTGAGAAGGCCTGCCTGGTCGGGGTGGTGTGCTATGTTAGGTGTTATAGTGAAGAGAGAGGTGGGGGTAGTCATGCACATGGGTCTCCCACCATGGCATCAACAGTGGAGCACAGTGTTAGAGTTTAAGGAATGAGCATGCTGGACTCCTGTTTTAAGTAAGAGTAGTGGTCAACCTTGCCTGAATATCTGAGCTTCTAGCATTTTTCCATTTTTGTAAGAGATCTTGAGTAGAATTAAGAAATCCACAAACAAGGACTGGCAGCAGCAGGTGGCAGGATGGGAAGTGATTGCACTGGCAGTTAGGAATACTCCTTGTTGGCACGTGACAGTAGCTAACTTGCCTGAACATCAGGCCTTCAGGGTTCAGAACTGCCACATAATCCTGGCATCTTGTGTTGGTGATGAAAAAACAACTACAAGCAAGCCACCCCGGCATATGGCAAAAGGAAGCCTGAGACAGAGCAACAGCTGCTTGGCTGTATGGCTGCATGGCTTCTTAACACCTAGTAAAACCTTGCATTGATAGTAAACCAGGTCCAGGAATCATCTAGAATCTTGAAAACCATACTTCCTCTTGAGAAGAAGCGCAAGGAAAAGGGAAGGGAGCAAGGCCTTGCAGATGAGTGCGGCTCTCATTGTCAGTGCACATGTCAGTCCTGGCTAGAGGCATCTCAGATGTCCAGCTTTAAGCTTCCTGACTTTGTCCAGAAGGTTCCACCTAACAGATGTGAGACCCACACTTAGTGGGAAGGAACCATTACTCCCCCTGCCCAGGAGGCCTGCAGATTTGAATACTTGTGGAGAATATGTGATGTGTCTTTTAGAAATGACTGGTATTTGGCATGAGATGGTCTTTTTCTTTAGGGAGCCTGGATACCCCACCATTTACTTGTTGCCTGCTTTAGGCCCTCAGTTGCAGAGACATGTGCACAGGCTGCTTTTCATGGTGGAGGTAAAACATCAAGTTTCTGGTAGGAAACTCATTTCAGCACCAATGCAGGCCATAGTCATCAGAAAAGAAACAGAGGTTGGGGCAAAGAATGCAAAACCTGTATTAACTAGATTTTTGCTTTTTTTTTTTTAATGTCTTCAGAGAGAGATGATGTGTCTTTTGTCAACTGTCTTAAGTTCCTTGGCCAAAGACTTGAGTGTTACCATAATACTGGTTGGTTTGATTGTTATTTTATGAATTGTCTCATATTGAGTGATATCAGATTTTGTTTTGAATTTTGCTTTTTGTTTTCTAATAATGCAGAGGTTAAGATTGCATTGGAAAATCTTGAGTTTGTATAAACATGATGTATAATATGTGAATATCATCTGATGACTCAGCAACAGTGGATGCGTCATGCCAACACAGAATGTGATCCAGGGCCTGTTCAGATACTCTTTTATATTTTTTCATCTGTTTTCAGATACCCCAACCCCATCAACCCAAGCAAAAGCAGGATTAATTCCCTAGTCTGAATTTAAACATTTGAAAATGTTTCAGTTCAAATTATCCCTGTGTAAGGCTTCCAAGGAGTCCATTGGCTATTGCTGTCCCCAGCAAGAGCAAACCAGGCCTTAATTGAAAGAACCAGTAGCAGCCACTTTTAAGGACACTTGTTCTCTAAGATGCCGCTGTAGTCTCACTTTGGTCATCTCTTCAAGATGATCTCTGGCTTGGCTCTCCCATAGAGCCCAACTTCAAGCCACTTGTTTACAGTTGACTGATATCTCTATATGGGACATTGTCATTATCGTCTGACTCTACCCAAATTCCCACAGACTTTGTTCTAACTGTGCCGACGAAGTTGTGAAAACTGTCACCAGCATTTCCTCTTTCCTACATTTCAGCCTGTGGTATTTTGTCCCTTAGCATTCAGACAGTCCTTTATGGGTGGTCTTCTGGGTACTTCTAGGTATCTCCCTCTTCCCACTTGTCCTGGTCTTTCCAGGAAGATAGCATAATGGTCAGTTCTAGACAACTGACACCTTGGGTGTGTGGCTCTTTCTGTCTGGATTGTTTTGCAGTGGGAGTGGAGGTTACTTGTGAAGAGATGGTGGGCTGCCTGCAGACTCTCTTGTTCAAGGTCCCCATACATGTAGAGTGGGAAGGCATCTGGCTTAGGCATTCTGTGTATAACTGATTGAACCTGAAATTTAAACATTTATCTTGATGGTCTGACCTTCGTAGTGACAGCAGAGCCATTTTCTTTTCATGCTTTGTCAAGCTCATTCTTCATCTATTTGTCCAGAAATGGTCCTGATCTTGACTTAGTGACAGAGAATCATGTAATTTATTTGTTGACCTCTGAGCCCCATACTGACATTAATTCTTATCATAGACTCACATTGCACATGTAATATCACATCATAAATTTAGCCAAGATGGAGGGGGGTGTTCAGTTTCAGTGAACGGTTTCTTTATACTAGGTTCTACATATAATTTGGCCAGTTTTTCATCAGTGTGAATGTTGGGTGTTGCCACAAAAATTTTGTTGTCTTGTGATAGACATGAAGAGTCTGAAACTCTCAGGGATGTTTCTGAGGGGAACTCTGAGGGGAATTCTCCTTGTCATGAAGTCAGACTCAGCAGGAAGAGTCAATCCTTTGGCCAATGAGGCGTAGCCTAACATGCCCCCTCTCTTTCTGCTTTCTAGGGGGCAAATACCTGCTACATTGTCCCTTCCATCTTGTGCTAATCTGTGCCACATGTTGTCTTTTGCTCATTGTCCAGAGACAGGAGTTGGGGATGAAGTGTCCTAAGATGTTAATTACTTTCAGGGGACCAAAAGAAACTACCATTGGGACTGACTTTATCTTTCCTTGAGAAGGTTGAAGAGTACCTTTGTATTCAAAAGCCTGGGCTCTGGCTGTTTGGGAGCCTGTGAGGAATGTGTACCCCATGCTGGGCCATGAGATCCAGAGGTTTGAGCAGGAATGGTGTTACTTTTACAGGCACATTGTGATCAGATAGTAGTTATAACCCAGGACTCAACCACTGTGCCTGGGAGCCTGTTCAGTCTGTGAGTGGACACCAAGAGTCATAACTGTGAGCTTCAGAGTTACATCAGACTATGGCATGACTGCAGTGGATCCCAGGAGGAAGGGCCTTACTCAGCCCAGCTCCGAGATGGGATTGGGGTGTGAGGTCAAAGTTTTAATGATGATGTTAGAAAGGGGGAACACGTGGTTGGGAGGGTGAGAGTCTGGAATTCCAGAATGTGAAAGAGGGTGAAAGGAATTGGGAAGGGAAGCTGGTAAGGTATTTGGGGCCAGATCATGGAAACTATTCTGTGACTCTGAGGAGTCATGACTTGGCCCAATTAGGGTTCTAAATGAGAAGAGATATCATTTTGAAAGCAACTTTGCTGAGATACAGTTCTCCCACCTGGAATGTACAGCTCACTGGCCCATAGTCTTCAGAGCTGTGCAATCATTACAACATCCCTATCACCACAAAACAAACCTGTCTTCAGCTCCTCCTTCCTCCATCCTCCTCAGCCCTAAGCAATGGGTAACCCTCTTTCTGGCTTCAGATGCCCCATTCTGATGACTTTATATAAATAGAATCATACATTATATGGTCTTTTGTGACTGGCTTCTTTAGCTCAGAGTGTAATGTTTTTAGTGCCCATCCATGTCGTATCATGAGTCAGTGATTTGGTACTTTTTATTTCCAAATAGTATTCCGTTGTGTGGATAGACCATGCTTCATTTATCCATCTGTCCACTAATGGACACTGTGTAATTTCCCTTTTTTGGTTGATATGAATTATGCTGTTAGGTGGTGACATCTATAGTCCACTGGGTTGGCATTCTGACTGCATCTCTACAGTGTTGAGTACAAAGGTAGATTTGAAAGAAGCAGATGTTTCTGTGAATGTGTTTTTTTGAAACTATTCAAGTGTAGAATCTTGGGTTTTGGCTAAAATCTCATGCAGAATCCGACTGTAAAGAACACACATACACACACACACACACACACACACACACACACACACACACCCCAATGAAATGAAAGCCTGGAATCCTACCCCATGGGACCCATTTCCTAAGGGTTGGTAGGGGGTTTCACTTCCTGAAAATAAACAGTATTATCTGTATAGGTTAGTCCTAGGAGTTTCCCATGGGCAGTATAGCTAGTCAGGGAAGGAGGCTAGGAGCTGAGGAGAGATGGAGTGAGTGTGACAAGACCAGGACCCAGTAACTTATGGGTGTAGACAGTGCTAGAAGGAGGGAGTGTAAGAGCCCTGTGGTGAGATTGATAGACCTTGACTCAAAAAGAGGCATTGAGGAGACAATAAGACCAAGGCCAGGGACCAGGGACAAAGAGTCCTGTGGAAGTCAGTGAAAGGGTAGAGGGTGATGTGGTTTCTGTCTGTGAATTCAGAGAATACCATCTTGGGATGGGACAGGAAAGAGGTTGGTAGGCCTCCTTTTGGGGTAGGGTTCAGGAAATCAGAGTAGAGTAACATAAAAGCTGTCGGAGTGTGTTAGAAAGGACTATGATAATTTACATTGACTGTCAACTTGACAGGGACTAGATCATCTTGAAGAAAAATCTCTAGGCACATCTAGGAGAGGTTTTCTAGATTTAGAAAATGCATATGGCACTAATCCTTGGGCCACAGTACAAGCCACAGTGCAGAGGAAGAGTTTGCTCAGCATCCACATATGTGTCTCTACTTTCTGACTGGACACAGAGTGACCAGCTGCCTCCTGCTCCTGCCACTACACCTCCTGCCATGCTGGACTATGTGCTGAAATTGTGAGCCAAAACAAACCTGCCTACTTTCCTCCCTCCCTCTCTTCCCTCCCTCTCTTCCCTCCCTCCCTCCCTCCCTTTCTTCCTCCTTCCCTCCTCTCCCCTCTCCTTCTCTCCTCTCTTCTCCCCTTCCCTTCCTCTCTTTCCCTCCCCTCTCCTCCCTTCCTTCCCCTATCCTCCCCTCCCCTCCTTCCCCTCCCCTTTCTTCCATTTCCTTTGTCAGGTATTTTGTTTCAGAGCTGAGAGAAGTGACTAATATAAGGACCCACCAGAGTGTGGAGAGATGGAAGACAGTAGTCACGAGGTGTATTGGCTGGTTTTGGGTCAACTTGACACAAGTTAGAGTCATCAGAAAAGAAGGAATCCCAGTTGAGAAAAAGCCTGGGGCATTTTCTCAATTAGTGATCTATGGGGAGGGCCTAGCCCATGGTGGGTTCTATAAGAACACAGGCTGAGTAAGCCATGGTAAGCAAGCCAGTAAGCAGCACCTACCTGTCCATTGCCTCTGCCTCCAAGTTCCAGCCCTGCTTGAATTCCTGTCCTGACTTCCTTCTGTGATGAACATCAATTTGGAATTATAAGCCAAATAAACCCTTTCCTCCCAACTTTCTTTTTGGTCATGGTGTTTCTTCGCACCCTAACTAAGGCATAAGGGTTGACTTCTCATCAACAGTAATCCCAAGATCTAGCTGGGGAGAGGGATTTAGTTTCTTTCCCATTAGCTTCCATCAGCCCTGCTCCAAAGCCCCTGGATACAGTCTCATTTAATACAGTGCTCCTGTGCAGCTTCTCTTTACACCAGTCCTCTGGCTCAGGGAGCTCAGTTCCAAGTGCACGAATTCTCTGAGACTCTGACTAGGTCTGGGTAGATAGGACTCAAGGCTGTTGTTGGTTGATAGGCACTCAGACCAGCCCCACTGCCAAGAGAGCTGTTCTTAATATCCCTGCTTCGCATGTGTCTGGATGTGGGAGGCTGTTAAGCAGAGAGAAACTGTGTAACCAAGGCGATGTGGGTACACTGGTCAGGGGGGTTGGGGTACTGAGACACTCACAGCAGCGATGACAGTGCCGTATGTTAGGAAAGCCTTTGTAGCCACTCCTGCGTATGTCTAGCATGGCCAGTCTTTTAAGACTGGAGAATCGAAGTAACACAGTGGCTTTGATTCCATCAAGGGCAGATTTCCTCTCCGGAGGTGAGGAAACATCCTCTCAAGTGTGTCTTTGCACTTAGTAGTCAGCTGTTTCCACAAATAGATCCTGAGGGATGAGATTATTTTGTCTCGATGTCTTGATGTGCATGTGTGTACATGTGTGCTTATATATACATGTGCTTAGATGTTGATGTACTTAGCTGTGCATATGCTTGCATATACACATGCTTAGATGTGCATATGTGCTTACGTGTACATGTGCTTAGATATGTGTATACTTACATGTATGTGTGCTTAGATGTGTGTATACTTACATGTATGTGTGCTTAGATGTGTGTATACTTACATGTATGTGTGCTTAGATGTGCATGTGCTTTGGACTTTGAAGTGCATTGACAGACTCTTCTCTAGTTTTACAATCCTCATCACCAGCATGAAGGATCTGTTCCTCAAACCCTTACAAAGGCTCAAGGGTGTAATTGTTTGCTCTTGTCAGATGAATCATAAATTATAGCTATTTCTATTTGCATCATTAGTTGCTAGTGAACTCAAACTATTTTTTTTTCTGGAAGAGCTTATTAGGCACGTGAATTTTCCTATATATTTAAAAATCGCTAAAATCCTAAAAATGGATTTTTAGGTTCAGACAAGCTTGATTGTTTTTTGTTTGAATTATATGTTTTCTCATTTAAGAATTAGTTTTATAATTTGCATAACTCATTTTACTGGTTACATTACTTAGCATAATTTTCCTTAGAGGCTGGAATTATTTTATGGGTAATTTATTCTTTTGTTTTTTAACTGCAGAGGTGGGCATAATAGTTTCTGAGTTGCTTGCATGTTTTGGAATCGTCATAGTTGACATAGAGTGTTTAGGTCATCATCTTTCATGTGTACACCCTGGGACATTGCCATGGTAGTTGGTTGGTTGGTCTTGTTCCATGCTTCTTTTCATTTAGCCACTTGTCTGCCGCATGCGGTCATTCTGTCATCTCTTCAACACAGTTGGTCAGGGGTGTATCAGGGCGGGACGGGTGGCTGTCGCTGGTGTGGAAGGGAAGGGACTTCCTTCACTGTGTCTCTGTTAGCTTCTCTGTGTGTACTTGAGTCACAGGAGGGCCTTCGGTGATGTTGTTACTTAACGCTTTTGTTGCACCTACCCAGATCCCTCTCCCTACAACCCCTGCTCCTACAGATAACTGGACTCCCTGTGTTGCACTTCCTTGTTTCTGCTCTTTTTATTTAGTGTCTTTCCTTTGACTCTCAGAAGAATTACACTAACTGGTATTCCTCAGTCGTGATTGCTGTTTTCTGTATAGCTTGATTTTTTTTGTCTGTATCTGCTTTATTGTTTTGTGCACTAAATCAGTTTTCAAGTGTTTACTAATTGTGCACACAATTAAAATAATATAATATCTATAGATGTCTAATGAGAATTAACCTATGCTGGTTCCTCCCTGTTCCTTCCCAAGCAGCAATCTTTAGCATATTTCAAGGTATTTCTTTCAGAACTTTCTTCTTATTCTACACTATCAGCCCTTCTCTGTTTTTGATTTGCTGAATTTTGACATGTTTTCACGTTATTACAGAGGAGGACTGGGCCCTGTGTCATCTTTTCGCAGAAGCAGTCAGCAGCACCCACACTGTGACTGGCCGGGAGACTGGAAGCTATTACAAGTCAGGCTGCCCCCTGTGGTTTTGAGCCTTTGTCCTTTCCAGACCTGTTTACTTTCTTTTCTTCTTGCAGTCTTGTTGCAGGTGTTTCTCTGAACCCTCTCTGAGGCCCTGGCCTTCTCTCAGATTGCCCATCCCCATGGGAGCAGACCTTCTGCATTCCTCTCCAGCTCCCTGTAGACAGGTTAGGCTTTTGGCTGTTGAGAGCTCACTTTGTCTGCCCTTGTCCTCAACTTCTTTCTCAGGTCATGCCCACTGCCTTTCCTGTTTATAGTTATTCTGTGCAAGTTCTTCATTGTTCCAGATCTGTTTTCTTGGCATTTGTCCAACATATAGACCAAGTGGGACAGAGACCCCCCCCCTCCTTTTTCTTAAGATTGTTGCAATTAAAGAAACATTTTGAATCACTTAAAGAACATTATTTGCTTAAAATGCCTATGAAGAGTTTTCTGTTACCAATTATGTATTGGAAAACCGTGCTGAAATTGTTCAAGTGTCTCTTTAAACTTTACTGATATTCATGATTTTTAACCAGAAATGTGCCAAGTATACCATATATATTGACTCAAGTCAAAAATACACATTGACTATAGTTATTTATTATTATCTAGTTGTTTATATTATTTTGTGTTGAACTGTTTATGTCCTGAAAAAAATGATAGATCCGTAGAAGGATGGACCAGTGGATGGAGGTGTTCTCTGCCCGCCCTCATCCATAAATGATAGATCCGTAGAAGGATGGACCAGTGGATGGAGGTGTTCTCTGCCCGCCCTCATCCATAAATGATAGATCCGTAGAAGGATGGACCAGTGGATGGAGGTGTTCTCTGCCCGCCCTCATCCATAAATGATAGATCCGTAGAAGGATGGACCAGTGGATGGAGGTGTTCTCTGCCCGCCCTCATCCATAAATGATAGATCCGTAGAAGGATGGACCAGTGGATGGAGGTGTTCTCTGCCCGCCCTCATCCATAAATGATAGATCCGTAGAAGGATGGACCAGTGGATGGAGGTGTTCTCTGCCCGCCCTCATCCATAAATGATAGATCCGTAGAAGGATGGACCAGTGGATGGAGGTGTTCTCTGCCCGCCCTCATCCATAAATGATAGATCCGTAGAAGGATGGACCAGTGGATGGAGGTGTTCTCTGCCCGCCCTCATCCATAAATGATAGATCCGTAGAAGGATGGACCAGTGGATGGAGGTGTTCTCTGCCCGCCCTCATCCATAAATGATAGATCCGTAGAAGGATGGACCAGTGGATGGAGGTGTTCTCTGCCCGCCCTCATCCATAAATGGAGAGGAAGTGGCTTCTTCTGTCTTCAGAACTCTTGGAACTTTATGATCATCCCTCACTGAAGGAAAACCCCAAGCCACAGGTGTGGGGGGAAGGAAATGCCATCAACACCTTGTTTCTGGTAGGGTGGGGGAATAGATACAGAGTGAACTTTAATATCCACATGGTTCTCCAGTGTTGAGGCAGGTGAAGAGGTGTTGGATTCTGGCTGATAGATGGCCAGCTGACAAAGAGGTTATACCTAATGAATGATCACATTAAGATGTGGTTTATTACAGTGTTTACAATACCTGTGGTTAGGCTCCCCAGAGTGAAAGTACTTAGGGCCAGGTAGTTTATATTTAGGAACTTGCCTCAGGATGCCTGTGAGGAATAGAAAGGAAGTCAGGAGGAGGAGAGCCGGAGAAGGTGCACACCAAGGGAACCAGCAGATTACATCTCAGAGTTGGTCCTTTTAAGAATGTTGTTAATGGCCTGACCGTCTGTGGCTGGCCAGAAGGCGTCATCATCAAAGAGGGGCAGGGGCAGGGACTGGACATGAGCAGGCAAAGTCTGAGGGAGTGGCTGTCCACAGGGGTGGCAGGTGTCCTCTGGGCTGGGGACACGGGGACTCCGACAGCATCTGCCGCGGGGGGTTCACTTAGGACCCAGGGCTGACTGAACTCTCCACATCCAACTGTGGTCTAAAACAAGTGGCCACTGAGATGGGAAGACTGGAGTGGATCCAGTGATAGCCTGTGAAGCCAAGGCCTAACCCAGGGGACTTAGCTAAGCAAGAACAAGAGGAAGGCACCACACCCTCCTAGCTTTGCACGCTGAAACAGCAGGGAATTAGAAAATAAAATTAGCTTGCATGATTTCAGATGGGGACAGATGCCTTTTTACTTGATTTTTTTTTTTTAATTCCCACAAAAACCTCAAGCAGAGTTAATAATGTATGAAAATTAGGTACCATGTGTGCTCTTTGCTTCGTAATGTTTTTATTAAGCAGCTAGTTGATTTAAAAATAACAGAACACGACAGTTGACACAATGGTAGACTCTGGTGTGTATGGAAACATCTCCTTAAATGTTCTGTCAGGTTTTCCATTACATAAGAATATTTTTAAAAATGCCTTCCGAATTATCACATAAGATAAAATTATGTCAAGCTGCAGTTTGATAAAAACAAATCGTTCAATTATAAATTCCAGTTGCCTTTTTAAAAAATGGCTTAGTCAATTACAGGTTACACATGGGAATGTTTCCGCAGATCTTGTCAATGCATGGTAGATACAGAAGTGCATCTTTTCTGTTCTGCTGGTCATTTCCTGGTTAGAACCTCCCTCCCTTCTTTCCTCTCCCTACCCTTTGTCACCTGGACTTTGAGTAGTGAGATAAGACATGTCAAAGAGGAAAGGTTTTACACCACTGGCTTCCCAACCAATCAAGCAATACCTCAGTTCTGAAAGTGGAAATGAGTATGTGTGAAGTTGGCTGATAGCCATTGGGCTAGCTTCTTCCCTGGAGTTTTGAGTGCAAGTTTCTTTTTATTTTTTTATTCTTTGATAATTTCATACACATATACAATGGCATAGGTCTTACCCCCATTCCCCATTTCTCCTTCCGGTTCCTCCACGTCTCCTAACAGCTTCCTCCCCTGACTTCACTTTATAGTTGCTGCCTCTTCTCTTTTCTGCATTGCACATAGTGCTGCCCGTGTGACGATAGCTCTCAAGTGCTGCCCGTGCGATGGTGCCATCCACTGGAGCACTGGAAACAGCAGCCTCTCCCCACAGCTACCAATTGCAATAGCTCTCAAGTGCTGCCCGTGTGACGGTGCCGTCCACTGGAGCACTGGAAACAGGACAGCGGCCTCTCCCCACAGCTACCAATTGCAATAGCTCTCAAGGGCTGGGTCCTGTCATTCCCTCTTAGTCTGTTCCTGAGGACTTCGTGCACTATGTCAGAAGACTGTGGACTCCTCTGGTGCTATCCTAGCGTTGTTTGGCTGTGTGTACCTGCATGGCACTGGTAGATTGGCTCCTTTCACACTTACATTGCAGGGGAGATACTATGATCAAGGAGGGCATCTTCCAGAAGTCTCATGGTTTAACAGAGCATACTGAGTCAGAGTGAAGTTTAGCTAATTAGACAACAAAGTTCATGATTGGCTTAGCCGCTCAGTCAGTCAACAGGTTCTCCAGCACAGGAGTGAGGATTAAAAAGAAAAAAGATAGACAAAGCTGCAGCACGACTCCAGCCAGTTCTGAGGCTGAGGGTAGGCTTATTTTTTCCAATCCGAGGTACTAAGGGTGAGTAGTACAATGAGGAATCAAGTAAGACAATAGGCAAGGAACAAGCAAGACAATGAACACAAAGTTCCATGATCACTGTTTCTAAGGATGATCAAGATATCTGAGCTTATTTCTTTGTTCTACCCTAAAATCAGATTCTTACTTCCTTGTCCTTGGCCAATGTCAGGTCCCTGCCTGGACTTACTTTTTTTGTCATGGCCTAACGTCAGATTCCTGCCTGAACTTACTAATTTGTCATGGCCCAATGTCAGACTCCTGCCAAGCGACCCATTTCCTTGTCCTGGACCAATGCCAGATTCCTGTCAAGCAGCACCCCAAAAGGTTCTCCATACTGGGATTTGCTTTTTTTATGTAGTGCGTTGGAATAGTTAAGTATTCAATAAAACAAATGAGGACAGCACCTGCTAATCTCTAGAGTGAGAAGGATCATGTGTAGCTGAGACTTGAAAAGGTCATGGTTTGTTCACTAGCATTCTTTGTTCATGGACACTTGAGACAGATGGCATTGTGGAGAGAAAATTCTGAAGCTATCGAGATGAGTTAGTAAGCTGCTTGTGTTGAGCATTTGATTGCCTTAACTCATACCTGTCTCAGGAAACCTGGTTGGGTGTGTCCTTTCTTGCACATCCGGTGACTGATAGCGTTGACATCAGCTGAGTCACAGGTGTGGGCAAGCAACCTGGAGGAGTAATGCCTTGTAGTACTTTAAAGGTAATTGCAGGGGGCATTCAAGCTGTATGATTTGTACTACAAGACATTCTTGGAATCTCTGTAAGGGGTTGGTTGGAACAGAACTTTCCTATCTACACCAGAGTCTATAAAAACCACAGAACTGACTTCATGGGGCTTAAGTTTTTCTTTTGTTATTTTCTTCTCCCTCTAATTAGATTTTGCTCAATATGCAGGACAGAACAGTCTGGCATGAAATAACTGGCATTAAAATAACTCAAAGACTTGACTGTACCTCACATTATCCTAGCAAGAGTGGGAATGGGATTTGCTGTTCTAGGGCCCAGCAGTCTCAGTAAACCCCAGCATAGGTGAACACTTGCTCCAAAGAGAAGTCAGGTCAACTGGAGGTTTGGCCGGCATTCCTGAGACCTGGCTCCTGGCCAGCCTGACTGGCCTGGACGTGGCTTTGGGCAAGTTCTCTCTTGACTGACCTCATTGTGCTCAGAAACAATCTGGGAGTAATAACGTCTGCTCTTGAGTTCTCAGAATCCCAAAGGGGAACAGTTGGCTGTTAGGATCTAAGGGGTCATTTGTTTCCTCAGTGTGAAGACGGAGTTTAGAGGACTGAAGTAGAATTTTCACCTTATGTGTATGGGTCTTTTGAGGAGGCAGGCTCTCTTTTTTTGTAAGTTAAGTTATAGATTCCAATAAGAGAAAGGATATGACCAGACCCCCCCCCCTTTTTTTTGGACTTATCAGAGACATAATAAGAAATAGCTTGTCTATAGCTGCTGTGGTTTTTCTACTGATATCCCTTGTCATATTGAAAGTGAGTGTGAGCTACCCTTACCATCTCACTCCAACTGTGACCCTTTATCCAGTGTTAGAGAGTATCTCATATGCTCTGAAAGAAGCCACAAAGAAGCCAATTCTTGGGAATCCCTGCAAAGCTAAATGTAGTGCTTTAGTTTGGTAGGTTAGGGTGTCCCAGGGAGGTAGGCAAGGTAGGGGGACAACATCCCCAGGCCTTCCTGCTGGCTCCACTTGAACCCTTTAAATCCTTTTTGGTATAGCTACTAGCTACAGGTTAGAAGACTATACCTGATTCTCTAGAGATAGTAGAGTCTTCAAGGTTGCAGGGTCTGATTGAACATGAAGTACCAGGACTCAAATGCTCTGATGGTTAATGGAGACATCCTCATCATTAGTGCTGCTGACACAGGAGTTGCCTTTCACTTCATAGTTTCTGCTATCATGGCACTGTGTATCCTTAGCATGAAGAGATCAGTCTCAAAAGATGTCCCAAGTAAAGGGGTGTGTGTGTGTGTGTGTGTGTGTGTGTGTGTGTGTGTATGAACAGGATAGTGATAACAATTCTTTGTCATTTACAGTACAGCAGGTAGAGGAGTGGGTACCTTCCTAGCTCTGTCTTCCTCTTGCCAGTGAACTGCTACCATCGTCAGAGACAGATATTCCTCCTCTGTACAGTGCCACTCACATCCCTGCAACTGGCTGAGTTCTGTCCTTCCTCATCATGTACTGTAGATGAAAGGCTCTTTAACCAGTCTGGTGAGAACTGGGAGCCCGAGCCTCCCTTCCCTCCAAGGCAGTTGCCCCGATTGCTCTTCTAAACAGCCTGTTCATTCATGTTTCAGAAGGTCTGTGTGGCATTTTGTATGTACCACAGAGCAACATCCATGTCCCTACTATCGTTTTATTGAATACCTGGCTACCACCCCGTCTTGATGCCCCCTGCACGTGCCACCTTACCATCTGCTCTGACTGGGGCTTTGGGATGAGTCCACCAGCAGTTTTCACACCCTCCACGCCTGGAAGATGCTCCAGTTATGGCTTGAGGGGCAGCACAGCCCAAACTTGTCCCTTTGCTGGCTTGTCTCACCTTCCCTGGGACTCAGTGGGCCTCTGTTTTTCAGGCTTTCCTGCTGTGACTCTCCACTCCTTTGGCTTCTGTCTTCCTGCATGCAGTTTTCTACTCACCCTTCACTGTCTTATGCTGTCTACCATTACAGACCTAATAGTGAGCCAGATATTCTAGGCAAATGGGAAGGGTCTGGGGAAGTCCCAGGTCCTTAGCATTCAGGTAGGCTTATGATAAATCCATCATACATACATTTCAAGTATTTAGAACAGAGACTGGCTTCGGGCAGATAAGTGGGGTTACCAACTATTTTTTTTTTTAAATTTTTTTTTTTTTTGGTGGACAGTAAGCTCCAAAGAGGCAAGTGCTGTGTTACACTCTCTCCTGTGACTCTGGCATCTGACTAGAGCATGGAATGAGCCTATGCTCAGGGAATATCTATTAAATGAAGTTAATATGTTGAGGGAGAGAGGTTACATGATCTCCTGGACAGAAGGTGGGGGGTTCATGCCTAGAGGCCTCAAGACCTGGTCCATCTCAGTTGTTTATATGCTGCCAAACTGAAAGAAAGCCCATAGCCTTCCTGGTGTTCTCCTCTTATGGAGTTCTGTAGGAGGTTTTTTGAGACGTTTGCCCTCAACTGCAAGTATCTCAAATCTCAGTGGTTTCTAATGGTGCTATTCCTAACAGGGGAGCTCCACTAGCACTCTCCAAAAGCTTCTGTACCCCAGAAGCCCTCATCCCAAGAGTTGTGATATGGCCAAGGTCACCTCACACACATGTGTATCAGTGAGGGAAACCTTTCTTTGATACCCCTGCAGCTCCCATGGGTCACAAAACACATGGCGTAAGGTCAGGCATTATTCTCCGTGAGGCAGGAATCTGCTTGTGCACTGGGGAGGGAAGGAAGGAAGGAGGGGCTGGGAGGTGATTAGCTGTGGTGGTGACATCGGCTTCTCCATGGATTGTTCCTGATGATGGGGACAAATCGTTTTGGTGCCTGAAGAGTCCTGTGGAGGATGAGCATAATGGCACCCCAGTGGGAAATAGTAGCAGTGTGCATGTTCAGATGTACCTATAAAAATGTGAACACACAGCCAGGCAGTGGTAGTGCATGACTTTAATCCCAGCACTTGGGAGGCAGAGGCAGGTGGATTTCTGAGTTTGAGGCCACCCTGGTCTACACAGTGAGTTCCAGGACAGCCAGGGCTATACAGAGAAACCCTGTCTCGAAAAGCCAACCAACCAAACCAAAAAAAAAAATGTGAACACTCTTGCTTGCTCTCCTCATGATAGCCCAGTTCCCATGCCGTCTTTTATATTTAGTTCTGTGCTCCTTATATACCTGTTAGATCCTTCAGGGTGTTTCTGTTTGCCTGCTTGGCTGCATAGCACTTAGAACCCTATGCTCAGATAGTTTATTCTTTTTTTAAATTATTATTATTTTCTAAGTTTTTTTTATTTACATTCCAAATGATTTCCCCTTTCCCATTTCCTCCCTCCCTGAAAGTCCCATAAGCCCCCTTCCCTCCCTCTTTTCCCTGTTCAACCCCCTCTCGTTTCTCTGTCCTGGCGTTCCCCTACATCCAGTCTTTCCAGGACCAGGGGTCTCTCCTTCCATCTTCTTGGAAATCTATTGATATGTGAATTGTGTCTTGGGTATTCCGAGATTCTGGGTTAATATCCCCTTATTAGGAACTGCATACCATGTGTGTTCTTTTATGATTGGGTTACCTCACTAAGGATGATATTTTCCAGTTCTGACAATTTGCCTAGGAATTTCGTGAATTCATTGTTTTTAATTGCAGAGTAGTATTCCATTGTGTAGATATACCACATCTTCTGAATCCATTCCTCCGTTGAGGGACATCTGGGTTCTTTCCAGCTTCTGGCTATTATAAATAAGGCTGCTATGAACATAGTGGAGCATGTGTCCTTATTGCATGCAGGGGAAGCCTCTGGGTATATGCCCAGGAGTAGTATAGCAGGATCCTCCGGGAGTGTCATGCCCAGTTTTCTGAGGAACCGCCAGACTGCTTTCCAGAGTGGTTGTATCAGCTTGCAATTCCACCAGCAGTGGAGGAGTGTTCCTCTTTCTCCACATCCTCGCCAACAACTGCTGTCTCCTGTGTTTTTGATCTTAGCCATTCTGACTGGTGTGAGATGGAATCTCAGGGTTGTTTTGATTTGCATTTCCCTAATGACTAAGGATGATGAACATCTCTTTAGGTGCTTCTCAGCCATTAGATATTCTTCAGGTGAGAACTCTTTGTTTAGCTCTGTACCCCATTTTTTAATAGGGTTACTTGCCTCTCTGGAGTTTAACTTCTTGAGTTCTTTGTATATATTGGATATTAGCCCTCTGTTGGATGTACGGTTGGTAAAGATCATTTCCCAGTTTGTTGGTTGCCGCTTTGTCCATTTGACAGTGTCCTTTGCCTTACAGAAACTTTGTAATTTTATGAGGTCCCATTTGTCAATTCTTGATCTTAGAGCATAAGCTATTGGAGTTCTGTTCAGGAAATTCTCCCCTGTGCCCATGTGTTCAAGGTTCTTCCCTAGTTTTCTTTCTATTAGTTTCAGTGTGTCTGGTTTTATGTGGAGGTCCTTGATCCACTTGGAATTGAGCTTAGTGCAAGGAGATAAGAATGGATCAATTTGCATTCTTCTGCATATTGACCTCCAGTTGAACCAGCACCATTTGTTGAAAAGGCTATCTTTTTTCCACTGGATGGTTTTAGCTCCTTTGTCAAAGATCAAGTGACCATAGGAGTGTGGATTCATTTCTGGGTCTTCAATTCTGTTCCATTGATCTGCATGCCTGTCACTGTACCAATACCATGCAGCTTTTAACACTATTGCTCTGTGCTTGAGGTCCGGGATACTGATTCCCCCAGAAGTTCTTTTACTTAACTTGGGGATATTAGCAAAAAGAAAATCCTTTGTTTAGATCCCCTAGAGGGTCTTTGTGTCCAGAGATGCCACTGGAAGGTCAGATTTGACACTAACACACGAAAGCCAGACCTCGGGACAAGGTCTACTTCACAGTGTGAACATTCTCATCAGTGCACTAAACTTTACAAGGAAAAAAGAAAAAGCTCCAGAAGTCCTCAGCATCAGCACCCGTGTCTGCCATGTTCACAGAAGTACTCAGCATCAGCACCCATGTCTGCCATGTTCACAGAAGTCCTCAGCATCAGCACCCGTAGCTGCCGCGTTCACAGACCCACGGCGCTTTGTTTTCTCTTAGACATGGATCTCCTGTTAATTTGGAAGCTAGTGTTTTCATATGAGCCCATGCACAATACTGTGTTTCTATTTCTCTTTCTTCCTTTCTTATTAGTTCCCAGGAGGGAAGGGAATGGAGGAGAGGGTAGTGAAGAGGAAAAGAGAAAAGGGAAGATCTATCTGCTTGAAAGAAGAAAGGGAGGAGAAAGAGGGAGGTAGAGAGGGGAAGAAGGGAAGCAAAATAGTCCATCTGCTTCTTTGCCCTGAGATATAAATTCCACCTCCTGGATGCATTGGACCCAGTTTTCTGAGAAAAGGTTTAAATTTATTAATTTGGTTCATAGTGTTCTCACAGAGAACTTTATTTGGTGGCCTGGAGCCATGTGGGATTGGGTTATTTTAAGATAAGTAATGTGAGAGAATCAGCATTGCATGGTTGGCAGAAACATGGCTGCGCCTATTGCTTAAAGAATTATCACATGTGATTTACAAGCTTGGCTCATGGTGGTAGGAGTCAGGGTTAAGGTGAAGTTCAAATCCACGTCTCCACATGTGTGCACCATGGGATAAGATAATGCTGTTGCATCTGGTGGATGCTGCTTGGAGCTGTGATGCCCTGGAGAAGCCCTGCTGCCTGAGATCATGCCCCATCATGCCCTGTGTGGGGACCTGGTATCAGGAACAGCAGACTAGGCCTTGGGTGAGATGTGGCAGTCCAGGTGACATTCATTTTGACACCTGTAATATTCAGATTTCCTGTACGTTACCTCTAAAACAGAGGAACAAAACTGAGAGGTCCTCTTACTTTCTGAAACAAATACCATATTTTCAATATCTGTCTTAGATCGCATCTGTGATTATCCACTTGTATATGTGGGTATCTCCCTATACCTAGTGCATGCAAAAATAAATATATACCAAAAAAGCAGCATGACACAGTGTATTGCAGAACACTGACTCCCAAATTTTTTGGTTTTATGAACCAAAAATACAGAAAATAGAAGAAATTGAAGAATTCAGCATGTATAGTCAACTTATATATACTAAAAATATTGTTGTTGTTATTTGTTTTGTTGTTTTGGGTTTTTTTTGAGACAGGGTTTCTCTGTGTTGCCCTGACTATCCTAGAACTCACTCTGTAGACCAGGCTGGCCTTGAGCTCAGAGATCTGCCTGCTTCTGCCTCCGGAGTGCTGAGATTAAACCTGTGAATCACTACTTCCTGGCATACCCAAGTTATTTTTAACTAAAAATTATTTTATGAGTATGGGTGTTTTGTCTAAAGGTATCTCTGGTGCCTGATACCCACCAAGACCAGAAGAGGGTGTCGGGCTTCTGGAGCTGGAGCTTCTGTGTGGGTGCTGGGAATGGAGCAAAGTCCTCTGTAAGAGCAGTAAGTGCTCTAAACTACAGAGCCATTTTTATAGCCCCTAAAATTATTTTAAAATTTTAGCAAAATTCACAGATAATTTGCCATTTTAGCCATTTTTAATACACATTTCTGTACCACTGTGTGTATTTACAAGCTAAATTGATTCTAAAAAAAAGTAAGACAGAGAGACTCTTCTCTATCTTCATGGTTTCAAAAAAGAAAGAGGTTTTCAATGCCAAGAGAGAAATGAAAAGCATTCTTAGGTAGAAACCCCTTCCACATCTGTGCAGAATATATAAAGGAAATATTTGTTCTTAGAAAAAAAATGCTGCAGAGAAAATGAAACAAAAGTTCATGTTGTCATTTCCATACTAAAAATGTCATTACCTTTTGTTTTGACCATTGCTACTTTAAGGGCTGGATCATAAGCTGTTTGTCACCAGGGCCGTGGCTAGAAAATGAGCTTCTGCCAGCATGAAGTCAGCTCCACACTGAGATCATAGAACAGTAGGTTTTACCTTTCGCTGGGTGACTGTCAGTGAAGGAAGCTCTGTGCTGACACGCACCCTGCCATGAGCATCTTTCCATCTGTGGTCCAAGTGTCCTGTGCAAATAGCCACGGCTGGCCCTAGTCAGGAGCCAAACGCTAGATCTGGTTCTGTTCTTAAAGAAGTGGAAGTTGACAGTTATAGTAGAAGCCAGTGTGTATTCAGTCCACATTTTTCTTCTCCCCTCTAGATAGCCAGTGCACTGGAGCTAGTAGTGTCTGTCTTCTCGCTCCTTTGCCTGGGCTTATCACAGTATGTAGAGAGTAAATTCATCACAGTGTGCAGTGTGAGCTCATCACTGTGCAGGGAATGAACTACTCCTGGTGTGTAGTGTGTGAGTTCATCATGCTGTATAGTGCTGTCTCTGAATCTTTGTTTTTAAACAAACAAACAAACACCAAACCACTGATAGATCCAATTTGTCTACTCAAATACTCTTGGGTGTAGGTCTGCCTGGAGAGTGGTTGACTTATTAGGGGTCACACCCTTAAACAAACCAGACTCCTGCTCTTTTAGATGCTATCAACTGACTAATAGCTCCTCAGCAAATGGTGAGACTCCATGTGCCCCTCCCACTGCTCCATGCTGGGATTTTATCTGGCCTGAGCTGACACAGGTCTTGCACATAATGTCAATCATGTAGTTCATACATCCAGCTGGCCTGTTGTGCCTGCAAAACATCATTTCCTTGTACTTATCCACCACCTCTGGCTCTTAAAATCTCTCAGGGGTGGAATCTTGTAAGGGGACTTGCCTGGGAAGTCTCTAGATCAATGGTACAATTCAGCACACACATGTAATTAGCACACCCATCAGCCTGGTTATTTGCTATAACTTTTCAGGCTAATGGAAATTGGGAAAGATATTACTGTAAGCCAATCATTAATAAATTTGATTTCTTGGACCAAACTGAAAGCTATTGATTGTTCATCAATAAAAGGTAGAGTTCAAAGTCTGTCTACAAAAGAAGCAATGCTCTGGAAGGCTGTGGGAAGTGATTGTCTCTGTGGACATGGGGCAGAGGCCAGCTGGGAGAGGCTAGCCCTTCACTGAATTTCTTTCCATGTGATGGAGAAAATGCCTTGGTCTGGGAAACAGATGGAGCTGGGTGTTGCTGTCTCTCAGGCTTTGGTACAGATGCCTTTCTTGGTCCAAGAAAATCTCGTGAACAAAAACTTGGCTAGTATTCTCAGCAGGCCTTCTTGGAGTGACTGTACTGTGGCTCACTGTGTGAGATGACCTAAGTTTCTTCTGACTGTCTAGTCTGTGGTTACTTTGAAACAGTTGGGGAGATATCAGGGGAAGAATTGGGTCACTTCAGAGCATGTGCTGCCAACCCCTCCTCCTCCCCCCTCCCCCCAGCTAGATTCTCCAGTGTCTGGTGGCTCTTCTGTGACTACCATTAGCATAGTAGGAGCACATGGCTTCGGTGAGTCAGGCTTTAGGCTCAGGAATAAATGTAACTGAGACAATGCTCAGTGTATTTTATTTCACAGTCTTCTCTGTTACCTCCGGCAAACAGTGGAATGCTTTGAACACTCTTTAAAACATACTAAGTGGGAAGACAAGGTGAGAAAAGCTACAGCACCATCAAAGAAAATGGTAATGAGCTAAAAGCCTTTGCCATTTAAGGAAGCCTGAGGAAGAAGCCTGTTGCATGGCTGTCTTCACATCCCCCATGCTGGGTGAGGGAAAGTCAGTGCATTCCAGGTAGCAGGTAGCAGTTTTGTGCTAAGGATTCAGGTGCTGTTTGGGCAGTGTTGTCCACAGTTGGATTGGTGAGCCTTCGTGATAAACCAGGCACCAGGCAGAGGCTCTTCCTGTGGTTCCCACCTGGGAAGTTCTGAGGCTTTGGCTACTTAGTCACGCCTTCACAACTTTAAACTATTTACTTTTTATACTCAGCTGTCAAAGCTGGAGAAACAGCAGCAGAGAAAGGAAAAGACCCGAGCCAAGGGCCCTTCCGAGTCAAGCAAAGAACGGAATGTACCCCGAAAAGAAGACCGCAGCGCCAGCAGCGGGGCAGAGGGTGACGTGTCTTCAGAGCGGGAGCCATAGATGCAGAAGCCACAAGCTCAGGTAGGAGGTTCCCACCTGCACAGCGTTGTCCCCACACACTACAGGGGAACAGAAGTGACAAGGGGAGATGGCTGCAATGACAATGCTCATCTTTGAACATTTGTTCATGGCATCCTTAAGCATGCCACTTTCCAGCACGGTGAAGGTCATTGCTGTAAGTCTATGTTGTATTCACTGAAATGTGTCCAGGCAGGATGCATGTAAGCTGAGAGGCCCAGCCAGTGGATGGGTGTGTGTCCGCCTACGTTGCCTGTGTCAGCCACACTGTCTGGGCCTGCCTAACATCCATGTGCCCTCCTGCCATTAGACCCTTCAATGTCTTACTCTACCACTCTGTCCATTATTGCCACTCTTAGCTCAATCCCTCCGATAAAGGTCAGCGTCCTCTGAAGTCATCATCTCTCACCATTGCCTGGTTTGTATTTTACATCGTTCTCTTCATCCTTCATGACACCGCTTTTTGTCTGTATATTATATGGAGGGAAAGACTGTGTAGACTAGGGTGTCTTCATACCCTGAAATGATGCTTTGTTCTTCACCATTTCCATGCCCAGGACTGTGTTGAGGTCACTGTAGCATTAAGTCCCCAGTGGCCTTGTGTCTCAGTTTTTCTCATTTCAGATAGTATCAAAGCCCCTTGTTTGATGGACACTGGACCAAACACTGGGGTACAGATGTGAAGGATCCATGGCCTGACCCTATCAAGTTCACATTCACGAAGAAGAATAGGATCAGTTGTGTCACAGCCAAGTGCATTGTGGCATGGTCGGAATGGAATGTGCAGTAGGGAGGACTCTGGAAGGTGACCTTGAAGGACACATGGAACTGGGGAGGTGAAGAACAGGAGCAGGGGACAGCAGCCAAGGCAGGAGTGAGCAGTGTATGTTAGCTTGTGGTCACTGTAATGAGACATCTGAGAGAAGGCTTATTTTGACCCATGGTTTTGGAAGTTTCAGGCAATGATTTATTGACCCCATTGGCTTTTGATCCTTTGGCAAAGCCATAATATATCATGGTAGGAACATATGGTGATGCAAAATGTTTACCTCATGGCTAGGAAGCACAAAGAGGAGAAAGGGGAGAAAGAGACTGCCATTCTACAGTCTCTTTTTAGGAGCACACCTGAAATAACATTTATTACTCCTACCAGGCCTCATATCTCAAAACTTCTGCTCCATCCCAGAAGTGCCACGGTGGAGACCAGGCATTGGCTATGTGAGACATTCTAGGTCTAATCTACAGGAGGGCACCAACATTATTAGGTTGAAGGACTGGAAATGATGAAGATAGATAGTTTTGGAAGAGAGGAAGGGAAGATTAGCTGAATGGTTGGGTACCAGTGCAGAGAGAATAGAGCATCTTGTCAAGTTGTGGGGACCTGGTCTATAACTGCTAGGAATGTGAACTTCATCCTGGAATAATGAAGTACCTTTGGAAATGAAAGAACGTAGTCAAGCATAACATGCTCCAGGGAGTGAGGCTGGAAGTAGATAGGCCAGTTTGGAGGAACTGTAGAAGTCCAAAGAAATAGCAGGACTAGAGGAGAGAAGGTGGGCCAGAAGATAAGAAGAGTCAGGGTGAAGATTAATCAGTGTGAGTGTCAGCGGTGTCTAGAAGGACACAGGGACAGGCACTCACAGGACAAAAAGGGAGGGAATACTAACGATAGCTATTTTGGTGACAGTCTTGTGGCTGTGGGTCTGGGACTGAGGGAGAGGTCTTAGGCATGCATTTTCAAACCTTCACCTCATAAACTGATTAAATCAAGTCTGAAGATGGGGTCATTCTGGAGATACCAAACTTCAAGAGGAGTGTGGCCAGCCAGGCCTTCTCTTCCCTTCTATATGCTTTGAGGATGTTTGAGTACAGATATTGAGATATGTTAGTAATAGTTGGGTACCATAGTACCTACTCCCCTCCCAGCAGATAAAAGAATGAATAAAGTGCCCAGAAAGGCTGGGTAACTGGTTCACTGATAGTTTTGGGGGGGGGGAGCTGTGAAGGAATCCTCCCGCTTTTGACTTTCCTTATACCCTTCTATAGCATTATGCTTTCTTCCAGTGTACTTAGGGGAAGATGATGGTGCTATAGTAACTGGTCTTGATTGGCTTACCTTACACATTCATGTATGAGTGAGTGAGTCAGAGAAAGGTCACATCACACTGTGCCTCACTGGTTATAGCCACCAACTCACCAGTTTCTCATTGTAGTGCTCAGGCCTAAAGCCACTGCTTTTTATTCATGAACTGACAAACATGATATGGGTTAGTTGTATATAAAATGCGATATTTGGTTTCTACTTAATGTTAAGTATTCATGAGTATGTGAACATAAAATATAAAATATCCATTTTAAATGTCCTTCTAAAACTTGATATTTTTACTACCATAGTCAGTTTTGTCATACAAATACTGCAGATGCTCCTGGTTAATTATCTGTCTGGAGGAGGGACTTGTGACACATGCAGACATGGCACAGAGGGCAGGGACAAAGATGGATGATGGAGAGGAGGCCTCTGCCTGACTGAGGGACAAAATAGCCTTCAGAGTGTTTTCAGATAATAACATATCTCAATATCTGTACTCAAACCTCTTCAAAGCCATAGGCATCTTATAGACTGCCCTTATAGAAGGGAAGAGAAGGCCTCCTGGCCACACTCCTCTTAGACAGTGGAAAGAACAGAAGGCCATCCAGATGGAGAAAAAGCCAGAGACCAAGCTCATGCTCAAATAGAGAGGGCAGTAAGAAGACAGGGTTAGACTTAAGACCCACTCAGTAAGAGGGAAACCATGTCTGGTACTGGATAACTAGCTTAGTACTCAGTGCTAATGAAATCATGGTTATTGGAGAAGAATCTACAACCTCTAATTTACTAAACCAGCACAATCCCCAATGAGAATCTATAAACATTTGTCCTTATATCTATAGATATGTGTAGTCTTCACTCCTCACCAAGGAAACTTCTCTTGTAAGAGACAGAGACCATTTTAGAAAACCACAACCAATCAAAATGCAGAGTTGTGGAGCCCAAACCTAATGATGACATCTACAAAACTCTTCCACACTCAAAGTTCAGGAAACATTGTGGAAGAAGGGTTGGAAAGATTTTGAGAGCAAGAGGATGAGGGAGTTTGCGGTGAGATGGTATCTTCTAGTAACATTAGAAGTTATACCCATGAACATGACTGTTCAAACTTGAGCTGAACAAGGACAATACCAATGGACATGTCAAACTGGATGGCAGAGGCTGAGAGAAAGTCTACAAGGCTGCAGCCCTACACAGAGAACCACAGGCAAGCGAGGAAAGCTGGGTGTGGGATGGGTGGTCTTTCCCAAGGAAGAGCACACTAATGGGTTATTCAGGGTCAAACAGTCAGCCCTGAAAATACATGTACAAGTAACATCTTACGGCTGGAGAGGCTATATTTAGAAATATGTATGTATATATGCATACAATAACAATTAGTGAAAAAATATAAAGGAGAAAGGGGAGGGGTATATGGAAGGGTTTGGAGGGAGGACAGGAAAGGGAGAAGTGTAATTGTATTATAATCTCAAACAAATGGACAAGAAAGAAGGCATGGTTAGGCCTCAGGTTTGTCCTGCTACTCAGAGATAGGTACTAACTCAGGGGCCCATCCAGGTATTCTTCTCATTGTGCTGGTTGCTTCTTGAGTCTTTACTTGAGTCTTTATGTGATTTCTGCTTTCTTGGTGTTTCTTCTCTTAAAATAATTAGATCCACTTCCTGGATCTAATTATTTTGATCCAGATTACTTTACATAGATAGTCGGTTTTCAAAAACATCAGAAATCCACAGAATGTGACATTTAATGTTATTTATTCACTTGTTGAAACTAGTCTGCTTCTGACAGCTTTCTCTGTCTTGGATTCAAAGAAGAAATTGAGCATCTATGTGTTACTCCAGTTGTGGTGTTGCAGAATGTAGGCAGGTGGATATCACAGTGTCAGAATGCATGTGGCAGTTTGTGCAGGAAGGAGACACTGACCTAAACTCCAGTGTCCCTGAGTAGTACTTTTCGGCTTCCACAGTGGAAAGCATTGGAAAGCTGGGCTTCTCTGTGCCCACCACTGAGGAAGGTCAGAAGGACCCAGTCTATCAGGCTGTTGTGCCGGGGAAGCTCTTAACTTGCTTCAGAAGTGGACACTAGCCTGGACCTCCAGCTGTGGATCCTAGGAGTGAGGGCGGCCATCAGATTTCTTTGTCTTTTCTCTTGATTTTTGTTAGACTATAAACAATAGCCTTTTCCTGGAGAATTAGGGCTTCAGCTATAAGTTTAATATAAACTAAATGTTTAAACTGCACAACAAAAACAATGGGAGAGGGATAAGAGCATGAGCTCTCATCTTAAAGGACTAAAGCCAACTTATCAGCCTAAATACAAATGCTGTGCACAAAAATGTGTATTCATATGCCTGTACACACAAATATGTATACACATGCTGTGCACATGTTAGAATATGCTTTGTGTTTTCAAACATCTTGAACAAATATGATTCCACTTAACTGATGACTCTGCACTATATTAATGACCCATTAGCAAATTTTACAAATATAATGTCTTGAGTTTTGTTTTAACTGATATATCTGAAAATCTTTACTTTACTTATTGAAGGATAAATTTTTTTCTTTCTTTTTAGATCAGCCTAAATCAGAACTATTTGACAGCTTTTATTTGCTTTGAATTTGGCTTCAAAATGATTCTAAAACATTATTTTTTGAGAACTTTCTTTCTTTTTCTTTTTCTTTTTTTTTCAGAAACAGTGGTAACTTAATCTCTGGGCGCAACAACTAAAACCTAATCTTGTAAGCCTTATTAAAATCTGATCCCTCCGGTGGCAAATCCTTGTGGATTTGCCATGATACTAGGAAACTCTAGCAGCTACATCTTACCCCTCTGCTGTCCCTGTTCCAAAGAAGACTAACTCTCTCCTGCTTCTTCTCTCTTTCTGTCCAACCCAGAAGTCCTGCCTACTCACCCAGTGATTGGCTCCTTTATTCATTAGGGGATTGTTTCACAAGAACAGCACCAGACCCATCCATAATACTTCCCCCTTTATGTTCTAATAAAAAACAAAACCTTTCTCTCAATATAGAGCACAACTATTACCATTTTATAATTTATAAGATATAGATAAACCTAATACCCAGTCCATCAATTTTGTCATTAAGACAGAACATTGTCATTTATCTTAAATTAAAAGACTTATCATTCTACACCTGACTAATGTCATGGCTTTAGATTGTAAGCCATCTCTATATTATCTTTATCAATGCTAAACAGCTTTGATTGGCTATGAGACTACCAGTCTTCAACCCCGTCATAAATCCAAGAATGACTGATATTAACTGAAAATATGTAGGAAGCCTAATACAGCTTCCAAAACTTAGCCAATTTATAGAGACCACTGGTCATCTGGACAGTCCTTACTTCAAAATGTTGGAGCATTGGTCTTCAGCCTTCTGGCCAGGATCATCTGACAGACCTTAGAGATACAGGAATATTAAGATTAGCCTATTCTGTCTTGGCAGAACCAAGCTGTCCTAAACTTGTAATTGTGTTCTTTCTTTGGACAGTATTATGTCTGTAGATGAAAAGAGGCAATTCTTGTGTATCACCACAACTGGAGTAACACATAGATGCTCAATTACTTCTTTGAATCCAAGACAGAGAAAGTTGTCAGAAGCAGACTAGTCTCAACAACAAATGAATAAATAACATTAAATGTCACATTCTGTGGATTTCTGATGTTTTTGAAAACCGACTATCTATGTAAAGTAATCTGGACTGTTGTTTGTTAACTACTCTCAGCTATTTCTAATTAAAATATTGGAAACATTCTAACAATAAACTCAGAGCCATGCATTTGCTATTTGACCCTAAACTCACAGGCTTAAATATCTCAGATCAGATTAAAATAACAGTTATAGAAGGACTGGATCTAATCCTTGTACTTACAAAATTTTGTATTCATAGAAGAAATTTATACCAATGAAACCCTTGATTTCGCATCAAAATAAATGATGTACCATTTAAGAAATTATGACTTCAACTCAGTAACAATTAAAAAGATTTCTACCAAATGAGACTATGGCTATGCTATCAATTCTAGCTATTCTTCTCTGTTCCACTTACGGCCATTTCTACATTCTCTAGAAAGACAACCTATAATAACCACCCCCAGCCCCAAAGCCCAGGGAACTGGGATGACAACTCTTCATAACTTCTTCAAGCTGAATATGGGCGTTGAGATATTTTTGAAGGGGAGGGGGAGGGTAAGGAAAATGGGGGAGTTGGTTGGCCTTAAGAAGGCCACACCAATATTGTATTAGTCTTTGATGTCTGTGTCCTGACTGGATCCAGATGAAAAACCAAGAAAGACATCAGGAGTTTAAGCAGGTCAGTTCAGCATGTCTGTCGAGGAGACTCACCAAGGCTCTATATTTTGTAATATACAAATCTCAAAAAATTTTAGTATCATCAATATAACTTTTTTGTTTGATTCTTTGGAATCTAGTTCTTCAGGGGGTCTCCCTCTACCAAATCTAATCCATATTACTCTGGAAGGTTAATAGACACTAATCACCTTTTCTAAAAATGCAAAAGACAAAACCTTTCTCCCAAATCAGCATATTTTTGAGCCAGTAACCAGAAAAGTCTTTATTTTGACCTCTCTCCTGGAGGAATAATATAACCATAAAACTCAAAATCACACCCATTTTGAAAATCAAAACAATCTAAAACAAATGAAGTAAACTAAGATACTGTATGTGCCTGTGCTAGGCCTTTCCTGTCTTGCCAAGTAGGAAAAGACACTCAAGATTCCCGTGCAGACCACGTTAGCAGAATATGAGCTTCCTGTGGCTGGTTAAACAATCTATACCATCTTTTCATTTGGTTCTCTGCCCAGAGCCACAGACATATTTTATTAATACCTGTATAATATCTGTCTGTTGAACTGTCTACCTGGTGCCACAGACATACATATTTAATACCTGTTCAAAGCAGGCAATAATTATCACTGCATTCTCTACTCTGGAGTCAGTGACTAATATTCCCTATCCTAGTTCAAATTAAAACAATCAAAAACAAATGAAGTAAACTAAAATACTGTATGTGCCTATACTTAGGCCTTTCCTATGTTGCCAAGAGGATATAAAACCCAATATTCTCATGGAGCCCACGTTAGACAGAATATGAGTATCCTGTGAGGCAAGTAAAGCAATCTTATACCATCTTATGGTTCAGCTCTCTGCCTAGAGCAGCTAACTTGTTATACCATCTATCTGTTTGTCTCTCTATGTGGAGCCACAGACATTTATATTGTTAATACCTGTTCACTGCCCTCTATACTTGAAGTCAGTGACTAATTTTCCCTATCCTAGTTCAAATTAAAACAATTTTGGAGATCTTTCTATATGAGCATTGTGTCTATGTCAATTCTACCCTCCTTTCCTATCTCCAGCTCCAGAATTCCTCCTCCTGCTTCCCACACTCATGATCTTATCTTTAATTATTATTGCTACATGTATATACATGCATGAGTCACTGTCCGTTTAGTGTTGCTTGCATGTACATATCCAGGGCTAACTATGTGAGACTGGGTAACCTATGTTATCCCTGGGGAAACCAATTCTCCCTCTTTCAGCAGCATTGGCCACCTGTAGCTCTTCAACTGGGGGTGGGAACATGTGGAACTTCCCTTGTTCACATTGGTATGTCAACTGGCATTGTCATTATACCATTCTTATTTAGGCAAGCACACTATTGCTATTTCATGGTGCATTTCCTTTGTCATGTCTAGCAGATACTGTCTAGCTGCAAGTATTTTGGGTCTCTGGCTCTTATAATATTTCCTCCTCCCTCTTCCATGATTTTCCCTGAGTTTAAGGAATAGCAGTTGCCATGGAGTTGGGGCTGGACACTCCAGAGTCACTCACTAATTCTCTGGATTTTGATCAGCTGTGGATCTCTGTCATAGTCTCCATCTATTGCAAAAAGAAGCTTCTTTGATGAAGGGTGAGGGCTATACTTATCTGTGGGTATAAGAATATTTACATTATAGCTAGGAATTATATTGGTTTAGGAAAGTTGCAGCAGTAGGTTCTTTTCTAGGATTTATGATCTCTCCAGCCATGGACAGATGGCTAGGTTTAAAGTACCAGGGATGAATTCTGTCCTTAAGTCCAACTAGACAACTGCTGGTTACTACCAAGATAAAATGACATTACTGCACCACCATGGACACCTACCTGTCCAGTCACTGTTGGTCTTCCTAGACTTTACAGTAAGCTAGGACTACTGATTGCTTTCTTCCCTAGCAGTGTATATAGCATCTTTCAGTGCTGTGAGAACTGACCAGGGAGGAGATTTCAGGTCATTTCCAGCTCTATTCATCCAGGTTTGTGTCCAAAGTGTGGTGTCTTTGGCAATAGGATCTTACTTTCAAATTCTGGAAGGTAACCAAGGGCAATGGCAGTAGCCCATATTGTTTGGGGAGACTCTCATCTTCCAGTTGTCATTCAGATCTGAGGCAGCTGCAACGTTGCCTGGCAGGGAGAGACCCCTTCAGCCTGTGCAGAAGGTCTCTGAGTCACCATTTAGCCAAGGATCAGTGAGGGGCTTGGATGTACCCACCTCTGAGAATTCAGCCACATTTCTTTATTTGAAGACTTTGGAAGGGGCCAGACTAAAGGACGGGGGCTACTGCAATAACACGTTTAGGTTTTGTGTTGTCTCTTGGAAGAAGTTTGTCATCCCAACAGGCCACAAAATCACCCTCAGATATTTGGATATTTGTGAGAGCTGAAGGGAGAATGGCAGACTATGACCTTGCGTTTGTTTTGCTGCATGGAATAGACAGGGAACTGCAGTTCTCTCTTGCTTTTCTTAAAAGAGAGAAAGCCCTGGGGAGCCTGCGCAGCCAGGGGAGCTGCTTTGGATTTCTAGGGCTTGAGAGGGAAAAGGGAAAGGCAGGGGAAATAGACAGAGAAGCTCACACTAGTGACTCTGTTTTTCTTTGAAAATGATTAAAACCCTTTGTGCTTGGGAGGATATTCCCAGGGCGGGGGCATTTCTCTGTCACATTGCAAATGTTCTGTTCTATTTCATCAAACAGACATAAAAAATGCTAAAATTAACAGTGGTCTGTGTTTGGTCCTATTTCTTCAGGTTCCTTGCCTTGCTCCTCAGGATGAGAGGATTTTCGGTGAGGCTGTGACTCCAGGTTGTTACCAGGCTGGTGTTAGGGCAGCCTGGGCTGGCAGATCTTTGCTTCTGTGTCACCTGTCACTTCATTTGAGTATTTACTTAGTGGCTGTAAGTTGGGTGTGAGAAGAGCTCCTGACCAGCACCCACATTTCCTTCTCAAATGTCAACACCCTCAAACAAACAAGGGAAGTGTTTTGGAAGCTGCCATCTGTCTGCCTTTCCAACTTGACCTTTGTTGGAATAGTAAGATACTGCTATCATAGACTTCTTCCTAATGAACTGAGTCCAGTTAGAGTTGTGTGTGTGTGTGTGTGTACATGCACATGTGTATGATTGCTCTAGAGTTTACAGTATGCATGTTAAACATCTCTAATTCTACTTTTAAACAGCACCACACTAAGTAACCAACACACTGTAAGAACCTTACGGCTCTTTCCTATAGGGTGCTGCCATCGCCCCACCTGCCACACTGTACAATCACTGGTGCAGCATTTTTTATTGTTTCCTGAATGGTTATTTTAAAGATAAATTAAGGTTAAAAAAAAAAGATTGTTTGCCTTCATTTCTCTGATTATGCCTTTTCCTTTCATGCTGTGAACATGGCTTTCTGAACTATCCTATGTTCCTTCTCTTTGAAGAATTGCTTTCCATATTCCTTGAAGCACATATTTGAGGAAATCTTTAGTTTTCTCTTTTGCTTTTGAAGGGTAATTTTACTGGTCTGGAATTCTAACTAGTACTTTTTATGCTTTCAATATTTAAGTGTTTTATTTCTCTTTAAATTTTTTTCCTAATGGATTTTCAGTTTTAAAGGGCATATAATAATTTTACATGTTTATGGTTCGTGAACAGCGCGACCTCTCAGTACAAGTAAACATGTGCGTATGTACTGGCCACCAAGGACACATTGTTTTTATTGTTTGGAACATTCAGAAATCTATTCCAACGATTTTGTTGTCAACTGTAGGCATCCCTGCCGTACATGTGACAGAACAGTAGTAGTTATTCTAATTCAGCATGTCCTTATCCAGCTGTGCCCCTGTGCTCATTTACCAGATGTCAGTTTAGGGACTGAAGAGGGAGGGGCCTCTAGAGAAAGGCACCTAATAGAATTGTCCTCCAGGCAGAGATTTAATGCTGCAGGTAAGGGTTTGAAATCAGAAGCTCAGTTTCTCAGACACAGTGTCATATCTACTCATAAAGGCTTCTGAGGGAGGGGATGGTCCTGCACTACAAGGAAGCAGGCTTAGTTAATATGTAGCCTGTGTTACCTGATCACCAACAGTTGTCTCTGGATTCCTGACAGTGTGAGAGTTAGCTCTTGTGAGAACTGTGTGGCCTGTTAGCTCTTTCCTGAAGATAGGGGTGTGGGGACAGACTATAAGGCTCTTCACACCAGCATCTTGAGGGGGTGGGTGGCTGGTTCTAACAGCATCCCTTTGCTTCCTCTCCCCAACACCCTTCCCGGACTCTAGTCACATTAAATCTGTTCTCTATCTCTCTGAGATAAACTTTGTCTTCTCCATATAAGGTAAAAACATGCAACATTCATCTTTTTATATATACTTATTTCTCTTACATAATGTTTGTTGTTTCCATCCACCTTGTTGGAAATAAAAGCATTTCATTCTTTATTGAATGGGTATGTAATATTCCATTGTGTATGTAAACCAGACTTTTATTTATCTATTGATAGTCACCCAGGTGTATTTCATTCCTTGGCTATTGTGAATAGTGCATTAATAAACAGGTGAATGCAACTGAACCTTTAGACTGCTGATCACAGCGCTTGCAGATGTGTCCCTGGTACTGGGATGGCTGCACCATATGGTGATTTTATTTCTAGGTTTTTGAGAAACTTTCATACTGTTTTCCATATGGCTATTCTAATTCACATCCCCATCAAAAGCATGTCACATCTTCTGACTCTCTACATCCTTACCAGCATTACTTATTTTTTACTTTACAACAGTCGTTCTAACTGGGATAACATGATATCTCATTGTTTGAGCTTTTTATATCCTCACTGGCTATTTGGATATCTTTTGGGACATGTCTATCTAGGTCATTTGCTCATTTAAAAATCACATTGTTAGTTTTTTAAATTAGTTTGTTTGAATTTCTTATATATTCTAAAAATCATTTTTTCTTACGGTTTCCAATCCAAATATTTCCCCCAATTTTTTAGGTTGTCTCTTCACTCGTCAAACACTTTCCTCTATGGAAATTTTATAGTTTGGTGTAATCTCATTTGTCAGTTTTTGCTTTCATTGACTATGCTTTTTGCAATCATATCCAAATGTTTACCCTATGATGTCCTGGAGTGTTTTGTCCTTATAGTTTTATAGTTTCAGGACTCATATTTACATCGTTGGTTCCTTTTGAACTGATTTTTGTATATGGCGAGAGATGGTGTGCTATTTTTAAAACAAAATCTCAAACGTTTGATTTACCAAAAGAAGGCTCAGGAGCTAGACACTGTGGTGAAAGCCTGCTAGCTTAGAGAGGCAGAGAAAGCACCCAGCTGACCTTTCTGCTCTACTGACATCCCAGAAAGGGGGGTGGGGGGAACTTTCTTCTCCATGCTTTTTTAAATGCCTGCCTTTGGATTCCTTTCTCCTAGCGGGGCTGCCTTGTCTGGCCTCAGTGGGAGAGGATACATCTAGTTTTCCTGTGACATTTTGTACCAGGGTTGGTTGGTACCCACAATGAGGGCCTCTCCTTCACTGAGGAAAAGAGGGTGTGGGATGGGTATGTGTGTGAGGGTGGGTTTGGGAGGGGGTGCTGTGATCAAGCTGTAAAGTGAATAAATACATAAACTAATGAGAAACCAAAAAGAAGATGTTTTGTGATGACAACATGGAATCACCAAGGAAAACATGGAGAAGGAAATGGAGATGGAGATCTGAAGAGACTCAGAAGAGGTCCTGGGAGTCCCCATTTCCTGGAAGAATTCCACAGTCTGCAGTAACTGAGCTCCACTGAGGATGGACCTACTAGAAGGAGGAAAGACAAACTGGGTTGTCTCCTTACTCATACTGGAGGACTGGATATTCCTCCCTCAAGACTCAGGAGGAAGCAGGAACAGGTTATAGGTAAAATCAGCTCAGCCTTACCAGACGATGAGCAGAAAGGCCCTAGGGAAGATGAACAGTGCTGAGACCACCAATCAAATCAGCATCTCCAGGAGGCTTCATTATCCATGAGCTTCTTCAAGATGACAGTTAAGGAAGGGGACTGTTGTCCATATCTGACTTGTAAGCAAAAGCTTCTTGACTTGTCACCCATGTTTATGCAACTTTAGTGGCAATTACCAACTCAAAAGTCCCACGAATTGGCGAATAATTCTGTATGAGACTAATTCTTAATTTTCAGAAAGAGTATTAAAGAAATGGCAAATGAATTCTTCTGAGTACTTCAAACTTTGTTGTACATCTCATTAATAAGCAAGATGTGGCATGTGAAATTTTGTGCATAGAGATGCTCACTTTGCTATTGGAAAAGCCAGCAGGTGATAATGTCAAAGTAGCTATTGGCTTGCTCAAAGAATGCAGCCTCAAGTCATCACAGTGCCACCAGGAGTCCATGCTAATTTTGAATTTCTTCGAAGCATTCTGCATGAGTCTGAAATTGACAAAGTTCGCCATATGATTAAAGTTATGTTTGCTATACAGAAAGCTGGATTTGAAAACTGCTTGTTATCCTAGAAAGGCTTGACTCAATTTACCCACATACTCACTTTGGAGGATGACTGTAATCCAATAGATATTCTTAATGTTTTCAAGATGGATCCCAATCTTGTGGAGAATAAGGAGAAGTACAAGCTATTAAAAAGAAAAAAAATTTTCTTATTAGAATATTTTATTTTAGGAGATCACTCAAAAAAGACCCTCCACATGGACAAGTCACTCCCAACAATACCCTTGGACTTTTTCTGTGGTCTTTTCTGTTATTTTTCTTTTAATAGACAATATGATACTTAAAATAAAAGACAAGAAATATTTTCAAATCAGACTTTAGGCAATAGATATGTGTGTGTATGTATGTATGTATATAATCATCTTAGCATACCAAAAGATAAGCAAAAAGCACCTAAATGATCAATGCTGAAGCCACCAACAAAGTCGACATCTCCAATGGCAGTTTTATTATCCAATATATGCATTTATGTATATAGTATGTATAACATACACTAAATATATGAGATATTATATATAAAATATATTTTAACATATCAATGTATATTTCTGATCAGGGAGAAGGGAGGATGTGATGATGGCACTGTCTGTAGTTCAGAAAGTGTTTGGGTTTTCTGTTCCCAGTGAGAAGGCTCTCTGGGACATTCTTAATGAAGGAGACAGTGACTGCTCATGACAAACTGAAGATCATCTACTCTCATTTGTCATATGACTTGCTACTCAGTCAAGTTTCGAGTTTGAAGAAGATACTCACAGAGTGGACAAAAGGAGCTCCCTGAAAGTCCAAACAAAGAAGACTGTGATGTGGTGCTTGATTGCTGTGTTGTGCCGACAGAGGGTTTGTGAGAGTTGGGTAGGCTCATTAGCTGGGTGAACTCACATGCTGGATAAGGGGCACATAGAATCATTTGAAAGAATATGCAACAAATTGCACATCACGGAGAAACAAAGGAGACGTGTAGCTAAGGTGTTTGCTCACCTTTTACACGCTGATTTGTTTCTGTGGAGTGTTCTAGAATGTAAAATGTGAAGAAGCCACTATGTCACCTTGTAGAAATTTTGTCAAAATATTTTCCAGGAATTGTGTGAGCTTCATGCAAGATTAAACATTCTTTGAAGGATTATTACCTCAGGACAATTGCTTTGGCGTTAACTTTTGTACTTCTGTAGGCCTTAGAGGTTTAATGGATGGATTGTGTGAGCATCTCAGAAATTTATCTAAGATCATTATAGCACAGAAGCCAGATGCTGAGCTGAAGAAACCTCCCCTGGCCTCTTGTCTTCAGTGTTGGCCTCTTTGGAGTCTGATTCCTCTGACCTCAGTTCTGACAGCAGTGAGAAGAACTCTGCTTGGGGATGGGAGTGTCAGTTGTACCTGAGGGCTCTTGGCTTTCCCATGGTTTATACTGGGCTTGAGTGTGTTTTGGATGGACCTGTCTTCACTTAGACAGCTTCCTTCCTTTGTGTACCAAGGGCCTCTGTTATCCACACTTAGCTTTGTGTTCTATGGTTCTCTCACCTGGAGACTTCTCAAATGGTGTCCCTAGGCTGTTCTAACTGAGGGGACAGGGTGTCCTGAAATGTGTTGGGAGTTATGAGAAGCACCCACAGCACTGATATCTGTACAGGCAAAGCCCTGCCTTAGTTCTCTCAGGACCTCCTGACTATTAATCAATCACTGTACTGGAAGGATCCAACTGCGGGCATCAGGTACACTGTTGGAATGTCCGTGTTCTCAATGATAGGTGATTCCAGGGGTTGAACCCACCCACTGGCTGTAGGCTCATGGCTACCAAAGTCTGCATCTCAGTTGATGAGTCTTGATCTCCTCTATTGATGGGGATGTTGTGTGCTTTACAGCTTCAGTCAAGTCTCCTGAAGCCTCCGCTATTCAGCTGCTCAGTGTTAGGCTTTCTTGCTGTCCACATCTATCTCCCAGGACTATCTTTTGCTCTGAGGCTGGGGCTGGTTTAAATTCAGATTGCCTAACTTATGGATTATTCTCAGACACCCAGAGAGTGTTAGTTTTGAACAACAGGTACCTTCTCAAGATGGCGGCTAGCCCTTTCTTGCTCCCTAACTCATACAGACTGACAAAATGGTTATTCTGATCATTCCTGACCCATGAGTGGAAGGAATCTGTTTCACCAAAACCCACTGCTACATTTAAAGCTTTTGAGGAGTATGAAATGTTTTCGATGGTAGGAATGTCCCTTTCTTCCTACCTGGGACCCCTAGATTAGCCCTGGGATGAGGCTGTGCCTCACCTCACCCCACTGTGCAGCTGTGCGTCTGAACAGTGTTTACCCTGGCTTTGGGGGATGGGCACTGCCCAACTCTGAGTCATTTGTTCACTGCCTTTGTGATTTCCAAACAACTTACATTTTCTCTCTTTGCAATAGGCAGTTCTTTCTTATATGACAATTTCTCCTTAAGTGGGTCACAAGGAAAGGTACCTTACCTTCTAATCTACCATCTTACTTGGAAGTCAGGCATTGGGTCCTACCCCAAGGTTTTTGGAATAGGGTCTTACTACGTAGGGCAGGCTGTCCTTGAACTCTTTAAGTAACCCAGGCTGGCCTTGAGTTCCCTAAGTGTTTCCAAAGGGCTGAGGTTGTAGTACAGCACCGCCACTCCTTGTCAAATTTCTACTGATTAAGACAGCTCTTGCTTTGTAGGCCTAGCTGGTAAAAGACCCAAGTCCCCTTGGCAGTTCATTAGAGGTGCTCATGGGAATCTTTAATAGTGCTAACAGGTCAGAAATTCACTGATAATGTTGACTTTTCCAGAAAATCTTAAGTTTTTGACAGAACAGTACTACTCTTCTAGGTAAATGAATGCCAGTTGGATTCCCAGCTCTGACGTAAAATTAGTAAATAAATCAAAGCTTGGTTTTTGTTTTGTTTTGCTTTGAACAGTGAGTTGGAGAATACCTATGGTGTCCTGTATTGTCTGAGTCTAGAACTTGTGTCTTATAGTTACACAAAAGACCTGAAGCTAGAAACTGATCAGTTAAAAGTCTACAGATAGTGATGTGGTTTCATTCATTCATCATCATCATCATCATCATTATCATCAAAGACAGAGTATTATTCTTTAGTCTAGGCTAGCCTGAAACTTACTATGTAGCCCAGACTGGCCCCAAACCCAGGCAAGTCTTCCATCTTCAGCCTCCCAAGTACTAGAAGTATAGATCTGAGACACCACATCTGTATTTGAACAGGCTGTTGGATTCCTAGCTTCGGGTCCTGCATTGGCCTCAATGAAGATGTTCCTCATGCCTTGGTGTTTGAAGGTAATAAAAAGAGCCACTAATGCATCTGGAGGAAGCTGATAGTCCAAAAAGCTGTCAGTTGTGGTGTTCCAGCTTTCTAACATATGACATCATCGTTTACAGGTACTCCTAGGTGATGGCCAGCAACGTCCATCGGACAGTCCCATGGGGGGCAGAGGTTTTCAGCTGGGACAGTATCTGCAGCTTGTCAGAGACCCTGGGGTTTGTTGAGAGCCTGTCATTTTGGTAATAATGCCAACACATGGTTAGGCACATTGCAATGCCTGTTATAGCAAGGTCAACTCTGAAGGCACACTTAGCTTCTAGCTGTTCAAGACAGGTGCTGGGTGAGGTCCTTCTGCCTTGATGCATACCTAAAAGCTCAGAGAACTTTTAGAGTAAAACCTCCGAGATTCCTTCTTGTGCTATTTCTTTTAGGAGGGAATCACAAATTTAGTAGGGAATTCACAAATGAGTTTTCTCTTTTAAAACCTATTTTGAAACATAATTTTATTATAAAGATTTTCACTTAGCACATTTCAGAAATGCCACATTGCTCAAAGAAGGAAAACAAACAAACAAACAAAACAAAACAAAACCCGCCAGCGCGTCATCCCGAGGCAACTGTCACTGGCCTGACTCCTTTGCAGAGGTTTCCGAGCGGATCGCTCTGTGTCCCTTTCTTCTCCAGAGCTCAGGGCTGCCCTGTGCACAGTGTCAGCCGCTTCGTTTCACTTGAACGAGTGTTGTGAATGCTCAAGTCATTTATTCTTCCAGAGTAAACTTTATATTGTCCATTTGTATGTCAAACATTTGAATCATAAAATTATCCCCCCAAATTTAGAATATTATAGAGTACTAAAAGTTAATCCAGAAAGGAAAGGAAAATTTACTCAAGCAGAATCTTAAAACTCAAGTTAAAAAAGCAAAAGTGCATTTTCAGTCTGCGCCAGGAGGATGGACTTCTCCGAAGGTCAGGGTGGGAAACAATTCCAGAATGTCATTTACTGGAGTGTCAGCTGAAGACGGCCTTTCAGAGACTCAGGTCCGTGGGCTTGTGTTATTGCCTCAGCAGAGTACAGAAACGAGTGTGTTCTCTTCTTTCCTTTGACTCAATCCTGAAACAGTGAGGTCCTGGGAATGGCACTGTGTGCTTTGGATGCTTGCTCAGGAGTGCAGGACTGGAGGAAGAGAGTCTGAGAGGATGAGCGGGCCTGGGGAGAAGCCAATTCCTGACAGCTTTCCAAACAAAACCATAGGTCACAGACTAGCTGTGTTTCTAGCTTGCTTTTCTTACATGCATGGAGGGGCCTCCTTAGCAAACAAGTCCACAAGGCATCAGCTCACGGTAGTATGGAAGTTACCAGAAAGCACACTCACAGTGTGGTGTTGCTATTAGAATCTTAGGCTTTCCCTACAATCCATGCAGATGTGGGGAAATAGAAAGTGCCTTGTTAAGCTGTGGAATTTAGTTCTGCTTTTAGGTGAGAAATCATGAAGCTTAGTTTGTCAGCTGGGCTTTATTGTACAACAGGAAATACCACACATACATGCACACATGCACACACACACACGCACACACGCACACACACACACACACTGCCATGGCTGGCCTTTAGAAATGCACACATAAGTTCCCTTGAATTGCTCTCTCCCACTTTGCATGCTGGGGTTATAGACATGAGGCATCACAACTAACTAGGATTAACTGAAAATGTCATACATAATTAAAACTTTTCTCATGTAATTTGCATTATTGTCATATCATTTAAAGTTCACTTGGACATTTTATATTAAAAATGACTATTTTGAGTAGTATTAAAATGTATCCCATAGACAGGGGCCCAGTTTATTCCTTCCTCCTCCTTGCTTTAGGTCCCCAGCTCCCCAACTCCTATTCCATTAGAAGGGTTTGTATCTTCTTTTCAAAGAATTTATCATGTATGTCTATGAGAGCATGATATTGTGATATATAGATTTTATTTTATTTATATTTAACTTAAGTTCTTCCAGACAGACTCTAAAACAGCCCAGGCTGCTCACAGACACATGCTTCTCCTGCCTCAGCCTCCCAAGTGCTGGTGTCACAGGCATGTGCCACTGCACTGGCCTCTGTGTTGTTTTATTATTATTTTTTAATGTCTTAGGGTCTGCACTGATTTTACCATTTTTATCCCTTATATGGATAAGGGTTAACTCAAGTAAAAATTACTGTTTAGTTCACTTACAATTCGAACACCTCAATATGACATCTCAGTTCTTGAGGCATTGTATTTACTTCCAGCTTATTGCATTATCTACACCGTTTATGCCTTTTAGTCTTATGTCAACTTGACATAGCCTTGAGCAGTGGTTCTCAACCTTCCTAAGGCTGTGGCCCTTTAATATAGGTCCCCATGTTGTGGTGACCCCCAACCATAATATGATTTTCTACAATTTGTTGCTACTTCATAGCTGTAATTTTGCTGCTGCCAAGTGTCTCAGTTTGTAAGACATTAGAAATATGTGTTTTCTGATGGTTGTGACCCACAGGTTGAGAAAAAGAGGTCCAGAGTCATTTGAGAGATGAGAACCTCAGTTGAGAAAATGTCTCCATAAGATCAAGCTGCCTGCAAGCCTTTAGGACATTTCCCTAATTAGTGATTGAGGTGGAAAGCATCAGGGGACCCAGGTGGTTCTGGATTCTGCTGGAAAGCAGATGGAGCAAGCCTGGAGGAGAGCAAGGTAGTAAGCAGCACTTCCTCATGGCCTCTGCATCAGCTCCTGCCTCTTCCCTGCTTGAGTTGCTGCCCTGACCTCCTTTAATGATGGGCTATGATATGGAAGTGTTAGCCAAATAAATTCTTTCCTCTGCAAATTGCTTTTGGTCATGATGTTTTATTGCAGCAGTATTAACTCAGGCTAAAGCATTTTGCCATCAGGTTTTTTTTAATATAATATCAACCTAAACTCCTTCTCCAATTGCCTCCCAGAATTGCCTCCACAACTCCTCCCAACTTTTACTCTCCCTCTCCCTCTCCTTCTCCCTCTCCATCTCCCTCTCCCTCTCCTCTCTCAATCCAGAGTCCTCCAGTTTTTGCTGCCTATACACTCATGAGTTTAGGGCCATCTACTGAAGCATGTCCAAACTACTAAGGGTCATACCCTTAAACAATTGACTCTTCTTCCTCCAGAAGCAACCAACTATCTATAGCTCCTCTATTAGGAGTGGGGCTCACCAGCCTCTTCCTCTTCTTGCTGGAATAATGATTGGGTTGATTGTGTATAGGAAACCACAGATGCTATGAGTTCAGTGGTCCTGTCACGTTCAGAAGACACATTTCACTCCGGTCTTCCTGAGCCTGACTCTTACAATCTTCCACAATGGTTCCTGACCCTTGTGTGGAGAGAGTATGTCATGGATGCTCCTGTGGTGAGTACTCTCCTGGACACTCTATGCTTCAACCAGTTAGCTGTATGCTTCTGCACTAACTGCCAGTCACTGCACAAAGAAAATGTTCTCGTAAGATCTGCGACCCGTACTTATCTATGGGTAGAGAGATACGAATTTGGAGAACAGCTTGATACTATGTCTGTTTAGCAAAATAATAGTAGGTTCACTCCTGTGGCTTCTAAGTTCTCCACCCATGGCCTGTTGGATGGATCCATAGTACCAGGTATGCGTTTCATCTTATGGAGCACACCTTAAAACTAAACAGAATGGTTGGTTATTCCCATAACATTCATGCCACTGTTGCACACATGGGCATACTTTGCCACACTTGTGGGTTTTGCGGATCACAGGTCAGGGTTCACATCTGGATGAGACTACTAGTGATTTTTTAGCCCCCAGCAACTTGCATAATTCCCTTTCAGGACTATGAAAGCTAGCCATTAGAGGACGTTTGTTAGTCAAGACTAACTTGATTTCTCCATGCATTGTGACCAAACTGTGTGTCTTCAGCAACAAGATCTTATACTCAAGTTCTGGTGGGCAATCAAAAATAATGGTTTTTGTTGTTTTGTATTGTATTGGTTTTGGGTTTCTGAGACACCCCTGACTTGAGGGGAAACATCCCACAACACTCACAAGGGAAGGTACAGCAGAGAAGTGGGTTAGGAAGGGATAAGTAACACTAAGTTTGTTTGAAAATCCATATGGAAACCTACTATTTTATAAAATTCAAATATGCACATATACATACATATATACATACACATACGATCTCTGTTTCTCTTGTTTAGATTTGTTGAAGATTATTTTGCCCATATTATTTCCTTAAAGTAGAAATTCAGATTGTGGATTTGACAGTTTTCTCCCTTGTATAAATACTACATGCTATGAATTTTCTCCTACTGAATGGTGAACATTACAATTTTGGTATGTTGTATTTTCCTTTTCATTTACTTCAAATGTATTCTATTTTGCCTTGAGAGTTCTCTTTGATGCAAAGGCCATTTAGAAGTATGTTCAGATCTTGCATAGTGGTTCAAAACTGTGGTACTAGGAAGGTGAGGTAAGAAAATTAATGTAAACTCAGGACCAGCCTCAGACTACATAATGAGTTTTAGGTCAGGCTATAGGATGAAATGCTGCCTCAAAAAATGAAGACAAGGGGGGCTGGAGAGATGGCTCAGGGGTTAAGAGCACTGGCTGTTTTTCCAGAGGTCCTGAGTTCAATTCCCAGTAACCACATGGTGACTCACAAGCATCTGTAATGGGATCCGATGCCCTCTTCTGGTGTGTCTGAAGATAGCAACGATGTACTCACATACATAAAATAAATAATTAAAAAAGGAAGACAAAACAAAACCTCCAAACTAACCAAGAAGTTGCTAGATTTTTTTTTGCACAGTTAAGTGAGGCAATGTAATGCTGTGTTTTTGTGTGAATTTGAAGTGATGTCTTCAGCTAATTCTTAATGCTTCTGGGCCTGGTGATATTTTAAAAGTAGGTTTTGCAGTCCATCTTAGCAATATTTTCTCTTTGTTCCTTTTAGCAAATTACCATTGGGCAGAACCGGATCCTGAAAAATTCAAGATGCTAAAGCCCCTACACTGCTTAAAGAATTCTGGACTCAAATATGAAAAGAAAACCAGAAATAAGACCCTGGGAACCTGAATATCCCTGCAGAAAAACACCAAAGGACCATTCCATTTTGTGTATTGCTGTGGTCTGATGGGATAGCAGGTGCTGTGGGGTGGGGAGTACTTGTGGGCTCACACCCATAACTCCACATGGACAGAGGTCCATTGGTTTCCTTGCTTTCTACCATGTCTTGGCTTGCATTTGGAACAGGCTGGCCCAGCACCATCTGTCCTCATCTGTGGTGTATTGTGTGTCTGTTATCCGTCTCCAACACATCTCTGCTGTCCATCATCTGCATCACTGAGTCATAAGACAGGGCTGGTGTTAGGCAACCGACAATAACATATTGTATGAGACTTTGCATCTTGTACATTTTCTCTTCTTTTCTAAAAATAAATAATAAAACCATAAATCTCAATGAACTACTTTATTATTAGATTCTTCTGTGACTGTTTAATGATGTTTTCTGTAGAAATGTGGTATGTCTTAACCCACTGGATGTATTATACTTCATTTCAGATAAGGCCTTACAAGATGTCTTCCTCAAGTGGTTCCCACAGGCCTCTGGTTGCGGAGTGAGAGGCGGACTGTGGTAATTTATGACTGATAGCATTCTACTTGGAAAAGGGGTTGCCAAGAAGGAAATGCAGATGGGCCAGGGACCTTTCTACAGAATGGCCAGAGCATCCCGATTGAGAATAGATGCAGCCGCACATAAGCCCTTGTCCAGCATCTGCTGTGCTGTGGATACATCCAAGCCAGTACGCAGAGTCATGTGAAGAAAGCCACATGTGCCAAAGGAGTTAACTGGCCAGTAAAACATTTATAGCAGTCATTTTTAAATACTATATAATGTTGAGAAATAATACAGATGATTATGGTAAGCAGTGATATCCTCTCTTAAAATATCCCTGTCTCATTATAGAGGAGACACCCTTATTTGGCAATACTGTGCTGTCTACTTATGACCTTTGTAATGACTGAATCCCTTTGGTCTGACCCACTTGTCTACTTCAAATGAAAACATATTAGGAAGTGTGTGTGTGTGTGTGTGTGTGTGTGTGTGTGTGTGTAAAACCCTCAAATGTCACTTTTAGCACACCTTCAACTAATTGGGTTAGAAAAGAACTGACGGCTAGATTTTTGGACCCTGGTAAAATGACACACACTCCCTGCCCACAACTCTGTTTCTGGACCCATTTTAAAGGGACACAGGCCAACTGGAGTATAAGCTGCAGAGAGTGGCAAAGCAGCCAAAGTGTCCGACACCAGGAGGAGGAACGCTGAAAGAGCCGACGCTGTAGCTCGGGGGAGAACATTGGTGAGGGTGTGACCCTGGGCCAGAAGTAAAGAGAGGACCAGTGGGTATAAGTTGTATTAGCATGGAGGCTGGCTTTCTAACAACAACAACAAATTCCAAAGTGGATCATAATGGGAGCTTTTGTTGTCTGAGCAGAAAACCTGGCCTACTTATGTGAAGGGGGAGACCTTCTGTTTCAAGTAATTGGCTTTAAAAATCTCCCTTTGCAAAATGCAAAGACACAATGAATGGCAGAAAAACATAGCGTTTGATTGAAGAGAGCATTTCCAACATCATGAAGATCATTTTCAGCTCCTTGGATCAGAGAAGCAGTGAATACATTCTTGACTGGCCTGGGAGGGTCATATCTAAAGCCAACATGATAGAGGGACAATGTGAGGTCAAGGAGAAACCCCAAACATCCACAGACCCATCAAAAAACAAAGTGCCAGTTTTCAGTATGCCAACCCTCCTTTGAAAGAAAGGTTGTTTCCAAGTCTGTCTGTGGGAGTAAAGGCTAAAATTAGATTTTGGGCTCAGTTCTGCTTGCATAGGATAAATCCCTCTGTCTTTACATCCTTTTTAGCATCTCTGCCTTTTGCTTACTTATAAAGCTTGCTGTTTACTGTCTGCCCAAACATCTTTTGTATGGGGATGGGAGAAGAGAGTCGTACCATGTATGGCTTTTTTTTTGAGAAGCCTTGGCAGATCTTAGGCCCAGTACTTTAAACATAACAGTGTGCTGGCAATGCTGGGAACCAAGACCCGTTTAATCTTGCCTTTTGTGGTTTACTTTATAGCAGAACAAGCACTTGTGGCTACACAAAACATAGACCAAATAAAGGCATCCTTTCAGGCTGGATGCTCCACAGCCTCTCCTCACGGTTGGTGGTCCAGGGGAGGGAGAGAGGGCAGTTCCTCTACCATGCTGCTTTGAGATGACAATGGGTGGAGCTGTGCTGATGGGCATTGGCAAAACTTGGCATCCATTGATTTGATCCCACTGAACAAACACACACCTACTATCGCTCACTCCTTTGGAGCCTCTGTCATTTTAGTGTCGAGGACCAGAGAGATGGCCTTTGCTATTACTAATTTATCATTGTCTGTCCCATTCAGCCAGGTGCTTCCAGAATTCTTTGTAAATTCATTGCTAATATGAGTCCTTTTAAAACAGAGCAGAAGAACCTTATATCAGAAACTGGGCTAACTTTGCAAGTCGGACCCCTCTTGACTGCCGTAGAAAAGATAGGGGAGACTATTGTTTAGGGGAAGCCAGCCTTCTAAAGTGCTGCTGTGTTTTTATTCTCTCCTGAGGTCTGGACAGCAGCGCATTCAATTTTGGAGTTCCTAAACAGCAGCTTTAAATGCCCATTAGGAAATTACCTGTTAGTGTGGCATTTTAGACTGCTAAATCTAAAGCTAATAGATTACTTTGGGATAATGGATTTGATATTTATAGGTGCTTCTCAGTACTCTGTTTTGGTTCTTTACCAGGGATGAGTGAGCTTTGAGGCTCCATCCTTGAACAGAAAGTACATTGTGGGGGTCTCTTGAAGGGGCTGCAGCTGACAGGCCCTCTGTACGAGGGAGCCAGCTCAGGCTTAGTTACTCCCTGGGGGGAGTAAGAGATCTGTGGGAAGAGGTAGTATCGGCCAGACAGCCACAGTGGGTGATGGAGGCATGGCAAGGGTGATGGCCTCGAGGAGACAGGAAGGATGTTCAGACAACCACCAGTAGGTTGGCAGAACTGGGTGTGTATGTGGACGGGGGGAGGGGGGACACAGTATTAAAGACAGAAGCTAGACCTTAGAACAAAGGGATCCGACCATTCATAGTTCCTCCTGTCACTGTCCACATGTCTTCATGTCAGTGTCTAAAAGGTCTACAATGTCTATAGGTCTTCCCCAGACTGATGTGTTCTGGTTCTTCAGCAGTTTTTTCCTGTAACTGTGACCATTGAAAACCAGATACAGCTCTGCCATTGTGTGCCCAAGGCACCTTGACTTGAGCATGTGCATACTGGGTCCCAACAGGCCATGGGATGGCATAGACCTGGCTACCAGGGAAACCTTGCAACAAGTTACTGTTCCAGCTGTTGGGGACTGCCCTCCCTCCTCTGTCAAGGGGAACCCATACTTCCCCTTGCAGCGTGGCTGTAAGATCAAACAAGAGGATGCTCAGACTCAGAGCAGTCCTCTGGACAAGTGCATCACCTGGGTGGACAAGTGCTGAAGCTGCATCCTATTCTTGGCTCATGTGGAGCCTACAGGTAATTGAAATTAACCACCCCTCCTCCCCCCCCCAAAAAAAAATCTCTGCAGTCTTGCTGGGGGCAGGCTGTATCTTTGAACTGTTACTATAGTCGTGTCAGCCCTTCCTCCCAGCTTCATGTCATCTTCAGACCTGTTATAGTTTTAATTCTTGGCTAAATCCAACACACAGGAGGGAGCTTGTTCTCCACAAAAAAGTCCTCCTTCATAGTAGTCAATGTATTATTTATCTTCTCATTTGACACACATTCCTCCTGCCCATCTTTCCCGTTCCTACTGAAACCAAGCTATATTTTATTTTGCAGCATTTTGGTGATTATTCTAGCGATCTTGTCAAACAATATAGTGTAGCACAAGGTGTTACTTTGTGAACTCATCCTGCCTCCCACAGTCCATGTAATCATCTATTCTAGAATGTTCTCGGAGGCTCACACCCAACTGGGATGTTTGTAGTATCTGTCACTCATTCTATAAAACTGATTTTTGACATGTTTGGCTTTCCATCTCCTCCTTTTAGCATGACTCTTTTAAAGTCACCCCATGGTAACTCCAGTCTGTGGTCACATCTTTTTGAAACTTCATTTTGTTCAGAGAAATTTATACTTGTCTCCTCACCTATCTTGGGCCCAAAGGCCACTTTTATGATGTTTATTTTATCTTTTCTGAGTGTCAAATGTTTATTTATAGGAGTAGGTAGAGTAATTAATTAGAGCACTTACCCATGGCCCAAAGCTTGCCTCAGCTCTTTGCAAGCATCAGCTGATCTCTACGGCCCATCTATTTTCCCCATATTAAGTGGAGAAAGACTTAGAGAGAGGCATGAGAATCCAGAGCTGTGAAGGGTATGTTATTTTATCTGCTTGACCAGCAACCAGTTAGCCTGCTACAGGGCTTGGGGAACTAGCAGAATACAGGGAACCCTGAACCTGGATAGGACTGAGTATTAACCACAGCAACTGCATTTCTACAAACCAGGTGACACTGAGGGTACGGTTGTCTATACTGCTTGGTCTTTAAGGAGATACTCTCTAATGGCCGTGAGCTATATGAACAATCTTGGAAACGAGGTCTCAGTTGAAGAAACACCAGGGAGAATGGCCTCTCAACAACTGTACTTGTTACTTTTATCATTACTATGAGCAGATCCCTGGCAGAAAGAGTTCAGGAAATGGTCTTTTGACCCTGTGTGCTCAGGTAGAATGTCACAGTAGCAGGAGCATGTAGCAGAAACACACACACACACACACACACACGCATGCACACACACATATACACATAGAAGGAAAGAAAGAAAGAAAGAAAGAAAGAAAGAAAGAAAGAAAGAAAGAAAGAAAGAAAGAAGAGAATACCTATCAGAGAAGGGACATGATACCTTCAATGTCCTTTTCCTAGTGATTTACTTCTTCCAGCCAAGTCCTACTTCCTTAGATGCTAGTGCCAGCTGTAGACGAAGCATTTGAAACTGATCCTATGAGGGCCTCCCATATTCAGGCCATAACACACATTTCCATTCAGAGGTGGTAGAACCAGGATTCGAAGCTGGACTTGGGATCTCACTCTTCTGACCTGCATGACTACCAAGTACATGAAGATAGCATTGGGCTCTGGCGCCATGTCTCACTGGTCACCTGCTCCTTCTACATGACTGTCACCCGCAGTCATGATTCCGACACCATTCTTTTTTTTTTTTTAAGATTTATTTGTTTTATGTCTATGAGTACACTGTAGCTGTCTTCAGACACACCAGAAGAGGGCATCGGCTCTTGCATGCTGTCTGTCCAGCTGATGACTTCTTGTAGGTGTGCAATGGCGGCTCTGTCTTGCTCTTGCCTAGGATTGCTGGTGGGCAGGAACAGTGCAGACTGAGGGAGTGGGACAAGGTGGCTTTGTCTTCCACAAAGGCTGTAGCTGCTGGCAGCCTTCCCTCTCCTGCAGAATTTTCTGCATTTTGGGTGCAGGGGTGCTGACATCCTTCATGGCTACCAGCTCTAGGTTGTATGGCTTCTCTAGCCTCATGGACTTCTGTTAGTCATTCCATCATCAGCATCAGCATCACCTACACTGCTGACTCTTCACAATTCGTGTGTGTGCCTGGCTGTCTTATTCCAGTGATTTCCTTCTGCCTAAAATGTAACTTCTTTTTACTGCATTGTTCTTTGGGCTTAAAGTCATGCACACTGATACTGTAGGTCTCTGTACATTTCTTTTGGAATATTATAGGGGATTTCCTGCTTTACTGTTCTCTTCTGCAGAATGTTCTGCAGGAGTCATGTAAGCTGCCCCCGTGGCTAGCTGAAAATACTTTCTACTTTCCAGTCTTTATCGTTTTAAAGCCCAGTTTGAGGTCCTGAGTGAAGTGAGTGCCCTGTGGATACACATTGTCATATTCCACAGGCCAGGCAAGGGCATGCATTTTTCCTTTACTTGAAAGAAGGGATGAAAATACCTCATAGGTCTGAAAGTATCTGGATTTCTCCCATACTCTGGGATATAGTAGCCTCACATGCCTAAACTCATTTAAACAAAAATTAAAAGGTACCAGCAGGCCTGAGTTGGAATTGGTGAAAAAAAAAAACTCACAGTGGTTCAAACCCAGTAGTGCTCAGAGTAGGGACCCCAGAAAATCAGAATCTTTTGGGGACATCTGAGAAACATGATCTGGATTGTTCCTTAGAGCTGCTGAGTCATAGACTTGAGTGCAGTCCTGTGCTCTGGCTTAACAACCCTCCAGCTGATGCTGATTTAGTTAAGCTTCGAGAATTCCTTGCCTTTGCCTACTTTGAGTGGAAGACTCAAGTGCTAGCCACCGAGGTGAAGGCATCATAGCCCAGGGTTAGCCAGCATTCTCAATGTAAGCTGCACATCAGAGTCACCTGGGTGAGATTTGAAAATCCCAGAGTCCTGTATTGTAAGTCAGTGAAATTTCCCAGGCAACCTCAGCGAATAGCTGAGGCAGAGAAGCCTAGGCAAGTTAGATCTTCCAAAAAAAGCCTTCCCCCTACACCTAAGCTTCTTAACCTATGGGGATGTTGAACAATTCTTTCCCAAATATCAGATAGTCTGCATCTCAGATACTTACATTGTGATTCATAACAGTTAGGAAGTAGCAACGAAATAATTTATGGTCAGGAGTGTGGGGTTACCACACCATGAGGAACTGTAATAAAGGGTCTAAGAATTAGGAAGGTTGAGACTGACTGGTCCACAAAGTTTCTTTGCTGTCTTCTTCCTCCATTACACCGCAATGTACATGGGAATTATTTGTCTGGAACGGTTAGTTCTGTGCTAGAGAAGATTTATCACCATTGTATAGATGAAGTCACTAAGAAGGTAACTTGACTCGTGTGAAAGAAACAGTGACTGAGCCAGGGCTTGAAACAAATGATACTGATTCTTGGGAATCATTCATTCATTTGCCTGTGTTACTTAGAGTGATACTTAGAGTTCTAGAGGGTACATAAGTGAAAATGCCACCAAGATCTGGAGCTGGATAAATCCAAGTACCAGACATGAGTTCAATTCCCAGCAACCACATGGTGGCTCACAACCATCTGTAATGGGATCTGATGCCCTCTTCTGGTGTGTCTGAAGACAGTGACAGAGTACTCACATATATGAAATAAATCTTAAAAAACAAAAAAAGGTATGATGTGCATCAGGCCACCTGACTTCCAAGCCTTTCCTATCTGTTCCAGTAACAACTGTGGGACCTCCAGGCAATGGCTCTGAGGACTACATACATCTCAGAAGCCGGAAACTCATTCCACTCCACCACAGTAAGAACAGCAGAGGTGGAGAGTGGAGGATTATAATTATTTTGCAGCTTTCCCTGCAAACTCTTGGCTTAGCCTTGCATTCCAAAGCTCTGGGCTCAGGTCAGGTCAGGTCAGGATCAAGGAGTCGAGAGAGGTTTGGTGGCCTCCATAGGCACACGGCTGTTTTCAGGGTTTGCTTTTTTTCTTTTGGCATGAGTAGGTATGAATGTTGCTGTTCCACAGGTAAGTACAAGTACCAGACATGAGAAACCTTCTTTCAAGTTGTTGGTCAGGGGAGTTCAAGAGACCACATCCAACAATGTAGGCTAGTGCTGTTGCCTTTGGCTACTTCCCAGAATTAGAAGGTAAGTGCCCTTGGCTGAAAATATTGAACAACTTGGACACAGGACTTGAAGGAATCGAGCTGGAACCAACCTGGAAGCCTCCTCCTTGAGGACTGGTACTCATAGTATCAGAAGGTACCATGCAAGCTTCCACTGGGAGAAAAGCAATCAATAGTCTACCCAGCTGTGGTGCCTCTGAACCACAACAGTGACCAAGCACTGTAAGATATCCCTAAACGTGAAGGAATGGTAACTAATCACAGTCTAATGGGACTTAAGGTAGCTCAGTAGGAGAGAATTCATCCCTACAACTGTAAACCTGGCCAACTCCCCATGGCTGATAACGCCATGGACCCAGAGGAGAATCTAAAGTCACCACTTTCCTGAACCAGTATAATTTCTAACTGCATTCTAAGTGCTTAGCCTTATACCCAAGCTAAATGTAGTCCTCACCCCTCATCAAAAATGTTTCTTTTTGCAGCAGTCAGAGACAGTTACAGAAAGCCACATGGGTCATAGCTGAATGTGAGTGTCCAACTCAAGTGATACATTTGCAACACAAGCCCCACACTTAAGGTTCAGGAAACATCATGGAAGAGGGGACAGAAAGACTAAGAGCTAGAGGACTAGGTCACCTGTTGTGAGATTGTGTCTTCTATGTAGAACAGGGAAGGAACAGGAACCCATGAAATCTCAACGATGTGGTAGACTAAACAAGAAAGACCTAAACTATGACAACACCAGTTGAGATGTCAACTTGGATGGGAAGTCTGCACAAGCTTCCACCTCTAGGTGAAGAGCTACAGACAATTAATGATTGCTGAGAAGGGATCAGTCCTCCCAGGAATGAACCCCTAATTGATTATCCAATACTAAGAGGTCAGCCCAAAAAACACATACATGCAACCAACACTAAATGGATCCAGTAAGTTGTATTTATAGATTTATATGTATAAATGAGACACTACTACTACTACTACTGATAATAAAAGGCATGAAGATGGATATGGGAGGATTTGGGCAAAGACTGGAGTAGGAAACAAATATGATTAAAAATACATTGCATGAAATTCTCAAAGCATTAATTAAAATATCACATTAAAAAGGAAAACAGAAATGGCACATGGATGACATAGACAGCAGGGAATAGTTTCCCATGTTGCTCACTATTTCCTTCTCAAGGAAAGAGGGGACCCTTGACCCCCACCCAGATGCAATCCCAGAGGGAGCTGATCCTTGGCTATGGTCTGATGGAAGGGCCAAGGCCTTGGGCACAGTCACAGCCCGCCACCTCCAGCTACAATCAGTTACCCAAGCAGGCTTGCTTGACACCTGTCCTTCCCCAAGACAACCATCAACTATTTCAGAAAGACAGCCCTGGAAGGCATTGTTATCAGCAAACCAAATTATGTCTTGGCAGTTTTAGCTCAGTGATATGGAGAATATTGAAAACATGGAGGGAAATCTCCAGATTTCCGGGCATGTAGGGTTATAACCTGTTATATTAAAAGACTGAAAAGAGCACTTTAAATTTTTTTTATTTAAGTTCCCCTTATGGAAGAAAAGCCACAAAAACTGCAAAGAATATCTTATATTTGTCTGGCTAATCTGTGGCTAACATTTGGGACTATCTGCTTTGTCATTTCTCCCTGCCCCCTTTTCTAAACTGTTTGAGGCTAACATTCATATTTGAGGGAGAGTTACATAGAAACCCCCTCTTTCATAACAACAGTTTATATTCCAATGTCTTTAATGCTCTGTTCTTATGGACTTATTGTCCATGTTCTAATGTTATCTGCCAGTTTATTTGATAATGTCTTTTGTAACATTTCATGCGGGATCCTGGCAAAGAATCTGGCTGAGTTTCTGTCCTTTGGGCTCTTCTGATTAGCCCATGAGCAGACACTTGAGTCATCGTTTCCTCATCTGTAAGCTGCAGAGGCCTGAGCTACTGTGTGTGAGTTCTGTAATCATGAGGCCCCCCAGTATCCAGGAGAGTGCTTTATATGATGGGGTTCTTTCAGTGTTTAATGGGACCCCCTTTCTCTAGAGGGGACTGGGAATCACTACCTATTTAGGAGAGTTAGAAGTCTTGTCTCTCTTCAAACAGGCCTTTTGGAATTGGCAGCAAGGTCTCTAAAACAGTTAAATACAACCATCTAAAGCAGTGATAGTTCCAGTGTATTTGACAGCATATGGGCAAGTGGGACAGACGACAGTGATGTCACAAGGCACCCGAGGGAGGGGTTGAGAGTGGCTTTTACAGGATTCCTGCACTCCGAGTGATGTGGAAGGGAGCTATTTGAGGAAGGCTTAGATTAGTTTAAAATATGTCTTCTAAGTTCTATGGCTTTCTATAAGACATCTGCCTATTTGTTTATTTTGTGGTGCCGGGGATCATACCCAGGGCCTTGTACATGCTAGGTGAGTTCTTTACCACTAAGCTGCACCCTAGCCTCCACCCCCCACCCCAGCCCACTTAATATGAAGACTGATCGCTTGAATGTAAAAAGATGGGACAATACATACCGTGGTAACACTAACTGAGAGAGCTGAAGCACCAATGTTAGTAGCAGACATCCAAACAAATATAATTATCATGTAAAAAGAAGGGGCTGGGAAATGGCAGATCCATCGGTTCTCTGAGAGTACATGGCTGTGCATGTGCCTAACAACACAGTATCAAAATGCAGGAGGCAGAGCTCTGGAAAACTGAAAGAAGAAGCGGACAAATCCATTTCTGTAGTTGGGAGACTTCACCATCTTCCTGGCAGTAGTTCACAGATGCAGAAGTCAGAAAAGCAATAAAGACAGAGTTGGCTTGAACAGCACTATTAATCAGCATGATCTAATTAACTTTTATAGAATATACTCCTTTCACGGAGAGTAGGGCACACAATTTCATTTAAGCTTGCACAGAGCACTCACCAAGAAAGATCATATTTCAAAACTTTAAATATGCTTTAAACATGTCAAATACTAGCAGCTGTACAGAGTCAGTTCTCAGATCACAATGGGATTAAAATAGAAATTAATGAAGGACTGGGTGTGGTAGTGTGTATCTTTCATTGCAGTACTTGGGAGGCAGAGGCAGACAGATCTCTGTGAGTTTGAGGCCAGCCTGGTCTATATAGTGAGTTTCAAGACAGCCAGAGTTATGCAGAGAGACCCTGTTTCAAACAACAACAACAACAACCTCAAACGAACAACAACAAATGATATTTATGAAGGAAGAATCTTTTAGAAAAATCTTTAAATATCTGAGGATTCAATGGCATGTTTTTTTTATTTTAATTTTTTTTCATGTAGTATATCTTGATCATGTCTTCCCCTCCCCTAACTCTACAGGTTGAGAAAAAATAAAAAGAGTTCTTGACAGATTTGTAACATATTTGGAAAGAAATGAAAATGAAAACAACTTATTAAAATGTACAGAATAGAATGAATAGTACTTAGGGGGAAATTATAGCATTAAAGTAGGCAGGAAAAGGATAAAGAGGGAAGATCCAAGACTTAAAATGTCCATCTTAGGAAACTGAAGGGTGGAGACACAAAAATATATTAGAGGTGCTTGTAGTCTCTTCCCCTAAAAGCTCCAAGGAAGAGATACACGACCTGGGACAGATGTCTGTGGGAATCATGGGAGCAGGAGTGACCGGGAGGATGGTGAGGCAGTGGGTGTTTCTTCCTCAGTGCTCTCTCTGTAGGTGCCACTCTGAGGAATCCCACGCATTCACATTAATGCTTACAATGACACTGTGAGAAAAGCGGCCCTTTCCTTCCTCCACAGGTGAGACAAGCGAGCAACTCACCTAGGGGCACACAGCTGCTAAGGGAAGCAGCCAGTGTTGAATGTCTGGCCCAACTCTGGCTCCAGAAGACGGAGAAGCATTCAGTTCCCTCTGTTTCTCTTTCCCCCAGGAGAATGTTGGGTTGGACCCTAGAATGATTTGTAAAAACTAGGGGGAAAAAATAAGCAGAGGAGGCCCGAGATGCCATCGCAGACTGCGCTAGAAATACAGATGCTCTTCCGACCTTAGAGCAGCTGTGATTGATGTTGGGGAAATCATAGAGATAAGGATGCTGCCAGGATATTTGCAGCAGATAAATTCCTCACAGGAATTTGCTGGGGGAACGCCACGGGCCTCTTCTCCAGACAGAACATTTATCAACAGCTTGGATGAAATCGAGCCCACGAAGTGTGCTGATGCTGCTGGGCTGAGAGGAGGGCCTGAGTGACCACAGACTCTGCAGCTTGGGTCTTTCCATATGATGCAATGAAGTGAAGTGATTCAGATTAAATGGAAATTGCCAAGTGCCGGCCAGGGACTAGGGAAGGAGTCCGGGATAATGAACTTGTGGTTTAAGAAATGAGTTACAAATGGAAGGTGGCTGTCAGGACATCTAGTCCTGTCTCCAGTCACAATGAAAGGGGTCTGGTGTTCACAGGGGGAAACTCTCCACCTGGAAACCCCATCAGGATCCTTTAAATTTTTAATCCCTCAGAGATTCTGGCATGGTGGTCTGCCCTGAGATAAGCAACTAAGAATATTTGAAATTTCTTGAGCTGTTTTGAAAGACATAGAGATGGAAAACTGAGGGTCTCTCGGGCAGCTGTCCCAGAAAGGAAGGCAAGCTTGGCTTTGCACAGTAAAGTGGAGGGAGCTGCTCCTCTCGGGAGCAGTCTGGTGCATAATAGAGGCCAGAAGCCAAGGGAGAATTAGCTGTTCTATGCAAAGATGCCTCTTATAGCTGTTGTTCTCACTCTACTCTTGGACCTTCAAATTCTCCTAACCTTGACTAACTCCACATGCTGCAGGCTTCCTCCGCAGCAGGAGCCTTCCCAGCTGTCCTTAGATGATATAGTGAAGAATAGTGGTAGATAGACAACTCTAGTGACTGTCACTACCTAGGTCCTTCTCTTCAGAGATGTCAGGTCCCTTTTCTTGATGTCCAGGTATATGGCATGTATCGTAGTTTCAGATGTCTCTTCAGATGCCCGAGACCCCCTTGTATTATGGCCCTTGCAAACTTTTATTTCATTGAATTGGAATTGATAGGTATAATCAAAGGAACACAGTGGAATGAAAAGCCACCCCCAAAAGCATTACTTCAACTCTGTTTTCTTGAACAGTTTGCTCTCGGAGAACCCAGCCTGCATGTTGTGGGGACACTCAAATAACCCTCACAAGGAAAGCAATTGACTGTCGTTTCACTTGTCAATCATGAGAATGGGCCACCCAGGAAATGGATCCTTCTGCTCCTACTTGAGCCTTCAGATGGTGGCAGCACCAGACAGCATCTGGTTGAACTGTCACAGCTGCCTGCTTCAGGTCTTTTTATGACATGAAGAAGAAAATAAATCACTTATTTCTCTAAAGCAGGGGTTGGCAAACTATGACCCATGGACTGGCTTTCTGGTTTTGGAAATAAAGTTTTATGAAAATCAATCATTTACTTAACATGTTGTCCACAGATTTTATCTGGCCCTTTGAAAAACTTTATCAGTGCTTTACCTAAGTGTTTCCTTTTTCCTTTAAACGATAAATGGCAAAGCCAAAGAACCTCTATTCTTTCTTCTCCCTCTCTCCTTCTTTCCCTCCCCTGATCTCCCTCCTCCCTTTCTTCTTCCTTTCTGTCATCACATCCAGAGCCTCACCTATGTTGGGCAGACTTTTATCATGAGACAATTATTTTTTTAATTTTATCAGGGCATTTATTCTTGAAGAATGAGACAGTCATATGTTAGTTCATTTGAGGAGCCTTTCAGAATACCCATTACTATTCTAAATTCTGTCCTGTCCAAAGGTTTGATTTGCCAATAGCGGAAGGGAGGGGATAGAGTCAACCTTAGCTGACTCAAGAGCTGCTGCTGAGGAACTTCTGACAGAGATGAGGGGGTCAAGAGAGCAGAGGAGAGGCCTTGAATCACTGGAGCAGTGGGAGGCTGTACTCACTGGGTGCCTCTGACCTAGCTCGGCTTTTATATCCACTTAGAAATTAGGATCAATTGATAATTATAATTTGTACAAGCTACAGTAACAAATGTATATCTAATTTGAACCAGTTATACCAGAGCAAAATTTGGAATTGTGGACCATTACTCAGAAGAGGTAGACATTAGAATTTCCCTTGCCACAAGTCTACCATCTAATTCTAAAGTAGCTTGTGGTCGATCTTCTTGTATGTCTGTTCTGCCTTGAAGAAGATCTTTTCTCTTCTTATTGAAATTCTCAAGCAGTGCCTTAGTTGTCATTCTTATTAGATTACTTGTTTGGCCAAGAGTATGTAATTAAAGGAAGAAACCGTCCAAGTTCTTACTTTTTTCTTAAATCCCAAGAGACACCCAGAATGTTTCAGTTCTCTACACAGTTCAAAATATTCCCTTCCCTAGAGACTTTCTATGTGTTGGGTCAGAGCCAGGGGGACCCTGAAAAATAAGCCCAAGCAGGGGCTTCTTCATTTGCCCTCCTCTATCTTGGGAGCACCACCAGATCTCTGGTGTTCGTAGATGCGGCCAAGCTGACCATTGTTTCAGGAATGTTAATGCTCTTATTTGGCAATTCTTACCAGAACCGTCATCTTTTTTTTAAGGCACTGTTTAGTTGCTTTTCTATTGCTGTGATAAAAACACTATGACCAAGGTGACTTATAAAAGGAAGTGTTGAATTTGGCTTAAGGTTTCAATGGGCTAGTGTCCATGATGGCGGAGAGAGGAAGGGCTGAGAGCTCACATCTTGATCTACGACAAGTTAGAGGAAATTAGCTGGGAATCTAATGAGCTCTTTGAACCTCAAAGCCCACTCCCAAAGACAACATCTCTTAATCCTTCGTAAATAGTTCCACTAATTAGGGACCAAATATGCAAACACATGATTTTATGGGGGCCACTCTTAGTCAAACCCACAAACAGTAAGACTCATACCCTGCCCCAGGCACAGTGCAGATGTTTTAAAAAACGGGTTTAAGCTTCCTGGCCATAAACTGCCTCTGAGGACCCTTTCCAGAGGACCAGCGCTTCTGCAGGATGCCTGGCCCATCCCTCATTCATTCTGCAACTTGCCTTTCTAGTCACCCATGCTGGTTCAGAAACTACCTCAGAGCACCACTACTGAGGCAACCATTTTCTCATGCTTAATAGATGCAGTGGACCGAGCACAGAGACGATGTGTGTTTGATCCCCACTTTCTAAGATTTGACCTGGGAAGACTTCAAAGATAGGATGACTCAACACTCTTGTCTAATGCCTGGGGTTGAAGGAGTATGGAGCATCCAGATGTGGCTTCTCTGTGCATCTGGACTTCCTCATAATGTGAGCACTACAGCATACTGGGCTTTCTTTTTAAACTTTATTATTTTTAAAGATTTATTAATTTTATTTGTAATACTGTTTTGTCTGTACACATCATACCTACCCTGGTACCCAAAGATATCTGAGGGGGTAGGTAGACCCCTTGAAACTGGCACAGTGCTACCATGTTAGAATTGGATCCAATTTCTTCTTATAGGTGCTGATTTACTTAACAATATCCTTGTATCTCAGGGTTATAGGGTTGCTCAGTGGGATGAATTTTCTTGTTTAATATCCAGTACATAAGCCAGTAGGCATGACCTCAGGCTTGCTTCTAATTCACCACCAGCAACAGTCATCGGGATAGCATAGTCTGAGAATGTGCCTGTAATCATGTTTCTCCATAAAGTCTCTGTGTCCTGGCTTACCAGCGATGGTCACCATAGTACCTGGTCTCTAATTTCAGAAGGGTGATGCCATGTTTGGTCATTGGCAATGTCACATTCATACTATCAACATATCATTCAAGACATGACATACCTGAGGGAGATCTTTCCCAGATCACCAGTGTGCTTCTCCAATTTTCTGATGGTTCTCCTGCCAATCTGCTTATACCAGGGTTGCAGTAAATTTCCAACCCCAAAAAACCAGTCAAAGAAATCACAACTCAATTAATTGGAATACAAGCTATACGCCTAGATTGGGCAGATCTACCACTACACTACTCTATGAGATCCCATCTATGAGATCCTATATAACTTGCGGCTTCTCCAAGCCATGTGCTTCTGCCCCATCTTCTTTCCACCTCCTCCTCCATCGTTCCTCTCTCTTCTCCTCTTTCCCTTCTTCCCCCAAACTTTTCAGCTCCACCTTCCCTCCTCCTGCCCTATCACTGGCTCTAGCCTTTATTTGAAAAGTTAAGGTGGGGAGAAGGTTCACAAGGCACCTGTATAAGTGATTCACTCCTCAGCTGCAGCCCCTCCCGGGGAAAGCGGAATTAGCATCAAAATACAAGACCAGGGCTATCCACAACACACCAGAGTGTATTCTAGTGTCTGTAATTAAGTACACAGCTTAATATAAACATTCCCTTGTCCCTGACACTCTGTAAATATTTAACTGCAGTGTGTGTGTGTGTGTGTGTGTGTGTGTGTCTGTGTGTATGGTGTATCTTGTTCCATTTTGCATTTCTACCAGAAAGTTACAAGAGTGTGAGTTCAGACTGCTTTGTATTCTTACCACTGTTGTGCTTTATCTGCACTTTACTGATGTCAGTGAAGGGAGCCACATAAGGTGAAAAGGTGTTCTGGTGTCATAGTAACATAGTAACACACACTTGCACATACACACACACACACACACAAACACACACACAGAGCATCTTTCCAGTAGAAAAGCCTGCTTCACTTCAACTCCTTGATTTTTTTTTATGACCTACATAGACAAAGGAGTCCTTTCCTTTGAGGCATTGTGTGGTTTCAACTGGGAAAACCTCTATGAATGTGTAGCCTTAAGGTCCCAAGGTAACTCTGTCCTTCCTTTGGTGGAAGGTAGGTGGAGGGTGACTTTCCATGCCTTTTCAGATTGCTATGAATGGGGGAGGAGAATGGAGTGAAGCGATCCAGGAGTAGCTGCTCAACTGCAGGCCTCCCCTGTAATGGGGTTGTTGTTTTCCCATTAAATTAAGAAGCACATCAAAAGACAAGAGGCATATGGTTAACAACTGATTAGCGACCTTGGTAGAACTCTTGTCAATTAGGGAGACTGTCCTACTTGGAAACAGTGGCCAGCTCCCTCTGTGAATGAATATGCCGTGCTCTGTCTGTCTTCTCGGATTCCCAAAGTGCTGCAGAGATAGATGGAGACTTCAGTATGGACAGCAGCCAAGAGACACACCTCACAGGGGCTGGAGCCCAACCCAGGGCCTGGCTTTTAGCCTTTCATCTACAGGGAACTTTTTTGCTGACTTTCTCAGGCAGTATTTCTCAGTGCACCACCCCAGACCTCAAGCGCTCTCTGGTCTTCAATGGCAGCCTTCCCCATAAAAGGGGAGGTCTAATGGACATGCTACAGGTCACGTGGGAGGGGAAAGCAGAGAAGGAGGCAGGGCCAGGGCCAGGGGTGATGAGCTCATTTCGTTTTTAAGGAAGCAAATATTTATTTTTCCTTCCTGGCACTGATAACTAGGGCTGTACCTGGTCAGGTGACTGGAGCAGGATATGCATAAGCTGAATGACTCCAGCTCATGCAGAGAGCTCCGACATTCTTTATAACTCTTTATAATTCTCTCTCTCTCTCTCTCTCTCTCTCTCTCTCTCTCTCTCTCTCTCTCTCTCTCTCTCTCTCTCTCTCTGTGATAGAACCTCATTCTGTATCCCAGGATGACCTTCAAGACAGGGCAGTCCTCCTGTCTCAGCTTCCCAAGATAACAGGTCTTTGCTTATACGTCTTGCTGTGCACCTTTCCTCTCACAGAAAGAGACTGCTTTTGTGACCCAAAACAGGCTCTGAAGCATGTAGGGTTTTGTAGCAAGTTTTAATTCATAGTCATTGTAGTTGCTAAGCCCGACAGTAGATGAACTTGGGGTTTCCTGTGTGCTAAACAAATGCTCTACCACTTAACTATATTACAAGCTCTAAAACAAAACAAAACAACGATAACAACAACAATGACAACAAGCCTTTTGTCTCAGGGTGCTGGCTTGCACCTGTAAGTCCCAGCCAGCATTCGGGTGGCAGAGGCAGGCTGATTTCTCTGAATTGAAGACCAGCCTATCCTATAGTGTTCTAGGACAGCTGGGGTTATATAGTTAGATCTTGTCTCAAATTTTTTTTTTCTTGGAGATAGGGTCTTCCTAAAGTTGCTCAAAAGCTTGTGATCCTCCTGCTTCAGCCTCATCCGTAGCTGGGATGACATGTTTGCCACCAGACCTGGCTAGGTTCCTTATCCTATGTTCTACTTTTGAACCTTCTAGAAATGGGATATTATTATTATTATTATTGTTATGAGAACCACAGTGGAAGGAATTCCTTCCCTCAAAATAAGGATTTAACCAAAACCTCACACACAGGGGCAAACAAAGTAAGGCTTTCTTCTAAAATGGCACCCATCCTGGATTGGTTTTAGTGAACACTCCTAGTTAGAGGTATGGGTGGGGGTCACTGCAGCTGAGCTCACCAGTGCTTTTCTCTCTTGCATTTTCCCAGTTCTGGTTTGACTCCTCCCCCACTGTCAATGTTTGCTGTATGCCACTAGCTGTTTCCTTCAGCTTGAAGTGTTCCTGGATGAGTTCTGATGGTTCACACACTGACAGGAAAGTTACAAACCCTCATCAGATAAGGAGATATGCAAGACTCACAATGCCCCTGCTCAGGGGTTACAGAAGAAGTAACAGCTCTCTCTCTCTCTCTCTCTCTCTCTCTCTCTCTCTCTCTCTCTCTCTCTCTCTCTCTCTCTCTTTCTCTCTCTTCTGTCTGTCATTGCATTCTCTATTTAAGGTAGGTAGGGATTTCTGTCTCAGGAAAAGTAGCTAACACCATGTAACATGCTAAACCTAGTGTCCTACAGTAGCAGAGATTTTAGGATGAGCTTACATTTCTAGGGATGTTTTAGGTTCACAGGAGACAAAGAGCATCCCCATTTGAACCTTGTCCTACCTTCTCCTGCATGGTTTCCTCAGTATCAATACCAGAGTGTGTGTCTGTTAGAACTGATGAGCCTACACTGACACACTATCATCCAAAGTCTACAGTTTACATTAGGGCCTACTTCTGCTGTTGTACAGACTTTAAGTTTTGATAATAACATACACTCATCAGGAAAGTATTACCTAGGACATTTATTTCCCCAAGACCCTCTGTGATTGCCTATTTGTCTTTTCCTAGCCCCTGGAAACCACCATTTTTTTTTCCTTAATCAACTTCATGTTTTTCCTTTTCTAGAACTCCTTGTGGTCAGATGGTCTAGAATGCCTTGTGCATTCTGTATGGCCTCTCGTGCTAGTTCCCTTCACTTGGACATGTGCTGTCAAAGTTCCCCTGTAACTGGGTAGTGCATTGGATTTTGATGCTAGACATTAATAGTTCACTGTCTGGATTCACCACACTATATTTGTCTGTTTATCTACCCAAAGGCATCCTTGTTGTTTTAAAGTTTCATCAGATAAGAATAAAGCTGCTATAAAATAGTGTGCAATAATTTCAACATGTTTTGGTAAATGCCAGTAAGCACAATTGATTTATATGTAGCAAAAATTCATACACACACACACACACACACACACACACACACACACACGAAGCTTAAGGGTTCTTTGGAAAGTCAGTTATGTTGGATGGTGTTTTGCTTGGGCAAACACATGAAGGAATGTTTCACTGAAGCAGATACAGGAGAAAGGATATTCTGCTAAAGCAAGCATGTGAAAGGACATGTGATGAAGGATTCTTTGCTAACAACACACATGTATTAGTCTGCCTTACATTGCATAGTTGAACTCCATTTGTCAGGAACTACACAGAGAGAAGCACACCCCCCAAAAAACCAAACCAAACCAAACCAAAAAAAAAAAACCTTCTGGGGTGTGCTGCAGTTTCTTGCCCCTTCTGTGGACTCAGGCTAAGTGGTAGAGTGATGTCACCTGCGACAGACCCACATGCTGAGACAAGACACATGCTGAGGCAAGACCCATGGAGGACACATGATGTTTGGAGGAAGTATAAAATTGACTCAACAGACAGAGACAGAGGCTGAGGCTGGCTTGCTTATAGAGCTAGTCGTGCAACACTTGCTGGTCTGGCGTCTTTGCTGAGAGAGGCACAGCCGAGAACTTTTCCTGACATTCCTTTTGGCCCTGGTCCCTCTGGCTGCCTTGTGCCTGGCTGTCTGCTAGGTAGTGCCACAAATGCTGATTCCTGTTTGTTACCCTGACTCTACTGAGCTAGACTGCTGGTTTATCCATGAAGTGTTTGCGAGTGGATCAAGCTGCCACTGCTGACCTGTGAACTGACCTGCAGACTTCCAGACAACTCAAATGGGAGTTGCTCCAAAGAACCATTTCTAAACAGGTCCACTTCCCCCATATCCTTTCTTTTCCACTACCTCTGGTGGGTGGTGGGCTAAAAAGAAGGTTAAAGCCTTTAAAAACCAACATTAAAAATAGGGTTTGGAAGAATTAAAATTACATATATATATATATATCTGTATATATAATATATACATTGTTGTTGCTTTGTTTTTGAGACAAAATCTTGCTATACAGTTCTCCTGCTTCAGTCTCTTAATGGCTAGAATTACAGACAAGTGTCACCCCCACTTAGCCTCATTTAGTTGCTTGCAGTATTGGGGTTTGAACCTAGGTCCTTGTGCATTCAAGGAAAGTAAATCACTGAGTAAGCTACAGATCCACCTCTAGGTTTAATAGGAACCGCTAGCCTATCTTCAATAAAACTGTGCTATTTTGTATCCCATGTCAAGGAAAGGAATGTTCACACTAAGGTCAGCATTTGACATCATCAGATTTTTGCTGTTCTAAGATCTGTTTAGTAGTGACATGTTTTTGTTTTCATGATTCTGTGGGATTTGTAGGTAGCCCTTCCCCTCTACGCTGATCAGTTGGACACAGTCTGTGGATGATGTTGATTCTGTCTAGGTGTTGGCTAGAAGAGCTGGGGGTTTGCTCATCTTCAATAAGGCTAGCCCAGACTTCTTTACATGGTGATGGAAGTTTGCAATAGCAAGAAACAACGTATCTGAGTACACAGCTCTCACCAAGCCTCTGTTCAGTCTTATATTTACTGTACGAAGAGAGCAAGTCATAAATGTAGGCCTGCATTGAAGGGGAAAGGATACAGAACACTCTAGTCATGTTTTCCTGATCTACAGCAATTGACTATGGTACCTAATTAAGGAAGAGGATGCTCTAACATGACATTCAGACATTCAAAATCCTCACCCCAGGGGCAGACATGAAAGCACTAAAAAAATAGTAAAGGAAGAAGATGAACTCATTTCACCTTTTTCTTTTCCAATTATCCAGTTGGTTTTGTTCCAAGGGGATTATCATCATCTCCCTACATTAGGTGCACAGGACCCCTGGCCTTAATGTTCCCTAAGAAGAAGACAATGCATCTGCTCTTGTCCTTTATTTCCTAGCTGCTGAGAAAGACTTTGAGGTCCAAGGGATAGGAATCAACCATACCTCTTCCTCTTTCACCTTTAAAAGCAGCTGAGGGCCAGATGTGTATGCCTCCTGCCTCCTGTGGGGGATGGGGGTGGGGGATGGGGAAGCTGTCCAGCAACACTTTCTAAAGAGGATGGGAAGTCAGGGGAAAGCTTTCCTCACTACACTTTCTAGTCTAACCTTTTGCATTTTTCACAGGCATTTTTCAAAAAGCCTCTTGTTGAAGCTTGTGATAATTGGGTCTCTGTGTGGATTCCACACCCATGTAGTCAGTCAACCAGGCATGCAAAGCATATGTGAAAAAGAAGATGCGTGTGTGCTGAGTGTGTGGCAGCATTTTCTTGCCATCATTCCCAGTATTTCTGTTGGAAAAGCTGTTTAGATAGAATTCAACTCTCTTGGCATTATAAATAATCTAGAGAGGATTTAACACTTATAAGAGGGTGCTATGCAAAGGCTACATCATGTTCTATGTCTTAGATTACCTATTGGGTATAGAAAAGATAGTCCTCTGTCCTCTTCCAGTTGCTAACTTGGTACTTGATTGCCAGCCCTGGTACCCGTTTCCTCCTCCTTATCTGTATTGCTGACCTACTGAAACTGACCAGAGACACTCTAGCAGGAGAGCCGGAAGCCTGTCCCACAGAATATGTAGGGAGGGATGCTGCCATCTCGGGAGAAAAATCACATTGAGATTCTAAAGACTTAAATAACTCAACAAACAATCTCAGCTCAAAAGAGAGTACTGACACACTAGAAGAGACAGGGATGAGACCAAACCCTCAGGCCGAGGCTTTAGAAGTAGACAGAGTCAGTGTCACTGGTAAAGCCACAAGGATAACAATGATAGACAGTCCACAAAAGCTTCTTCCTGCATTTAATGTTGGGATGATGGTGTGCATGCATGTGTGTATGTGTGTGTAGTAGCCTGTACATCCTTTGTTGTAAATGTTTGGGTCCATTTTGTTCAACAGCTCCCCAAAGGAGCACTGCTCATGGGAAGGCCTATGCTTTGGAATTCTGTAGTCAGTGAACAAGCATGACTCAAGATCTTCATTTTGCCACAAGAGTTTAAGAAAGAAGATGTAGAACACTGCAGGTTTAGTTCCTGTTATTTTAAAATAACAAAATTATTAAAGTAGGGAACATATACTAGATTTAGTTTTGTTTACTGAGATAAGATCTCACTCATTAGTCTTGGTTGGAGGGGAGTGTTTTTCCCACTGAGGTGCCTTGCCAGCCCAACAAACACTTTTAGGAAGAATTATATATGGCAGTAGAGTTAGACAATTGGAATCAAAGATGCTCTTATGTGGGCCTGTGCACTGGAGGCTTTCCACGGAGATCTCTGGCCTGCCTGCTGGGCGAGAGGGTTCAGGTGAAGGGGAGAGAGTGCGAGCAGGAAGGGGGAATCACCTCAGCTGCTGCCTCCCCTGCGTAGCTGTCTCCACCTCTGTCTCTGCCAAGACCCACACCAGTCGCCCTGCACTGAGTGGGGCTGGACTGGGCCAGTTGTGGCCCTCCCCTCATCTCTACACTTCACCAACCTCAAAGCACTTTTGATAGTAAGGGTCCCAGGATAACATCTTGTACACTAACCACTTTGAATTCTTTCTAGTATTACAGTTGATTGCACTCTTGTCTGAAAAACATGTCCGCAGAGGCAGAAAATAAGTTTTTCTATGATTGAAAAGAAGTAATGTTTTTGGGTAATTTTCAAGGCGCTGGTGAGATAGCTCACCCATAAAGTGCTTGCCATGTAAGCATGAGGACCTGAACTTGACCCGCAGCACTCCATAAAATGTTAGCCATGGTTCCGTGTGTTTTGTAATCCCAGCTTGTGGGAGGTGGAGACAGTGGCATACTTGGTGCTTACTGGCCAACCAGTCTGTTCAAACTGGTGAGTTTCAGATTCGTTAGAGATCCTGTCTCAAGACAAAGTAAGAGAGGAAGACTCCTTATGTCTACCTCAGGTACACATGTACACACGCGTGCACACGAGCACACACACACACACACACACACACACACACACACACACACACAGGAGAAAGACATACAAACACACATACACACAGAGAGATAGATACACAGAGAAATATAGACCCACACAAACACATAGATCCACACAAATACATAGATCCACACAAATAGACAGACATACACATAGGCGCATACACATAGGTACACACACACACACACACACACACACACACACACTGTTATAGTTCCATGGTTTCTAGTTTGGTGTCTTGTCTTGTTGCTGTGATAACTGCTATGACCAAAAGCAGCCTGGGAAGGAAGGACAAGGGAAGCCAGGTGAGTGACAAGGCAGGAGCTTGAAACAAAAACCGTAGAGGAGTAGTTTCTGCTCTGCTCCTCATGCTCATCCAGGCTTCTATACAATCTAGAACCATCTGTCCAGGGATGGCACTGCCCACAGTGACCTGGGCCCTCCTACTCCACCAGAAAAAAAAAATCCCACAGACATGACCACAGGCCAATAAACAACTGAGGTCTCCTCTTCCAGATGTCGATTTGATAACCAAGATTGGCTATTACACACACACACACACACACACACACACACACACACACAGAGAGAGAGAGAGAGAGAGAGAGAGAGAGAGAGAGAGAGAGAGAGAGAGAATTTTAAGAAGCATCAGTTTGATGATTTTACTGTATTTGTTAGGTCCAAGCAAGAGAGTGATTTAGAATCTAACTGTAGAAACTGGAGATGAGCCCCAAATCTCACTTAGTTCTGTTGGGGTGGGGGCAGTTTCTGCAGACATTCCCTTCACAGAAACAGTGATAAAGCACCAATTAGTGACTGCAGCAATGGAGTGGGAGTGTTTAACCTTTTGGGTGTGCCAACAATGTGCTCCTTAATTTGAAAATAGGGTACACAGCGTTTGCAAGAGGAGAGCAGCAACGGTTCATTGCTCAACTTGACATGCCTCCTTTTCTGCAGACACAAGGGAAGGGATCCTCTCTGCTCCATTTGTTCTGCCTTTTGCCTAAATTCTCAGAGAAAGCAGCAGATGCTCTAATTAAGGGTACCAGACACTGAAAATACCTGGCATCCAGGGAGAACATGCTGACAGGTTCCTCTCGAGAAGCCAGCCTTCCTTTGGAGCACCTTGGAGCACCTTGCGTGAACCAGCAGCAGCAAGCCTTATTATCCCCTTTTTTGCAAATGGTAGAAGAGTGCAGCAAGGAGATTCAAAAGGCTCACTTGAGGCTGCAGAGAAGCCAAATGCTCTGCTCAAAATAGCAATGGAGAGCTCTGGGAAGCTTAGACAGCTCGAAAGGGCCCTTTAATCTCCGGGACCCTTCTGTGTCGTTTTAGATACTTCTTTACCTCATGAAAGGGCTGCCAACTCTTCCTCCAGGATGTCATAAAAAGGTGACATTTAGAGAAGGAAATTGAAACTCTAATTGACTTCCACTAAAGCAGAAAAATAAGCACCCTGTATTCCTTCTCCTGGCCAGGTGTTGGTAATTTTTCTCTTGGGGATTCTACCCTGAGGGGGGCTGAAGAGTCAAACCAGAAGAGGCCACTGGAGTTGGTCTGCTTATACATTCAAGATCTGATTATTATTAATATTATTTTTACCCAAAGATGGGAGCCATGAACAGTCCATCCAAGGAGACACACAGAGGAAAGGGGATTCTATCTCACTTCCTGGACCTTGGGAGAGAGGAGCCCCTGAGTGTCTTGCAATGAAAAATAAGGAGCTTGAGATGAACACTCCATTTCCAGGTCTGGTTATAAAGGTGCCTGTGATTACTTGCATACATTTTGTTATTTGCTTTGGATATTATAACTTTACCACAGATGGTGGAGCGCTTTTCAGATGCACGTATGCAGAATGTCTTGTATTCCTTTGCAGTCAGCATCAGAAGAAGAGCATGACCCGGGTGCCTGCTGATCCGAGGAAGAGGAGGAGAGACACATGAAGCCTGGACCACAGATCAACCGAGCCCAAGCACTTGGGCTGGTCCCCAGTCACTCTGTATAAACATATGCATGTCAACATTGTTTGCTATTGTGGGTGACTGGGTTTTGTAATGGTTTGCTATGCAGCATACCATGTTACAGTTGACTGATGCAGAGCGATTGGAGGAATAGATGGTGGAAAATTCTTTTTTTTTAAGTAAATCTTTGTTTTTTTGTTTTTGTTTTTTTTTTTCTGGTTTTTCGAGACAGGGTTTCTCTGTGTAGCCCTGGCTGTCCTGGAACTCACTCTGTAGACCAAGCCGGCCTCGAACTCAGAAATAGGTGGAAAATTCTTAATGGGCTGTGGACAATGCTTGCAAAAATGTTATCAATTTAAGGTAATGACATGGAATTTAGCAAGTATAAGAACTCAAAAAAGTGTTTGTATTTGATGTGTTTCAATAGATTAATCATATCTAATGTTCAGAATATCTGGCCTTCTCATTGATATCTTCCTCTTAGCTGACAAGGGCCTTTATATCCTTTCTGTAGCCCTTTCTAACAAAGTCTTACCCTTTATTGCCCTGTCAAGATTTGGCATTTATCTAAGATTTAATTCTAGGCTGAACTATAAAACTATCAAGATTCTACAAAGAACGTTTTGATGCAGTTTTTGTACATTTCTACCTGTGTACCCCTGCAACTCATTTTAATTCTAAAATTTATAGTTATTATTGTTGTACATGTATGACATGTATGTAGACATATTTGTGACAAACTCACAAGTATAGGATGGAGAAAACCCCTGTAAAGTTGGATCTCTTTTTCTACTGTCCCTTGGGTTCTTGTTAAACTTACATAGTAAGTGCCCCTACCTGTGGAACCTTCCCATTGGGCCTTCCCTCCATTTTATTGTATTTTTTTTTATGTAGTTAAAAATAAGTTGCAGATGCCAGTGCACATCACCAACAAATGGGCATACTCATCGCTTCTCAGAGTTTTCTCAGACACTTCCCAGTCCATTTTACCCCTCTGCCTGAAGGCACACACTCTTCTGATTTCTTTTCACAGTTTGTTAGTTTGGCCTGTTTTAGAATTTCATCTAATAGAATTGAGCTGTGTGGCCCCCTGTGACCAGCTTCTTCCTCCTCGATTAACACTTCTTTTTGTTCACGAATAGAGCATCTTTGTCAGGATCTACACATTGAATTTTCCCACAGAAACTGAACATGGTGATGTAAAAGACCTGAGGAGTATTCTGATGAGCCCCGGGTCATTACTTGTCCTCTCTTCCCACCCAGTGCCATTAGGGAGACAAAGATTGGATATTTCAAACTACTTAGGGAGAGATTTACAATGACAAACAATTAACACTGTCTCCTCGAAACTCTCTCATGTTGGCCTCATTCTTGAATGAATAATTGAGACAAGATTGTTGAAGACCCCTATTAACCTTAAAACTTGGGGCTTCCATGATGTGTACCCAGCTACACTAATCAACTTTAAATAGCACACTTGAGCTAGATGGTCCCCAAAGCAGGTAACTCTCTTTCTTCTTTTATGCTGTTGCTTTTCCAGTCCTGTCTCTCCATTTTAGGGTTAACAAGTCTTCCAAAACTACAGAGGGGATTTATTGATATTTGTCTCTTGGGTACAGGGCTTTTGACTTAGTGACTTCAGGAAGATGGAAGGCCTGACCAAGCTCTTAGGATTAATTTAACTTTCCCCTGGGGAGGATGCCTGCAGTATGTACCTCAAGGGCCCCACCACAGTGTGAGTAAACTGAGTTAGTGGGAGCAGTTGAAGAACTTAGCAGGTTGTCTTCCTCACTCTCCTCTGGTGGGTGATCAGCATATAGGGTGGGACAAGGAATGAAGTATAAATTGTGACAGATTTCACAATTTAAGTTCCAGGCTAAGTTCCAGGCTAAGTTTGTTTAAGTGGTTTAGTTCTTAGACTCAACTTGAAGTTTTAAAATTAGCCCAACTGTAAAAATAAAAGCCACTCTCTAGATGCCGCTGTCTTCATTTCCCAGAATCCTGTCTGGCGACTTCCAGCATCATTGGAGTCCAGGTGACTTGTTTTAAGGGGCACAGAACTGTTTTGTGTTCATGTTTAAAGGTCAGGACAAGGGCCAGACCCCATGACCATTAACAGAGCTGCCAGCCTGCCTGGTCATCTTGTGGGATGGAGATTTTCCTTCAGTTGTCTTATCTACTGATTCCTGTCTGCAGACCCTGTGTGGCTGCCTGCCTACACCAGCATCACATAGCTGGACCTCCGCCTCCAACTTCCTATAGTTCTGGCAGCCTTACCTGCCAACCTGAGCCCAGCACATAGACATGGTGCTGGATTTAGGGGGGTGGTCTCATCTTCCAGGTCCTGAAGTGAGGTGAAGCTTTAAGTAGAGGGCTTATCTAAGCAGCCCTGGTCAAGGCGTGGTCCTGCCCATCACTGTTCTGTCAGGTTGACTGACAAGTTGAAAATCTCTCTGGGGGAGAAAGTTTCCCTTCTGGCTGAGCCAGCCTTCAGGATTTCTCTTCTCCCCCCCAAAGAGATTCCTGGAGAGCATAACCCCAATTTCTTGGTTCCATTGTTTCAATAATATAAGAGCCAATGTGAAGGACATGTGTCTCCTTAGAACAATTGTTCTCAACCTTCCTAATGCTGGGATCCTTTACCATAGCTCCTCAGAATGTGATGGCCTCCAATTATAAGATTATCTTCTTTGCTCCTTCATAACTGTAAGTTTGCTACTGTTGTGAATCATAGTATAAATATATGATATACAAGGTATCTGATTTATCACTCCCAAAGGGGCTGTGACTCACAGGTTGAGAACCACCTTAGAGTATCTTCCTTTCTTAGAGTATCTTCCTCCCTGCCAGGCATTTACGGAAGCAGCTGTCTACAAACTCTCACTCATCCCATCTTCTCTCTGGTATTCTAGTTTGGTTCAAGGTACACATTTACTGGAGTGTACTCAGGGCTTCTGGGATAGTGGGCAGTACCACTTCAAAGGCAGCTCTCGGTGAACACAAGCCACTATGGGAGGACAAAAGTCACTCGGCCCAGTCAAGCCAGTTCCTGTAGTTATTAGGAAATTACTGTATGTGTACATGAGCTCCAGAGGAGACCAGGATAACCAACTACCAAGCAGACCACAGCCCAAACTGCTGACTTATTCACATGAGATAATAAATGTGTATTGTTTTGAGTCTGTGAGTTTGGGCATGGTTTGTTACCTGAGTTAACTGATAACTAAGACATGTTTTAGCTATCCACCAAAGACAATGTCTAGGTAGTTAGAAGAAGTTGAATGTGTTGCCTCACAATTAAATTATAAGTAATAAAATTATAATGTATTTATTATATAATTACAATTAAATTATACTTTCTATAATTTTACTCACATGCTACTCAGGAATCAAACACTTGGGCTCACATATAGCCTATCGAGAGCTGAATGCAACAATACTGCTTTATGTTTAAGTCAGTAACTATGACCCCCTAATGAGTGTGCCCTTCCCTCTGTTGGAAGCTGGTCTCTATTCTGTATGTGTCTAATCTCAAATGAGTTACTAGGAGTCTTAGAAATAGATTTTATGTAAGTGTTGTGTAATGCAGTGACTTAGGAGTAGACTGTCATCACGCAGACACTAAGGTGACTTCCCTGCCAGGACTGTTTTCTAGGATGCTGATGAAAAACCCCACAGGGCAACATTTAAATTAATTGTAATAAAAATAAAATAAAGTTCCTCAGTCACAATCTCCATACCTCAAGTGCTCAGCAACTACATATGGCCAGTAGCCAGTGCTCTGGAGAGACTAATATAGAACTGAATGAAAAAAAAGAAAGAAAGAAAGAAAGAAAGAAAGGAAGGAAGGAAGGACATGACTTCCTAGGAAAGGTGGAGGAGGAAGTTTATTGTAGATAAAAGGGAGAGCAGAGGCAGAGGCAGAGATATTTGGGAGAGTCCAGAGTGAACATGACCAGACTGAACTGGGCCATGTGAAGAGAGAGGGACGGGGACAGGGGAGGGGAGTGGCTGACCAAGAGGGACAGCCTGGGCCAAGAACTAGGCTAAAAAAATAAAGACCCAAAGGGCAAGGTAAGCAAAGTGAATTACATAGGGCAGCTGTGGGGAAGAGCAGCCTAGCACTAGGCTGGACAAGTTTAGGGTAGGGGGTGGGGTATGGCATCCAGAAGGACTCTGTAATAGGTAGGGACTGAGGTGTGCTGGGAGAACTGTTCCACTGTGATACATTTAACAGGCCGTTTGTTCAGGGTTTGAGACCTAATAAGTACATTGTCAGAATCTCATAAATGCTACTTGGCAATGTTAGCCTCAACATTTGTGGTATATTTTTTCAGAAGTTTCTCCTCTGACAATCTGACTTCTGTGGACCAGTTGATTCTAACAGCTCCTCACCATGCACCCAAGGGAAAAGGGAGTCATTATTTTCTAGAATAGATATTTCTGAACTCATGTTAGCCTAGTTTGACATCTGTAGTATTGACTGTTCTCTTAGCTTACAGGTCACAAAGCTAGCCATTAAAACAGAGTGTTTTTTCTAATACACCTGCAGAGGGAGTGTAGCTCTTTTAGGACAGAGTCAGGCTGTGGGAGAGAGATTGAGGACCTCAGGGAAAAGCCCTACTTTGAGATGTAAAGTCCCTAGCCAAGCCTTAGGGGAAGTAAAAGATGAAAATGAGACACAAAACATACATATTGAGCAAAGTCAGGAGATGTCCATGTTCTACTGGGCAAGATTCCCCTGGGTTTACTCTGTACCTAGATCAGCTTGAACTCAGATTCGGTAATGGGAGGGCCTTTGGGCATTCTCTGGTTTCCTCGAGTGAAATTCTCTCAGAGAAATTCCCTAAACCTCCCTTGGCCTCTCTTCTCCCATCCACTCACTTAATTCACCTTTTTTTTTGATGAATAAACTGTGAATATAAACCAAGCTCCTGCATGTCCAGACTTCCCCTGGGTGTTCCATTTCCAGTCTTCCTGAAGAAGTCTCCAAGTGATGAGAACAGGAAGGGCAGCAGTTCTAAGAATGTCCCCGTTGACAGTTAGGAGTGCAGCAAGAGAGTTCCGCCTTCTGGTTCCTAGTCACCTCTTACCTCTGTGTGGAAGCTATCCATGAGCACAGGGCTAAAACCAAGAGAAGGCATCTGGATGCCTCATGGTTGTTTCCCCTGGACTGACCAGCGTGCTCCCACCTCGTGCCTCACTCGGTTTCTACTAAGTCTTATACAGTCCCCAGACAATCAGCTTGTTGGTGCCATATTTCTTGGGAGCCACTCCTGTTGTTCAGAAGCTCTGCCCCCATTTCTTGCTCTATCTTAAGATCCCAACTATAAACTTATTTATTTTTAAGATTTATTTGATTTATATGAATACACTGTAGCTGTCTTCAGATACACCAAAAGTGAGCATGGGATCCCATTACAGATGGTTGTGAGCCACCTTGTGGTTCCTGGGAATTGAACTCAGGACCTCTAGAAGAGCAGTCAGTGCTCCTAACCACTGAACCATCTCTCTAGCCCCCAATATGAACTTATAACACATCCTAAAACTCATTTGTAGGCTGTGAAATTCACTCTGAATTCCTGAGCAAAGGCCCTCCTCTCATTGTTAGTTTTATGTCAAGGTGACACAAGCTATAGCTAGTAAGCTGAGGGTAGGAAACCACAATTGAGAAATTTCCTCCACAAGGTTGGGCTGTAGGCAAGCCTATAGGGAATTTGCTCCCCCGCTTAATTTATTTATTCACTTTATATCCTTATAAAGTGACTGGTGGTTCAGTCAGTCTCTGTGAGCCCTCATCGGCCAAGGTTGGCTGACTCTGTAGATCTTCTTGTGGTGTCCTTGACCCTTCTGGCTCCCTCAATCCTTCCTCCCACTCTTCCACAAGATTCCCTGAGTTTCATCTAATGTTTGACTGTAGGTTTCTGTACCTGTTTCCATCAGCTCCTGGGTGAAGCTCTCAGAAGACAGTTATGCTAGGCTCCTGTAATCACGTAATCTTAGTGATGACAGATGCTCATTGTTGGTGGGTCCACCACACCTGGGTTTGTGGTCCACAGGTCAAGCAAGTAATGAGGAACAAGCCAAGTAAGCAACAGTCCTTTTTGGCCTCTGAATGGATCCCTGCGTCCAGGTTCATTTCCTGCTTGAGTTTCTGCCCTGATTTCTTCTTTTGATGATGAACTATGATATGGAAGGGTGAGTGAAATGAACCTTTTCTTCCCCAGCTTGTGTTTAGTCATGGTGTTTCATCTCAGCATTAAAATTTGTAACTAAGAACCCTCAATGCCACTGGCTCGAGGGGCAGCTTTGGCAGTCATCAAATTTCTGATGCCCTAGCCCCTGAGCTAAGTTCACTAAGAGCTAAGAAAAGCTCGATCACTCTAAGACACTCCCCAAACTTCCCATATCTGTGGAGATGAGTAACTCCACCTTGTATTGTGGGGTCTCTTTGTCGGCCCACTGAGTCCTCACATCCTCCTGCTGTTTCTTATTTTTCTTAATTGCTTTAGAATCGTGAGAAGGAGACAGCATTTCTAGATGTTTCCACAGACCCGTGAACTCACTGTAGTTTTTCGATTGCCTTGTGCCTGGCGTGTGGACCTCTCTCTGGTTTAGTATGTGTCTGATTCTCAGATTCTCAAGCATGTCCGATAGCTCCTTGAGTTGATTCTACTGGCTGTTCCTGGGGGTTGGTGGGAGGAGGGAGATGCTTGACAGAAGTCAACTCAGCTGAAGATGAGACTTGAGGGAAGAGTAGCTTGGATAGAAATAGAAGCTAGGAGGCAAAAAATGTTCTAGCAATGGAAGTCTCAAGAAACATTCAGGAATGTTGTAAAATCAGTCTGTCTGAGATGAAGGGTTCCTGAAGGGTTCCTGCAAGGGCAAGGTGAATAAAAGTCAGAGGACCTAGACAGGGCTGGCTTCCCTCCCCCAAAGTTATCGAGCTTCCTTGTTGGACAAGATTAAAGGTGTCTATACTTCTTCAGGGCTTGCCACCTCAACCCTTCCCACTTCCTCCAAATCCATTGTCTCTGGCATTCTGTGTTGAGAGGCACTGACCATACATACTATGCTGGGTGGGTACTTGATAGGTATAACTAACTCTTGCTTTGTTTACAGTACCAGTCTGTGCCATGACACGACAATGATTTTATTCTCACTTTGAGGATGGATGAAGGGGAGCCAGGTAGTTGGCTGTTCAAATGGGGCTTGATTCATAATTTATAATTGATTTGGTTTATAATTGATTTATATTAATTATACATGGTGGGACTTGCTACAACATTTTCATTTATGTATATACTGTACTTTGATTTTATCCACAAATATACTCTAGTATCCCCATTTATCTGCCTTCCACTCTGGCTAATCCTCTTTTTTTCAAGAAGTTCCATTAATGCTTTTTTGTTTTTTGTTTTTGTTTTGGTTTGGTTTTTTGTTTTTGATGACCCAGTGTCAGGAGCCATCATATGACAAGCTAATAACTAGCAGGTGATCTTGCTGAGATGGGTCTGCCTTGGATTAATAATCCACGATGGATTTGCACCAATAGGCAAGGCCCAGGAGAAATTCATTTTAGGAACGATTCCTGCTACTAATATGCTTTTCCTGTTATTTTTAAATAGATATGTAACGATCACTAGATATTAGTCCACCCTTTTGAGCAGATCTCTGCAGAACAATGAAGATGTATTGTCTTGTAATGATGCTATATAGACAAGTAAATGATTTCTTAATTTTTAATGATGTTCCTATAAAAATTCCTAAATTTATAGTAATTTTTAAGCTCTTTTAATAACACTGCTATTAAATCTTTTCTTATAGTCAAAACTGCAATGAGAACTCTGTCAGTCTTTAGTGTTACGTCTGATAGTAAGCAGGCATTTTGCAACTTAGAGCACATTCCAAGAGGTTGTAAAACCATTAACCAAAGGTTATAAAAGGGGAACTAATGATTTATTATAAGTAATAGGACAGTAGATAAAATATTGACTGAGTTTATCTATACAAAACTTTACTAATAACTTAGCTATGGTTTTTAACTCTCCATGAACCTGCGGACCTGTCAGTTGAATGTTTAGTCAGACAATTACTCCTAGTGGATATGCATGTAAACATTCTCTGTTGTAAACTTCTTATTCAATTTATGATTTGAATTCCTGTTTAAACTTGTGATGAACTTTTTACCATGTGATCGTGTATTCTGAAAGATGTGAGGACATGTGCTGAGGACAAGAGAGGATCCCCTCTTCTTAGCACTCCTTACCCTGCTTTTCTTAGAGCCCTTATCCTCCTTTTCTTACAAGCCTTTCCCCCTTTTTTCTTTTTTCTTTTTTCTTTTTTTGGCTTTTTTCGAGACAAGGTTTCTCTGTGTAGCCCTGGCTATCCTGGAACTCACTCTGTAGACCAGGCTGGCCTCCAACTCAGAAATCCGCCTGCCTCTGCCTCCCAAGTGCTGGGATTAAAGGCGTGCGCCACCACTGCCCGGCTCCCCCTTTTTTCTTAGAGAGCTTTCTTAGGAAACATTTTACAACTTAGAAATAAACACTAAAATCACTTAACCTAGAATTGCTCCTGTCTAAAGGAAATACAGGGACAAAGAGTGGAGCAGGGACTGAAGGAAAGGCCATCCAGAGACTGCCTCATCTGGGGATACATCGCATATACAACCACCAAATCCTGACACTGTTGCTGATGCCAAGAAGTGCTTGCTGACAGGAGTCTGTTATAGCTGTCTCCTGAGAGAGCCTTACTGATTCGATTGCAGTTGTGGATTCTTGCAGCCAGCCATCTGTCTGAGCATGGGGTCCCCAATGGAGGAGGTAGGAAGGACTGAAGGAGCTGAAGGGGTTTGCAACCCCATAGGAAGAACAATATCAGACCCCCCCCCCCCCAGAGCTCCCAGGGATTAAACCACTAACCAAAGAGTACACATGGAGGGACCCATGGTTCCAGCTGCATATGTAAAAGAGGATGGCTTTGTCTGGCATCAAAGGGAGGGGTGGCCCTTGGTCCTGTGAAGGTTTGATGCCCCAGCATAGGAGAATGCTAGGGTAGAGGGGCAGGAGTGGGCAGGTGGGCAGGGGAGCACCCCTGTGGATTCAGGGAGGAGGAGGGTGGGTTGGGGGGTTTTTGGAGAGGAAACTGGGAAGGGGGATAACATTTGAAATGTAAACAAACAAAATAACCAATAAAAAAATTAAACAAAACAAAACAAAACCCAAAGTGTCCTTTTTTAATTCCTGCAGCTTCAACTAGCAGGCTGAGATCAGTTCCTACAGAGATAGAACAAAGGCTACTAACTTAATCTCCTGCTGTTTTAGGATAAGGTACTAAAAGTTTTTTGCCTCAAAGGAACTGAGGCAGGTCAGCCACAGTAGCAGAGTAACTTAGACTTAGATACATGTTTTATTATTATTACACAGCAACCCTAAATATCTCATAAGACCAAGTCTTAGCCACCCCCACCCCTTCGCTTTCCCCCCTCTGCTGCCTCAAGAAGAACCAAACAAGAAAGAAGACCCCCCAGGCCTGCCCACCCCCCTCTCCTGGCAACCCAGTAAGTTTACATTAGGGTTGCTTATAAGAGTATGAGTGAGGGATTGTTTATAGGAACATGGGCACCTTACCAGTGGCTGGCTGTATTACTGAGAATGTCCCTCCCTCCTCCATCAACCATTAATTACATATAAATCCTTAGGGAGGGGCAAGGTGTGAATTCCTTTCCCCATTCATGACAGGCTGTCCTGCAGGTATCCAAAGCTTTTTGTAAGTTCAAAAGCACAATGGCTATGTCATTGTTGGAAACTGACATTCTCCATCACCCTACCACTTCTCCTGGCTCTTATATTGTTGTGTGACACTCTACCTGGGAAGACATGCACAAACATCTGTTTACCCCAGATTGGGAATTGTTTACAGACCACAATAAGAAAACCACCAAATACAGCTTGGTGACATAGTAAGTTTATTAGGGATGCTTCAGGAATATCAGTGGTCAGTTACAGGCGTGGGGGTAACTCAAAGGCAGATTTACTGAAGGTCCACTCCAGCATGGGCGACAGCTCAGAAAAGCTGGAAACTTAGAACTCATTGTGCGACCTACAAGCAGAGTGATGGGTCACACAGTGACTCAGGGAGCTTGACTGGTCTGAACTCTCAGCAGTTCTTATTGCTTATTTGGCCATAGAGGGGGAAGGGCCTAGTGCTTCTGGTTAATCTCAGGGATTTCCTGAGATTTCTGAGTTATTTCTTAATTATTAAAAGCTTCCCTTTAATATCAAGAGCTTCCCTCTAAGACGGAATGTTTTACCTCAGAGGAAATTGCTACATACATACATACATTCCATCCTGTGTTGTGTTCTGCAATGTTACCAGAGCCTTGGAGGCAGGGAGATGATGTAGATGTTTTGTGTATTGCTGAACATTAATCTGTCACTTGTTTTGGTCACTGACCAGCACAAGTCTCTGCAGTTACTTCTTCTCACTCCCAAAAGAGCACTCTTTGACCAAAACTGACCGAGGCAATAATTAATCTGTTGGTATATGAAGGGTGCACATCATGTCCACTTAGCAAAACAATAGCAGTACTCCTCCATTAGGGCATATGACATCTCTACACATGGGCTTTTGACTGCATTTACAGAAGCAGGAACATCTCCCCTGGGAAGCAGGCCTCAAATTCAATTAGAGAGCAATTGGTTGCCACCATAACGGACTTGCTACTGTTGTACCAGTGGGCACACTTTTATATGACCCGTTGGTTATGTGGGATCCACACCTGGGTAGTACTATTGATAACACATCTCTCTCTAGATCCTCATAGTACCTTCTGGCACTGTGAAAATTATGTGTTCTGCCTTTTAAAGGGAGAAGTAATGAACAATTTGTGGACATATTTTAAAACTTGTTCAGGGACTTTCCCTTAGGCCCTGATATATGGAAAAGGAACTTAGTTCCTTGTCTAAAACCAGGAACAGACTTTGGAAAGCCAGTAATGGCCTGGGGTTACAGCCTTGAGGGAGCTGTGGTTTTAGATCCTGGAAACCTGACATTTCCCCAACTTGAAGGGTTGTGGTTATCAGTGCTAAGGTCACTGAGTGCTTGGTCTGGGGAATACTTGAGATATCCTTTGTGTTTTCCTTTGGGCAATTTTTCTTGATTAGCTTCCTGCTGACTTTGTCCTATTATATGATAGCTTTCTGCTGACTCTGTCCCAGTTTTCTACTAAAACCATCTATAAGATGTTGTACATCTTAAACGTGCATGGGGTGAAATACAAGCTTTGCAAGGCCTCCTGACCCCAACATTCCTGTCCTTATTATTTCTAATTCTTTAGTCCTCCCTCCTAGTAACCTGTTATATGCTGTTCCAGTCAAAAACTATTATATCTTTTATGACACTTATAATTTTCCTTACATACTAGATATTTATGTATATGTTTAATATTAGACCATAAGCTACTTATAGATATATTTATTTTTTATTATATTTTTTCTTATTATGACAAATGTACATAATCTAACTTTATGAATACTAACTTTAAGAACTGCCATTTTAAATGTATAGTTCACTGGTATTAGTGGCATTAAGAGCATTTACATTGTTCTGTAAACATCACTGCTCTCCATCTCTTGAACTTTTAAAACTTCTCATAATGAAACTATGTATCTATTAAAAAATAACTTTCCCTTTTCCCTTTCTCTACCAATATCCTGTAACCACTATTTTACTTTGGGACTCTATGAATCTGAATCTCTAGGTACCTCAGGTAAATGAAATTATACAGTCTTTGTCCTCTTTTATCTGCTAATTTCACTTAATGAAATATATCCAAGTTTGATCCACAATGTAGTGTGTGTTCAAAATGCCATGCATAGGACACATAACTTCACAGCAAACTCCCTGTTTCACTCATTCTTAAAATCTTCCTATTTTCTCTTCTGCAAGGATCCCTGAATTTGAAGTGTGGGAGTTGTATTATAGATGTAGCAGCTGAGGGGACTGGGTTCCACAAATCTGAATTTTGATTGGTTGTGATTTTCTGTAATGGTTTCTATCTTGTGCCAAGATAAGTTTCCATGATGTGGGATGAGGACCACTCTTATCTGTGGATATAAGGACAACTATTTAGAATGTAGGTAAGAATGATGATGGTTTAATAAGTGGCAGTTGTAGATTCTCCTCTAAGACCCACAACCTCACTAGTCCTGGGAAGTTGGCAGGTTTCCAGTATCAGGTATGGATTCTCTCTTGTTGAGTGTGTCTTATGTCCAATTAGAGAGCCTTTGGTTACTACCAAGGTATATGTGCTACTACAGCATTCTTAGGGTTATCATGCTATGATGGTCACTGTTCATAGGCCTCATAAGCTTCATAGCAGGTAGGATTGTTGGTTGCTTTCTTCCTTTGGACACTTGCTAGGAATGCCAGAAAGTCTTACCAGCGTGGCTGCCTAAACATGAGCTGACCAAGGACAACTACAATAGACACACTAATATGGACAGGGAAAGTTAAAGAGGCTTTAACCCTACACAAAGAGCTACAGGCAAGGAAGGAATGCTGATAGTGGGAGAAATACACTTCCCTAGAGAAGAGCATAGCAATTAGTTACTCAATACCAAATGGTCAGCCCCGAAAGCATACATTCAAGTAACACTTATACAGACTGAATAGACTGCATTTATGTATTTAGGTATGGGAGGATTTGGAGGGAGGAAAGGGAAGTGAGAAATGATGTCATCATATCATAATATACAAAAATTAAAGAAATTGAATAAAAGCATTTACAAAAATGCCCATGCCTTTAGAAGGCTGAATGTTTTTACATTACCTAACACCTTTGTTTACCCATTTATTCATTGATAGAACATATTAGTTGTTTTTTTGGCTACCATGAGAAATACTACTGTGAACCTAGGTGCTCAGTTTGAGATCCTAATTTCAAGTCTTTTAAAAATGGGGCATAGAACTAAACAGAGAATTCACAACAGAGGAATTTTGAATGGTTGAGAAGCACCTAAAGAAATGTTCAAAGTCCTTAGTGATCAGAGAAATGCAAATCAAAATGACCCTAACATTCCACCTTACACTAATCAAAATGGCTGAGACAGCCGTTTGGTGAGGATGTGGAGAAAGAGGAACACTCCTCCATTGCTGGTGGGATTGCAAACTGGTACAACCACTCTGGAAATCAGTCTGCAGGTTCCTCAGAATATTGGAAATAGATCTACCTGAACACCCAGCAATACCACTCTTTGGAATATACCCAAAAGATGCCCCACTATGCCACAGGGGACCATGTTCCACTATGTTCATAGTGGCCTTGTTTGTCATAATCAGAAGCTGGAACACAACCAGATGTCCCACAACAGAAGAATGGGATCAGAAAATGTGGTTAATTTAAACAGTGGAATACTACTCAGCTATTAAGAATGAGGACATCATGAGTTTTGCAGGCAAATTGATGGAACTAGAAAATATCCTGAGTGAGATAACTCAGACCCAAAAGGACATGCATGGTATGTAGTCACTAATAAGTGGATATTAGCTAAAAAAAAAAAGTACAGAATACCCAAGAGACAGTTCATAGAATTCAAAAAGGTCAACAAGCTGAAGGGCCCAAGTGAGGAAGCCTCAGTCCCACTTGGGAGGTAGAAGAAAGTAATCACAAGGGGAGAGGGAGGGATCTGGGAGGAAAAGGGAATGTGGGGGCAGCGGGAAGAGGAGAACATGATCTGGTATTGGGTGGGGGAAAAACGACTGAAGCCCTGAGGGCCAGCAGAAAGAATGGAAACAGGCAACCTCGGGAGGTAGGGAGGAGGTTGGGGGGACCCTCCAGAATGTACCAGAGACCTGGGAGGTGAGAGACTCTCAGGACTTAAAGGGAGGGTCTGTAGATGAAGTGCCTTACAGAGGGGAGAGAGAACTTGTAGAGTCTACCTCCAACAGAAATACAGGGCATCAAGTGAGAGATGGGGTTGCCATCCCACAGTCAAAACTCTGACCCTTAATTGTTCCCCATAACTGCAGGGATGGAAATGGAGAGGAGCTTGAGGAAAAGGAGATCCAGCGACAGGCCCAAAGTGGGATCCAGCTCAAGGGGAGGCTCCAAGGCCTGACACTATTACTGAGGCTATGGAACGCTCACAAAATGGGACCTATCATGACTGCCCTCTGCAAGACCGAACAAGAAGCTGAAAGATTCAGATGCAGATATTTGCACCCAACCAATGGACAGAAGCTGTTGACCCCTGTTGAATTAGGGAAAAGCCGGAAGAATCTGAGGAGGAGGGCAACCCTGTAGGAGGACCAGCAGTCTCAATTAACCTGGACCCCCGAGATCTCTCAGATATTGGACCACCAACCAGGCAGCCTATACCAGTTGATATGAAGCCCCCAACACATATACAGTGGGGACTGCTGGGTCTGGGTTCAGTCAGAGAAGCTACACCTAACCCTCAAGAGACTGGTGGTCCCAGGGAGTTTAGAGGTCTGGTGAGGTGGGTGATAGGTGATGGGGACATCCTCATGGAGACAAGGGGGCAGGGAGGAGGTTTGGGATGGGGAACAGTCAGAGGGTGGACTGGGAGGGGAATAAAATCTGAAATGTAAAAAAAGATTAAATAAAATTTAAAAAAAGTAAGAATAATGGTACTCACATGGTTATTTTGCATGTGTGTCTGTCTGTCTGTCTGTCTGTCTGTCTGTCTGTCTGTTTCTCTCTCTCTCTCTCTCTCTCTCTCTCTCTGTGTGTGTGTGTGTGTGTGTGTGTGTGTGTTGGCAGGCATGCATATGGTATACTGCAAATGTGGAAGATGATATCCTTTGTCTGTAGATCCTCTTCTTTCCACTTTTTTAAAGTCAGATTTTCCTCACCGCTTTGGAAACCAGGTTAGTTGACCCACACGTCCGGGAGAGCCTCCTGTCCCCATGTATGTAGGCATACAGGGATTACAGACACTTGTAGCTCAGGTTGTCAGGCTTGTGTGGCGAGTGCTTTTACCCACTTAGCTATCACTATAGCTCACAGTGTGTAAGTTTTAGGGATCCTGCTGTACTATTTTCCAACAGATTTTACATTCCCACCTACAATGCGCAAGGGCTCCACTTTGTCCATACCCTCTTAGACACTTGTATGTTTAGTTGTCCTTGTCCACACAGAGGTGCTCAGTAAATATTTATTGAGTGGTTGGCTATAATGGAGTCTTTGTAACTCATATTGTCCAAATACAAAATTCATGCTGAAACTAGAGGAAAAGAGCTCAGGGATTCTGGAACATTTCTTCAGAGCACTTGACTCTTTGAAAAGGTCATGAGGCCCAGGCAGATGGTGATGGTAAGTCAAGGAAGTGAGAAACCCACCTGCCTGAAGTGAGCAGCTTCTCATTTTCAGTGCTGGTTAATTATTGTCATCTGGGGATGCAGGTTGGAAGTAATGAGTCTTTCAGTTGGAAAAGCCAAAACAAGAATTTTAACAAGTGACATTTTCCTCCCCTTTGGAGACTATATCAGGGTCCCCATTTTTCTTTCTTCCTCATCTCTTGCCCTGTTGCCTCACTGTGGCTATGTAGAGTTGTGGGGTTCTGCACCTGCTCTTGAGCATCCATGATCACAGGTCACATCCTCTACCTGTGGAGGGGATTGGGGTGTTGCCCTTGTGTGACTGATGGCCACAAATCTATGGAGAGCTAGGACTAGTGACAAGGGCCTGGTGCCTAGGAACAGGTGAAACACCTACCTTCTCTTCAAGGTCTCCAGGGTTTTGAGCCTTAGCTCAACCAGTAACCAAGCTACATTTCACGGTCCCACATGGCTGGACTGTATTTACTCAGCCTTTGATGTTGTCTTGGCTCTGAGCATTGGTTTTCCACTTGTCCATGAGTAGGAGTAACTGTGGTTCTGCTATTCTTCTGTGCTTTTGCTAGCATTACAGGAAGAAAATGCATGGTTAGTCTTCTAGTCCCACATAGAAATAGCTAGCTGCTCTTAGCCCAATCATCTGACCACAGCTACCTGACAAACCTTTGAGAAATAAAACATCTTATGGTATAGCTACTCCAATTTCCTGGTTATTGTTTCAGTGCACATGGTAGCAAGAGTGAGCTGATTTGCGAAGCAATTATAAAGTTAGAACTGTGCATCTCAGTGCCATGAGAGCCATCCGTATTGATATAAAAACTAATTAAGAAAATTCCAGTATGCCAGACCTGGCTTGTTACCTCTGCTTTAGAAGGAGCTCACATCTCAAATCTGTAGCAATGCAAGTATGGCCCCACACTTGTGTGTCTTAAAAATCAGACATGGGACCTGGGGAGATAGCTTTGTTGATAAAGTGCTTGTTGTGCATGCATGAGGACCTGAGTTCTGCACCCCAGTACTCCCTGTGGGAAGTGCTGGGCATGGTGGCTGGCTTAGCACCAGAAAGGTGGAGACAAAAGTATCCCAGGAGGCTTGCTGGGTCAGTCAGCTCCAGGTTCAGCCAAGACCTTGTTCCCCAAAATAAGGGTTGAGAATAATTATGAAAGGCAAGTGATGCCAACCTATCACCTTCATGAATACAAACACACATGTGCTTATATACCTGCACATGTACATGTGTACACAGACACATACTTAGATATACTTAAGACCCATCATCCTGCCTACCCCCTCCACCCTTTTAGAAAGCTCCTCTATGCTTTTTATTTGCTTGTAGGTAAACCAACTTTCAACTCCTAACTCCTGCAAACGCCTAATTAAGTACATTTGTTTGTGTAGTTTATTTTGGCTGCCATATATATATATATATATATATATGGCACATATATATTCACATAATATGCTGATCTTTGAGTCTGGCTTTTCCTCATTAATCTCTTGTAGCTAAGGTTCATCTGTGTTCGGTCAAAGTTCATGGCTTTTAACTGCCATGTAGTATTCCATTCTATGGGTATTACCACAACCTGTTTATCCAATTCCTGTTGATGAACAGATGATGAGACATAAATGAAGAAGATGTCTTCTCCAGGGCTTTGCTTGAGTTGGTGCTGCTGGGAATATTTGTATATATATATATATATATATATATATATATATATATATATATATATATGTGTGTGTGTGTGTGTGTATGTATGTTTGTGTGTATACATGCATGTATTATGGTGATCATGTAGAGGTCAAGAGACAACTTGCAGTAGTCAGTTCTCTCTCCTTCCATCATTTGATCCCAAGGATTGAACTCAGTTCATCAATCTTGGTAGCAATCACCTTTACAGACTGAGCTATTTCACTGGTTCCTGTTACTTTAGAAAGAAATATAAATTTCAGATATTAATCCATAATGGCAATTCTTCAAGAAACTTTATTGCAAAAGGACCAGGCAACACAAAACTCACAAATTTGAGATTTCCAAATCCATAAACCCCCTAAGCCCAAAGTTATCAGCTAGCCATGGGACTTTGGTCAAATTACCCGGCCTCTCAATTTCCACACTTATAAAATGGAAACAGGCTTATGACATTAGAACAGCATGAGGATTGATTGTAGTGACTAGAGCATTGTGACTGTTCAGTGAATAACAGTGACAGTCGGAAAGGGGTGTAAGCTTCTGTCCACACAGAATTTCGTATCCAGATGTCATTGATAGAACCTTTATTCATAACTGACAATCTTGGAAGCATTAAAATATCCTTCAGGGTGAAATACCTGACTTAGATCACTGCTGAAAAAGGAGTGAGTAAGCTGTGGTAATGTGATAGGAAATTATTTAGTAATAACAAAAAGAGCTATAAAGATGTGAAAAGAGGTGGAGGTTTTAAAAATGTTTTATTATTAAATGATGTATATGATGTGTATGTATGTCTGTGTGTGTGTATATTCATGTGAGTATATGGAACAAGTTTACATTTTATAGTTTTTAAAAATCATCTCTCTCTCTCTCTCTCTCTCTCTCTCTCTCTCTCTCTCTCTCTCTCTCTCTGTGTGTGTGTGTGTGTGTGTGTGTGTGTGTACCTGTGTAGGCCAGAAAAGGACTCCCTAACCGGTGATTATGAGCTCCGTGGCATGGGTGCTCAAACCAAACTCTGGTCTTCTGAGATACAAGTGTTGAGCTATCTCTACAGTCTAGGAGAAATCCTAAGTACATTTTCATAAGGAGAAGAAGGCAATCCAAAAAGGTTACATATGTATTTTTACAACTATATGAGATTCTAGAAGGGCAAAACCATTGATAGTAGAAAGGTAAGTGGTGATCAGAGGTTGGTAGGAGGAATAGATAAAGGATTATGACAGTATTCTGTATGACATTTGGTAAAAATCCATGGAATGTTTGAAACTGAGAGAAACTTGGAGCTGTGAATCTTAATTATCAATAATATATGAAAATTGGCTCAGCAGTTGTAGCAAATGCACCACATTAATGCAAGGTGTAAATAGCAGGAACTATTGCTAAGGGGAGGGAATACTTTCTGTACTTTATGAAGCCTGGAACTGTCCTAAAGGGAAAAAAGACAGTCTGAGAAGACTGAGGCAGGAGGATTGAAAATTCAAGGCCTACCTAGGCTATAGAGTGAGTTTGAGTGTAAAGTCAAAAAGGAAGGCTGGGGTATACCTTGTTGGTGGGGCACTTGCCTCATTGGTGGGCACAATTCCTGGTACGCTAAAAGAGCAAATAAAAAAAAACAACCTATTGAAAATTGTTCAGATTAAATGCTTTCTTAGTTGGTATTATATCATTCCCTAACTGTGCACTTGTTAATTGTAAACATTAACCCCAGGACACACTATGAAATTGCTTATATTTTCAAACCAGTGGGGTGCTAGCATGTGTGTGAGTGGGCATACGATTCCTCTTCCTATGCCCTGTTTTATTTCCCCCTATGCCAAATTTTAATGAGCTGTGGATTTCCTGGGGATCTTGTTAAAGGTAGACATTGCTGTAGCAGGTCTTAGGTGGGGCCTTACATTTTGTATTTCTAACTAGTTCCCAGGGATGCTGCTGCTGCTGCTGCTGGTGGTGGTCAATAAATCCCATTTCCAGGAGCAACTGTATAAACAAAACTGACTAGGTTTGTTGCCTGGCCCAGGTGAGGACCTTTCTATTGCCTTAGCCAACTTCCAGTACTAGTTCAAGGCCTACCTTGATATGTGAATCTCTCACATGGAAAGATTGCAGATTGTCATGGCCTAAGACATGGCTGTTTTCAGACCGAAGATCCTGGTCCCAAGGCCTGTGGGCAGTTTCAGATTATATTTTCTGTACACAAGTCAGCTAGAACCACAGGGAGATTGCTGTGTGATGAATCAAAGTTGGGCTCCATTGGATTGGCTCAAGGCCAGCTCTGTGTCTCTTTCCTACACTCACAACTGCCCAGGAAACAATATTCTAATGACCATGACAAAAGCACAAGGGTGCAAACCCAACTACCTCCACATGTTTCAAGCCTCTGCTCATTTGATGTCACTAACACCTCACTGTCCACAGCAGGTCTCGTGGCCACACCCAGCTCCAGAGTGGTAGGAACCATGTCCTCACTCACAGTGAAAGCCATTACAAGGCTGTGGATGAATAACTGTTTCAGCAGTATGCAAGGTTGAGACCTGCAATTTGGTCTGGCATATTCTTTCAACAGGGTGGGAGAATTCTGCTCAGATAACAATCCCACCTACCACATGCAATCATGCCATTCCCTAAAGCCATCTCTAGTGTAGAAAAGCTTTTCACCATACCTTTGAATAGGCTTCCTTTCACAGTTGTCTCTCTTAGAACTAAAAAATACATTTTCTTGATTGTACCTATTAGAATAGCTAAAAACAAATGAATCAACTCCCCGACACCTCGCCAGAGGTATATGTGTTTGCATTCTTGAGCTATTATAACAAAGTGCCATATCTTGGCTGGCCTATGCAGTAGAAATGTGTTTCTTATAAGTCTAAAAGCTGGGAAGCCCAAGGTCAAAGGACCTACATGACAGCAATTTTAAGCTATATCACTGGTGAGATGTTCCCTGGGTCCAGGAAGAACGTAAAGAGATAAGAAAGTGAACAATTAAAGACACAAGAAAGAGTTACCTTCTCCCAACTGCAGAAACCCAATCATCAGGCCTCAAGGAAGTATTGAGAATATGGGACACATTGAAATGACCACTTGGCACCATCATGTAGTTGCAGGTATGGGCCAAAGGTCCATGCAAAGAGGAATGGGCAAAACATGACATTTGAAACATCTCAAATTGCTATTTATATGTACTATTTACAATTTTTTTTTTGGTTTTTCGAGACAGGGTTTCTCTGTATAGCCCTGGCTGTCCTGGAACTCGCTCTGTAGCCCTGGCTGTCCTCGAACTCAGAAATCCGCCTGCCTCTGTCTCCCAAGTACTAGGATTAAAGGCGTGCGCCACCACCGCCTGGCTATTTATATGTACTATTTACAAAATTCAAAACAAACCAACAAACACCCAGGGGACTGGGGTGGGAATTTCATCAGTCAAAGCACTTGCTGAGAAAGCAGGAGGACCTGAACTGGATTCTTCAGCACTCACATATGCAAGATATAAGCTTCACGTTTGTCACCTCATGTCACCCCATGACTAGAGGACAGAGACAGAGAGACTCTAGGCACTCACTGGCCAGCCTGTCTAGCTGAAAGGGTGAGCTTGTGGATCAGTGAGAGAACTTGCCCCAAGACAATAAGGCAGAGAATGATGGCGATACCCAATGTCTTTTTAGTTCTGCATGTCCTCATAGGTACTGCACTGTCACACAATGAAACACACACACACACCAAACCCCAAAACAATAGGAACAATCACCCAGCAACTCTAATTCCACCCATTTTAATCAGTCAAGGTGAATGGCCGCAGAAAAAAGACATATCATGTTCGTCTGACATGTTGCCTGAGGAGGACACAAAATCACCCGTGGATTGAAACTGTACAATCAAGAAAATGAATAAGCTCAACTTAACCAATGAGAAACATTAGACAAACAAAGACACTTTGTGGGATAATTGGCGGATGTCTCTATAATCTGTCAAAGTCATGATAGACAAGACTGAAGAACTGTTACAGGCTTCAGAGAACTAGAAACACACACAACCAAACTTAATTTCGAATCCTGGGCCAGAATCTGGGCTCTGGATCAGAATATGGTTATCAGTGGGCCGATCGGCAAAACTCATATAGTGGTTCTAATCAATTAGCAATATCAAGATATTCTCAATGTTAATTTCTTCTATTGGATTCTCATGTTGCAGTTCGGTGAGATGCTAACATTTGGGGAAACTGGATGCAGGATATGCAGACATTTTTAAAAATAGGATTCTAGAGTTATTCTGCTTCTGCTCAAACCTGGCCATAGTATTTACTAGCTTGCTTAGCTTCCTATTTACTGACTTCCCCCAGGTTTTTTCTCTCTAAATCAATTCAACAGGGATAAAAGAGTGCCTACCTCAGAGGTTGTAATAAAAACTAAGTGTGGTGTGCTAACGAATGTAGAATGCTTAGAATTATTTATTTATTTATTATTGTTATTATTATTACTATTACTATTACTACTACTACTACTACTACTATATTTTGGTTTTTCAAGACAGGGTTTCTCTGAGTAACAGCCATGCCTGTTCTGGAACTCACTCTGTAGTCAAGATTGTCCTTGAACTCACAGAGATCCACCTGCCTCTGCCTCTCAAGTGCTGGGATTAAAGGCATGCGCCACCACACTTGGCTTAGAATTTATTACCATGGCTCAGAGCAGAAGCTGTGGTGACATAATTACCACACGAGGCCAGTTGGTGTCTCCTGCTTGGGGATACCTTTCCCTCTTTTTTCCCCCTCCTTTTCCTTCTGGTTTCCCCTCTGCTAGTGAGCGGATAAACCCAAATCTACCACCAGGATTTGTGACTTAGGAGTTATGTACTTTTAAAGAAATCAAAATAACTGTTCCCTTAGGCAGTTCTGAAACCTGGGGGAAGCTTGATTTGGAAAGATAGAGTTGTCCATGTTACCAATGAACATTCTGGGGCCAGGTTTCCTGATCTCCAAAGAAGGGCTCAGACCTTTGGCCTTGTGGCACCAGGAGTTCTAGTTGGTCTGCTCTGATGGTGTGTGTGTGTGGGATGGGAGGGTGTGGCATATTTCTGCCTCACAATAGCTTCTCTGAGCCTTCACCCTATGTCACATTTTAGGATTTATTTGACCAATGAGATTGCAGCACACACACAAGCCTCAGTCTGAGGCCTGAACCTTGCCGTTGATGTCACAATCTGACCTGTAGCCACAAATGTAGCCACAGTCACTCACAGAGCAGATGGCAAGGTCAAGAGGATCACAGTAAGATGTGGAAGAGAACTGATCCTCAAGCCAAGATCAAAGCAGGGGATAGGCCCCAGACTTGCCATTCTCTGACTCTGGGATCGGTCACAGAGTCTGTACTGCCACAGGCTCTAGAACATTCAGACTTTCAGAACTTTTCAGTATTTGAGGACATTAGCCAACACATCAAAGAAGTAGGAGCCCAACTGGTAAAGAAAGTGAATGCCATCTTTCAGCTAGACATCACCAAAGATGGGAAGACCATTCTGCAGTGGACCATTGACCTCAAGAATGGTTCCGGGGACGTGTACCTGGGATCGGCCCGGCTTCCTGCAGACACTGTCTTCATCATCCCTGACTCTGTCTTCGCAGAGTTAGTTGTGGGTAAGATGAACCCACAGAAGGCTTTCCTGACTGGCAAGTTTAAAGTGAGAGGCAAAGTTCTCCTTAGCCAGAAGCTGGAGAGGATCTTCAGAGAGTGGGCTAAATTTTAAGCATGTGGGAATACCCAGGAAATATCAAGACTTCTGGCTTATTATAATGTTGGGTAGCAATCATGCTTTAACTGAAGATTAAAGGAAAAAATAGCCAATATTTTTACTCAAATTCTTCCTATTCAAGTTCGATTGATTTCCTGCCAATGTGTACATTTGCTGGGATCCGGGATAGTAAAAAGTGTTGGAGTGCAACACCTACATCCTTTGTCCTTTCATTGTCTTAGCTGGGTTTACACTTTTATATGCCAAGGCAAGGGCCACATGTAGCTGGATGGGTGGTTCTGATATTTGGACTTAAGTGCTGGTAATTGTCTATACCTAAACTTTTGTATATATATTCTATTCATGGAACCCAGCAACAGAGGGATGGCATTCTTGGCATAGTGTAACCTTTGACAGATTCAAAGCCAGGGAAGTTCAAGGGCCTGAAAGATAATCAAGATCATTAGTTCTTAGGGCAGATCATGTAACAGAATTGTCCAGAGGCTTATAGCCCAAGTTCGGGTGATGGGAACCTCACTTTCTGCTCCGTGGGTATGGCTCAGGGAAAATGTACACTTTTATCACATTTCCAGTTGATGGGCTCATCCTCATAGAACTTCTTCTTTCCTTTGTTTCATAGAAAGCTTTGGTATTAGCCATCATTGTTCTATGCAAGACCAGTGAGATGCTGAAGATAGGCTGCATAGTTCTCTTTGAGACATTTCTAAAGAATTGAATGTTTTAATAATCAAAGTTCGTGCCGGGGTTTTCTTTCCTTTTCCTGATAGCTTTTGTAGTATGTTTTCTAGGATTGATATGAAGCCTGTAGCTGATTTGGTCTCCTTGTGAGTATGTGCATATCATTGGTTCACAGGTGGTCTGGGTGTGTCTTTAAATATGTGCCATATAGGCACTCTGAGACTCACATGAAATGTCAGAATTTTTATGAACAAGCACAAGTTTTGTCTTAGTCTATTTTGTGCTGCTATAACAAAACACCCTAGATTGAGTACTTTATTCAGAAGAGAGGTTTATTTGACTCATGGTTTCAAAGACCGGGAATTCCAAGAACATTGTAGTGGAATATTAGTATCATCTAATAGTGGCTTTTCTGTTGTGTTGCAAAGTGGAAAAGGACATAGCATGATGAGATAGTGATTTGCTAGATCAGGTGACTTTTGTCTCATATAAAGCCATTAGTGACATCATGATGACCTACATTAATGACCTCACCTCAGCCCAATAATCTTCCCTAAGTTCTGCCTCCAAATACTAGTAACATATACTTAGGAATTCAGTCTAGGGCATGAAGTTTTAGAGACATTTAAGCTATGGTACCTACCCAATGTCATTTCACCTTTAAAATATACTAAGGCAAACAAACATATTTGTACAATTATAAAAATTTGTATGTGGTCCAGTAAGATGGCTCAGTGAATGAGGGAGACTGCCACCAAGGCTGATTACCAAGTTTGATTTCTATAATTCACATGGTGGAAGGAGAGAACCAGCTCCTACAAATTGTCCTGGGATCTTTATACAAATAAATAAATATAACCATGTTTAAAGCTAAAAACTCTGTTAGAATGCAAAGAAGTGACCATGGGGTATCCACCCCAACTGGTGCATCTGCAATGCAACCTGTACAGGAAACATCAAAGTAGAAGTGTTTACGGAACTACTGTTAAGGGCCAAAGGCACAGGACTTTGCTATAAAATGGGTGTCTTCTCTATATGATGCGAAAGCTGTACTTATGAAGTCTCAACAATGTGGCTACCCAAACCAGACCTTCATAGAGACAATAGTAACATGGCAAAATGCATAGGGGGGATTTCATAAGGTCCCCTAGATGAAAAGTCACAAGTGTCGCTGGTTACTGAGAGGAAACTTCAGTCCTCTTCTGGGATGAGCCCTCTGAATTAGGTTATCCAATCCCATGTAGTCATCCCTAACTAAATACAGGTATATATAAAAAACAGAGTGGACTCGGTTATACATATTTAGTCCACACACACACACACACACACACACACACACACACCACAATAAGAAAAGGTCATGAATTTGAGAGACAATAGGGAACATTGAAACAGTTGGAGGGGATGCGAAGGGTTGAAATGATATAAATACAGTACTCATATGAAGTTCTCCAAAACTTAAAAAACCTAAAGTAAAATAGAAAAAACATCAGAGAAATATAAAAGCTTGGAAGCAAGCATTCACTATGGCTATGTTGGTAATTATTTAAAACTGAAAGCAAATATCTATCAATAGATAATAGGATGAACACATATATATATTTTATATGTTATAATGTATATAATATATATATTATATAATGATGTTTGAATCATAGTATGCCACACTATAGAATACTATTTAACAACAAAAAGGAATGAATTATTGTTATACACCCAGCAAAGTAGATGGAAACAAACAAGAAAAAAAGAATTATGTTGATGAAAAGAAGCCAGAGAGTACTGAGTAGATACTATACTACTATAAAATACTAGAAAACATAAACTTTGGTGACAGAAGAATAATCAGAGTTTGCCAGGAGGTAAGAAACGGGTGTGGGAAGGATGGGAAGGAGGTGCTATAAATGGTCGTGAGGAAACTTGAGGTGATGGATCTTTGAGTGTGGTGATGAGTCTCCAATAATATGTAAACCAATACATAAAATTGCACAGTTTATATATGCAATATTCATGTAATTACTTTGCTTTTGTCTCAATGCAAGCTGGTAAAGCGGTTTTTAAAAGCCAGTCTTTATTCACAGTGAGGGCATTTCTGAAGAGGACTTAATGCCTAACCCTGTCTCAGGAAAATGAGCCCTTTGACCTCCTCACAGGCCTGGTTCCCACACCTTACTGATTTGGATGGAACTTAGATCCTCTCTGAGAAGGAAAAGCAATGACTGGTGCTCACAGAGCATCTCTTTGGGGAAAGGAGAGCTTGTTCTGTTGAGTAGAGTCCACTCCATGGTAGAAAGTTTCAAAGGGTCAAGGTGGTCACCTGGCATGTGTTGTGGCTTCTTTTCCTCCTAGGATCATGCTATTCATGACCATGTATCAGTGACTGAGTGCAGCTGAGGGCAGGTATGGAGACCTTGGAGGCTTCCCTCTGGGGGTTCTTTGTCCAATAAGTCCAGGCTTCCTCCAATCAGGTCACATGAGGGTGGGCAGATGTATGGGGTACTGTACACTTAGATCCTCCCTTTAAGGGAAATGATCAGCCCTATCTCAGTTACCTAGAGAGCTGTGCTTGTGACCTGAGTTGGCCTTAACCTTCACTGCCACTTAGAGACTGGCAGAGAGAGAAGAATCTTGCTTATGATTCTTCTATAATATTCTTCTTCTATTATATTCAGATCTATAGCATCTGACCAATAGTCCATTCTAAATTGAGATAAAAAAAAAAACAAAGCCAAAAAACCAAAACCAAACCAAACCAACCAACCAACCAACCAACCAACAAACAGAACAAAAATGAACCTGACTCCATTAGAATCCTTCCTTGAGAATCTGGAATTGAGAAAATGAGTCCGAGCTCCAAGCAAGCTGTGAGACTGGGTCTGAGAGGCTGGGATGCTAGAGGAGCCAGCGAGTCCAAACTAGCTCTCAGTGCAAAAGCTGGGGACAGGAGTCAACAGGAGCCTCATGCAAGCAAAGGAAATTGGTCTAGCCTTGGGAAACATGGCAGCAAAACATTGGAATTAACAAGAAACGGTGCATTTCATATCCGTGTCTCCTCTAGTTACCGAACCACACCTTGCCCCATATGCCTCATTTGGAAACAGCCAGTAGCCCATGCACTGCCAGATTGCCAGGGTGCTGCAATCAGGACATGCCCTAAAGGCCACTCACTAAGCTGTATTTCCCATAAATATAAGTTCCCCTTTTCTTCCGAATAAGACCAGAGGTAGGTGAGTGAAGGCTTTCACGGGCTCTCTTTACTCTCTAAAATGCCCATGCTTGGGGTTTCTCATACTGTGCTCCAGGGACCTCTCTGCCTTTTGTCTTATACTTGGATGGTGCGCTTAGAAGGTCACATCTGGCTCAAGTACACATCTGTGTTTTGTTTAGTCAGCACAAAGCTGGCCAAGGCGGTGTTTTTTTTTTTTTTTTTTGATTTTTCGAGACAGGGTTTCTCTGTGTAGTCTTGGCTGTCCTGGAACTCACTTTGTAGACCAGGCTGGCCTCGAACTCAGAAATCCGCCTGCCTCTGCCTCCCAAGTGCTGGGATTAAAGGTGTGCGCCACCACCGCCCGGTGAAGGCGGTGTTTTTAAAGACATAAAAAGAAAACTTCTGGATTCCCCTGAAAAATTAGAAATTTGAATTAGAAAATTAGAATTTTGTTCACACTGAGTCACGCTCCCGCCAGACAGCTCTGGGGTGGGGGATGGGGTGTCCAGAAACATGCAGGCCTTACTCCTCTCTCTGCATCCTTGGCTCTGAAGCTCTATTAGCGGTCGTATGTTACAATGTTCACGTTGTCCTCTTCCCAAGCTGTGCCTGCTCCCTGGGGGTCCTGACAGGGTTTGTTTATGGAATGGAACACAATGGGGTTGTATTTTGGGACATGCTAAGCCAAAACAAACATGGCCAAGATAGAAGAATGAGGATGGATTTGCCACCTGCCCGTGTCAGATCTAGAGCGGCTGTGAGTTATTCCAAAGCAATGTCCTCCTCCAACAGAGGGAACTGTGGATCCTATTCTTGGGGGGATGAGCATATTCACATATGGTTGGGACCCATTCCTGAGCATGCTCAGTTTAAGGTAATTTTTTTAAAGGTTTATCTTTTAAATTTTATATTTGTGCATTATGTTTGTATGCTGTGTGTATGTGGTGTGCAGTGTGCGTGTGTTGTGTGTGCATGTGTATGTTATGTGTGTGTTGTGTGTGCTATATTGTGTGTGTAATGGGGTGTGTGTTGTGTGTGTGTAGTATATGTGTATGTTGTATATGTGTGTATGTGTATAGTGTAATCACACAAGTGTACAAGTATCCATATCCGAGAACAGGCATGCAGAGGCCAGAGAAGGACACTGGGTATGGTCCATCTTGCTCCCCAACTTAATGCTTTGAGATAGTTCATCATTTTGGCTGGCCAGTGAGCTCTCAGGATTCATTTGCCTTTGCCCTTCCTCTTTGGAGTTACAGGTATGCCTCCAAGAAGACCTGACTTTCTATTTGGACGCTGGGGATTCAAACTCAGGTCCTCATATTTGCTCAGGAAGAACTTTTACTCACTGAGCATCTCTCCACCATTATTTTTGAATTTAAAAAATAGATGCATAAGTGTGTGTGTGTGTGTGTGTGTGTGTGTGTGTGTGTGGTGGGGTTATGATCATTAGTGAAATGCTTACAGGACCAAGAGAGTATTAGCTACCTAGAAACTAGAGGTACAGGAGGTCATGTGCTGCTTGGCATGCGTGGGTTCAAGGGAACTGAACTTGGGTCTCAGCAAGCACTCTACCCATTGGGCCGATTCTCCAGCTGCTTAAGGTCATAATTTAAGAGGGAAAAATACCCCAGCATACATTTTGGGGGATGTTTAACTCAAGGTCTTGGGACATGTTTCAAAGATTAAGATGACAGACAAAAATGTGTTTGGCTATCTTCAATACAAAAATACTCAAAATTTAGCTGAGAATAAAGGAAATAAGACCTTTCAAAGAGGCAGTGATGTCACAGTCCTCGTAGGTACCCGTCCTGCCCAGTGGCTAACAGAACTCCCTACAGTAAGTGGCCTTATTTTTCTTCCCTTGACTGAAGCACTCTGCTTCTCTTTTCCATGGCAATATAACAAATACTGCAAATTTAATGGCTCAAAACAAAAATCCAGGCATTAAGTCACAATTCTTGCTGACCAGAAGTCCAGGTGGGCTCATCTCCCAAGGATGACATCAGGGATTAGGCAAGCCTGTGTCCTGTGTGAGACTTCATAGAAAAATTAACGCTGCATTCACTCAGGTTCAGACAGGATCAGCATCTTGGGGTGGGGTGTTGATGGAAACTGCCCACGTTTTTGGTCATGTAGCTCGTCCATCTGCAGGGTGGGAAATGATGTGTGGAGTCTTTCTCAGGCTCCAAATCTCTCTAAATTCTTCAACCTCAGTCTCCTTTGTCTACTTTATAGGATTCGTGTGGTCCCATTGGGCCACCATAGTTCCAGGCTACTCTCCCTTAATCGTCTTGATTACTTTCTCAGAATCCCATTGACCCTGTAAGGTAACACTTACCCAGACCCTCTTCGACTCATGGGAAGAATATGATTGGTGGTTATGATTCAAAAGTAGAGCATGACAAGGCTGGGTTAGAGTCATGGCACCATGAAAAAAATCCTCATAAGTCAAAGCACCAGCCGTGTTAAGAGGAATTACTACTGAGTGGTCTCTAGGGCAAGTCACCCATATGAGGTAACTGCGCTTGTAAGAAGAGGGATGAACAGCCTCCAGAACATTGAGAATGAGTTGTCTATTGCTTAATCCATCCTATCTACTTATCTTGTCATGGCATCTTGAGTTAATGCAAGCACATAGCCTGTGAACCTCATCATGACTACAGCCCTCAGGATTGAGATGCAGAACCTTCATGGGGCCCACAATTCTATAGTTTCCACTTTCTCTGACTCCATCATCTAAATTGCACCTAAACCTCCATGAAACAGTCCCTAATTCAGCTATCCTCCTCTTCCCCAATATGTGTACCCCCCAGCCCTGTGTTCTGTTTGTGTGCATCTTCTCATCTGTGAGAGACACATGTCCTGGCTTTGCCAGCACAGTCCTGGTTCACATTGTCATCTTGGAGTTCAGTCAGCCATTTTTCCCTCCTCAGGAAAGTCTCACTTTGGCAAGTTCTGAATCTGCCTCTGCATGTCCTAGGGCTGGGAGGTCCAGAAATCGGGGGGGGGGGGGCGCGATTAGGCCTTCTTTCTGGGTCCACTTGGTCTTTTTCTCTGAGAGCATGCTGTGCACTGTAGACTTCCCAGCTGTTTGCTGAGCTAATGAACAAACCCTTTGACTATTAAAAAAGCACACAAAAAATTTCAAAGAGGGACCTGGCCCAGTGGCTCAGGGTGCTTGCTGCTCTTCCAGAGAGACTGGGTCTGGTTTCCAGCATTCCTGTTGGGTGACTGGCAACCAACTATAACTCCAATTTCAGGGCATCTAATACCCCATGTCTTCCATGGGCATTGCACACATGTGTACAAACTCCACCCCACCCCTATTCCACACACAATTTAAAAAAACATATAAAAGGAAAAAATTGAATACCTTAAATGAGCATTTAAGGGAAATTTAGTTCTTTGGAGTCATCCCTTCTCAAAGCTTCCTGTTCTTATGTCTCGATATAATCCTACAGGGACCAACACGCAGTTGGGTCAGCCCAGCCCTCCTTTTGTTGTTTTTGTTTTGTTTTCACCAGAATAAATGTAGATTATCGATGCTATTCTCTAACTTGTGTTCCAGCTTCTTTCCTAAGATAACCACACAAATCTCTTCTTTCAAGCATGCTTCTTTCCAAGGGTCAGGAGTGGGTGACTTGACCATGTGGAAACCTGTTCCTATTTGCTAATGTTCTTTAGAAAATTTGCCACAAGGTGCTGCTTCCAAATGGAAGGAACAAAATCAGCCTTTATCCTTGGCGCGGGTAGGAGATATTTTCTCACACTATGTCCTTTGGTCACCAGTATTCTGGGTTACAGGATGGGATAGGATACCTGCTAAGGGAACAGAAAATAGTGTGATTCCTCCTGGGGTGCCTGGACCATTGCTGCCCTTGATCCTTCTGTCTTGGGGGAGTCTCCTCTGTCCACAGGCCAACAGAGAATGCTGTAGTATGTTTCAGCATGATCGGGTCTCTGGAACCGAGGCTGCAAAGCAGGAGCCATCAGTTAGAACTAAATAATCAATTGTATCTGCCCTGTGAGAAACCATTAGGAGCAGTATAGCATGCAGTTCATTCTTAAGTCTATTCATGGAAGTCTTGAGTTTTCTTACAACTAGGAATAGTCTGCTTATTTGCCCAATGCAGGAAAGGAAGGAAAAGTTATTCTGATGAAGGATCTTTATCACTCAGTGTGTGTGTGTGTGTGTGCATGTGTGCACTTAGAGGTGTGTGTATGTGTGTACTTGAGTGTGTTGCATGTGTGTGTTGCATACATGCCAGCTTATCTGCTGAGTGTCATTGGAAAACGGTTCATTTTCTGTTTTTACCTTGCATTAATTTCTTTTCTGTTGTTGTGACAAAATACCCCAACAGCACCAACTTAAAGAATAAAGGCTTTATTTGACTTACAATTCCAGGGGCACAGAGTCCATTATGGTGGGGAAGACATAGCAGCAGGCATGGTAGCAGAAGCAGGAAGCTGGTTATTCACAGTGCTTCTGTACGTGAGAAGCAGAGAGGAAGCAGATATTGGGAGTCCTTCTTCCAATAAGAGACTTCCTTCAATAAAGTGCTATCTCCCAAAGGCTCCATAACCTTCCCAAATAGTGCTACCATCTGGGACCAAGTGTTCAAACACAGGAGCCTATGATGAACATTTCATATTCAGACCACCACACAGTTGCTGCATGCCTTCCATAGACCATGCACCCCCAATTCAATTGATGGGACCTGGGAAGCATTTTGGAGGGCAAGGTCTGGGCACAAGGACCTAATTCAACCCACTATTGAACTGTCATCATTTAATTGATTGAACTAATCATTTAACAAATACTGGTGAACCTCCCAGTGCCTGGCTCTGTGTTGGCAACAGAATGTGAGGATGGTGAAGTCCTTTCTCACCCAAGGTGGCAGCACAGCCATGGCAGGAAAGGGAAGCTGAAGCTCAGAGATGGCAAAGGCCCATGTGGGCTCCAAGTTAAGAGCAGAGCTTGGAGTACTTCCCAAGAGATGCCACTTCCTTCCTCTTCCACTCCATCGTACAGTGAGACCCTGCCTCAAGACAGATAGATGGATAATCAGTAGATAGATGATAGAGTGATAATATGTAGGTAGATGAGAGACAAACATGATAGATAAACATGATAGATAGTAGATAGATGATAGGTAGATAGGTAGATATAAATTAGATAGATAGATAGATTGATCAATCGATCAAGTGGGGCCTTTAGAAAGTGATTAGACCATGAGGTTTCTGCTCATGACTAGTGGAGTATCCAAGGAGTAGTGTGTCTAGCTTTTTCTGTAAAGTCCTCATCAATAAGAAAGACCTTACTAGAGGTGACCTCCTAACCTCTAATTTTCCAGCTTCTAAGCAGTGAGTTGACTAAAACTTTGCTACTCTATGGTTTTCAATTACAATGGTAAAAGAGTGTTTCAAGACCAGGGGCTATAGGCATATATTTTTGAAATCTACTTTTAATAAGGGTTCAACCTCTCCTTTAGCCCACCATCCAGCAGAGGTAGTGGAAGAGAAAAGTTATTAGGATATGGGGCAAGTGGACATGTTTAGCAATAGTTCTTTGAGGCCAAGCTTGATCTTCTTGGACAGAAGTTCAGTCCTGTAGTAAACACCAAGTATGATGCAGCAGCTGCAGACCAGTCCTTTAGGCAGGCAGACACCAGGCATGAACCAGCAGCTATAGTTCAATCTGGAAGTAGCCACCAGGCTCATCAACTGGCCTGAGGTAAGGGCGTGGAAGTGGCAAGCTGCTGCAGGAACCTTAAGAGCAGTTCTTGGGCGAGTTTCTCTCAGTGGCAGTGTTACCACAAGTTAGACTCAAAACCAATACATGTGTGTTGTTAGCAAAGAACAGAGAGGTGGAGCAAACCAAAAAAAAAAAAAATTAGCGCTCATCTCCCACTGTCTGTGGGGTCATATTTATACTCCTTCATCAAGTGTCCTTTCATGCGTTTGCTATATCAAAACATTCTTTCATGTGTTTGCTTTAGCAAGACATCCTTTCACCTGTGTGCCCCAGCAAAAAAATAAAAAATAAAAAAAATTGACATTTGACATAACTTTCCAAAGAAACTAGAAGTTTCCTTTTCACATCCTCTTTCTGTTTAACAATTGTCATTTTCTGTATCACTAGCAACCTACACATGATAGAAATGTAAGAACCATCGCATTTTCAATAAATGGCATATGTACAGTATAGTCAAATAATCTAACAAAACAATTTTACATTTCTATCAATATACAATAATTCAAACAAAATAACTAAATTTTTATCAATATCTGATCATAACCATAATAACCTTCTACCCTAGATGATAAATAACAACTACAGTACATCAAATGACCAAACCTATTGACTCCAATTTAAGGGACTAAGGCAACAGTTTTCATAAAATTGCTTCCTGCTGAACTGGGGTGAAGAATTTCTGTATGACCGCTAAGGAAAAATGGTTAGTTTGAAAAAAGCTAGCTGTAGCATTTGCTGCCTAATCTCTGGGTTTATCCAGTCTTGGTATTGTCCAGTCTCTGTGTGATCGATTATTGGGGCTCGTCCTTTTGAAGTTGTTTTGCATGCATATTTTGGAGAAATCAGTAACTGAGACAGTCTGTGATTCACCTGGGCTATTTGCTTTATGAAGATATCCATGTCTCAGCTGATAAGAGATTTTCCCTGATCAGATAGAAGTTTTGTTGATAATCATATTTTTTCCATTCCCTGTAGATATATAAGTATAATCACATTCCTACCTTAAAACTATTGTAAGTTTCCACTCTAAAGTCAACACATCCTTATAGTAAGTTGGTTGGTCCAGTTCCTCAGTTTTTTTCAATAACCCAGTGTCTTTCTACTACTATTGTTCCTTTTTTTTTTAAACCAACATTAAGAAAATTTAGAGTTAGCAATGCATTATTTAGTCTATCCCTGGGTTTTTTTTAACTCTCCCTTTTTTGTTTAAGAAGCATCTCTTTTAAGGCTCTTTCTATAAGTGCTTGTCCTGTGGGATTATGTGTATACCAGTATACACAGTATACCCGTATAACAAGGGAAAGTTCTTTGGATTTGATGCTCCTGAAGTCAGTACCTGGATCAAGACTTGAGTGTTGAACTGGAAGGTGATTCCAGGAAGCCCGTGTTTGGGAGATGGGCAGTGAGATGGGGAGAAGGCAGGTGACATGGGGCTCTTTACTGAGCAGTATAACTGGGGCCCAACATGAACACACCTTAAGATCTCCTCACCAAGGAAAGTAGCACAGAATGTTAAAGCCATTTCTCACAAGCCTTCAACTGGGGGCTTCTTGCACAGTCGCTGATTTATGGGCTTTTAGGAATCTGCCACATATACAAAGGGGACCTTGGGGAAAGTCCAGGAAGGTAGAAGTTAGTTGGGAAGGAAGAGATGACAGAGTCCAAAGAAGGATCAAAACAAGTGGTTCAATAGGGCCAAACCTCAGCAGGGCCCTTGTTCATGCTGATGGTTTAGTGTAAGAGCTCAGATAAGGATGAGGCTGCTAGGCTGGATCCTGCTCTTACTATTTCCTAGCTGTGGGACCTGGGAAAGTTACATATGTACATATGTACATGTATATGTATGTAAGTAGGTATGTATGTACCCATACATTGGTCCTATCATATAGCCTAGGCTAGTTTTGAATTCACAGTCCTATCTCCACCTCCCAAATTTTGGGATTTCATGCATGCATCACTGCCCCCACCCTCTATCCCTCTCTCCATCCATCCCTTCTTCCATCCCTCCCTCCCTCCTTTCTATTTTCCTTCTTTCTTTTATTTCTTTTTTTTTGTATTTATTTGCTTATTGGATTTTGGAAGCAAGATCTCCTTCTGTAGCCCAGGCTAGCTGAGAACCCACTGTGTAGGTTAGGCTGGCTCGAACTTGTAGTCTTCCTCCGCCTCTGTTACCTAAGTATTGATATTACAGGGGTGTGGCACTCCACAAAACTCTGTTTTGACATTTCATAGAGGTTAACAGCCAGAGTACAATTCTAGTGTACACCTCAGCACACACTCATGTGACAAGTCCCCCAACTAGGACATGACCAGTGTTCCAAGAAGTCCCACTTGCACCCCCTATAAGTCAGTGATCTTCTCAAGGGGAGCCATTAGTTTACTTCTGACACCACAATTCTAGGCTGTTCCTGTGTTTTACACTTTCTGTATGTGAAGTCATGTGGTGTGTGCTGTTACCAGGTCCCCCCACACCCCAATCTGCACCTGACTTTTGTCCATACATGTGTACGTGTACTGTTCATCCCTTGTTGATACATGGTGTTGTGTGGTATTTGGGACTGGTTCCACTTTGAGGCAATGTTAAACAGTCTTCTTGTAAGCCTCATGAACATCTGGGTGACCCAAAGCTTTCTCTCACTGAGGATGCACTACCATCTTATCCAAGTGACAGCATGGCGTCTTACACAGTTAGTTGGTGCTTCATAAATGCTTGAACATTTGTATCGGGGTCAAGAGGCAATGCGGTTCCAGAGGCACAGAAGCAGCCCATGCAGGGTTATGGCATTGTCCGTCTGCTCCACCATACTAGACTTCGAACTTGTTGGGTGTCAGAGTAAAGACTGCAGCAAGCATCAGTGCAGGACTGAAGAACCAGGAAGGAGTTCTGCAGAACACAGAGGGCCCCATGGCTGAACCATGTCAGGATGTGCCCACAAATGACAGCTAAAGATTCTCATTTACTTTTCTTTGGAAGAAAAAAAAAATTCCTGCAGACCTGTGACTTGGCTAATCACCCGAAACATCTGTGACTGCCTAAAAATATGTTTTGTACCATTTTGTGGAGCACAATATTTATATAGTCTAGCACTGTAATTAAATTGATGTTTGGTTAACTCTTGAGAACAGCTGGAGGCTCCCAAAGGCCAGATGAGATTTACAGGCGGCCCAGGCAATGGGCTGGAAGGGGACTCTTGTGAGTCACTCCCACAGGCTCATAGCTGGAGCAGCTACAGCGATGTTGCCAAACAGCTGAGGAAAACACCAGGCTGGAGAGCCGCTTGACTGCCTCCAGGGTAGATGGACAAATGGTGCTTATTTCTATGTTTTGGCCTGTAACCTTATTTCTGAAAGAGAAAAGGCCAGAAGCATCTCACCTCAAAGTGTCTTTTGCTGTTGTTGTTTTGTCTCAGATTGAAGGGATGGGCATTGGTGATGCTAGAATCTTCTGGAGATAGTCATTGGCCTCAGAAGAGTTATATGTACTGAAAGGAATTTCAGTCAGCAGTGTTGGCGCTGGTGCACTAACCATTGCTACTCACTGGTAAAGAAGTGGTTTTTAAGGCAGAGGGGTTACATAGCTTCTCAGCTGAGTGAGTTTATCATTTGAGCTTCTGATGTCTGTAAAACAGGATTGGAGTCTGCTGTGGGCACACCTGGGATGTGATCTCTACTGAAGCTTGGGACTCTGAAGATGTTAGAGCTCTTGTAGGGCCATCAAACTTGAGCTCAGAGAGGGTGGGGTTCAGGATGGAAGGGAGTCTGGGACTTCACTGAAGGGACAGTGATAAAGGAGGTGTAGCTGGAGACTGTGCTCTAGGAAACCAAGGGTTACATCTGAGTGTCTGTTTAGGCGGCAGCCGGTAGGTTCTAAATTGGAGAGTTGTAAGTCACCACTTGGTAAGAGATAAGATTTTGTGGGTACATGCCAGTTTACTTTCTCCTGTCCTTTTTAATTGTTTTTTTTTTCTTCTTCTTCTTTTTTTTTTTTTGCAAAACAACAGTATGTTATTATAAAGGCTTCACTCTAGTGAGTATTTAATCCATATCACTTCCTAAAGGCTTCCTCTCTAACCCTCATGGCTATATTAAGTCTCACCACATTTTTAAGAATGAGCATGAGTTTTAAATGGATAGATCATATTCTAACCATACCTCTTAAATCTCTTGTGGATTTAGTTAAGATGGATTAGTAAACACTTGAATCCTTCTAAACCAGTGCTTCTCAACCTTCCTAATATTGTGACCCTTGAATACAGTTCCTCATGTTGTGATGGTCTCCAACCAGGAAATTATTTTGTTGATCCTCTATAACTAATTTTGCTACTGTTATGAATAATAATGTAGATATCTAATGTGTAGGATATCTCATATGAAATCCCCAAAGGGGTCACGACAGGTTGAGAAAAACAATAAAGTTCTTTAACTATATTCTAATCTCTTGGAGTCACTTTCCCTTGTCCTTGGGGAAGGAAGCTGGGGTGGTGGCTGGCATATATATATATATATGGTTTTTCAAGACAAGGTTCCTATGTGTAACCCTGGTTATCCTGGAACTTTCTCTGTAGACCAGGCTGGCCTTGAACTCACAGAGATTCACCTGCCTCTGCCTCCCAAGTGCTAGTTTTAAAGGCATGTGCCATCACTGCTCAGCATTGAGACAATACTTTTTGTAAGGGAAAATGTATCAAAAACCAAATAATTACACACCATCCTTTTAAAGGAAATACCTGGTATCAGAGCTCTAGACAACTGACGAATGTATGATGAATTTATTTTTTGCTACAAAAAAAATCACTGACAGATGATTTCCCACTTTCATACACATACAACACTCAAAGCACACATATGCCTGGACATGGCTTCACCAATATCCTCTGGGATTCAGTCATCATAGGTAGCTGACATCAGTGAGCTATGCCAATAGCCAGTCCTGTCAGAATTTGACAATTTGATGGGAATCTCTTTGGAAAAGTCACAAGACCTTGGAGAACTTTCTGAAATATTATTTACCAGCTTGTTGTGTGTATTAATGTTTTCCTAGTTATATTTTCTTCAGCTCGGGTAAAAACACACACACACACACACACACACACACACACACACACACACACTAGGATCTTCTTATATCTTCCAAATAGTATTTCTGACGTTCCAATGACTATTTTGAATGTTACTCCAACAACCATTCATGACCACAAGGCTCTTCATCATAAATTCTCTCAGAATGCTATGATTTGATACTGCTTTGTCCTCGTGAATTTTAAGCTGACTATATAGGTCTGTTAAAACAGGCTGGCCTACCTGTGATGATGTAGCATTGTTTCTTCTTTATCCTTGTGATGACGTAGCATTGTTTCTTCTTTATCCTCTCCACTAGTTTCCATTGCCGTGACAAAATATTTGAGCATTTTAAAAGGTGTCATATAACTATGATGTCTAAATTTAAGATTTTATTTCTGGAGGGAAGAAGATGGCTCATAAGACTCAAGAAGCAAATAAAGCTTAACCAGGATCAGGAAGTTTCTATCTGGGGTGGACATATGTTGTTTATGTGTTCATAAATTCACGCAGCTTGATGGCACTCAAGCAGGGACCTGCAGAACCAAGGTTAAGTTGGGAGAGCAGTTTCATGGCCCCTATGAGGGGTGATTAGAAATTCAACTGTAATTGGTCTGCCATAGGGTGAAGAAGCATCTATGGGGTCAGTCCTGAAATGGCTGCTTTTTCTAGTATGGTTTGGGATGTGCTGTGCATTTTTGTAGTAATGCCAGTTGTGTGCTGTGGTGGGTGGTAAGACATGCAATCCATGCCAAACCATCTGAGAGCACAGCATCTTTGGGAAGAATCTATGTGATATTGGACAACATGCCTCCTTGGTGAGGCCAATGAAAGCAGCATAAGAGAGACAGGGTTGTAAGCAGGTTGTGGTGTCAGTTATGTGGCCTTTGTTTTGGTAGGGAAGACGTGCAACTGAGACTCAGTTAATGCCTAGAAAGAACTCCTGGGTGCAAAGGAAGAATTACAAATTGAAAAAGACATGGATGTTATCCCTTGCATTAACCTCTTATTTGACAGGGAAAATAGAAAGAAAGAAAGAAAAAACAACAACCAAAAACAAACAAACAAAAACAAAACAAAACAAACAAAATAAAAAACCCAAAAAAACAAAAAACAGGGTGAGACACAGATGTTGGCTTGCCGTTTCTTATGCAATGGGATGGGGTGGCAAGTTAGATCTGTGCTACAGAGTTAATGGAATAATGTAGAAATAATGGACAACCCCCTCCCCAAGTTTGACCTCCAATAAAAAGGAAGTGGAAAATAATTGTTCCAGCATTCAGATAGTCCTTAATAATCACTCAGCATAGGAAACAATCACAATTAGGGAATATTCAGCACATGACTGCTTGAAAATAAATGAAGGAGGTCCTCATGCCCTGTATTAGAAGGCTTTGATATATGGGGGCAGACAATATCAGTCTCAGTGCTATAAAAGCAGACAAATTAAGTAGTATAACTACACATCTCTCCTTGAGACAAAGGCTACACATGAGAAAATCATTCTCTGATGGATTGGCTCATACAGGCCTTTAGAAACAGTTTTATTTTATTTTATTGCTGGCTGAGGTACTACTGGATATCAGGAATTGGGAAACAATAAAGGATAGGCAGGTATTACTGAGAGAATTGGGCATAAGAGAGACAGCTTTTGAGTCCTTCTCATCAAGCCATATAGGATGATTTTTTCAGGAGTATGATTCAGTAGGGACCTTGGGACTGGTATGGAGAGTTTTGCTGAACCCAAGGTAAGAGTCTGATTTTTATGGGGCTCTGGGAGAACTGAATGATTTATGTAAGCAAATGGCTTAAGTAATAAGATGATAAAGGATTCAGAGGAGGAGGAGGAAGGGGTGAGGAAGAATAGAGGGATGTTAGAGAATACAAAGGAGGAAATCCAAGTCACTGGAAGGCAAATGTGGCAAGATTTGTATTGAGTGGAATTCCTACGGAGAATAAAATGAACAGAAAGCAAGATATTATGCTAGCGAGCTTCCGGAAGACTTTAATTCCTGAAGGACAGTTTTGAAAAACAGTACAGATATAAAAGACTAAGCTTGTCCTAGAAGTAGACCCGTATTCCCTGTAGAGCATGTGATTCTCCCATGCACAAAATATATCAGGGCTAGAGATTATTCACTCATTCTTTTCAGCTGATGTAACGTAGACAAAGTAGACAGATTCCATGGAGAGAGGCGGGTGTGAAAGTGAGCATACTAGCACCATCATTGTCAGAACTCGCTAGCTGTGATGGTTTAGCATTTGCACAGGTTCTATGTCACCCCTCCTCCTCTCTTTGACCTTGAGGGGTGTCCTTGAGTTTGCCCTGATGTGTCAGAAGTGACTCTGCATGTCTTCCCAGGATTCTTCTGTGCTCTCACACATATAGACTCATCACCATGTGGGGGCCTTTAGAGAGAATAGACTGATGGTCACCTTTTTTTTTTTTTTTAAACAAAATTCCAAATGTTCAATTTATCAAATGAAGATCTGGGAGCCAGATCCTGTGGTGAAATCCTGATAGCTCAGAGCAGCAGAGACCTTCCTTCTCCACCAACATCCCAGAGGAATAAAGTTCCTTCTCCATACTGTCTTAAATACCCTTCCACTCACAGACCCTCCTTTCTCTTTCCTGGGTTTTCTTATGTTCACTCCACGTCAACTGGTTGCTTGCTCTACCTCTTGACCCATTATTGACTTTATGTAGCTTTTGTTTACAGAAAGCTCTTAGATTAAAGGTGTGTGTTAGTACTGAGCCACACCACAGCAAGAAACAAGTTTTTCCAGTTCACAATCTCAGGGTTCACCCTGTGGCAAAAAAAAAAAAAAATCCTACAGCAGTTAGGGATGTTAAGGTTACCAATAAGAAGCCTCAAAAACAGCCATAGACCCTCATTTCTACACATGCATAGGATACTCTGACTAAGGGCCACATAGTGGTGTCATTATTTCCAGACGAAGTAAAACAGATGGTCATTGGAAAGGCACTGTTTGGGGATAGTTCATTGTGTAGTATCTCCACACGGAAAGATCAAGGCTAATGTTTCTTTTCAATTAAAAATGTTTTTATATAATATATTTTGATGAAGTTTTTGCCCTCTCCAATTCCTTCCATATCTTTCCCATTTCTATACCCACCCTACTTTATGTTCTCTCTTTCTCTCTCTCTCTCTCTCTCTCTCTCTCTCTCTCTCTCTCTCTCTCTCTCTCTGTCTCTGAGTCCAATTAATGCTGCATGCATATGGGAATATGGGTATAGGGTTGTCTACTGTAGCATAGGCAATCTACCAGAGGCTCCACCCCTAAACTGGATTTTCCCTAGCATTTTTTAAGTGCTTGTAGCTTCTGAACTGAAAGTGGGACCTTGTGATTGTCCCCATCCATGTTGGAATACTGACTAGATTGATTGTGTGCAGGTCTTTTACAACAACTGAAGCTGATGAGCTCGTGAAAGAAACTACCTGTCACATACAGAGGGTGTTGATTTGCAGCAGTCCTTTGGGACATCTGACTCTCCTCTGCAATGTTCTTTGAGCCTTTGTGGGAGGAGTCAAGATATAGACATCTCATTTGGGATTGAGCAATTCACTGTTACTTATTCTCTGCACAATGATCATTTGTGTTTCTCTGTGTTAACCTCTGCCTATTGCAAAGAGAAACTTCTCTGATGAGGAGAGAGCTTCACTCATCGATAGTGTCCACAAATGTCAGCTCTTAGTGTACCATCCCTTCTTTCAAGGCAGTGGACAGGTTGCTGTCAGAATGAGCAGAGTCTTACCACTCACGACTAAACAAGTTACATAGGTTGGAGAATTACTTTGTGATTAGCTGAAGGTGGGGAATATTAGAGTTTGCATGAGCAGTCTTGAGGATATTATAAGCAAAATCTGTGAAGGAAAACCAATAAACAGAAATCATAATTAAGTTTGTTTGCTTTGCCTTAGATAGGCAGTTTCTACATGTGCTTCCCATTTATGTATCTCCCTGGTTTGTGATATACCTTTGTCCCAAATGCCTAGGACATGTGTTAGAGATATAAAGGAAATAAGAAAAAGTCTTTGCCACAGGTTCCTAGGAGTTGCCAGTGGAGAACGAACTCTCTCTCATCTCACCTGGCTGCCAGGACCTGAAATCACATCCTTTAGAACCTACTTCCATGTCCTCTGATAAACTGACTCTTACTCCTACATCAATTAGTGGTAACTCCAGGATTTCAAACCACAATATTGATACTCATTTGATAGGTTTTATTGCTAGTGTTTTGATAGTCAAGTATATATGGGTAACAGAAACTAAAAAACCTTTGATGATAATATGAAACTCAAGTTCAAAGCTATTAGGATAGGAGAAAAGCATGTTTTAGAATCGGTGCAAGACCATGACTGCTAGGCACATGCTCTGTCTTTTAATGACATCCATATTCCTAAATGGGGGTGGTATGAGTATAAACTCAATGGACTCAGGATCATGACTTTCATCAGCACACATCTATCTCAGGATCAGAGTCTTCAGAAGCTCACTGTCTTGACAAAGGTAGAAGTCGGAGTCTAAGCACTTGCAATGTCTCCATCTTTCCATAAGCCTTGTATGTCAGTGGAATGCACTGATCTATTCCCTACTCCTCTTTCAAATACAGCATGCAACATGACTAGTTTTTTTAACATAGAGGGAGAAAAAAGAGAGAACTGAATCAGCCTTCAGACTCAAGATAGAGATATTCACTGTCAGTTAGCCATGAGCCCACTCAATTTCAAAGCAACCCCAGAGGAGGGTAGGCTCTAAGCCACCATAGTCTGTATTCTTTATCTTTGGCATGCTTATTCTTTAGTGTGTGCATGTGCCACAGTTCTTTATTGATGAGGACTGAGCCTGAAAGAGGAGTCACAGGCAAAGTTCAATTTCCTCCATTTACCTGGGGATAAGCTTTAGCTTTGGGGGACAGGATGCAAAGATCTTCACTGCCCCTCCATTAAAGAGATGCCCCCTGAGACCTCTCAAAAAAAGGATTTGCTTTGTTTTGTGGACAGAGGTTCATTCTGAAAGAGGCACAGGAAATATCCCAGGGGACTTTGTTTTTCATAGCATAGGAAGCTGAATGTCCAATATTCATCTTTCTGAATGCAGAGTTCAGATGAGAGCTATGCTGGCTAATTTTATGTCAGCTTGACACAAGCTATAGTCAAAAAGGGAGGAGGGAACGTAAGCTGAGAAAATGCCTCCACAAAACAGGGCTGCAGGAAACCTGAAGGCACTGGTTTTTATTAGTGATTGATGTGGGAGGGCCCCGTCCATTGTGGGTAGAACCACCACTGGACTGGTGGACCTGGATTCTATAAGAAACCATGTTGAACAGGTTATAATGAGCAAGCCAGGAAGCAGCATTCCTCCATGGCCTCTGCATCAGCTCCTGCCTCCAGATTCCTATTCTGTTTGAGTTCCTGTCTTGGCTGCCCTTCCTTTGGACTGTGATATGTAAGCCAAATAAACGCTTTCCTCTCCAGGTTGCTTTGGTCATGGTGGTTCATCATGGCAATAGAAACCCTAACTAAGACAAGAATATTGCAAAAAAAAAAATTGCCACCATCTTTGTGGATACAGTCTTACAATGTGACTTTGTGGCTTTTCCCAACAATAAAGTGGGGTGTATCTCTATCTACACCCATTGATTCTGTCCTTTTGTCTTGCTTTAGTCAGTAGCTAAAGTGGAGGAGACAACTTTTCCAGCAGTGGCACATTCTTCTGCTTGCTTGCTTTAGGACTCTGTCTCTACCATGTCACTATGCCAGACTAGCCTTTGGGAGGATGCCAGAGTCACTTCATCGGAGACAGAGACTGGTCTTGGTTTCCTTTCTGGTTGTGATGGAATACCCTGGCAAAAGAAACTTAGGTGAGAAGGGGGTCATTTCACTTCGCAGTTCCAAGTTATAGTCGGAATTGCAGGTACTCTCAGTGTCAAGAGCTTGAGACAGCTGTCACAGTGCATTATCAAAAAACAGAGGGCAAAGGATGTCTGCATGCATGAGAGAACTCAGCTCACTCTCTCCTTTTCCTTTAGTCAGGGACCCAGACCATGAAATGGTGCTGCTCATGCCAAGGGTGAACCTTCACACCCCAGTGAACCCTGTAAGAAAAACGTCTAATCAGCACATTCACAGGCTAACCTAATCTAGACAATTTCTCATTGGGGCCTGTTTCCCAGGTGATTTTTCTATTGTATTAAGTAGCTAATCATCAGATTTTCTTGAGACCTTTACACAAGAAACTCAGACAAGATAGCAAAACCATCTTCCCTTCGGGACAGTGGTGAGGCAGTGTATTATGTCCGGGAATGTATAATAGAGCAATGCTTTTCTTATCATGGTCAAGAAGCAAGGAGACAAGAAGAGGCAAGAGTTCCAACATCCTCTTGCAGGTCTCTCCCCCAGTGACTTCACTCTCTTCTGAGTCTCTTAAAGCCTCCATCATTTCCGAACCATGCCATGGCCTAGGAATAAATCCTTTAACAATTAGGTGTCTACAGGATCCTTATTCAAACCACAGCACAGAGCTGTTGTGGTGAGAGCAATTTATTCCAAAGGCATGGTGGATGGCTGGTCATGGTAGTCCCACCAGGCTATTCACAAGCCTCTATCACTAACATATAGGCAAAATATCTCTCTATCTCTAGTTCTATATCTTAATAATGGAAAGAGGAAAGTAGGAAAGGAGACCCTCTGGCTGCAGGGTTTCTCTCTGAGCCCACACCCGTGTCTTGCCTTGTCATTTCTCCCTTGGCTATGCTTCCTCTATTCTGACTCCCACCTTTTAAAGTTTTTACAGAAGCTTCTGCTCCTTGATACATTTCAAAGCTAACACTGTTTCATAAAAGGCACACTCTAGAAGCAAAGAACTCACATGTCTTAGCTGTTCAGCTGGCTTCTGAGCCATTCAGGAAGCATTGGAAACCTGCCTCCATGTTGCTCTAAATGGGAAATTAGTAAGCACAATGTAGTGAAATTGCCCCACATTCGAAGGATTAATGTAAGGATGCAAGATGGACAGGAGCAAAAACCGTAATCAGGGACAATGGTGCGCAGTGAATGGAGGGAAATGAGAACTCCTTGGGTGACACCCAGAACTGCTTCTTATATTGCTGTTCCCCTCCCCACGCTCCTTTCCTCCAGGCTCCTAAGCTAATTCTGTTTATCAAATACTTGTCGCTGACTGTCTTGCACCCGATTTTCCAGACACAGTGTTGGCTGAATTCACAGAGGCTTCTGTTCCCCATGCTTTGGGTTTTACAGGCCTCTGATCTCAGTACAGGGATGCTGCTGACCTGGATTGACTCCCAAGTGACCTGCTGTCACCTTCCCAGCTCATGATTGCTTGCAAGATCCAGGCCCTGTGTCTATAGGATATTCATACTGTGAGTGAAAGAACAGGAGGATGACTTAAGTTGTTGTTTCCCATGGAGGACATAATGTCTACTAGACTGTTAGCATGCAAAGCTAATTTCAACCACAGTCACAAGACAGGGAGAGGGAAGTCTGCCACCACAGTTACACAGAGAAAAGTGGGCTTTGGATACTATGCAGGAAAGTGGTCTCATTTAGGTGAGTTTCTGCATCTGGGGAGTCCTGAATGTCATGGCCTTTCAAAATTAGAATTAGATCCCTCAAGAGGTAATTATGAATATGCTATCAGGAATTTTAGAGGTGAGGCCCAACAGAGGGACTTTATCTGAGTTGCACTGGGATGAAATGAGGAACCACTGGGTATGCCATGGATTAATTAGGCTTTTGATGTGTCTCAAATTGCTCTTCAGAGAAGTGGACCAACTCTTGTCCTTCAGATGTGTCTGACTGAGTCTGTTCATTTGCATGCCTCTGTCTCAGCACCAGGGCTTACATGGACATGACCTGAAATCTGTTCGTTCACTTTCTTGCTCACCAGAGTTAGTAAGCAGGCTACATTTGATTCCTGTGTTTTGATTTTGTGGTTTATTTATATATCTCTTCTTTCCTTTTGGACTATTAAAGGTTGAGTTTTCAATGTCTGTATGTGGAAGCTATTGTTTTTATGCTCTTGGATATCCCTAATAGACATTGCTAATTAGGACAATGCTCACTTGAATTATCCTTACAAATAGAAGATAGTGACTGCTCTTCCTCTAGGCTGTATACAATTTCCCTGGATTAAACTTGTCTTTTAATTTTGAGGTTTAGTAATTCCCCTCTTTAAGAAATTCAAAATTGATATTATTAACCATTATTATAAGAGTTTTCTTCCAGACTTTCCTTTTCAGTGCGTGAAACAATTCTTTACCCATACACAATTTTTTGACTCTGCACTCATTTTGTAGTTTTATCTACAAAATCTAACTCTTCAGCAGCTGAGATTTATTTTTGGACTCACTGTAAGGTAGACACCTAACTATAATTTTAGGATGTCACATTTAGATTCTTTGCTAGGGACTTGGTTTTACACTTCCTGGGTAGACAAAAGGAATAAACGTAACTGTAGGTACTGTTGGTAAGCTGAAGATTACATATGTGCTATGTTGAGCCAAAACACCCTCTAGGACGGCGTTTGGGTGGATATCCAGTTATTAATGAACAAAATGTGACAACCAGATCATTCTAGCAGACCAGGATTTCAGAGAGCAAGGTAAGGTTAGCATAAATTTATGAACTACTCTGGACAATTTGAGGGTAAATTAGCACCATTTTTGGATTGTCACCCTACCTCCAAAGAGGCAGGTGTTACCTCACCTGCTAAACTCTTAAGATTGTGGACTGATGTCTCCTCAAGCAGTGAATTTCTCTTGGCACCTTGGGTTCCTGGGTAAGCAGAAACTCACTGGATGGTTTAGACTTTTAATAAATATTGTCTGTTTCTGAAGTGGAAGCAGAAATAGGGATGTTGAAGTAAGTATTATTTGGGGGTTTCTACCCCACCTTGTGTTATTTAGTTCCCAAATAAAAGACACAAAACCTATTTACATTTATAATAAGCTTTTAAGCAGTAGAGCTGGGTACATATCCACCCTCTATGCTAGCATAGTTTCTAGTGATTTCTGCCTAAGATCCCAAGCCTGGGAACCCAAGACCTGCCTACCTCTCTTCTGCCTAGTTACAGGCTGTGGCATCATTATTCGACCAATAGTTTTAAATTAAGAAGCAAGGTTTGCACAACAAAAGCTGGTCAGCTTGAGGCAACTAGACCTTGGGATACAGAATTTAGCATTACAATACATAGCAACAGACCAAACCTCAACACAGGGAAGGTCTGAAGAAAAATTAACTTTATTCCCAATGAGATGGGCCTGATTCCCTAGAGAAAGATATGTTAATCAGTGTTTTCTCCTATAACAAAACAAGCCAGACAATTTACAAAAATGAGAGATTTTGGCTAGGTTTTAGTCTCTGGTCACTTGGAGGGAGGGAACAAGAAACTGGGATTCCAAAATCCTCTTCAATGCCATACTCCCAATGGCCTTTCTCCCTCTAGGCTTCTACCTTCTGGAGCTTTCTCCAACTCCCCTTAGTGCCACCAGCTGGCTAGTGACCCAACCTTTTTCAATGAATGTTTGGGTAACACTTCAGCTCCCAACTACAGCAAAGGGGACTTGAAAACGTGACACATTTGGGAGGAACCTGCTTGGTTTTAGTTGCTTAGGCAATCTAGGTATATTTTAAGGAACCAGTTCTCACTTACATGGAACTCTGCTATTTCTGAGCGTACCAACTGATTTCTGATGATGCAGTAGTGCCACTTTTAGTGAAAAGATCAATTGGATCAGTGTGCATATGTGTGTGTGTGTGTTTGTGTGTGTGTGTGTGTGTGTGTGTGTGTGTGTGTGTGTGTGCATGTATGGGAGGGGGGTATACATGTGTATGGTGCGCCATGTGCATGTTGAGGCTAGGAGTCTACTTCAGGTGTTCCTCAGGAGCAATCCATCTTGTCTTTTGACAGTCTCTCACTGGTCTGAATCTCACTGATTATGTCAGTCTGACTGGCAGTGAGACCCAGGATTTCAAGAATATGATTCCTCTCTCTAGTCTTTGATGTGAACTGTAAGCATGAGATTCAGAACCTGATGCTCACTCAACCAGCACCTTAAGGACAGAGCCATCTCTTCAGTCCTTGATTGCTTTTGAAAGTAGCAGATGCTGTGAAGATGTCCCTGTGTCTCTTTTCATTTCAGGTCTTAGAGCATGGAAGCCATGGAACAGATGTTGTGGGAGATGCAAACATCACAGTCAGCATGTGGCCTGCAAGCTGCCCAGCGACATGCCTGTTGAGTTTTTTCATGGAAATATTGCTGCCAAACTCTTAGTGTGCATGTCACTGTGTCCCTACTGTTTTGGTGGGTGAGGAGAAGGGCTAGGGATGACAGCGTTGTGATTGGAGTATAAACTGATGACAGATTTATGCTTTTAAAGTCAACTTACTTGTCAGGGTAAGGTTATAAAAAGTGTTTCGATATAAGAATAAACAGGATAGCTTCCCAACTCTTTTCACCATGCGGTGGATCTAGAAGTAACTTCACAACCCCAGGATACACTTACTTCTCCCTTTGAAGAGCTTAATTGCAAAATGAATACCACATAAAGAGATAAAGTCTCCATGAAGAACAAAGAGGTTTAAAAAATATTTATTCTTCTTGTGTGTATATGACATTTTGCCTGAGTGTATTTAAGTGAACCGAATGTATTTCTGTTGCCAGTGGAGGCAGATGAGGATACTGGATCCCCTGGAACTGAAGTTATAGTTGGTTGTGAGTGGCCAGTGGATGCTAGGAACTGAACCTGGCTCCTCTACAAGATCAGCAAGTACTCTTAACCTCTGAGGCTTCTCTCTAGCTCCCAGGGCAAAGGGGTTTTTTTGGATTTCCATGGCTACTGTGACAACATTAAATGACATAAACCTATCTTCTGAGAATTCTGGAGAGCTAGAGTTTAATATATTAGAAGGGTAGTGTCTTTCTAAAGGCAAGAATGAAAATTCCAGGACAATTGGCCTAATATGTCTTGAGTTGGTACACTGTTCTCTTTTCTGTTCCATGTCCCCATCTTCCCTGACCTGCTCCACATGTTCAAATATATACATGATCCTTCTGGTCATCTTGATAGACTTACAACAATAGTTCAGCGTTTGTTATCAGAACACTGACTGTCTTCTGCAGGCATGGTGCTACCCTTGGTATGACTATGAAGTATCCTTTCCACAAATGCCATTTGTTAAAGGCTTGAGAGTGATTGGTTCATAAAGACTTTGATCACACAAGTTTTATTACTGTACTGGTTGAGTCATAATTAGAGGCAGTATTGGGAAGGGGTAGAAACTCAGCGATGGGGCTCAGTTAGAGGAAATGGGTCACTGAAGGGATTCCCTGGAAGATCACAGCTTTCCCTGATTGCTTCTTTGGGTGCTCTATCTGATGCATGGTTTGAGCAGTTCTGTTCCATCATGCCCTCTCATCTCCTTGCCTTGGACACAAAATTGATGGAACCAGCTGACCATGGATAGAAGCCTCTGAAACCATGATTTCCAATTCTCTTTTTAATTGTTCCTGATACTATATTTTGATACTGATATTTTGTCATAGTAACAAAAATTGAACAATACATCCATCCTCCCAGTTAGTATTTGAATGACTGAGACAGAAAGATTTTAAATCTGAGGCCAGCCTAGGCTACACAGAAAGACTCTGTTTCTTTTTTTGTGTTTCCTCTTTAACGGCCTCTACCTGTTCAACCATGCTCTCCTGTATTTCTTTCAGGGATTTTTGCGTTTCCTCTTTAAGGGCCTTTACCATTTGACCCATGTTCTCCTGTATTTCTTTAAGGGAGTTATTTATGTCCTTCTTGATGTCTTCTAACAGCATCGTGAGAAGAGACTTTAAATCCAACTCTTGCTTTTCCAGTGTGTTGGGGTATCCAGGACTTGCTGTGGTGGGAGAACTGGGCTCTGATGTTGCTAAGTAGCCTTGGTTTCTGTTGGTAGGGTTATTGCGCTTGCCTTTCGCCATCTGGTTATCTCTGGTGTTAGTTGGTCTTGTTGTCTCTGGCTGGAGCTTGGCCCTCCTATGGGCCTGTAAGCCTGTTGTCTGTACTCCTGGGAGATCAACTCTCTTTTGGCAGGGTCTGAGCACAGAAGGCTGGGGAGCTGTCTGGTTCCCTGAAGCAAATGGCGACCGGAAGGGATGACTCCTGTCCCAGCTGCTCCACTGATCGTATGCCTTGTGCGCTCCTAGCTGTACCCTCCAAAGAGAAGGTGGAGATCTCACCTCTGCACTCAGGAGTGAAATCGCTGCTGGGAGATTACTCTCTCCTGACGGGCTAAGCACAGAAGGTTTTGGAGCTGCCTGGTTCCCTGCTGCAGATGGCGGCCCGATTCTGTTTCAAAAAACAAAAACAAGAACAGAAAGACTGAAGAAGATGCTATTATCTAATAATTCTGGTTTCTGTTATAATGAATTTCTTGAGTCTGGTTAACGAATAAGGATAGAAAGGGTTGTTAGGCTTAGAGTTCTGAAGATTCAATGGTGTGGAGTCAATATTTGTTGGGCTATAGTAAGGACCTTACAACAGATGGCATCATGATTAAAGTGTTGTCAAGAAGGAGAAGACAAAAGACAGAGAATGAAGAGAGGACAAGTCACTACCTTTTTTTAGCAACCATTTTCTTGTAAAACAACCAGGCCGAATCCCACAAGAACTATATTTTCTCTGAGGCCAGCACCCCAGTGAGACCTCCACTAAGTCTGTCCTTTAAATTTTCCATAATCTCTGACAATGACACACTGAAGCTCATGTTTTTAGCTCTTGAAGCTTTGAGAACACATTCAAACCATATGTAAACAACACACCAACCTTCCTTCCTCCCTCCCTCCCTCCCCCTCCCTCTCCTCTCCTCTAGTCTCCTCTCCTCTCATCGCCTCTCATCTCATCTCCCCTCCTCTCCAATCCTTTCCTTTCCTTCTCCCTTCCTCCCTCCTTCCCTGCCTCCCTCCCTCCCTCCTTCCCTCCCTCATTCCCTCTATCCCTGTAAATGTTTCTGCTCAGATGGGAGGGTATCCTGCAACTCTGAAGTCCAGAAACCATATAATTCTGAAGGGGACAAATATCCCAAGGGAAGAGTATCCTGAGACATAGAAGTTTAGGAACCACATAGCTCTGAGAGGAAGCCTCTTCAGCAAAGGCATTGCAGCTTCCAAGAGAGGGTATCCTCCAGTTGAGCTGAGGAGCTCAGAAGCTTGAGCCTTGTTTCTTCTCTTCATTGTTTCTTTTCTACTTGGCTTCTTCTGACAAGAGAGTCACACCAGGCAGAAAATCTCATGAAAGAGATTTATTGGAGGGTCCAGGCTGTTGAGGGACGAATCCAGGGATGGCTGCCCTCTGTTTCTGGGAGTGGCCTGCAGGAATTTGACAAAAGATAGTGCTTGTATAGGATTTTTTAGGGGGTGGATCTTTTAAGGGCAGAGATTTCCAGATTGATGATTTGTGGGATTTCAAGTCCTGAACTTGGGGGGTGGGGCAGCTGTCACATGCCCATCACTGAAGGCAACCCTGCTGCCAGCTGATTATATGACTGACATGGTGCATGGGTCCTGTCTTGAGGGGATCTGAGCAATGCATCCCACATCCACTGTATGTTGGGACCAGCTCTCTGTTGTCTCAGGAGGTTGTTCAAGCTTTACTTGAGTCTCAGCCCCCAGTGTGGGGCTGTCAGTGTTGGGGAGCCCTTAGGCAGTGCAGGACAGTTTTGATGTGCATTCTATGTAGTTCCTTACAGAGTTTCTGGCAATATTGAGTTGTGGTTGTGCACAGATATGATATGTTCTGTCGAAAGCATTTTATTGGAGTTCCTTTTCCCCTGCCTTCCTCCCTTCCTTCTTTCATCCAGCCTTCCTAAGATCGCCCAAGTAAGCCACCTGCCTCAGGGATGCCCAGCATCTGAAGGATACTCAACAATGAGAATGTATGCCAGTGACTGATAGGGCAGACAGGGCATTCTAATAATGCCCTTATTTTTCCTAACCCGAGCGTGTGTTGGTTAGTAATTAGTCAATAGTTAATTCTTTTAGTCCCCTGATCCCCAAATTCAAGAGAATATTAGTGATCATTGTGAGCAATGTCAGTTTCTTAATTCTCTGGCCATGGTCAGCCAGAGGCATTAACTCTGGAGTGAATTTTCCACAGGGTCATTTATCTTCTTTGGTTTTGTTTGCCATCTGGGGCAGAGACAGGAATGGTCTCTTATTGAGAGTGTATATAGCTCAGATCTTCCCTTGTCCACTTCTGCTTCTTCCTTTCCTTCCAAAAACTCTGTCCCTTCCCCCCGAACCACCTTCTAAAATATTTTCCACAAACTAATTTTTCATAACCACCTCTGCTTTATAGGGGACACAGCATTACATTGTACGATGGCATTGTGTGTTACCAGCATACCACAGCTGGTGGGTGCTTACTGCCTAGGTTTAAAAACAGTTTCCTACAGTTTGATGGTTATGTTACTAATGACTTTTGCCACCCTCTTTGGTATGTGAAGAGTTGCATTCATGTGAGTGTTGTGTGTGCTTGTCTCCTAAAGTATCTGTCTTTTTAGACAGTGGGACTTTGAAAAGTTTGTAGCATGTTTTACATTGGAATAGTAACAGAGCTTGGGGACAAGGAAGGAAAGGCTATGTCTTAATAGGTGACGTGTTTCCATGTAAGCTTGAAGTGTGTGTGTGTGGGTCAATTGTGCTGGTTAGTTTTCACATCAATTTTATACAAACTAAAGTCATTTGAGGGGGGTAACCTCAAGTGATAAAATGCCTCCATAAGATCCAGCTGCAGACAAGGCTGCAGGATATTTTCTTGATTAATGACCAATGAGGAAAGGCCCATCCCATTGTGGCAGGGGCCACTCCCAGCTGGGTGGTCCTGGAGTCTGAGAAATCAGCCTGAGAAAGCCATGAGAAACAGCCCAGTAAGCAGCATTCCTCCATGGCCTGTGCATTAGTCCTGCCTCCAGGTTGCAGCCTTACTGCAGTTCCTGTCCTGGCTGCCTTTAGTGATATACTGTGATATAGAGAGTAGATAAAACACATCCTTTCCTTCTCATTTTTTTTTGTCGTGCTGTTTTATAACAGCAATAGAAACCCTAAGACACCTAGATAGCCTGCCTACTGTGGTGTTGTGTCTCTAGAGGCCTGTTAAGTAATCTAGTGGCCTCTTTCTCCACATCCTTGTCAGCATCTGCTGTCACTTGAGTTTTTGATCTTAGCCATTCTGACTGGTGTGAGGTGGAATCTCAGGGTTGTTTTGATTTGCATTTCCCTGATGACTAAGGATATTAAACATTTCTTCAGGTGCTTCTCAACTGTTCGAGTTTTCTCAGTTGAGAATTCTGTTTAGCTCTGTTCCCCACTTTTTAAATCTGATTATTTGGTTTTCTGGAGTCCAACTTCTTGAGTTCTTTGTATATATTGGATATTTGCCCTCTATTGGATGTGAGGTTGGTAAAGATCTTTTCCCAGTCTGTTGGTTACTGTTTTGTCCCATTAAGTGTCCTTAGCCTTACAGAAGCTTGGCAATTTTATGAGGTCCCATTTGTTGATTCTTGATTTTAGAGCATAAGCCATTGGTGTTCTGTTCAGGAACTTTCCCCCTGTGCCCATGTATTCGAGACTTTTCCCTACCTTCTCTTCATCTGGAAGCTATTGTGGATGCCAGGAAGTGCTTGCTGATGGAAGCCTGATATGGGGGTCTCCTGAGAGGGTCTGCTAGAGCCTGACAAATACAGAGGTGGATGCTTGCAGCCAACCATTGGACTGAGCACGGGGTCCCAGATGGAAGAGTGGGAGAAGGGACTGAAGGATCTGAGGGGGTTTGCAGCCGGGGTCCCAGATGGAAGAGTGGGAGAAGGGACTGAAGGATCTGAGGGGGTTTGCAGCCCCATGGAGGGAGCAACAGTGTCAACTGGCCAGCCCCCCTGGGGACTGGAACATCAACCAAAGAATACACACGGAGGGACCCATGGCTCTGGCCACATATGTGGCAGAGGATGACTTTGTTGGTCATCAGTGGGAGGAGCAGCCCTTGGGCCTGAGGGTGTTCAATGGCCCAGTGTAGGGGAATGCTAGGGAGGGAAGACAGGAGTGGGTGGGTGGGTGGGTAGGGAAGCACCCTCCTAGAGGCAGGGGAGAGATGGGATAGGGGGTTTCCAAAGGGGAGACCTAGAAAGGGGAAAACATTTGAAATGTAAATAAAGAAAATATACAATAAAAAGAAAGTAATCTAGTGGTTGATAGATCTTAAAGGATGCCTGATACCTAAATCTCTCTACTCCTAACTCTCTTCTGGTTATTCTGAAGACCATGGTGTAGAGAAGGACACTGTTTTTTCTTGTGTAATTGATATTGTGATGCTTCTTCTCAATGTTTTACAGATCCATGTGACAGTTTTGGAGATATTGCCTGCAAATCGGACATTGAGAGGTGATGGTGAGAAAAGGAGAATAAAGAGAGGGAGAGAAGCGATATTAAAGAACTGGCTTATGCAGCCAGGGGGTTGGAAGCTCAGGTGGGAATTGATATTCTTTTCATGAACCCAAAACTCAGAGAACAGGACTCCAGCTGGAACTTCTGATAGGACTTCTGTGTTGCAGGTGTTAGATCAAGTTTCTATTTCCTTAGGAAACTTCAGTGTATGCTCCAGACCTTCAGTTTACGTTTATTGGATGAGATGCTCTCTAATTGTGGAAGGAAATGTCCTTTACTTAGCACTTACTTCCCCAAAGGCTAACTATATCTATCTAAAATATGCTTCCAGAGAAAATACCATCTAGTTTAGTGTTTTGATAAACAAGTGGACACTATAGTCCCATGGTCTTGATACTTAAGAATATTCTTTACCGTCAGGAACTCTCAAAAAAAAATGTGGAATTGGAACCAGAAACAAGTCAGTTTTCTTGGGCTTTCTAGCCTTCTTTCTATTACTGGGTTTCAGTTCGATTTTGTTGTGATCTATATAAGAGAGGATGTATGATTTATATTCTCTTAAATGTGTCAAGGGTGTTTTATGGCCAAAAATGTGGTCTATGTCTCATGTGAGCTGGAGAATATGTATTCTGCTCTTGTTGGATGAACTACTCTACAGATGTCAATTACATCCAGCTGATTGATGGTGCTGTTGAGTTCAATTATGACCCTACAGATTTTCTGCCTGCTGGATCTGACCACTTCTAAAAAGAGGAGTGTTAAGACATCTCCAAGGAACAATGGCCTCTTCTGTTTCTCCTTACAGTTCCATTAGCTTCTGCCTCATGTTTTGACACTCTATTGTTAGGCACACACATTAAGAATTATTATATCTTTTTGGTTCATGGATCGCCTCACCATTATGCAATGTCACTCTAACTTTGACAACTTTCTTTTCACTAAAGTCTACTTTCTTTGAAATTAATATGGTTACTCCATCTTTCTTTTTCATCAGTGTTAACAATGTAGTATTTTCAATTTATATACTTATAAAAACATACAGCTATATACTTGGAGTGGGATTTTTGTAGACAACATGCAGATGGGTCTTTTTGATCCATTTTTATCCAATTTTGTCCTTCAATGAACATATTTAGACAGTGGACATTCAAGGTGATTATTACTAAAATTAGATTAAAATCTACCATGTTTGCATTCCATTAGCCTAATTTTGAATTTTGTATAAAATGGGTATTTTTAAAAGACATTTGAAGAACATTTTAATTAGTACAGAATAAAATATGTATTTATAGAGTACAGTGGGTATTTCAGTGTATGGACACAATGCATGATGATCAGGACAATTAGCATATCTATTACTTCAATCATTGATCACTTCTTTCTGGGAAGACACTGAAATCCTCTCTACAAGCTATTTTGAAATGTACAATTAATTGTCAAGCCATAGTCACAATTTTCCCAATCCTATAGAATATTAGAAGTTATTTCAGTTATGCTCTGTACTCATTAACTATTCCCTCTCCAAACTACTTTTTCACTTCCCAGTCTCAGATAATTACTGTTATACTCGCCATAAATTGTCTTTTTTCGTGTTTGCTATCTTTTTCTTTTTTTCTTTTATTTTCTATATTCTTTATTTACATTCCAAATGATTTCCCATTTTCCAGTTCCCCCCTCCCCGAAAGTCCCATAAGCCCTCTTCCCTCCCCCTGTTCCCCATTTACCTAAGAATTTCATGAATTCATTGTTTTTAATTGCTGAGTAGTATTCCATTGTGTAAATATACATGGAAAATATCTCTGATAAAATTGAAGAAATATATAGGAAAACACGTTAAGATTGACTATTTCATGGAAAAATTATACAGATAAAATGGTAGGCATAAAAATATTCTTAAGTTGATTGAAAGTGGAATTATAAACATTTTCTGATAAAATTGAAAATCTACAAGGAAAATATTTCTGATAAAACTCAAGAAATATATAGAAAAACACACTAAAACTGGAAGAGAGAACCCCAACTGAGAAAGTGCCCCCACCAGACTGTCCAATGGGCAAGTCTGTGGTGCATTTTCTGCATTGATGATTAATGTGGAAGGGTCCATCTGATTGTAAGGAAGCAGGCTGAGCAAGCCACTGGAAGAGAAGGTCAGTAAGCGGTATTCCTGCACCATCTCCTGCCTCCCAGGTTCTTGCCCTGCTTGAGTTGCTGCTCTTATTTCTTTGCTGATCAACTGAGATGTGGAAGTTTAAAAGAAATAAACCCTTTCCTTCCCAAGTTGCTTGGTTATGATGCTCTATCATAACAATAGAAACCCTAAGATATTTCTCTAGGAATAGACTTGCTGGGTCCAACTGACTTGTTAATCCTTATGATGCGTGATTTTGTATTTCTGAATTCACCCCTTTGCTAACAAATGGTTTGCAACATCTACATAATTACCTGTGGCACTTTTCTGGTCATTTTTAGACATGTGTGGAGGGGTAGAAATTTTGGGCTATTGAAGTTCCTCAGCTGAGGGTGAACAAGGCAGCCCCCTGTCTTGTTGAGTGCTCAAACTGTAAGCAGAGTTCCTCTCAGTGCACTTAATGCCACTTGTTACATTTTATGATGACTCTGTAGTTTAGAAGGTCCCCAAAGGTAGTTTGCATTAAAGTCTTGAGTAGTGTTTCTATGAGCAAGAAGTCTGGGATATTACTTATGGAAAAAAATGTGCATTAAGCTAGATAAGTTATGTCCAGGCATGAATTACAAAAACATATATGAGACAAAGTTATTTATGACTGGCTGACCAAAATATTACTGCTAGATGCTAGAAGGAACCCAAACCTGTGTTTCCCAAAGGAACAATGGCTCAATATTTTCAAATTCATTATTCAAAGTGACTTTACAGAACACAAGCACTATGAATACTAAGAATCAACTATAAATTCAGTAGTTTGCTCAGGCCAATATACAATCCGAGGAGCTCTTAAATTTGCCTTTATTTTTAAACCATACCCACATCAAGTATAAATCATCATTTCAGTAGGTGGATACTTTAGAACTTCTTGTGCGGCCACAAGTGGAACTTATGACCACTGATGAAAATCCAAGACAGGACATGAACAGCAAGGAACCTGTATGTATGTACAGCTGTCATTCAACAAATATCAACTTGACATGGATGTGCTCTCTTCTGTCTCTTTATATTTAATTTCACTCTATGTATGGCTCATGCTTATAAAAACACACCATTCTCTTTCCTGAAGTATAAATGACAGGGGCTATCACCAAGTTGGAACTCATTCCCAGGCCAGACTTGGCTCCAAAGGGTAAATGACAGGTTGGAAAAGAGAAAAAGTATTATTTAGCAGGCACCCATGCATTGCTCATTGCCCATCACCCACGCATTGTTCATCCTGAGGAAAGGTGGGAAGGAAGCTCTGTAGTAACGAGACACTCACACAGGGAAATGAATCTGGGGATTGATTGCCAGATGTAAATGAACAGCCCCTTCTCATCAGTAACTCAGCATCTCCTACTCATAAATGTAGCTGTGCCAATTTCCATGGTTCTTTGCACAAACTCAACTAAGAGAAGAGAATTTCCAGTCTCCTAAGACTTTCTGGTTGTTGCAATGATTATAACCACTTAAGCAGCAAGTTTTTAAGAGCCACCTCCCATTCCCCAAGATGTGCCAGCACTATCCATGTTTCCTGACCCTCAGGCTTCTCGTAAATGATCCATGTATTTGTAAAGTGTCTCCAAGCTTTAGTACGTAGTCTAGAATGGAGATGGCTAAAGCAGAAGCTCTGTATTGTCCAGCAATTCCCAATATGAAGAACCTGGGCTAGTAGCATCAAGAGAACACTACACGTTGATAGACATAGCAGTACCTGGGACTCAGTCCATTAAGGTTCGGTCACATACAGGATGCTCAGTTGAATTTAACTCCATACGAACAACGACTTTTCAGTATAAACATCCTATGAGGTGTTAATGACTAAATAAAAAATGCTAAATGTTTTACCTGCTCAGATGAAATTGAAAGTTCATATTTATTTAGAAATATGGTAATGATACACTGTTTATAGATATGGAATCAGAGCCCCTTGGGATGGTTGACACTGTTTTTTTCCCCCTCCCTCCCGAAGTTTTCTTTAACAAATTTATTTTTATGCATATGAGGGTTTTTCCTGCATGTATGTATGTGCAGCATATTTGTGCCTGGTGCCTGGAGGAGTCAGGAGAGGACATTGGATCCTCTGAAACTATAGTTACAGGCAGGCGTGAGCCACCATGTGGTTTCTGGGAACTTAAGCTAAGTCTACTGCAAGAGTGGCCAGTGGTCTTAATGGGAAGCTCAGCTGTGTTTTAAAGAGTGTCTAGGTGATTCTGATACATGCTGAGTGTCTGATACATGCTGAGTGTCTGATACATGCTGAGTGTCTGATACATGCTGAGTGTCTGATACATGCTGAGTGTCTGATACATGCTGAGTGTCTGATACATGCTGAGTGTCTGATACATGCTGAGTGTCTGATACATGCTGAGTGTCTGATATATGCTGAGTGTCTGATACATGCTGAGTGTCTGATACATGCTGAGTGTCTGATACATGCTGAGTGTCTGATACATGCTGAGTGTCTGATACATGCTGAGTGTCTGATACATGCTGAGTGTCTGATACATGCTGAGTGTCTGATACATGCTGAGTGTCTGATACATGCTGAGGCTTGATGCCTGTAGCTCTATATTTGGCTTCCTAATCTTGTCTAGGCGATCCAAGAAAGAGTTAACTCTGTTGTGGTCTCATCTCTGTGGTAGTGGTGGTGGTTGTTGTTCAAATAAAATGATGCATCTATAGTCTAAAACAATTTTTTCAAACTGAAGTTAGAACTAAATATCTCATTATTTAGTTTATTTCTAATTCTTGTTGGCAGAGTCTCAATTATAGAATCTTAGGAATTGGCCTTCTTTCCAGATACAAATGAGTTCCCTGGTTTGTGGTGACTATGCCTTTTGTAGCTCACTGCTGCCACCTGGGAACTCAGACCACATTGATGGTGAGGTCCACTGACCACTCATGGTTAGGTAGAGTGTGGTACTACACAAAAGTGTCTATTGAGTTCTCTTAGCTGTAAGAGTCTGCCCATATCTTCTTCCAACTGGATAATGTGATAATTAAATGATTTACCCCAGCTCATTCTTTATAGCAGATTCTCTTCTTTTTTTTTTAAATTTCAAAATATTGAGATTATAATATAATTACAATTCTCCCTTCCCTTTCTACCCTTCAGACCTTTCTCTCTTTGCATTTGTTCAAATTCATAGCTTCTTTTTTCCTTGTTATTGCATGCATATATGCATATGTACACAAAACATTCCTAAGTACAAATTGCTCAGTCTGTATAATGTTAATTGTACATATGTTTTCAGGGCTGACCGGTTGGTATTGGATAGTTAGCTGGTGTACTCTTTCTTCTATCATTATTTCTTCCACTCTCCGCATTCCTTCATTGCCTGTGGTTCTTGGTGTAGGCCTGAGACCTGCGGGTCTTTCTCCTGTGCACTTTGGCATGGCATCTTTGTTTTGCTCATGTGTGGGCAGTCATGAGACTTTATGGGTACAGCTTCTGGCATCCCTAGAAGACACAGTCTCACAGCAAATTCCCTGATCTTCTGGATCTTCTTACACCCTTACCTCTCTTCCACAATGTTCTAGAAGCCTTGAGTGTAGGAGTGTTTTGTAGATAGATCCAATGGGTCTGGGCTCCATAACTTGGCATTTTGATTGGTTGTGGTTTTCCATAGCAGTCTCTATCTGTTGCAAATAGAAGTTACCTTGATGAGGGATGAGGATTAGACTTATCTCTAGGTATAAGGATAGATTTTTAGGTTATTGCTATGGATTACACCGGTTTATTCAAGTAGTGGTTGTGGGTTTGCAGCCAAAATAACTTCACTAGCACTGAGTATTTATCTAAGTATCCCGTATCAGACATGGTTTCTTTCTTGGTGAGAAGGTCTTAAATCCACCTAGAGAGTTGTTGATTACTGCCAAGGCATGCATGCCACTACTGCACCCTTAGGATTATTATGTCATGATGTTTTTTGATGTGATTCATAAGAGTCATAACTAGGTAGGGATCTTGGTTCCCTCTCTCTTTGGAAACTTGATAGGCTTCTTCTGGTACCATGAAAGCTAGTCCTTAGGGAGGAGACATTCACATCAGTTCCCTCTCTGGGACCTGTTTCTGTAGTATGTGCTGTCTTCAGCAGTGGGGACTTAGTCTTCACTTCTTGGTGAAGGGTATGGGTTACCTCAAGAGTAACCAAGGACAACAGCAATAGGCTATATGCTTTGGGAGTCTCTGGAACATCCCTGGCCAACAACTCGAAGGAGGACTTTTCATGTCTGGTTTTGAGTTTTTGTCAGGTGGTCTTTGACTTCTGAAAGAAGCAGTATCAACCTTGATGAGAAACGTTCATTAAAATTATATATGTATATTTATTCACAGAATTGTATGCATTATATTTTTTTAAAGGTAAATAGTTCATAGACTGATTCCTTATGGACCTTCATCCTATTGTTATTTTACCCTCCTTTCTCTGTCTGCTTTATTTACCTTCCCTCTGTTCCCTAAAGAGCCCTTCCCTTCTCATTTCCCTGATGGCATCACTCACATCCTGCTTCTTCCCCTCTTTTTGGCCTTCCAAATCCTCTAGCCCAGCAGTGGTCCCATTTTATTTCTTGGTTTCTTCAGTTACTCCAGGCAGTCTTTACATTCTGAAGATTTGGAGTCGGGGGTCTCCAATGAGAGAGGACATGTGACGTTGTCTTCCTGGGTCTGGCTTACCTCACTCAATATGATGTTTTCTTCTTCTATATATTTAACTGAAAAGTTTGTGATTTCATTTCTTTTCACAGCTAAATAGCAGTCCATAGTATATATGTACCATATTTTCATTATCTGTCCATTGATTGAAGGCCATTTAGGATGTTTCCAGTTCCTAGCTATTGTGAATAGAGCAGCAATGAACACAGCTGAACAAGTATTTGTGAAACAGGATGCTGAATCCTTTGGACATATGCCATGGAGTGGTATAGCTGTGTCACATGTAGATTTATTTCTAGCATTCTGAGAATTCTCCACACGCATTTCCATGGCTGTGCCAGTTTGCAATCCCAACAATAGTGAATGAGGGCTCCCTTTTCCCTGAATCCCCTCCAGCATTGGTTGGCAGTTGCTTTAATGATCTTTTCTGTTCTGACTAGGCTAAGATGAAGTCTCAGAGTTGTTTTGATTTCCATTTCCTTAATTGCTAGGGACAATTAACATTTTTCAAGTTATTTCCTAGAAATTTTTACTCTTCTTTTGAGAACTCTCTGTTTAGGTCCCATGACTATTCTTTGAATGCATCATTGTTTTGTTTTTTTGTTTTTTGTTTTTAACTCTGTTTTGAATCCTTTGTTTAGGACAGAAATTGATTCTATGTCAGATGTAGTATAGCTGGCAAGGAGTCCCCTCATTATGTGGATTTCCTCTTTGCCTGATTGATTGTTCTTTCAGCTGAACAGAAACTTTTTAGGTTTATTAAGTTCCCCCTGTCAATTGTTGGCCTTAATTCTTGGACAAATGGAATCCTATCCAGATAGTCCTTTCCTACACCTACGTCAAATAGTGTACTGCCTATGTTTTTTCCAACAGTTTCAGGTTTAACATTTAGGTCTTTGATTCATTTGGAGTTAGTTTTTGTGCAAGGTGATAGATAGATACAGGCTTAATTTCATTACTCTGTGGACATTCAGTTCTCTCAGCACCATTTGATGAAGACAGTTTCTGTTCTACAGCATATGTTTCTGGCATCTTTTTAAAATGTAAAATGGCTAAATTTAGGAGTACTCATGTTTGAGCCTTCAATTTTGTTCTGTAGGTTTACATGTTTGTGTTTGTGTCAGTACCAAATTGTTTTTAGTAGTATGGCTTTGTAATATACATACATATGTAATAAAATGTATAAAAATATAAATATATTCACATATTTATATAAATATATTTATGTAAATATATTATATATAATATATACAAATATATAAAAGATTTCCCTCTTTTATTAAAAATACATTTTTCTCATTTTCATGCAATATATCCTGATTTCAAACTCTCTTCCTTCAGTGTCCTCTTCCTGCTGCCTGCTGATTAAGATGTAGAATTTCGCCACAGTGCTCCATACCCAAATATCTCCAAAAGAGAGCTGGTTGTCTCCCAGGAGTGTAGACATGCCTGTAAGCACAGGTAAGACCACTACTTCTTAGAGGTACCCACAAGGAGCCCTGAGGTCACAGGAACCAAGGAACAGCCAGGGACAGGATCCTTCTAGTTTCCATCTGCACTCTGGAGCTGACCTTGTGCTGCAGCCGTCCATACCCAAATTCCTTCCAGATAGAACTGGTCTCCCAGGAGTACTGACACACAGGTTTGCAGGAGGGACAAGTCACAGTCAGAGACAGCAAGACCAGCTAACACCAGAGATAACCAGATGGCGAGAGGCAAGGGCAAGAACATAAATAAGAGAAACCAAGCCTACTTGGCATCGTCAGAACTCAGTTCTCCCACCACAGTGAGCCCTGGATACCCCAACACACCAGAAAAGCAAGACTCTGATTTAAAATCACATTTCATGATGATGATAGAGGACTTTAAGAAGGACATAAATCTCTTAAAGAAATACAGGAGAACACAGGTAAACAGGTAGAATCCCTTAAAGAGGAAACACAAAAATCCCTTAAAGAATTACAGGAAAACACAACCAAACAGGTGAAGGAATTTAACAAAACCATTCAGGGTAGAAAAATAGAAATAGAAACAATAAAGAAATCAAAAAGGGAGACAACACTGAAGATAGAAAACCTAGGAAAGAGATCAGGAGTCATAGATATAATCATCACCAACAGAAGAGATAGAAGAGAGATTCTCAGGGGAAGAAGATACTATAGAAAACATTGACACAACAGTCAAAAAATGCAAAATGTAAAAAAGTTCCTAACCCAAAACATCTAGGAAATCCAGGATTCAATGAGAATAATAAGAATAATAGGTATAGAAGAGAGTGAAGATTCCCAACTTAAAGGGCCAGTAAATATCTTCAACAAAATTATAGATGAAAACTTCCCTAACTTAAAGAAAGAGATGACCATGAACATACAAGAAGCCTACAGAACTCCAAATAGATTGGACCAGAAAAGAAATTCCTCCTGTCACATAATAATAAAAACACCAAATGCACTAAACAACAAATATGAAAAGCAGTAAGGAAAACACAACCAAACAGGTGAAGGAATTTAACAAAACCATTCAGGGTAGAAAACAGGTCAAGTAACATATGAAGGCAGAGCTATCAGAATTACATCAGACTTCTCACCAGAGACTATGAAGGCTAGAAGACCCTGGGCAGATGTCATACCTAAGAGAACACAAATGACAGCCCAGGCTACTATACCCAGCAAAACTCTCAATCATCATAGATGGAGAAAGCAAGACATTCCATGACAAAAACAAATTTACACAATATCTTTCTACAAATCCAACCTTACAAAGGATAATGGAAAACTCCAACACTAGGAGGGAAACTACACCCTAGAAAAACCAAGCAAGCAAGCAAATAATCTTCCTTCAACAAACCCAAAAGAAGATAGCCGCACGAATATAAAATTAACATAAAAATAGCAGGAAGCAATGATCACTATTCTTTAATATTTCTTAACATGAATGGGCTCATTTCCCAATAAAAAGACATAGACTAACAGACTGGATAAACAGCACCCAACATTTTGCTACATACAGGCAATGCACCTTAGTGTCAAAGATAGACACTGCCTCAGATTAAAGTGCTGCATAACAAATTTTCTAGCAAATGGTTCAAACAAACAAACTGGAGTAGCCATTCTAATATCAAATAAAATCAACTTTCAACCAAAAGTTATCAAAAAGGATAAGGAAGGACACTTCATATTCATCAAAGGAAAAATCTATCAAGACAATCTCTTAATTCTGAACATCTATGCTCCAAATGCAAGGGCACTCACATTTCTAAAAAACTTTACTAAAGCACAAAGCACACATTGTACTTCACACAATAATTGTGGGAGGCTTCAACATCCCACTCTCATTAATGGACAGATCATGGAAACACAAACTAAATGGAGACACACTGAAACTAACAGAAGTTATGGAGCAAATGGATTTAACAGATATCTATAGGACATTTCATCCTAAAATAAAAGAATATACCTTCTTCTCAGCACCTCATGGTGCCATCTCCAAAATTGACCATATAATTGATCGCAAAAGAGGTCTCAACCAATACACTGAAACTAACAGAAGTTATGGAGCAAATGGATTTAACAGATATCTATAGGACATTTCATCCTAAAATAAAAGAATATACCTTCTTCTCAGCACCTCATGGTGCCATCTCCAAAATTGACCATATAATTGATCGCAAAAGAGGTCTCAACCAATACAAGAAGATTGAAGCAATCCCATGCATCCTATCAGATCACCATGGACTAAGGCTGGTCTTCAATAGCAACAAAAACAACAGAAAGCCCACATACACATGGAAACTGAACAACACTCTACTCAATGATACCTTGGTCAAGGAAGAAATAAAGAAAGAAATTAAAGACTTTAGAATTTAATGAAAATGACAGCACAACATACCCAAACTTATGGGACACAATGAAAGCAGTGCTAAGAGGAAAACTCATAACTCTGAGTGCCTGCAAAAAGAAACTGGAGAGAGCATACACTAGCAACTTAACAGTACACCAGAAAGCTCTAGAACAAAAAGAATCAAATACACCCAAGAGGAGTAGATGGCAGGAAATAATCAAATTCAGGGCTGAAATCAACCAAGTAGAAACAAAAAAGAACTATACAAAGAATCAACCAAACCAGGAGCCAGTTCTTTGAGAAAATCAACAAGATAGATAAACCCTTAGCCAGACTAACCAGAGGGCACAGAAACAGTATCCAAATTAATAAAATCAGAAATGAAAAGGGAGATATAACAACAGAAACTGAGGAAATTCAAAAAATCATCAGATTCTACTACAAAAGCCTATATTCAACCAAACTGGAAAATCTGGATGAAATAGACAATTTTCTAGACAGATACCAAGTACCAAAGTTAAGTCAGAATCAGATAAACCATCTAAACAGTCCCATAACCCATAAAGAAATAGAAGCAGTCATTAAAAGTTTCCCAACCATAAAAAGCACAAGATCCCATGCCTTTAGTGCAGAATTCTATCAGACCTTCAAAGCCGACCTAATACCAATACTGTTCAAACTGTTCCACAAAATAGAAACAGAAGGAACACTACCCAATTCATTCCATGAAGCCACAGTTACACCTGTGTATTCTCCCTTGGAGATGGAACAGTTTCTGTCTAATCAGGAACTTGTTACAATTTCCTTTTATAGAGGACTTCATAAGAGATTTTTTTTTCTACTTTTATCATGTTTAATGTTCCGAATAGAGTTTAAAAACTGGTTGAGTGCATATTACTTTTAGCTTCAGAAGATAGTATATATTTTTAAGAGGCATTTAACTATTATAAATTATTCTGATGACTTAAAATGTCAATACTGAGTTATATATTTTAAAATAAATTTTATTAGCTTAATTAAAAAAAAAAGATATAGAACTCTCAGCTTCCTCTCTAGCACCATGTCTTCCTGACAGCTGCTATGCTTCCTGCTATGACAATAATGAAGTGAATCTCTGAAACTGTAAGCCAGCCCAATTAAATGTTTTCCTTTGTAAGACAAAAAAATTCCCTTCCCTCTACTCCTCTCAATTCCTCCCCCATCTTCCCCCTCCCATCTGAATCTACTTTTTCTATCTCTCATTAGAAAAGAACAGGAGCTTCCTCCATCTACCCCTATGTCTATTTTATTTCCCCTTCTTAGAGAGATTCAAGCATCCTTCCTTGGGTCCACTTTGTTATTTAGCTTCTTTGGGTCTGTGGATTGTCTGCAGGGGGTGAGGAATGGGACAGAGGAATCATTCTATGAAGCCACAGTTACACCTGTGTATTCTGGGGAAGACAGGCATGCGGAGAGAGATGGGATTGAGGATGCATCTCTGGAATGAGCTGGAAACCTAGGGCAAGGGAAACTCCCAGGAATCTATGAGGATACCCTAGCTAAGGATCTTAGTTACCAATACAAGAAGATTGTATTTCTCTGAGGAGAAAGGGAGAGGGAGATGAGGGAAGGTAAGGTGGGAGGGAAGGACTGGAAGGAGAGGTGGGATGGGAAGCTGTGATCAGAATATAAAGTAAACAAATAAATTAATAAAAAAAGAAAACAGGCTTCTAAGAGATAAAAAAATACAACAAAATAAATCCCATCCATTTTGAAGTTAAATAAGGCAAACCAACAGAAGGAATAGAGCTCAAAAGGAAGGCACAAAATCAGGGACTCATTTGTTTCCACACTCAGGAGTCTCATAGAAATACTAAGCTGAAAGCTATCATCTATACAGAGGGCCTGGTGCAGACTCATATAGGTCCTCTGCTTGCTTCTTTTTTTGTTTTGTTTTATTACTTTGTTTTACCCCAGGATTATTTAGTCTCTGATTCTTAGTTACCCAAGCAGTATCAGGTATGGGTTCCATCTTGTGGAACAGGACAGAAGTTTTCATGAGGAAGTTAACTACTTCCTCATGTTGGAGTTTTTCTTATAGCACCTTCTGTAGTGCTGGATTTATGGATAAATATTGATTAAATTTGGCTTTATCATGGCATATCTTATTTTATCTATAGTAATTGAAAGTTTTGCTGAGTATATAGTAGTATGGACTGACATTTGTGGTCTCTTTAAGTCTGCAGCATATCTGTTCAGGCCCTTCTGGCTTTTAGAGTCTCCATTGAGAAATTAGGTTAATTCTAAAAGGACTACCTTTATGTATTACATAGTTTTTTCCTTTGTAGCTTTAATATTCTTTTTTGTTTTGTAAAGTTAGTGTTTTGATTATTATGTGTTGAGGGAACTTTCTTTTCTTGTACCTTTATAGGCATCTGTTTCTTTAAGTTACAAAAATTTTCTTTTATGATTTTTTTTGAAATTATTTACTGACCCTTTGGGCTGGGTTTCATCTCCTTTATTCCTATTACTCTTAGATTTTTTTCTTTTCATAGTGTCCCAGATTTACTGGATGCATTGTATCAGAAACCTCCTAGATTTAACACTTTCTTTGAATTATGTATCTATTTCTTCTATTATAACTTCAATGTCTGAGATTCTCTCTTCTATTTCTTTAATACGGTTGATGAGTCTCTCCTCTGTAGTTCCTATTTACATTCCTAAATTTTTCATTTTTAGAATTCCTTCAGGTTGGGTTTTTTTTTATTGATTCTATTTCCTTTTTCAAGTCTTAAGCAATTTTATTCATTCCATTCCATTGTTTGTGTTTTCCTGGAATGATTTAAGAAATTTATTCATTTTCTTTTTAAGGATATCTATTATCTTCATAAAACTGTTTTACGGTCTTTTTCTTCTGCCTCGCCTTTGTTGGAATATTCAGGACCTGCTGTCGCAGGGTTGGTGGGCTCTGGCTCCCTGGCAGGAGTTTGTAATATATCTTAAGATCTGGAATTATAATTTCTCCAACATCGCTCTTTTTGGACAGAATTGTTTTGGCTATCTAGGGTCTTTTGTGGTTCCATATGAAGTTTAGGATAATTTTTTTTTCTATTTTGGTGAAGAATAAGACATAGATCTTGACTGGGAGTAAATTGGATCTATAAATAACTTTTTATAAAAAGTCATCTTCAGGATGTTAATTCCACCAATACATTTCTTTCCACTTTTGAGTCTTTCTTTTATCTCTTTCTTCATTGTAGATATCCCTAACTTCGTTGTTTAGGTTTATTTTTAGATAATTTGAAGTTATGTGTTCATGATATTCTCTGTATGTTTGTTGGTGGTGTATAGAGAAGCTATAAATTTGGGACAGCTGATTCTGTATTTTACCATGTTGCTTGCTGAAGCTTTATAAGTATTAGTCTGTGTAATAATAACAGTAATGATAATCAGCATTTATTGAGCACTTGCTATATACCAAACATTTAGTAGTATCTTTTCTATAATTTAAATATGTTCCCAAAACTTAACACCTGATGTAACAACAATGTTATGAGGTAGGAAATTTGATATGTGATTAGTTCATGAGATTTTTGGTCTCATGAAAAAATTAATACGAAAAATAAATAAAGTTGGGGTTACACTTTTGCTGATTTGCTTTGTCTTGCTTTTGTGGCATTTCCTTTATGTTATGTGGGAGGGTCACCACCAGATATTGTGTGGGAAATGTGCTTGTTTTCTTTTGTAATTACCCAGTCTCTGAGTATTTAAAATTCTGCTATTACATCTCTTTTTTTATAAAGGATTTATTTATTTTATGTATATGAGTACACTGTATCTGTCTTCAGACACACCAGAAGAGGGCATCAGATCCCATTACAGATGGTAGTAAGCCACCATGTGGTTGCTGGGAATCGAACTCAGGAACTCTGGAAGAGCAGTCAGTGCTCTTAACCACTGAGCCATCTCTCTAGCCTGCCTTCCTTCCTTCCTTCCTTTCTTTCTTTCTTTCTTAAGATTTATTTATTTATTTATTTATTTATTTATTTATTTATTTATGGTTTTTCAAGATAGGGTTTCTCTGTGTAGCCTTGGCTGTCCTGGAACTCACTCTGTAGACTAGGCTGGCCTCGAACTCAGAAATCCACCTGCCTCTGCCTCCCAAGTGCTGGGATTAAAGGTGTGCGCCACCACTGCCCCTGCTATCACATCTCAAAGTGGACTAAGGCAGCCTCATTCTTCAAGAATTCTTGAGGACAACCCTGTGGATTCTGGATTTTTTCCCCTCATGTTGAAGCAATAAAGCTAAGACTTGTCCAGGACATGTAACTTGTCTCACAGCTAGCCAATGGAAGGGCTGGAACTTGAACCCTGTTTGACCAGCTCAACAAAACAGTGCCAGACCACAATGCCAATTGATTTTTCTTTTTTTTAAAAAATTTATTTTTTAATCTTTTTTTTTTTTATAGTCCGGATTCTATCCCCCTCCTGGTCCACCTCTGACTGTTTCACAATCCACACCTCCCCCCCACTCTAAGAGGATGTACTCCACACCCCCCCCCAGACCTCTCCACATCCTGGGGCCCCAAGTCTCTTGAAGGTTAGGTGAGGTGCGTCTTCTCTGACTGAGTCCAGACCCTGCATTCCTCTGCTGTATATATGTTGGGGGCCTCATATCAGATGGTGTATGCTACCTGGTTGGTGGCTTAGTGTCTGAGAGATCCTGGGGGTCCAGGTTAGCTGAACTGCTGGTCTTCCTAAAGGGTCGCCCTCCTCCTCCTCAGCTTTTTCCAGCTTTTCCCTAATTCACCCACAGTGGTCCCCAGCTTTTGTCCATTGGTTGGGTGTAAATATCTGCATCTGAGTCTTTCAGCTGCTTGTTGGGCCTTTCGGAGAGCAATCATGATAGGCCCCTGTTTGTAAGCACACTATAGCATCAGTACTAGTGTCAGGCCTTGGGGCATCCCCTGAGCTGGATCGAAATTTGAGTCTGTCACTGGACCTCCTTTTCCTCAGGCTCTTCTCCATTTTTGTTCCTGCAGTTCTTTCAGACAGGAACAATTATGGGTCAATGTTTTTGACTGTGGGATGGCAACCCAATCCCTCCACTTGATGCCTTGTCTTTCTACTGGAGGTGGACTCTACAAGTTCCCTCTCCCTACTGTAGGGCATTTCATCTACGGACCCTCTCTTTGAGTCCTGAAAGTCTCTCATATCTCAAGTCTCTGGTACATTCTATAGGGTTCCCCCACCTCCTACCTCCTGAGGATGCCTGTACTGATTCTTTCCGCTGGCCCTTAGGGCTTCAGTCCTGTTCTCCCCCTCAATTGCTGATCATGTTCCCCACTTCCTCTCCCTGTCCCCTTTTCTACCCAGGTTCCTCCCTCCCTTCCCCCTCCTGTGATTGCTTTCTTCTTCTTCCAAAGTGGTATTGAGGCATCCTCACTTGGGCCTTTTAGCTTGTTAGCCTTCTTGAGTTCTATGGATTGCATCCTGGAAATTCTGTACTTTTTTGACTAATATCCACTTATTATCATGCACATCCTTTTGTGTCTAAGTTACCTCACTCAAAATGACATTTTCTAGTTCTATCAATTTGCCTGCAAAACTCATGATGTCCTCATTCTTAATAGCTGAGTAGTATTCCACTGTTTAAATGAACCACATTTTCTGTACCCATTCTTCTGTTGTGGGACATCTGGTGGTTTCCAGCTTCTGGCTATCACATATAAGGCTGATATGAATATAGTGGAATAAGTGCCCCTGTGGTAGGATGGAGTATCTTTTGGGTATATGCCCAAGGGTGATATTGCTGGGTCTTCAGGTAGATCTATTTCCAGTTTTCTGAAGAACCTTCAGATTGATTTCCAGAGTGCTTGTACCAGTTTGCAATCCCACCAGCAATAGAGGAGTGTTCCTCTTTCTCCACATCCTTGCCAACATGTGCTGTCACCTGAGTTTTTTATCTTAGCCATTCTGACTGGTGTAAAGTGGAATGTCAGGGTTGTCTTTGAGAATCAATGCTTCACTGAAGGTGCTGTGACAAACTGAAGGAAGATCAGCAATAACAAAAGGATTTCTTACTCAAAGCAGGAACAGGACAAGGGTGTTCTCTCTTACACTCACTGTAACATATTTGAAAGTCCAAATATATGCAACTAGACAAGAAAGTGAAAGAAAAAAATATACAGATTGGAAGAAGGAGACAAAACTAACTTTTATCACTGATAAGTAATGATCTATAATCAGTAAAACAAACAAAATATCCTGAACTGATATTATAGGAAGGCTACAGGATACATAGTTAATACATGAAGCCAATCTTCTGCTTATATAGTTGCAGCAGACAAGGAGAATTTGAAATGAAAACATATTATCATTATATTAACAACCCTTTAAATAAAATGCTTGACTTTTAAAAAATTTGAAATTTATTTTGGAAACACTTGATTTCCTATTTTGTACTGATAATCATATTAAAAATAAAAGATAGATAGTATGCCCTTAAAATTAGACTAGAACATATAAGACAAGGGAAAGTAGTAATTCAAAAATGCATAATTGACAAAGATGCTAGGGAAAGATGAATTTTCTGGAGCTGGGCATCTCTGTTTAGTATCCAAATGCCCTGCCTCTTACAGAGCCTGAACAGTGCAGAAACAAGCAATGCCACATATCCATTTGTCTGATGTTAGCGAACCAGTGGATATACCTAACATTTAAACCAATGAGACTCCTTTTTGTTTTCTACATATAAAGTAATTTGATGGTTTTACTGTATTCCTTGCTGTTTGAAGTAGACTGTAATGCCTTTGGATATTTGCAGTGATAATACTCATTGCATATTTGCATCCAAATGTAATAATAGCGACTTGTTGGCTTTAGCATCTTGCTATGGAACTGCATATGTATCAAATAAGCTAGTTCATCATGGTGAATTATTTTCTTACCATTTTACTATAACCAGGTCACCCATATTAAAATTTAGGATCTTGTCTTTTTATATAAATAGAAAACTACTTATTTAGTAGAGGAAGATCTGACCAAAAAACTGTGAGAAAGACTATTTCAACATACGTGGAACATAAAATGGTACATTACATAAAGACAAAACAAATACAGATAAAAACTGTTAGAAAAACCTAAATCATATACATAAATAAACATTATACATACATGATAAGGCATTGTACTAATTCAGTCCCTGAAAACTACTAAGATTGTTTGTATTAGGCATTTCTGAGTATAAAAATGGTTAGTAGTGAACAATAGGTTTGATACGCCTTAAGGAAATAAACCACTGGTCTTTCCTTACAAGGCTTTCTAGTTTTGAATAAAATAATTATTTTAAGATAGAATGTCATCTAGTACCCTTGTTGTTCCTTAGGCAGGTGTGGACATGTCAACTAGGTCGAAATACAAGAACACACATACAAGGTCTATATGAAGAAAACTTTAAAGCCCAGATAATGAAAATAAAATAAAACTTAAAGGAAATGAGAGACATTGCACGTTGATGGGCAAGAAGACTCAGTATTGTCAAGATGTCAGTGTTTACCAGTGTGGTCAATAGATTCAAGATCATCAATAAACCATAGCAAGCTATTTTATGGCTATAAACATACCAATTCTAAAATTTATGTAGAAACCTAAAGATCCATAATAATACAATATTAATGTGACAGTCATGAAAATGTGGTCAGTGGGTTCCCTGTACTGTTATGTTAACTTCATCATATAAAAAAGGGAGCGATTCTGGCAATAGTCCAACAGACATCAGATCTTCCAGCACCTTGATCTTAGATTTACAATTTCTAAAAGTGTGAGGAATATGTTATTTACAAATCACTTCAACTATGTTTTTCTAACAGGAGCCCTAACAGAATAAGGCAACACTCCCTGATTCCTTTCTCTCTCCTGTTTTATTATTTAACAAAGATCTCCTTATATAACCACTGTATAATTATAAAAAACAGGAAGTTAGGTATTTATAGAATATTGTTTTATAACCTACAGACATATTTAGATCTTGGTCTTTTGTGGCCAAACTGAAAATAAGACAAAACCCTCAGCAGATTCTGGTTCACATACTGCATTCAGCTGTCACATCTTCTTCATCTCCTACAATAAGAAACTGCGCCTCAGACTCTATCTTTCATCACCTTGACATTTTTGAGGTGTTCAGGCCAATTACATTGTAGACAGTCTCTTTATTTGACTCTGTCTGATGTTGCCCCGTGATTAGATTCAGGTTGTGCAATTTTGGCAGGCACTGATGGAAAGGCCCTCGTCTTCTCTGAGCATCATGCGAGGGTGTACAAGGTATTGATTTATGGTGCTATGGAGGGGCTGGCTTTGATTGCTTGATCATGTGGTTCTTTCCAGGTTTATGCCTTGCAAAGTCACTGTTAATAATATCTGGTGAGGGAGGTACTTTGACCTAAGGCAAATATCTTATTATTCAAACTTGGTGCCTATCTTTACCTCCCATTTCATAAAGAGAAACATGAATGCTCTGAGAGGTAGAAAACCTTCATGATGCTCCATGATGTTCATGAGACTCAAGGTAGCAATTCTCCACTCTAGATTGTGCTTCTTCACCTAGTCACAAAGTCACAAATCGTCTCTTAGCAATGGGAGTTCCGAAAAGCCTTTCTTCTTAACCCAGATCTGCCTATACCTCATTCATACACCTTCAACCCTGCCAAGCACAGTACCTGTGGATTTGGATAAGTACTGCAGCCGATCTGCCATTCTTTGGCCATAATAAGTCACAGCAGTAGCACCCCTGGGGGGTAGCACTCAGCTTATCACAGACCCATCTACCAAACAGATTGCTACAGAAATTTCTCTGCATCACTGCCCTGTAGGTGGGAAACTCTTGTGTGTGTGTGATCTACACTCTCTAAAGGGCCCTCATAGGATGAAGGTCAAAGTACCTCTGGAAGTGACCTGCTTAGTATACTTTTCTCATTGACTTTTATCATATCCCTTCCAAATAAGGTATTTGTATCACTGATACATACTCAGGTTTCTTACAATGTGTTGTTTTCTCTCCACTCTGCTTCCTTCTCTCAGTGTTTCTCAAAAATCATGATCCCTCCATGAAGAGAGTCTGTGGCTTGAGTTTGAGCTGGCTAGGGTGGAACCGGAGTCCTTCAAAGGGAACCTAGAGGGCAACGAGAACCATACACATATCCTAATGAAGCTTCAAGGAGCAGGTCCAAAATTGGATCTCTTGATGCATGAGAAATACGGATGAGAATGTCTGTGTCGGAACAGGCAGTCTGAAATATCTGAAGCCAACATGGTGGGCCGTCTAGAGAAACAGTAATAAAGGGATATAGAATATTAAGTTGGCTTTATGTCAGGACATTGGGATGCACATATTCTTCGAGCCAGCATCTCAAGTGGAGCTCTTGGGACACAGAACTCAGATGGTAATCTGTATGCATGTTTCATTAAGATAGGTCTTTAGAGAGAATGGAGAAGGGAGTAAAGTGAGCTAATGGAGACTGAAGCAAGGGTAGGACTTCTGGTCAGCTCCAATCATAGCTTATACAATGAAAAGTTATAGACTATGAATCATGCTATAGTCTTGTTCCACCTTAAGTCAGGGAGTGTGGCTCTGCTCCTCTATAGTGGATGAGTATACTATATAGGACTCTATAGTGCGGTAGATAGTATAGTAGATGGGTCTAGGGAAGGTATAGAAATATTAAGGTATTCCTGCTTTTCTTATCCCTGGGTAGTGCTTCTAAAAGTACATGGGCACTAAAATAGGCAGCAGCTCTGAGCAATAGAATTGAGACCTCTCTCTGCAGTCTTCGACTATCTTTCCAGTGTCCTCATTTGACCCTCACTTTTTTTTTGTGAGCACACCCTTCCCTCATTCTGAGCACATGCATTTCCCTTTCACAAAGATACTGTTTAGAACAGACTAGAGTTCCATCCTATCAGCCTCATTTAATCTTAATAAGACATTTAAAGGCTCTAACCCTTCAAATAGTCACATGAGGAGTTGGACCCTTACTCACAAATTTTAGGAAGACACAATTGGTCTGTCCATAACAGATGACAAAGTTCTGAGGCCATTTGGCTAGGAACCGAAACAATATCAGATGGACAGGTGTTTGTGCTTCTCCTAGTGACTTTACTGAACTTTCTTTAGGAAGTATTTCTCACAGTGAGTGCTCCTTGTGTCTACTCTATACCTGCATATATTTCCATGGCTAGGTCCTCAGTTCTTAGCCATTATCTGGAATCGAGGACTCCCTTATAGTTGAAGGGGCTGCTGAAGGTGCTTTGCCTATGATTTTGGAGATGGGGAAAACTGAGGCTGCTGCAGACAGAAAACCTCCATGGAAACCAGGTTCTTTATGATAGAATCTGCCATACCTGCTGGTCAGCAGGGGCAAACTTATGCCTTTGGATTCTTTTTTTTTTTTTTTTTATTTTTGTCTCAAAGTGTGTGTGGTTGCTTTCTCCCACTGGATTTAAGCATTCTTCTTTGGCTGCTGAAAATGTAGTTTTTTCCTTGGGGTTAATGGTGTTTACAGCAGCCTGAGACACCCACAGGAACGTGGGACTCAGCCATTGTAATTAAGCAGCTACATAAGCAAAGCTTGGGGAACTCTCTTGACTGGCTGAATATTTATAAGCAGGCTTATCTTAATTAAGATTGTGAGAGGCTGAGCTGGAAGGGGTTTTCGTCTTCCATGCAGTGACTTTGAGCTGGGAGGCAGTGTCTCCTCAGACTTCTGGGGTGACTGGTAGGAGGTTGAGTGATCAGAAGGGCCACCTGCAGAAGGTGGGAAGGGGCAGGGGCTCATCCGCAGGCAGCCCCAAGGGGCTGCTCTTGCGAAGTGATTCTACCTGACCAGAGAGCTCCTTCTTTGCCTCTAGCCTGTCTCTTGAGAGTCAACTTGTGTGATAGCCATGACTCTGGGAACTCCCGTTGTCCACTGGGGCTAGAGCTGTCTGCTCAGCTGCATCAGGTCTTCTCCCTCCATGCTGATGCTCCCAGCAAATACTCCATGAGAAGGTCTTAGGCGGGGCAAGCAGCTCATTCATCCTGGCCTGCCTGGGGACTTCTTCATTTTAAAACAAATTCCTGTATTCCACTTGTTCCTTTAGCTCTGATTGGCTACTCTACCCAAGATGCTAAGACTCTATTTGGAGAGCCTATCACCCCTTTGATAGTCTCTAGTCTCTGCTCCAAAAAGGGAAACTGATGGATAATTACATATGTTTATGTGCTACAATGTGATGTTTTGATATATGTACATACTATGATCCAAACTTACTAGAATATTCTTCACCTCCATGTTCAGTTCTATGACTTCATGTGGGATTTAAGAAGCTCTAGAAAACCCTGACCAGTTCGCATGCTCAGTTTAGTTGATAACTTAAGTCAGGGTAAACTCTAGATTTTGAATTTTAATGAACATAAATTCTGGGCCTATAACTACACAAATCTAAACTAGTCAGCCAAAGCAGGGCACCAAGGTTTATAGTGTTTGTGTATAGGGAGTGTTCTTTTACACCTTTCAAGGGTTGAAAAAAAAGAACTACGGTGCAAAAAGACAAATAACTCATGTCTTCTCTCAGATATGGATCCTAGCTTCTATTTTTAGATTTATGTGTTTATCTTGGAGTATATATAGAAGCCAGGAGACTATGAAGATGCTACTGAGATGTGGGCATTAATTGAGGGGTTCGCAGGATGTAAGTGATATGAACATAGAGAGAAAGAATACTGAGAACAGTAATGTTTCATTAGGGATGGGGATAGGAGAATGGGGGAGATGTGGAAACAGTGGGGGAGCATTGTACTTAAAATCCATATGGAAAATTCACTGCTTTGTAAGCCAATTGAAAAAAAAATGAGAGCTAGAAGTTAGCATAGCTGAGTAAACTTCTTCTTAAAACACAAGGATTATTTAACAAAAATTCTAATGCCAGGTTTGGGATATTTCTTAATACTGTTGTTCGGGAAAGTCCCAGAGAACCCCAAATAATCTAGGCTTTGTAAGACTTAGAGAAATCAAGTTGAAACTCAGCTGATGCCTAGCTTTCATTGTTCTGGAAGGTGCTGTGTAGACTGCTAGGGAGAAAGGCATCAATGGTCTTAACTAGTGTGGACCCTATGAGTTGCAATGCCAAAGCTGCAGGTAAGATCTCTTCACTTGTGCAATAGTGGCACAGCTGTTATGATGGGCAGCTGACAAGTCTCTGATTAGATCTGAGGCCTGCATCATTGGAGGGAAGTCATGTTTGGTACTGTAAATCCTGTCAAAAACCCATGGCTGCTGAGCTGTTAGGCCATAGGGAGAATGTAATATTGTTGTGTAACTAAACCGATAGGACCTCAAACTGCCTATTAAGTATTTGTATTTATACCTGCAAACAAGTGGTACTCTCAGCCTTAACCAGAGAAGTTACTTTTTCAGATAAATGTCAGTGAATGCAGAGACTCATTGTGCTATAGGTGCTGGGGTAAGATGCATATTCTATACTATTTAATCTATGTCTCAGGGAACACTCTAGAAAAGAGGATGGAAAGAATGTAAAAGCCGGATGAGAGAATGGTCACAAAGTACTGCCTTCTGGACATGATGTAATCATTGCAGTCATAATCCCATAGCAGCTGAGATTGCCTCTGCTGAGTCCATATAAGACAGAGGTTGCCACTAATCAACCACTAACCAAGAAGTGGCTCATGGGGACCTTTCTCCTTCATGTTGAAATATTGGATACTAGTGGATTTTAGGTAAAGGGTAGTCGTTGTCTTCAGTTGTGTACACAGGTGAGTGTACCAGCTTCCGTTGGACAATTCTAAACCTATGATCACTCAGGTTAAAATTAGTGGGTCACAAAGCAGAAGGCATGAATGTATAAAAAGGACTTATAGGGAGAAGGAGATGAGGATGACAATTTTATATATATATATATATATATATATATATATAATTGTCATATTATATATTATCCACCAGAAAAGACTACTTGGATACTAGCTTAAGCCAACAGAAAGTCTTTATGGGCCAGCTGGTGACAACACTGTATGTTCGGGACCTCAGTACAGCCTTTCTCAGGGTGAGCTTTTAAGCATAAAAACACATCCTGGTTTGACACACATCCCTCTGCTAGCAAGAACAGTTAGGCAGAAGTACATCTACAGAAGCCAAAAAGCAAGGTTAGTACAGTTAGCAACTTTCTCAAAACAATGGACTTTGATGATTTGGTCTTTTTTCAGTTTTTTTTTGGGGGGGGGGTAGGTAGAGCTAAGTGCTTGATTCTAAAGCCTGAGTGGTCTGTCTATCATGACATCAGTTATGCTAAGTATTAGGGGACTACTACAAAGAATAGATTTAATAAACATTATGTAGCCTTAAATAAAAATAGTTAAAGCAGATTCCATATACTATGGATGCTACTAGCTGTAAATAGTTCACATGGACCACTTTCCTCTTATGAACACACCTGTGTAACATCTTCCAAGACCCTTTCTCCCTTCCTCAGCCTTCCCCAGGAATGACTATCCCTCAGCTTCCCCTGGTGTTAGAAGGGATAGGCTAGCCATAAAGGTAATGGTGGCATGAGGCCCATCTGACCTTGGGGATTTTTTTCTAGGATAAAGAGCCAGACTCTGACATTACCAGTATTCATTTCTTATACACGTGTCTCCTATACATAGTTATGGTAGTAATAAAACAAAGCCCCCAATTCTTGTTGCCTCTTCCACTGAGAAGTATAACTATGTTCGTTCTCACTTGAACAGAGAGGATCTATGTCTGCAGAGAGGATGTGGTGTCAGCTTCTCCCTGTGTCTCAGGATGCTATTTATTAGACTGCTGCTACTATACAGTGAAGAAGCCCACCCAGCCTATAAGAAATCTATTATAGGAGGAACCAAAGTCACATGCCACAGCCTGCCTGAGCTCCTAGCTGGCACATGGGAGCAAAGTGCTAAGTCTCATTGCATTATATCCTTTGTCACTAGTGAACTGATATCTCTCTCTCTCTCTCTCTCTCATATACACATACGAGAGAGACAGAGAGAGAGAAGGAGGGAGGGAGGGAGGGAGGGAGAGAGAGAGAGAGAGAGGGAGAGAGAGAGAGAGAGAGAGAGAGGGAGAGAGAGAGAAAGCTTGGCATACCCTGCCTAGGCCATGGGGGATGTGGAAGTCCACCTTGTGAAGGAAAAAGTGGGATTGAGGCTAAGGTGCCAGAGGCTCCTACAACTTCTCAAAGAGTCCTGATCTGCTGTACATGCCATTATATCTAAGACAGCTCCTGGAACACCAATGAGACATTAAAAAGGACCCGAGGTGAGAGTAGTGACTGTACATGCCACCCCCAACCCTACCATGTTCACAGAAGTCCTAACAGGTGATGATGCTCCCCCGCCCCCCCCCCCCCGCCACTCCTGAGTTACCTCATCAGGCAAAGCATTTGTTGGGCCATTGTGGTGGTGTGGCAAGATATAATTGGCCAAGGATTTAGGAGCTTGGGATAGGCTCAAACATTGCATATGCAGTGGGCAACAAACTCAGATCTGCACCCTGATACTTGTCCCTGGAGTCTGATTTTGGGGATTCATCATGTGACTCTGTTGCTTCTCACCGACCCCATTCTTGGTCCTGTTTCCACACTAGGCTACAGATTTAAAAAGCAAAATAGTTACTATATAGTAGCTTCATGTCAGTAATATTTACACTAGGATGTTTTGGTCAGTGGCAATCAATAACTGGGGGGCAGGGATCTAGAACAAAAGTTTAATCACTTCTTTCTCCATAGTGGCTCATATCTCTGATGCTCTCCTAGGTTTATGGTGTCTGGTGTGAAGCACTTAAGGTGATGAGAAAAGATACAAACATGCCCTGTGGCAGCCAGACAGGAGAACCTTTGAAAACAGTCACACACACTTTGTATTTTCCTACTTGATTCAGAGTTGCTTTTGCCATGGGTACAGCACTTACAGGTGAGTATAGAGGATGTTTGTCACATAGTAAGGCAAAATTAACACCTGACAGCATGCAGCTTTTGATGGAAACCATTACTAGATGCTAGCAACAGCCTAATAACTGACCATGGACTGCTTTCCTCTTACAAATATGCTGTGTAATGGTTGTTGGTTTGCTTTTTCTTCTAGAACTCGGGGCTTAGGGGCATGTCCTCTCATATTCCAGTGTTCTTTGCCCTACAGCTTTTCCTTAGATATTCCTTAGAAGGTAGTCTGTCTGTTGGAGTACATTACAGTTCACTGTGAGTTCACTAGATTCTCCTGCCTTATCCACAGGAGTCAGTTTAATAACCTATTTTCAAACTACAATCCCACCTTTCTGGGTGTATTTAATTAGACCATAGGAAGGGTGTGTGTGTCAGTGTTGAGCTTGAAGGCAGCCTTTGTGTCGGGGTAGAAGACAAGTAGTGAGAACCAGAAGGCTGGGAGAGAAGGATACAGACAACATACAGAGTGCAGCAGGAGCTGGGGGCCAGAAGATTACTCTTTACCTTATGGCCCTCCCTAGGTTCTGACTGCCATTCTTGTTGAAGTCTTTTCAGATCCTAAGAATGAGCTTCTTATGTTACATAAGCATTTGAGATTATCCTTGTTTCCCAAAACATTGTAATTGACAGAATTGCTGACTTGGTGGGGAGGGCCTACTCCTCGATTTATAAATGTAAAATAGGCCATAAGAGGAGACCTGAGCCCACACTTCCACATTTCTGCAAACCCTCAGGTGGGCTCTAGGGAGACAGAATGCCACGAGTGTACCTCTATCTGTTTAAGCCCTAGTATTCTGCAGAGAACTGCATCATGGGAGGATCTCAGTCTCCTCACCAGGTACCATGGCAACTGTGGATTCCAGCTCCCCTGTGTGCTAAGCTTCAACACTTTTAGTTCCATACAAGGATGGAAAAAAAATCTACCCAAATTTATTTCCTTTCTTCAAAGGTCACTTTTTACTGGAGGAAAAATAATAACAAAGACACAAATTCTTTTATGGAGCAGATTTGAAGGCATATAATGATTTTCAAAGCATGGGGGAGATGCCTGAATAAAAACAGAAACATGTGAATTCTACTTAGGTACAGGAACTTAGTAATGCCTTTATTCATGCCAAGGATGGCCTCTAAGTGGTAAATCAATTCGCCAGACAGACATGTGGCTATCCAGTACCTAGTATGTTTCCTAGGCAATAACCGGGTCAAGCAAGTGTCATGTGTAAGAGAGGAATTTCTGCTAGATGTATGCGGGTTTCATGTTACCCTTCACACAAAGCGAAGCCACATATAATTTTGGAATTAAAAGTACACATGCAAAACACTGCTTCATAAAAGTTCCAAGAGCTGAGAGAGAATTCACAGAACACTAGAGAGAAAAATTATAGAAATTGCAGAATAGTGGGCATGGCTGGGGAAACTGCAGAATAGTGAGGGAACCTAGCTTGAACAAGTTATTGCTTAGATTCAAGCAGGGCCCAAAAAATAGCATTGAGCTGTATCCACACAAAGGCAGAGGTAGCAATAGATATAGCAACAAGGGGATTCACAAAAATCACCTGCCGAGTCTCCAAATGGAGAAAGGGCAGGGCTCTATATGTTGTTGGTGTTCTGTTCAACTGCTCTGGGGACACAGATCGCACCAAGTACTTCCTGCTACAATTACTTCAGTTTTCTACTTGAGGGCACTCTCTGGTATGCTGAGCCAAAGCAAGACAGGGTAGTTATTGTCCCTAATGATGATGGTATTTGGTGGATAAATGCCCTCAGTTCTTGGTCCATGCCCCGTGGTGGGAACAGCCCTGAACTGTGTTATGTGCTATCTCCTAGGGTTTCCAGCATGGCTGATCCTCAGAGATCCATAATGGTTGCTGCAATTGATCCATAATCTCTCACTGACTGTCTTCTCTCACTTCTCAACTCCCTACCACACTCATGGCAATTTTGAGGATCACTTGTTAAACTAACTGTTCACATTCAACTTCTTGCCAGTCTGATTTTTGAGCGTCTCAACGTAAGATAATAGATCATAACTGTGCTTGTAACTTTAATTTTTTTCAAAGTCTACTTTAAATGATAGTTCTTAAATGCTTTAATCTCCTTTCTAGCCCACCACCCATCAGAGGTAGTGGAAAAGAAAGGATTCAAGGCAAGTGGACCTTTTCGGAAATGGTTCTTTGGAGCAAATCTCATCCGTGTTGTCAGGAAATTAGCAGTTCAGTTCACAGGTCAGCAATGGCAACTCAATCCACTCGCAAATACTTCACGAATACACCATTAGTCCAGTTTAGTAGTGTCTGGATAGCAGCAGAGGTGGCGGAACCTAGCAGGAACATCGGCATGAGTCAGCAGGAGGGACCAGGGCCATCAGGAATGCCAGGAAATGTTCTCAGCTGTGCCTCTCTCAGTGAGGCAAAGATCAGTGAAGACTAGAGATGAAGAAGTGTTTAGTTATGCAAGAAAGCCAAGTTCAGCCCCTTCTCTGTCCATGGAGTCCTATTTGTACTTTCTCCAAATGTCACGTGTCCTCTATGGGTCTTGTCTCACCGTGTGTCTTACCTCAGCCTAGGAGTCTCTCTCAGCTGACACTAATCTGTCAATCGGCTGGAGTCCATGGAAGAGGCAGGAAGCTGTAGCGCACCACCAGAAGTTTTTCGTGCATTTCGCTCTGTTGAGTCCTGGCACAAGGAGCTCATCTGCACAGTGTAAGGTGGACCAATACATGTGTGCTTTGAGCAAAGACTCCTTCATCAAGTGTCCTTTCGCCTGCTTGCTTTAGCAGAACATCCTTTCGCCCGTGTCTCCTTCAGTCAACAGTTCCTTCATGAGTCTGCCTTAGCCTTTCACCTGGATCTTCTGCTTCAGAGAAATGGGCCTTCACATGTTTGCCCCAGCAAATCACCATCTAACACAACTGACTTTCCAAATAACCCTTAAGTTTCCACTTAATGTGGTGAGGATTTATCTATCTATCTATCTATCTATCTATCATCTATTTATTGGCAAATGACACAAGCTAGAGTCATCTGGGAAGAGGGAACCTCAGCTGAGAAAATGCCTCCCTCAGATTGCCTGTAGGTGAGTCTGTGTGATATTTTGTTGATTAATGATTGATGTGGGAGGGTACAAACCACCAGGGGTAGTTGTCTCACCCTGGCCAGATGGTCCTGAGTTGTATAAGGTAGCAAACCAAGCAAGATATAGAGAGCAAGCCAGTAAGTGTCATTCCTCCATGACCTCTGCCTCAGTTCTTTTTTTTTTTCATTTTTATTGGATATTTTATTTATTTACATTTCAAATGTTATCCCCTTTCCAGGTTTCCCCTCCAGAAACCCACTATCCTGTCATCCCTCTCCCTGTTTCTATGAGGATGCTCCCGCTACCCCCACCCACCTACTCGTGCCTCCCCGCCCTGGCATTCCACTATACTGGGCATTTAGGCTTCCCAGGACCAAGGGCCTTTCTTCCCATTGATCCCAAACAAGGCCATCCTCTGCTACATATGTGGCTGGATCCACGGGTCCCTTGTGTACTCTTTGGTTGGTGGTTTAACCCAGACACTATTGCAGATGCCAAGAAGTGCATGCTGACAGGAGCCTGATATAGCTGTCTCCTGAGAGGTTCTTCCAGATCCTGATAAATACAGAAGCAGATGTTCACAGCCAACCATTGGACTGAGGACTGGGTCCCCAATGGAGGAGTTAGAGAAAGGACTGAAGGAGCTGAAGGGGCTTGCAACCCATAGGAAGAATAACAATATCAACCATCCAGACACCCCTTGCCCCAAGAGCTCTCAGGGACTAAACCACCTGCCTCAGTTCTTGCTTGAGTTCCAGGTTCTTGCTTGAGCTCCTGCCCTGGCTTCCCTTCAGGAGGGACTGTAAGCTATAAGATGAAATAAATCTTTTTCTTCATGAATTGTTTTTGGCTATAGTTTTGTGAAGCAATAGGAAGTGAACTAGGACACCAACACTCTGCGATTCTACATCTACACATTCTCCTTTTCAATACCACTCTTTAGACCAGGAGCTTTATTTCTTTGCCATCTGGGTAGGGGTTCTGGGAGTCTACAAGGTACAGCTGACTTGCTGTGTGATGCCATGACTATTTTGTCCTACCACCCTCTGAGTGTTGTGAGGTCTTCTGGTTCCTTTCCACCAGAAGATGCAGGGATGTACTCTAAGAATCAGATTGACACACTTGGTAGCTTGGTGATAGAAGAGAGTGGCACATTGTTGCTTTTTGGTATTTGGAAGTGATGCCAGATCTAAGGGTGGAGGGTAGGTGGCAGCAAAGTCCTGGTCATATCTGTTGGAAATACTACACTCCTGTCTTCAGTGTTGGAGGTGAATTTCAGTCCAAATCGTGGAGATTTGAACTTCTTTTCTTGCCATGACTGTTTTCCAGCTAGCTGATGTCCCACCATTGAACCTAGTTCCTTCTTTTCTTGTGTTGCTCCTAAAACCACTTGCATATTCAGGTTTGAACACTTAAAACTGACAAAAAGATGACTCTAGTAAAACAAGCCAGTGATGACTGACATGTAGTACAAATCCTCTTGTGGGCACAGTCAAAAGAGGCAATTAAGATGTTATTAATTCTTTGAGAATTTTCTGTAATATATCTTGGTCTTATTTAGCTCATAGTTCTTTCCCCAGCTCCTCCCAGATCCATACCCATCTTCCTACTCTCTCCCAACTCTGCTTCTCTTTAAAAAATATTCTACTCAGTCTAATCTGACAATATACTCTTAGGTGTGGAACCCTCCACAACAGTGAAGTTGACTGACCACGAGTCACATCCTTAAACTATCAAGAGCAATAACTTTTAGTGTTATGTGCATAAAGGTAACTTTTTAACTCTCATTGTCTTTTCTTGATTATTCTATCTGAATCTAACCTAACTGTGGTTCCCTGAAGTTAGAGGTCAATGGAACTGAGATGGTTTCGAATAAATGATCTTAGTAAGTAACTTTGTTCACACCAGAGAGGCAATCACATACTTAATAGACATCAAAGTGTCAAGTAGGATGTAATTATGAATTTTGAATCGCAAAAAAGTAGTCCTAAATAGCTACAAATGTACTATATTATTGTCCTTTTGGTAACACAGTTTACTTATAAGAGGCCAGTGGGAGTACCTTTCTTAAGCAATTTCAGTCCTACTAATGTTTTGAAGTTGCTTTGTAAGGTTACTGTGAAGCTCAAGTCTTAGCTTATGTGGGTATAAAGTGGACCTTTGTGACCACAGCCACCAGAGGGAAATCTTTACTGTTTCTTTTCATGTTCTCTCTGGACCAGTGCTTATTGACAAGGTGACTTTGAGGGCCAAGTACAGCCATAGCATAAATAACAAGCCTTCTGTGATCAGCTTTCACAATAGTCAAGTGAGTCTCAACAGTCTTATCCATCCCAGAGACCTGAGAGGGTCTGATAAAGTGTCCCCCAGTGGCCATTAACATCAGAGATGAAGGAGTTCCTCTGTGAGTTCCTTTGATGAAGGGCCTGAAAGGGGCAAAGATGGGGCTAGATAAAGATACCAAGATTGGGCAGTCCTGCAAACATATCTTCATCTAGATTATACTTTGAAGTTTATATGTAAGACAAAACATTTATTATAGTTCTTGGAAATGGAAACTTTCTTGGAGATAAAATGATGAAGGTCTTAAAGGCAGTGAGAAATAAAATCAGGGTGAAAGTGGGGCTCACCAATCATAGCACTCACAGGCAAGATATCAACCAAGCGTAGCATGTATAGGTAAGATATTCAACCAATCATAGCACGTATAGGCAAGATGTTCAACCAATCATAGTATGTACAGGCAAGATGTTCAAAAGGTGAATGAAGTAGCAGGTACAGCAAATGAGGGAAAAGCTTGGTCTCAGCTGTCCATGCTGATGACATTTTCCTGGAGCTGCCAGGTGGTATGTTATCATCTTGTGCCAAAAGAAAGGAAGCAGAGACATTTTAGATAGGAACGGCAAGCATAATTACTTGGGCAAGAGGCAGGGCAGTGTACCAGGTAGCTGTTGACATTAGGGATTTGGTTAGTTCCTGATAACAAGGTAGATGGTACCAAGGTTACATCGTGGTACCACATAGCTGACAACCACACCAGAATCTGCCAACATGATGGGAGGTAAAATATTTAGTGCCAAAGTGACTCCTTAGGAAAAGCTAAGAAAACCAGCTGATGAGTTATTAGAATTTAGACTTCTAAAAGCAGGATAAGGTGACAGAAAATCTGCAGGGAAAAGTCAGAAGACCTCTCAAACATCAGTAATGGTGAGAAAATGAAATATACACTAGGATTCCTTATCCATAAAACTATAATATACCCGATGACAATTATAATGGCCAATGTTTAAGGTGTACAGGAAACAATAATGAATTCTTCCTAAGTGCAGAGCTCCAGGCAAGTGAAGAGCTGAGCTGTGTTTCTAGACAATGTGTTTCTTAATTCACACTAAATTAATCCATAAAATGCCAGTGGTATTTTTATAAAGCATATAATGAGCAGAATAAATTGGCCAATTTCTTTTAAAGATGAGCAATACAGGATTATTATGACTTAGCAGGTATTGAGGTAAACCATGAGGTCACATACAACAAATGAACAGATGCACAGGTGCTACTATAAAAACAGGAGAGCAGAAACTCATTTGTTGATAATCCTGTGGGAGAATTTTTTATTTTTAGTAAAGTACAAAATGCAGAAAGCATATTTGACAAATTTGGACAGGCTTGTATCAAAATGATGCCTTCTATATAACAAGTAGTGATATAAAAATCACTGTAGCACAAGTAACCAGATATTTGTAGTGATAGAGTTTTATGAAAATAAGTTACATTTCAAAAAGTCTGGGACTTTTGCAGGACCTCACAGACAAATTAAGAATACACATTGTTGTTGTTTTTAAAATAAAATCCCAAATGTTTGATTTACCAAATGAAGACTCAGGAGCCAGATGCTTCTGAAAAGCCTGCTAGCTCAGAGAGGCAAAGAAAGCACCCAGCTGACCTTCCTACTCCATTAGTTTCATAGAAGGAAAAAGCCCTGTATTAAATACCCTTTAACTCAATGTCCTTCCTTTTTATTTCCTGTATTTTCTTATATTCACTCCCTGTCACCTGGTTGCTTGCTCTGCCTCTTGACCAATGCTTGACTTTATTTAATCCTGTTTACAGAAAGCTTCTTGCGTACTAAAGGTGTGTGATAGGGCTGAGCCACACCACAACAAGAAATAAGGTTTTCCAGTTCACAATCTTGGGGTTCACAGTGTGATTAGATATTCTGCAACACACTCTCATCACTTAAGACTTAGCCTGATAACCTACTTTGTGCTCAGCATGTTTGTTTAAGATGTCTTTCAGAGAATAATGTAACACCCTACCTTACTTGCTTTGGATTTCCCATGTAACCAGCTTTTAAGACCCAACCCAGTGGTTCTCAATCTTCCTAATTCTGAGACCCTTTATTATAGTTCCTCATGTTGCTATAATCCCCAACCATAAAATTATTTCATTCTTACTTTATAACTATAAATTTGCTACTGTTGCAAATAGTAACATAGATATATGATATGCAGGATATCTGATATGTGATTCCCCCCAAAGTGTTTGTAATCCATAGGTTGAGAACTGCTGATGAGTTAATTTGTAGTTGTAATCTTAAATTATGTACTCTCACATGTCCCCATCCAGGGTGATGTACGTGTATATGTTGTGGTAATCATTTACTGAAAGCAGCCAACAGATTGGAAACAATCTTATACAACAAACATCTAGTATAACTATTGAAAGCAACATGGATATAACTTGATAATGGCATGACTGCTGAACTGTGTGATTTCTGAGTCAGCTGGGTTCAGTAACTTCCCCTGTAAAACTTCATTAAATATTTCTGTAAAAAAATCCTTCATTCTTTTCCTATGTGATGTTTTCTGTGCTGTTCAATCAAAGTCATTTGTTAGAGACAGGGGGTTAGCCAGACAGCAATAGGGACATAGTCAGGTCAGATATACAACAGACAGATTATAGGCAGGTCAGTAACCAAACTGCAGACAGACAGAAGAAGACATAGTGTGGAGCAGGGAGTGGAGAATTCAAACTGGAGCTCACTCTTGGTCAAACTAATCTAAGAGGAAGTACTGTGTTTTCATTCCTTAAAGTGACATTGACACAATGGTGCCTCTGAAATTATCTTTAATGTGTTTAACTGAGCACAGATATTTGCAACATGTGAGAGTTGTAAAAGTAAATATTATGAGTTATATTTTCCCAAGTACAAATGAAACATCTATTTTGCTTCTCTTATTTTGAACTTGTCTCCTTTCCTATGCTTCTGTAAGTCTACCCTACAGTGGCACATTCAATATGGTGTACTATATTAAGAGTTTCTTTAAGTGTGCTAATTTTCTGATTTGTGTTGATCCTCACTTCTCCAAGATACAAGTAGGGGTGGGGAGAGGCTGTGGCATGTGTAGATGCAATGAAGATTCATTTGTTGTTTTAAGACTTTTTCCTCAGGTTCATGTTAGAGAATTGTTGGTACCTAGTTATAGCTGGCCTTATTACCATAAGTCCATTGTAATTGGCATCTGTGGCTGAGCCTATATGCATGTTGTAGGTTCTGGTTTCCCATCTGGTGACCTTTTATGGATGGTCCAGCTCCTTTGGTTCCCTCACCATGGCTTCATCTGAGGTTTACTTATGCCTCCTAAGCTGTACTGCCTGTCCTACATCCCTCATCCATGTGGTCAATTGGAAAATCCAAGGTCTGCTTCCTAGAGGTGGCGGAGAATTCAAGGTTCTGGGTTCCACATGAAAAGGTGGCAGATAAAATACAGAATGTTCAGGTAAACTGTAACTTTGGTTAAACTTTGTAACTAACCTATGTAGTTCAAGAACTTCCCAATTGTTGTGTGTCTCAGATATTGGGGCATTATTACACTATAAAACCCATTCATTATTTTTTGAGCCAGGTGTCCTGAAGTTTTATTTGTTAAATCTGACAAAACTAGGCAGATAGGAGTCAAAGGCATCTTGTTGGTGTTTAGCAGAAGTCCTCCCTTATTCTGCCTAGGTATTCCATATACCAGATTGAGTCACTTGGACCCATTTCAGGTGGGGCTGAGGGCTGAGCAAACAGTGTCTCTTTCCATAGTTTGTTTGGGAAGTGAGGCTGAGGCTCTGCTGTTTTTCCTTTGCCCTCAATTTATGCAGTACTCTTAACTCCTTCAATCCAGAGCAATTAAGCTAAGAGTCACATCTATGATGGACACAGGGACTCTGCCCTTCTCTCTATCCAGCAGGATTTGCCTTAGTGCCTCCAGGATCTTTAAAAGGCAAGAGACAAAAGTATTTAGAAAATCCCCCTCTATCTTCAAAGGCTGGATTGAGAGTCCATTATCTTACTGTGAGTTCAGTCCCTACTTTGAACGTCAGCTGAACATTAATTCTTGGAATCACTATAGATAATTTTAAACTCCTGTCCTGGTCTCCAATCCAAGGACAGTTGAATTCCTCTGATCAATTAGGAACAGACTGAGAAGCTATCATTTTCAAGAAGTCAGAAACGGACTTGTTACACAAAATTAAAGAGGCATCAAAGATTTTATTTAGCTCATTAATTATTGAACGAGCCAATCCATTGTTAAAAGTGATTCAGGCTGGAACTTGGGTTGCAAAGAATTGTATTATTTAAAATAAAACTCAAGTACATTGCTTAAGACAGAAAACATATTGTTACCAGTTGCCTGTCTTCAAAATAACTGATACCTCTGTACACAAAATATCCTCATTAATAAAAGTTATTCAAAGACATGCACATACCTGTAAGCAAGTGTACCCTCCCTGTATACATCTGTAAAATTAGATAATTTCTCCAGAGTGCACTAAGCCATCCAGTGCATATCATTCTGCTAAAGAAATATTCAGGCATTTCTTTTCTCCTAATCTACCACATTTTATTCCTGAAAAAGTGTACCCTCAAAACTGATAATACTGTATAACACTGAAAGATAATTAAAAAAGTAGTCAATAATTAAAAAATACCCAACCTCTGAAGCACATGGATGTAAGATGTCCCTTAATTGAAGAATGGATGCATAAATGTGTTTCATTTACACAATGGAATACTATTTATTTTTTTATTTTTTTTAAGATTTTATTCATTTATTTATGACAAGTACACTGTAGCTGTCTTCAGACACACCAGAAGAGGGCGTCAGATCCCATTACAGATGGTTGTGAGCCACCATGTGGTTGCTGGGACTTGAACTCAGGACCTCTGGAAGAGCAGTCGGTGCTCTTAACCTCTGAGCCATCTCTCCAGCCCTGGAATACTATTTATTAAAAACAAGGATATCATGAATTTTACAGGCAAATGGATGGAACTAGAAAATATCATCCTGAGTGAGGTAACCCAGTCCCCAAAGGACATGTATGTGATATGTACTCACTGATAAGAGGATATTAGCCATAAAGTATAGGATACCCATGATACAACAAAGAAGCTAAACAAGAAGGAAGGCCCAAGTAAGGATGCTTGAATCTCACCTAAAACGAGAATAGTCATAAGAGACAGAGGAAGAGAGAGAACTTCATGGGAAAGGGGATAGGGAGGGGAATGGGGAGGTGATCAGGATCAGGTGTGGGGAGAGACAGAAGAGATGGCCAGAGGGCCAGGAGAATGAAAGAAAATCTATAACTACTGGAGAAGGGCGCGGGGGTGTGGAGGATCTCTAGGAAGTCCCAGAGACTTGAGTTGGGGCAGGCTCCTAGGAGTCAATGTGGGTGACCTTAGCTGATATGCATAACAGTGGGAATATGGAACCTGAAGAGGCTACCTCCTGTAACCAGGGAGGACCCTTGGTGGAGGGATTAGGACACCAACCCATCCACCAAACTTTTGACCCAAAATTTGTCCTGTCTAAAAGAAATGCAAGGTCAAAGACTGAGCAGAGACTAGAGGAATGGCCAACCAATAACTGGCCCAACTTGAGACCCATCCCATGGGCAAGCACCAGTCCTTGACACTATAAACTTTGTTATGTTTGCAGATAAGAGCCTAGCATAACTGTCCTCTAAGAGGCTCACCCAGCAGCTGACTGATGCGGATACAGAGACCCACAGCCAAACATTGGATAGAGCTCAGGGACTCTTATAACAGAGTTGGAGGAAGGATGGAAGGCCCTGAAAGGGATAGTACCTCCAAGGAAGGCCAAGAGAATCAACTAACCTAGACCCTTAGGAGCTTTCAGAGACTGAGCCACCAACCAAAGAGCATACATGGGTTGGACAGAGGCCTCAGGCACATAAGTAGCTGATGTGTAGCTCAGTCTCCATGTGGGTCCCATAACAACTGGAGCAGGCCTGTCCCTAAAGCTGTTGCCTTACTATGGAATCTGTCTGGCCTCAATGGGAGAGGATGTACCTAACCATGAAGAGACTTGATGCACCAGGGTGGGGAAATACCTGGGAGGGTGCCCACCCTCTCAGAGGAGAGAAGAGAAGAGAAGAGAAGAGAAGAGAAGAGAAGAGAAGAGAAGAGAAGAGAAGAGAGGATGGGGGTAGGGCCCTGTGGAGGGGGCAGGGGGCAGTGATTGGGATGTAAAAACATAAATTAATTAAAAAAGTACTATTGTTTTCACTGGTTAATATTCTGCATAGGTATATAGAGACTCACGTGCACTGATGTTAAAATTGTGAGTTGTTGACATCTTTTGAAATATGATTGTCACATCTATTGAAACTTTAAGCATTTATATATTTGGCCCAGGGAATTCATTTACAAGCATCTCCTCAGGAGAAAGAGACACACAAGCACGCAAATGAGTGAGTAAGTGTGGAAGTGTGAAGGAAGATTGCAAGTTCAAGGCTCTACTCAGCTTCCCAGGTAGTGGGATTACAGATGTGTATCACCAAAGCTAGCTTCAGTTCACTTTGGTATTATGCAAACTACTTTATTGAAGTATAACAACATTTGAAATTTGCCCCAATGCAGAGAGTTAAGTATTACTTTTCCCCAAAGCATAGAGTCAAGTGTTAATGGCTTTGCTTGAATGTTAGCATATCTTCTTATATCCTCCCTTCTGCCCATACATACATTGGTGAAGAATTGTTCTGACTCTGTAACAGCAGTAATAAAGACTTTATTCACAGCTATGGTGATGGTTGTCAAGGATACTGTCAGTCATAGAAAGGTAAAGAGAACAGACTCAACTGCTAGCACATGGCTGAGAGGTGATTCTTAGAATAGATTGAGGGAGTCAGTGGATGGAAAATTACTTGGAAGATATATCAAAGGTAGTATAAATCTGTAGCTTGGACAAGTATTCCCTAAAAGTGTATGTTATGGAGTCTCTGGCTCCAGGGTGGTGTGATTGGCAGGTGATGGGATCTTTTAAGAAGTGGGTCCTACTGGGAAGTCTTTAGGTCATTGGGATCTTAGTCATAGGCCAAACTCATGATGCTCCTGCCTTGGCATCCCAAGTGCTGGGGTTACAAGTGTGTGCCATCATACCTAATTAAACTCTCTTGGGAAAGTTAGAGGAAATTTAGTATAAGACACATCTTTCCCTTGAGAAAAAGAGAGAATGTTGTGTCAGAGAAATGGCTGATAATAGGAATATTAGATACACAATTTTCTCATAGTCTTGTTCATAATGCAGTGTAGTTTCTAAACTTTGGGATGTGACCTCTGGGAGGGGTCACATATCAGATATCTTGTATATCAGATATCTACATTACAATTCATAACAGTAACAAAATCACAGCTATGAAGTACCAATGGAATACTTTTATGGTTGGGAGTCACCATAAGATGAGGAACTGTGTTAAAGGATCACAGCATTAGAAAGGCTGAGAATTGCATATTATCTCTTGATAAAAAGGGAGAAAATAGCCTATTTCCTCTCTGACAATATTCACATCTAAAACCTCTACAACAACAACAACAACAAAATTAGACTAGCCAGGTGGTAGTAGTGCACACCTTTTTAATCTCAGCGCTCAAGAGGCAGAGCAGGGAGAATCTCTGAGTTTGGGGATATCCTGGTCTATAGAATGTGTTTCAAGACAGTCAGGGCTACATAGAGAAATGGTGTCTTGAAAAACCAAAAGCAAAGGCAAAACTCAACCAAACAAAACCAACTAAACTAAAAAGAAAAGGGCACAAGAGCCTTCAGAAGAGTTGAGTGTTGAAAAGTGGGCAGCCATCCAGAAGCCTGACTAGACACAGGTGGGATGAACAGAGTAGACTGGAGTAGTGTGCACAGCGCCCATTTGTTCTGAATCTTCTTGGCACACCCAAGTGTCTGGCTCTTTTCTTCCAGGCACAGAGAAACCCCTTCTGAAATGAGGATTTTATGACCCACTTGAGAGAGAGGTCAGCAAGCTCTTTAATGGCCCACTTCAAAGACATGTGGGAGAGGGGTAAAGACCTTCTTCCTTCTGCTGCTTCTTAAATGGCAAGGTGACATGTTGGGGTGATATGTCACCACCCCTGTCAGGGCATATTGATTATTATTAAATTAAATATTAAACATTGGGAATGGATTTTTTGGTTACTCAAGCATTAATTTTTGCAGTTGATAGCGTATAGAGTCCATGCTTAGTCTCCAAAGAAGGGATCATTTAGATATAAGACACAGGAAAGAGACTTGGTATTAGACATAAGAGGGTCTGTGTTTAGTTTGTTGGGTTTTTTTTTAAGTATTTGCTGCAGGCTAAGTAGTTTTAAAAAAATATTTATTTATTATATATAAGTACACTGTAGCTGTCTTCAGACATACCAGAAGAGGGCATCAGATCTCATTACAGATGGCTGCGAGCCACCATGTGGTTGCTGGGATTTGAAGTCAGGGCCTCTGGAAGAGCAGTCAGTGCTCTTAACTGCTGAGCTATCTCTCCAGCCCCAGTTTGTTGGTCTTAACCAATTAATTAGACAGCCTTGAATAAGCTATTCAGACTTCTGGGTGTCATTCTCATCAGTGTGATGAATGAATGTATAGCATTGGAATATTCACAAGCATCTCTTGACATAAAGATTCACATCATCTTTATGTGAAGTCACTACCGTGAATTGGCTTTCTTCTGGTCTTGGTTAAGATTGTCTTGGGCAGTCTTAATACCATTGCAGTTGTGCCAGTGTATGTCTTTCCATTCATCCAAGAGGAAGGCTGTCTTTTTTTTAAGCATCTCTTCACTCTGTTCTGTCTGGTAGAATTCTTTCTCTTGCCCCTTCCCTCCTACCTTGACCTCCTAAGTTGGTGGGCACTAGTGTTTACCTGGATGGAGAAGATTTTGAATTTGGAAGGATTAACCTGAGGAAAGGAGCATTGTGATGAATGAGTGTGAGAAGCATGATAAGCCATGAGTAGGTAGTAGACCTTATGGAGGAGGTCCCTCTTCCCTCCCTTTTTCCTATCCTCTCCTCCAGGCCAGCTCCCCACCAAAAGCATGCTGTTTAATTATCTTTGCTGATAAAGGCAGATGACAATCATTCAGCTTCAGAGTGAGTGACAGGAGAAATTAATGGTGAGTCATCTGCAGACTTCTCCTAAACCTTCCTGGAAGCTAAGCTGTGTTTTTACAACTCCTGTGCTCTGCAGAGATGATAATTTCCTCCTCTGGCGACCATTACAGTGCTTTATATAGCACAGTGAAACAACACAGCACATTAACCTTTGTAGGTGACACAGTCAGACCATGCCTTCGTAAGCAGAGGGCTCTGACGCAAACATCCAAGAATGAGACACTGTTCTGGTGTAGATTTCTTTGTATAGCTCACTCCCTGGGGCCTGAGGGACACTTTGAAAGAATCATAGATAATAATAACAGCTTTGTCTCTTTCTCATGGGGATGGTGACAGGTCATCACACACGGACAGAAATGCCAACTGCTGTCTGGTAGCCTTCTCTGCAGTCATCTTGCTTACCTATGATTTCTCCCTAGGGTTATAGCAATAGCCTTATAACTTGGTTCCTTGTGTCTACTTCAGTCCAGTATCATATTTCCAATTCATAAGTCAGTGAGACACTTTGAAATCAAAGTTAGATCTTGTCACTGCTACCACTTACTCAGAGAAGGAGCTGAAGCCTTTCTAGTGCCAAACGGCCTCAGGCTAGCTGTAGTGACAGTGGACTTTTCTTTCCATACTGGATGTCCGATCTCACTTCCTGGAGGAACTTGTTAACTGTGTCATGGGAATGTTTTCAGAAAACTTTCACATTCCTACTACATATATTTCTTTCTTCATAAGAAAAAGGAAATGTTTAAACCTTTCTGGTTTATCTTTTGCTTGTCACTGTGATCTTGATTACGTTATGCTTTCAAGTTGTACTTTGACCTTGAGATTTCCAGTTCCACCTGCTTTGACACCTTCTCATTGGGTGGTAGGAGTTATGGTCCTTTCCCTTCAATCTAGGTGGCCCCATGATTATATTGGAGTGGCACAGTATATATACTATGACTTGATCATAAAATTGTATACAGATTCCAGCTGGTTCTTTGGGAGATGTTTGCACATGAAACATAGTCTATGCTATATGAAAACAGAGACCACACAGAAATGTCATAGTTAGAGTTTTGTGTAACAGCCTCAGCTGAAATTTGATCAACTTCTGGAAAGTTGAGTGAGTGAACCTTTGGGTGGTTTCGGCCTCATCATTCAGGCAGCCCCAATACAAGACAGAGATGAGCCACTGTTGGGGTTCAGCAAACAATACCCCAAATGACAGCATGTAACATGTGCTGTCACATGATAAGCACTGGTGCATCAAAAGAGTTGAGGAAGATCTTCGAAACTGTCTTAGAAGCAAGGACTTTCTGACCTCTTACTTCCCCAAACTAAGTGCATTGAGGGACCGACAGCCTTTGAAGTTCCCTTATCTGACTTGGGAAATGTCTTCTAAAAGAGAGGCAATTGTTTTAAACTCCCTTCCAGGAAAGATTATCCACAGAAGAGACTGAAAGTCGCCACATCCAGACAGACTTTTCATCTATTCTTCTGAGGCAACTTTGAGAGCTCACCCCTGGGATATGCCACATGAATATTCATGGTGCCCATCTTCCTTTAACTCCCCCAGAACCTAGAGCAGCTCTGTCCCTGGCTATCATCTCATCTCTGCACTTATTCACAAACCATTTACTGTCTATCAAGATTACCTACACCCCCTCATTTTCTTCTCCTCTATGAAGAAGGGTTTATAAGTTTCTGAATCTCATTGGATTATTGGATAATGGCTCCTTTTGTGATGCTGTTAATAAATCTGTCTATTATTACCTAATTTTAGCAAACTTCTGGAGGTTCCCTCTTTTCTATATTGCAATGAAACTGGTGACAGAATTTGCTGGTCTCATTTGAGGATAGGGGAAGGTTAATAGAAGGTTAATAGAAGGATGGTGGTCTTGAACTGTTACTTTATGTTAATTAGATTACTCTGTGACCCATAGCAAACAGATCTTCGCAGCATGCAACTTCACATCATCCATTTTAATTTCTTACCAAATGGTGACTCTAAGATCCATTTTCCTTCGATGTGATAGTTCTCACTATCTTTGAGGGTCCTCTGAGTCTTGTTCTGTGTTTCTATAGTTTAGTTGAACTACAAGAAGGAAGAGGAGGAGGAGGAGAGGAAGAGGAGGAGGAGGAGGAAGAAGACGAAGAAGAGGAAGAAGAAGAAGAAGAAGAAGAAGAAGAAGAAGAAGAAGAAGAAGAAGAAGAAGAAGAAGAAGAAGAAGGAGAGATAGAGGATCTGATAGGAATCTGTGTAGCATGGTTTCAAGTGAACTACTTGGCTCAATAGTGGATTTTCATAGTGGAATTGAAAATTGTGCTACTGTAATATTTTTACTGTATGTTTAAGTACACAAATGCTACTGTGTTGAGGTTGCCTATAACAGACAATACAGGAACGTGTATGTTTGTAGCCTAGAAGCAACAAATTATATTCTATGTCAAAGTGTTTAGTAGGCTGTTCCATCTGTTCAAATAAGTATGTTCTGTGATGTTGACATAATGACAGAATCGTGTATTGATCTGTTTCTCAGACATATTCTGCTCACTTAAGCTCTGAACAGCTGTATCACCATGTCTCCTATCAGAGACAAAACCTAAGGTGATATAGAACTCTCCATCATCAGTCAAGATCTCCATTGACAGTGGATGATGATATGCCACTGGCTCACCCCTGGGCAAATTTGACCATTAGCATGGGAATCATTATATGGGGCATTAATCCACAAGTGTTTCTTGCCCAGGAGGCAGAACAACAAGCTACCCAACCCAGCCTCTGCCTCATGTTTTTTAAGCTAGCTGGAAAGAGTCTTAGGAACACAGTTTATCCCTCACCAGGCTATTCTCAAGTGGGATATTAGGCAGACCTTCACTTCTCTCTCCCTAGTTTTGTATGATAATGGTTTCCATAGCAGCCTATGTGCTTCATGTAAACAAGAGCAAAAGAAAAAGATCAGCTAAAGAAACTGAAACCACAATAATGACTCTTGCAACTCTGGTAGCCACAGGGTCTTCAGGCCCATGCCCTCCCTAAAGTACTTCCACTCTGAGGAACTGTGGACTTTTCACTGGTAAAATGGACATAATGCTGTCAGGGTGGTCCAGTGGAAGCCAGGTGATGTGCAGGTAAGGAACTAATTCTGTAGAGCATCTCTCAGCTGTCTCAGTGGTGGAGTGGAGACAGAAGTACTTCTATGACTGCTTGAGAAGCAACGGGCCACAGTCTCAGCATTATGCAGCTTCAAAAATTTCAAAGCCGTTTTTCTGATGGTGAAGTTTCTAGATGATACTTGGAAAATATGAGAAAGCATATTTATATCTTCTAATCTTAAGAATAATTTCTACACCAGACTTATTTAACCTTTATAGATGGTGGGGGGGGGGCTATGCCTTCTTGGCTGGATAAGATACCCAAACATGCTTCCTAAACCTGAAACTGCTCACAGGACTTGCTCTAACTGTGGATTGAGCAAGTCTCTCTGTAGCTTCATGAGACATAATTAGAGGACTTAAATGTTGATTTTCTTTGACCTCATAAGTCTCCTAAGAATCTCTCCTAGAGATAGAATCCTTGCCTGGGATATAACTCAGTAGTATAATACCTGCCCAATATATGTGAGGCCCTGGGTTTTTATCTCTAATATATAAAAATATAGATATAATCCTAAATACAGTCTAGATTTATGGGCAAGTAGCTAAAGGCTGTTTCTAAGTTATTTATAAAGGCGAAGAGCTGAAAATTTAAATACAAGCCTTTATAGGCATATAAATCACATAACATTCATGCAGAGAAATATTTTGTGACATGTAAGAATAATGTTTATGTTGTATTTTTAATGGCATAGAAAATTCCTTCATAAAAACACACCAGATAAGGAATCACATTTACAGTTTTATCTCAGCTCAGTTCAAGTATATAGAATAATGGCAAGAAAGAGATAATCCCAAGCAAACTGTATTGCATCTGGGAGGCAGAATGTGAGAAACTTATTTTACTGTGCATTTTCTTCCCATGCATTTACATATATTAAAAAGTTTCCACATTGAGAGAGACAAGAAAAGCCACTTCTTGGTTCTTGCCTGGAGCAGGAGGAAGTCTTTTTCTGAGTAGAGTAACTGAAAAGTCAGACATTTAAAACTTACCCAACAGCATCTAGAGTTTAAGATGAAAATATATTATAAAATAACCACTAACTAAATAATCAGATTCTAAGATAAAAGGCTGTTTTTTTATTTTATTTTAAACTTTATTCAGTTAGGAATTACGCTGATCTAGAAAAGTGGGAATAGATTCTCCTTGGAGATTCATGACCTCACCAGCCTCAGGTAGTCAGTTAGGCTTCTAGAACCAGGCATGATTTCCCTTCTAGTGAGCAGACCTTAGGTCCAGTTGGACCTGGTTACTGCTGAGCTCTGAGTGCCACAGTTTCACTTCAGGGATGTCTTCCCAAGCTAATCCTTGCAGTGATTCACAGGTGACACAGCTGGATGGACTATTGAACGCATCCCTCCTTTGGCAGTTTTCATAACACCTTCTGGAGCTGTGAGAGCTAGATCACAGGAAGGGGGTTTCTGGGTTAGATCCAGCTTGAATCTTCTGAATCCCTGATCTAAAGCATATGGTCTCTTCAGCAACCCCTAAAAGGCAACCATGGGAAACAACAATGGCCTGCATTGCTTTGGGAATCACCTGGACTACCGTGACTGAAACCTTGGAGGTTTCTCATGCTTTGTATTGGAGTTTTTGTTAGATAGTCGATGGCTCTTGGAGAGCATCATCAGACCATGGGGCATAGCTTCACTTACCCTTATGCCCATAGATAGATGAAGCTCTCGCTCTGTATCAAAGCAGGTTCTATTTGCAGCAAACAAGGAGCATCACAGAAAACCACTCTTGGTCATAATGCTGAGATCAATTGGTTGTGAGGTGCTCAGCCCCAAAGGATACATCCACAACACATCTTCTGTACCAAAAGCTCAGGGAACATCATGGGATATGGGGTAAAAAGATTGTAAGAGCCAGAGAGGACCAGTAAGTCTGCTGTGAGATTATGTCCCCTAGAAATGACCGGTAAGCTATATCACAAACAATTTGGCTGCCTAAACAAGACTTGAACAATGACAATGGCGATAAACAGGCTGACACAGAAGGGGAAATAATCTCATGGGGTCCTACCCCTAGGCAAAGAGCTACAGATCACTAATCCCTGTTGAAAGAAGGGAAAACATTCCATCCCAAGGATGAGCCCTCTATTTGGGTATTCAATACAAATTGATGAGTCCAGAAATCACATACATACAAGCAACACTAAATGTACTCAGCAGATTTTGTATGTGTATGTTACATATATGTAACAACAATAAGTAAAAGTGGCTACCATTTTGAGAGACAATGAGGACGAACATTGGAGGAACTTAAGGAAGATAAGGGAATGGGAGATGAGATAGTGATATAATTATATTTTAATTATTATTTACAAAAAAATTAATTTCTTACTGGGGATACCTTGTGAAGAATTCACCTGCTTTAGGCCCTGGATTACTGTTATATATCAGACTGTTGATAGATGTTGAATAGTCTGTAGTTAGATATTAGCAAGATCCATGGATCTCCTAAAATTTGTAATTCAGTATGGATATGCAAGCTTTTATGAAATCTTCTAAGATGCTTTGTATCTCCAAAGCTCTACAGTGAGCTCTGTACACCTGGGCATTTAAGGTCTTCAAAGCCAAGGGATCACATATAGGAGACAGTGGATAAAAGCTCTCTCTAGCATCTGTCTTTGGATGACTGATCGCAAGGATGACCCTCTAATTCAAGTGAACCAAACTACAATGAGAACAAACTCATGTGTAGCTGCAATGCAAGTGACATCACAGTATTTGGGACCATGCCACAAAGTCAACCTTTGCTGGGCTCTGGAAAAGCTTCCTTGTAAATCAAGTTCTTCTTTGTATGTGCTAAAACAAGAGAGGAGGAGAAAGTCTTTCCCAGGCAAGAGCCCCCAAAGTGGTCAACCCTGAAATCATACATACACAAGTAACATTATATGGACTGAGGTTATTTATAAGTATATTTTATTTTTAAATAAATATAAACGTATTATCTTTATAAATAAATTTATATCTATATAAAGGTGATGAATTTAAATTAATAACAATCTTGTTAAAAGCTCTCATAGCTTTTCTTCCTGGTTCAATTGAAAAAATTTTGTCTTTATAGTCCCTCAGTGGAGGAAAACTTTAATATGTTCTATGTTCACAGAAGGATAGGACAATTAATATCATGGAAACAATGCCAAATATAGTCCAAGAGATAGCGGTGAATATATGGTGATGCATTAGCTTAATTCTCTCCAGTGAACGGCTTATCATCCGTGCCAGCGAATGTGGCTCATGGACAATTAGCACAGATGCATCTCTAGAGAATCTATAGTGGGTCAGGAGAGATCAGTGACAAACACTGGCTTGATTAACCCATGTTGATGGTGACTTGTGGGATGCTTGCAGACCCAAGGAAACAGTTTTACTATCCACTTGCTACAGCTTGAATTTATCCCTTGAAAGTTCATATACGGAAAACTTAATTCTCAGATTTATATGTTAGTGTCTTTGGAAGTACTTTAGGAAGAATTTTGATCAGATGCAGTCATGAGGGGGTGGCCCCCGTGATGACATTGACGACTTTATAAGAAGATCAAGAGAGCTGACTAGTGTGCTTGCCGTGTCGTGCCATTTGTTATCTACTGTGTTAAGATACAGTAAGAAGGTCCTCACCACATCCAAATCAGACATCATACTCTTGGAGCTCCTGACTCCGGGAGGACAAACCAAACAAACCTGTATTTGAGAAAATAAGTGATCTCATTTGGAGCATCTGAAAACAGGCTAAGGCACAACATGGAATGCATATTACTCAGAATGGAGAGGCCAGGGTTTTGGTGCTGCACTGGGCACTGAGGATGTGTGCAAACTGAGATAAATCACCTTTTCTACTGGAATAACTGGATTCTTGACTATAGCACAGCACTCTGAAGTTGTTTTTTATTTCTCTGAGTCTATTAACTACAGAAGTTTGAGTGACTCTGAAGAAGTCTTGAGAAGGTTTGGAGGCAAGCCAAAAGTTCTAAGTTAGGGAAACCCTATTTTTTTTTATAGCTAAGTCTACATTGTGTCTAGAGCCACAGACACATGAGAAGATCTTCACTCAATGACACTGAAGCATCTCTGTGTAGTGTGCCATTTCATGCGTGCAGCTCTCTTAGTTTTCACTAGACAACATACAGTTCACAAAACCCGAAGCAGATTTAACTCAGTGGCAATGTAGCAAAAAGTTGCTCCTCTACCTGCAGTCCTTTTCCAGCAAGTTTTGCTTTGAGTGACAGAATGTTCTTGATGGATGAAACATAGAGCAACCCCACAAACCGTGACCCAAGATAAGGCACCATTTATAAACATTTCCCAGGGGAACAAAGAAGAGGACCCTGTAGACCCTGTAAGGGGAAGTCTTTGTGAAATACTAAGCTCTCTAATTTTGTTTTTCACTATTGAAGGTCTTGCTGAGTCCAAGCCAATGATCTTAGGTACCAATGACTAGGATGTGGATATTTCACAGGGTTACTGAGTAAAATAATTTCCCACAAGTATTATCATCAAACACGAGTGTTATGCCAACCATGACAGAAAAACATGAGGAACTCGACGGGTGGCGATCTCTGGTGGTCAGCAGGCTCTCAGGAGACCCATATACCAACTAGACTGTCATTCAAATATTCGAGATATTTATTCAAATAGCTCCATTTTTTTTTAAAATAAAAGCTCCATGAGACCTTAAAAGAGATGCTAAAAGTGCTTTTTAAGAATCTTGAAGCTCAAGTCTTGGTTTCATTTCCTGTTGTTGTGATGAAATACCTCGGCAAAGGTAACTTTGGGGAGTTTCTCTCAGAGTTTCAGGTTGCAGGCCATCATACCATCACAGCAGGTAACCATAATTGCAGGGGTGTGGGAGAAGTGGTCACCTTACATTCACAGTCAAGAGCAGAGAGTAAAGAATTGACATGTGCATTTCTGGGTTCAGTTTGCTTTCTCCACTCCTAGTCACTCCAAGACTTCTGCTGAGAGACCAGTGTGCCTCATTCCTTGACCCTCTCTAGCCTGGAGGTCATCGAGTAGGACACTTTGCTGGCCAGCTACCCCTAGGCAGCCTCCTGTTTCTGTCTTCCTAGTGCTGCAATTACATACGCACTTCTGCCTTTTTAAAAAAGAAAATGTGTTTAGTGCAAGGAGATAAGAATGGATCGATTTGCATTCTTCTGCATGCTAGCCGACAGTTGAACCAGCACCATTTACTGAAAAGGCTTTTTCCACTGGATGGTTTTAGCTACCTTGTCAAAGATCAAGTGACCATAGGTGTATGGGTTCATTTCTGGGTCTTCAATTCTATTCCATCGATCTACATGGCTGCCACTGTACCAATACCATGTAGTTTTTAATGCTATTGCTCTGTAGTACTGCTTGAGGTCTGGGATACTGATTCCCCCAGAAGTTCTTTTACTGTTGAGAATAATTTTAGCTATCCTGGGTTTTTTGTTATTCCAGATGAATTTGAGAATTGCCCTTTCTAACTCTATGAAAAATAGAGTTGGGATTTTGATGGGGATTGCATTGAATCTGTATATTGCTTTTGGCAAGATGGCCATTTTTACTATATTAATCCTGCCAATCCATGAGCATGGAAGATTTTTCCATCTTCTGAGGTTTTCTTCGATTTCTTTCTTCAAAGACTTGAAGTTCTTGTCATACAGATCTTTCACTTGTTTGTTTAGAGTCACACCAAGATGCCTTATATTGTTTGTGGCTATTGTGAAGGGTGTCATTTCCCTAATTTCTTTCTCAGCCTGTTTATCCTTTGAGCATAGGAAGGCTAATGATTTGCTTGAGTTACTTTTATATCCGGCCACTTTGCTAAAGTTGTTCAAGTCCAAGTGGATCAAGGACCTCCACATAAAACTAGACACACTGAAACTAATAGAAAAGAAACCGGGGAAGAGCCTTGAGCACATGGGCACAGGGGAAATTTTCCTTAACAGGACACCAATAGCTTATGCTCTAAGATCAAGAATTGACAAATGAAACCTCATAAAATTACAAAGTTTCTTTAAGGCAAAGGACACTGTCAATAGGATAAAACAGCAACCAACAAATTGGGAAATGATCTTTACCAACCCTACATCTGACAGAGGGCTAATATCCAATATATACAAAGAACTCAAGAAGTTAGACTTCAGAGAGCCAAATAACCCTATTAAAAATGGGGTACAGAGCTAAACAAAGAATTTTCACCTGAGGAATATCGAATGACTGTGAAACACCTAAAGAAATGTTCAACATTCTTAGTCGTCAGGGAAATGCAAATCAAAACAACCCTGAGATTTCACCTCACACCAGTCAGAATGGCTAAGATCAAAAACTCAGGAGACAGCAGGTGCTGGAGAGGATGTGGAGAAAGAGGAACACTCCTCCACTGCTGGTGGGATTGCAAGCTGGTAAAACCACTTTGGAAATCAGTCTGGCGGTTCCTCAGAAAACTGAGCATGATACTACTGGAGGACCCCGTTATACCACTCCTGGGCATATACCCAGAGGATTCCCCAGCTTGTAATAAGGACACATGCTCCACTATGTTCATAGTAGCCCTATTTATAGTAGCCAGAAGCTGGAAAGAACCCAGATGTCCCTCAAAGGAGGAATGGATACAGAAAATGTATATTTACACAATGGAATACTACTCAGGTATTAAAAACAATGAATTCATGAAATTCTTAGGCAAAAATGTGAAACTGGAAAATATCATCCTAAGAGAGGTAACCCAGTCCCAAAGAACACACATGGTATGCACTCACTGATAAGTGGATATTAGCCCAGAAGCTCAGACTACCCAAGACACAATTCACATATCAAATGATGCCCAAGAAGAAGGAAGGAGAGGCCCCTGGTCCTGGAAAGGCTCGATGCAGCAGTGTAGGGGAATACCAGGACAGGGAAGCAGGGGGGTTTGATGGGGGAGCAGGGGGAGGGGAGAGGGTTTATGGGACTTTCAGGGAGGGGGGAACCAGGAAAGGGGAAATTATTTGAAATGTAAATAAAGAATATATCTAAGAAACAATAAAAAATAAGAAAATAAAATAAAATGTGGAATTAAGCCCCCATGCTTCCAGAATTCTCATGCTTTCAGGGCAAGTTCTTCTTGCTGACTGATAATATCTCCCAGGTCTTATGAGTTCATTTTTAATTAAAAAAAAAACTGTAGGTGTTACATTTGAAAACGACAACACTTGACAGCATATTTTAGAACACATTCGAATACTAATTCGTAACATCAGTGGGGATGCAGGCCCACTCAGATAATACCATTATAACAAAAATGGCACAATTAGTTTTGGAACTCAGCAAGGCAATGAATAACAAATACTTTACAGCTGAAAAACTCTTTTGTGTCTCTGTCTTTACTTGCCCAGTAATTTATATCAAGGAAATTACTAAAGATGTAGTTCCAAGGTCACTCACTGAGGTAACTTTTTAAAAAAGCATAGTTAAGTGACAGAAATGCAGCAGAAAATGGCTTCAGTAAATAACTTCTGTGATAGTCATACATGGTAAGTGATTTGCAAGTATTGAAAAGATATTATTGCAAAGGTACTTGTGACTTTACAAAGGTGGAGTGTTCTTGGAGACCCACCCCTACACAAAGAGCTATGGGCAACTAATGACTGCCGAGAGAGGGAGAATTAGCTTCTTCCAGGTATGCTGGAAATAAACAAAAAAAATTGTTACCAAATAAACAAAAAAAATGAATTCAGGAGTTAATATTTGTGAGTGTGCATGTGTGTGTGCGTGTGCTTGTGCGTGTGTGTGTGTGTGTGTGTGTATGTGTGTCTGTGAAACAATATTAAAGTAAAATAGGGCATCAATTTGAGATGGAGATGGGGTGGAGAGACCATGGGAGGGATTGGAGGGAGGAAAAGGAAGAGAGAAAATGATGTAATTATGCTTTAATCACCTCCTTGCAAAAACTGAAAAATACTTAATTTTGAATTTCCTGGTTTTATAGGTTATTTTTTTATTGTAACCATGGATTTTATATAGATTATATGAAATTAGAATGACCTATATGTTATCATATATATACACACATACATGTGTCTGTTTGAATATATGTGTGCATGTGGGTGTGTGTTTTTATGAAAGAGAGAGAGAAGAGACACAGAGAGACAGAGACAGAGTAAGACAGAGAGAGAGAGAGAGAGAGAGAGAGAGAGAGAGAGAGAGAGAGAGAGAGAGAGCGCTAGAGTGAGAGAGCAAGAGCGAGAGAGAAAGGGAGGGGGAGAGACAGAGAACAGCATCTATATTTATTGCTGGGAAAACCAAGGTGATTGAGGATGGGACATCGACCAGAAGCACACAGACATCATTTTATTCCATTGGATCCAATGATATCTCAAGATCATGTCCGGGAGAGACAGGCTTATATCTTTACTGAATAGCTATTTGAAGGTGAATTTGTTGAATTCTAGAATAATCAAATCTTATTAACCATCGAAGGAACTGAAGACAGCAATGGGCCTGTCATGAAATAGTCTCTTGTGCACCAGGTGAAACCTGTTGATTGCCATAAAAGCCTCGCAAGGTGTTTGTTCTCTGGTCAGGACTCATTTGTCTGGCTTGTAAGTAAATTAAAACCTAACTCTCCACTTAGGGAGCCCTCTGTCATTCCTGGAAGACCTCCATCACAGCTGGGCCTGTCGTAGTCATCTTCACACTTGACCTTTATTCTCTATACTTTAATCTTAACCTACAAAACAGTTCCCTTAGCTCTTCCCATGGTTATCACATCTCATAGAACTCTCAGGGTACCAACAAGTAACTGGTCTACACTAATCTGTAATATCTAAATTTGCCTTCTAGCATGGCCACCCTCTGTCTCATGGAGGCTTCCAAGCAGCAGCAGCAGCAGCAGCAGCAGCAACAACCCCAACCACCACCACCACCACCACAACCCACTTCACCCAATGGCACATCAGGCTCCTACCTTCTTAACTGTTTTTCTGCATGGGTAGAACACTTATTTCATGACAGGCCTTTCATAAAAACACACACCCATATGCAGGCACACCCACATGCATGCACACATATATTTATGCAGAGACAGATGTATATATGATAACATATGGGTCATTTTAATTTCGTATAATCTACATAAAATCCATTACTATACACAAAGAAATAACCTATAAAGTAGGAGATTCAAAATTAAGTATTTTTCAGTTTTAGTAGAGATGTGATTAAATTTACCATGGTATTTTGTCTCAATGAACTTATCATAAGTGGAAAGTATCATAAGTAGAAAACACATTTAATCCAGCAAATACATTGGATGTCACATTTAACAACATAGCACCCTGGTGTGTTTCCTTCGCTCCTCATAAGTGGAAGAGTGATCGTGGGTGGGGCTGACAGGGAGCTGAGACTTGTTCTTTGCCCAGCATGAAGAAAAAAGGTTAGACTTCCAATTCCTAGCTCAGGAAAAAGTTCAAATTATAAAATGAGTTTCAAGAAACAGTACAGATTAAGCAGAACTTATGTGCTTATGTCTTTAGAAATTATGTATGCATGTAGTATGTATGTATGCATGTGTGTATTTATGCATGTATGCATACAATTAATGATAAAATAGGCCATGAATCTGAAAACAAAAGAGGAGTCTATGGGAGAGTTTGGAGGGAAGAAAGGAAAGGGGGAAAAGATGTAATTATAATTTTCAAAAAGAAAAGAAATAACATCTAAAAAGAAATTCTGCCACCTTTCGCAAAAGGACATTTTCGGTTGAATGTATATTGCTTTTGTACCAATGTTAAGCAAAAATATTGAAAAACCATAAATGCGTATCTCTTGACATTAAAAGGGATCCAATTCTTACCCATTGAAGTTACTGTTTTTATTCCTTCTCCTCCATTTTCTGTGGTTCTCACCAGACAACCTGCCTCTCCTCATTTCTGATTTCTCTTTCATTCCAGCCTCTTCTATAATTTCTTCTTCCTCTCTTTTAAATTCATTTTCTAGGACTATGTCTTTCCACTGTCCATTTTTATTTATCTTTTTAAGTAAAAATATTAAAATATGATTACTTCATTTCTCCTTCCCTTTCTCCTTCCAATACCTTCCGTGTACTGGCCCCAACTTTTTCCTTCTTAAAATCATGGTCTATTTCTCTTTAACTGTTATTGTTACATATTGTGGCAAAGAGACATTTCTTTGATGAAAGGTGAGAACCACACTCATCTATGCATAGAAGGATAAATATTTAGAATGTAGTTAGTAACTATACTGTTAGTAAAGTAGAAGTAGATTCTGTTGTGTTAGAAGGCGGCTCATATCCAGACAGATGACACCAGGCCAGCACAGCTCCATGAGAAGAGGTTTATTGGAGGGATGTGGGGAAGAGAAGGAGGAAAGAAGGGGGCAAAGAAGAAGGGGAGAGGGGTTAGGGTCTCTGTCTTTTATTCGGGCTGTAACATAATCACGCACACCACGATGCACAGGTGAGGTGCACAGGTGAGGTGCATGTCAGGAATGTGTGGCAGTTGCTATGGCAACAGACGCAAGAGGGCTCTTGTCACCTAGGGGTGACATCATAGCTGGATTCAGAGACTGTAAACAGCTTCTGATGCTAACAGGTTCTCCTCTATGGTCTATGACTTCAGTAGATTTCCAATGCCTGGCACAACTTTCCTCCTGTTGAATGGACCTTAGGTCCAATTAGAGAGCTCTGGTTACTACGAAGACATAAGGGCCACTGCTGCACCCTTAACACTATCATGCCATGCCGGCCATCATTCATTATTCTACATTTCCAGTAGACACAGATGAGAGAGAATTCACTTGGCTACTGATAACCAGGAGACAGCAGTGGCACTACACATATGTGTATATATACATATATCTATACATACATATACATATATATAATGCTTAGAGTAAATGACATGTATTATAGAATGTGTTATATTATATGTGTGTCTTAGCTTAGGAAGATATAGCACAAGAGTCTGCTCGGGCTTGAAACAACAAACTCATATTCCTTCTGGAAACTGGAAGTCAGAAATCAAGAAGTCCACATATTGGTGTCTGAGCCAGGCAGGAAATTTTCAGATAGCGCCTTCTCTTTGGGGACTCATACAGTGGGCAGTGTAGCCCTATGTGTCCTCCTTTCTTTTCCTTCTGTGGGGGCTTTGCACTCAGGACCTAATTACCTCCAAAGACATCCATTTCTTACACACACACAAAATGGAGGGATAGGATTCCCAAGACATGAATCCTGAGGGAACATAAACATTCACTATATAATGTGGACTATATACTATATGCTGTATGTACTTTATGCTATATATACACAAAGATTTTATTGATATATAGATTAAATAACATCATGCTTATAGTATGTTGTTTATGCTTATGTGATGTTATTTAATCTATGTATCAATGAAAATCTATATATCAATAGCATATAGAGTAATAGTAAACTATAATGTGATCGTGTGATTGTATGCATTGCTGTTATCAATACCTGTATATGTGATTTGCTATCGCCATCATTATTATTGTTATTAGAATGCATTTGAGACCACAGATGTTGAGGCTAGTGATAGATAGCATTATAATCTATTGACTCATTGAGATGAACTTAATACCATGACTACAAGAAATAGAGATTATGTGACTGTATGTTTGTGTGCAGGCTTACGTATGTCTACATAGGTAGGGAATGAAATGTCTCCTAGGATGGATTCAGACATTGCCAGTGGGGACACTGTGTGCCATTCTTTTGAGAAGAAGGCAATGTCAGGAACTTGCTGAACTACATACAATCACATGGCAAGGTTGTTGATGGCTCTTCTGGCTCCTCCCCTCTTGCACATCTTGCATTTTGGTATAAGTCAGGGTCTACCACCACTAGAAGAGTCTTGTTTTTTTTACTTGGGTCCAGCTCTGCCTCTCCCCTGCTCTCCTCTTCCATTTACCGCTGACATTTGGAGACTGTCGTTGGAGTACCAGACATTTTAATGTTTGCTTCTAGAGGGCTTCCTTCTAATGAAAGACTTGGAGAGCATTTAAAGATATTAAAAAGATCAATGCTTTAAAAACCCAATTTAATACATGGACAAGCAGGTGCTTGCCTGTCCTGCTTGAAAAGAAGTGAGTCATTGCGCTCCCGGGCAGTCAATTTCCTGAGAGATTATCAGGCAGGGACAGATCAGTCAGCTCTGAGGACACACCAGGAGTCAGCACTGTTTTCCCAGCTCCAAAGAGTACCAGGGATTGTTTGATTTTTTTTTTCTGTATTGTAGCCCCAAACTTATCTATGAATGTCCCATGTCTGTGATTCTAGAGGTATTTTAGAAAACATTCCAGATGCAGTTTGAGTTATAAACAGCCAGGCTAAGTCTAACCAGTCTCATTGTGAGGGAAGGCTGTGCTGGAGGCTGAGAATATCTTCCTATCTTCTCAACATCCCCACCCTGTCCCCACTCCCATGACATTCTCTTCTTTGGTATCCATGCTTTCATGCAGTCCTGGTCTGACCCAAAAGAATTCCAGGGCCCATCTTCTCCCAACTCTCCAAACATACCCTAACTTGGCACTCTAGCATCATTTTAAAGGCTGTGGTACCAAAAGCAGGCCCTGATGGGAGGAGGAGGGATGCCATGATCAAAGACCAGGATGGTTCTGTTGAGCAGCTATCCCACAGTGACATGCTCTCACTGATAGATCTAAATAGAAGACTAAGTGAATCTAAAAGACAGTGTATTCTAAAGGCTGTAATGAGTGTGCCCCATGGAGACAGGAGCACAGCCAGCTGAAGCTCAAAGTTCTTTCATTTAAAGGGGTGAGGCAGAAACATCAGGATCTTAAAGGGGTGAGGTAGGGGCGTTGGGATTGTGAATATTTTCCTGCTGAGTCTTCCTAATGTGGAGGTCTTTAAAACTTAAGAGATTTTTAGGGCATTGTTTTGAAATGATGGAGCCCACATCATGGAATCAGACATACAGTTTACATGAAAGTCCTAAGCAATTAATTTAAGTTATGGGTCTACACGGCAGTGTATACAAATTTTCAAGAGGTCTTAGAGGAATGCATAATCCAATTCACAGTTGTTAAAAGATTAAAAGCAACTCGAATGGAGAGTGGACATCGGGGAGATTGTAGTGGGTAAGGGCATTTGCTCTGCAAGCAGGAGGACCTGAGTTCGAATCCCTAACACTTGTTTTGAGCTGAATATGGTTATAAACCCAGCACTGGGGAGCAGCAACTGGTGGATCTTGAGAGATCTAGCCAAAATGGCAAACTTCTGGTTCAAGTAAAAGCCCTAGTCTCCAGGCAATAAAATGGAGATCCATATAAAATGATATTTGCTCTCCTTTTTCCGACCTCTGCATATGCACATAGGTATGTTTCCCCTCAATATTCATGTATGCCCTCCCCATATTCATCCAACTCACACAAACTTACATAAAATTGAGATTATGTATTTTTATAAATAAATATGAGCTAAAATTATATGTAACATAAAATGTAATTGTTTTCTCTCATAAGTGGAATACACACACATGCACACACACACACACACACACACACACACACAGGAATTGAAAATAGAAGGGAAAATGTGTGAGGGGAGGAAGATGTCTAAGCGGGGAAGAGTGGACAAGAGAGGATAATGGAGAAAAAAAAGGAACAATATCCTATATTTAGAATATATTTTCTTTCATATGCAAAATCCAGATTTAGCTCTACATATACATATACACACAATTCCTCATCCCAGCCCCCACACAGGACATGAAAACAGAGGGTCACTAATAGGGGAAAGAAAGGGACCCCTGGGAAGGGGTGGAAAGAAGGGAAAAGAATGAGGAGAAAAATATGAACAAAGTACGATGACACATATTAATAAAAATGTAAGATGCAATCTATTATTTTATATGCTAATTAAAAATTAATAATGTAAAGGAAGTAATTGGTAAACCCATGGATCCAGTGATTATAGAAATGTAGGTAGAGAGTTGGGGAGAAAAATATGGGTAGATATAAACTGCATTTCACTTTGACTGTATTCATAGACATTTGTTAGATTATTAAAACTAATTTAAATTTTAATGTGTTACAGGACTTGGAGAAATCAAGCTAGTACTGCCTTGGACGCATCCTCCATGTCGGCTAGCTTCTATTGTTTCAGATCCTGCAGGATGCTGCAGGAGAAGGGTCATCAACAGTTTCATCCAGCTGTGACCCCTCTGAACTGTAACAATGACCGGCATGACAAGATGTGTCCCTGGGCGCAAGAGTGGCATGGATATTTTGGGGATAACCTGCTGCTTTGTGGTTAGTTTTAAAGCCTGTTCCACTTGGGCCTGGCACCGTAGGTCAATCAAGAATGTGTGGCTGGGAAAGTCATAGATGCCAGGGATGAATCGACTACCATGATTTTGCTAAATGGGCATCCCATCAAACTGCCTTCTAAATATGTTTCTCTGTACACATAGGTTTGTACAGCACTCAGTCCTTATCAGAGAAGCATTTTTGCAGTGTGTGGTGGTTAGCATAGAGACAGCAGATCAAAGTACAGAGGATACGTGTGTGGAATGCTTGATCATAAATGGGACATCTATATGATAGCTCCTTCATCAATGCTTGGGGGATATTGTGGAAAAGTGGGCAGAAAAATAATAAGAGCCAAAGGTTGGGGATAACTTAGGAAAACAGTGTCTTCTGTATATGACAAGATTTTGTACTCAGGAAGTCATGGCAGTTGTGGTTGCCTGTGAAAGACTTGTGCAAGGCCAAGCTAGTCAGCATTCTAGCATGAATGGGGAGGAGCACATGAGCCTCCACTCCTAGCTTACGCTGTGTCTTAGGGTTTTCCTTCTGTGAACAGACACCATGACCAAAGCAAGTCTTATAAAGGTCAACATTTAATTGGGGCTGGCTTACAGGTTCAAAGGTTCAGTCCATTATCATCAAGGCAAGAGCATGACAGCGCCCAGGCAGACATGAGACTGGAGTAGCTGAGAGTTTCACCTTTTGTTTCAAAGGCAGTTAGGAGAAGACTGGCTTCCAGGCAGCTAGGACTAGGATCTTAAGACCCATGCCCAGAGTGACACACCTACTCTAAGAGACACACCTACCCAACAGGGACACACCTCCTAATAGTGCCACTCCCTGGGCTAAGTATATACAAACCATTACATGCTGTATGACCATGTTAGGGCTGCTGAGGTAGGGGAGAGTAGGTTTTCTTTAGGAGTGGTTCCTAGTAGGTTGATTATGATCCAGTGATGATTATACCACAGCCATGCATATAAGGGCAACATCAGTTGCACTCAGTGTAGTATAAAAAAATAGAAGAAATGAAATTGATAGGGTAATCTTGGAGAAATTGAAGAGACAGTGGAAGGTGATGGCTACAGTACATTGTATACATTTATGAGAATCTCAGAGAATAGATAAAGATATTATATTAAAAATAAAATATTAATGACGATAACAAATTAAAACATAGTCTAATCTCGAAATGAGTAATTGATCTTCTTAGTATTTATATATCAGGAAGGAACATAAATTGTATCAATTTACTGTCTTCTTAGACAACCATATAAAGTGGAATTATCACTCCTATTTTCATTGGTAAGTGGGTGTTCAGAGAGGTCAAGTATCTAGCTTAGCCTCACCTGGCTGAGCTGTCGATCTTAAACCCTGCTCTCAGAATCACAGCGCAATAGATAATCCTCTCCTGTGAACCTGAGGTCTACAAAGAAAGAGGGAAAGTCTATTGATAGGCATCTTTCTATAGGAAACAAGCTCAAGTGTGCAGGGAAGGGGTCATCTGTGATTGAGGCAGGAGGTTGTGTTCAGGATGATGTTTCTCTATATTACTAGAGCCAGATTGTCAGGCATAATGTGCACACACTAGCAATGTCTGTATTTATTGATTCTGATAGGGGAGAATTTGGAATTGACTGTTGAGTGAGTAAATTTTCCAGTAGCCTTCACATTACAATGGCAAACTGGCTGTGATTAGATGGAGTTCATACCTCTCTATTTTGCTTTAAGATTTATCATTAATTGAGCAATTATTGACTTCTTGAATTAAATTGCAATGCCTTCTGAAATAGAAGCCAATAATGTTTCTGGCAACTCAGTGTAGGGAGGAGAGTCTATCTATGAATAGGAAGACCAAGCACAAAAGCTGCCTTTTCCTTAAAGGCACAGCCTCTCAGAGAATGGTCTTCAGAAAAGCAAGACCAATGTTCTTACCTCTGTCCCATAGAGTCTAGAGCTGAGAGACAGGGCAGACAGTGGTGTGCTGGCAAATGTTCAACAATTAGATCTCTGGAAAAATGTATAGAATTATGTATATATTTGTCTAGTTTTTGCTGTTGTCCAGGATGCATAGTACACAAATTAGAAACCACAGTAAAATTGTCTCTACTACAAATTTCATGTCATCAGTTGGTTTTTCCCAGATTGTTTTTATTGCCTGTTGTAAAACTCATATCGGAAGCAACTTGTGGGTGAACTGATAATTGAGTCTGGTTCCAATGTGAGTGTCAGTTGATATTTGTGGTTGTACTAACAGTAAGATGAAAGGAATGCAAAAGAGAGATGCAGGGCAGGATGTCACCAACTTATTAGTGGTGAGCATAATCTTTGCCAAATCAGTTTTTAAGGCTTGAAAGATGTCTGGCGTGGTGGTAGTGCGCTATCATCCAAATCATAAGAGATGACATTCTTAATTTCTTTTCTAAAAAGTTTCTTTCAATATACAATGTGTATAATTTTTGCTGTTGTCTATGATGTATGCTATACAGTTTAGAAACACCAGTAAAATATTTAATAGTCTCTACTACAATTTTCATATAGTCAGTTGGTTTTCTACAAATAGACACACTTCAAGCTTAATCTATGCTATTAATAATTTCATCCATCACTGCTTTTAAATCTGGACAGATGACAACCTTAGTCAAGTCTAGATTTGTAGGACTTGCCTGTTTCATTGGTGTGAACACTAAAAACATGGCAAAATATCAGCCACAGCAAGATACCAGTGAGAGAGGTGTGAAGAAGCTGTACACAGTAGTACACCTTCTGCCCTGTGGCTATCATGCAAGTCCAACAGACATAAATATCCACAAGATTACAGCAATGAAAATGTGTGCTAAGACAATTAGGACATGCTCTTATTGTAATTTTTATTTTGCATATATGTGTGCTATGCATACACATATGCATATTTACATATGTGTGGGTGCACATGCATGTAATGGTCTGAGGTTGATGTCAGGTGTCTTCCTTGAGGGCTCTTCACCTTCTATTTTGAGATAGGGTCTCTTGCTGAACCAAGAGATTGCCATTTCAATTAGTCTTGCTAACCTGTTTGCTCTAGGAATCTCCTGACTTGGTCTTTCTAGAGCTGGGACTTCAGGTGAAGCTATATACCCACTGGACCTTTAGGTGGATTCTAGAGGTTTAAACTTCAATCCTCAGGCTTGCATGACAAGTGCTTTGCCCACTGAACCATCTCCATAGCCCTATAGTTTATTTTAAAAAGACATTTTTGATAATAAATTTCACAATTAAACTATGGTTGTGTTTCATAACTAGCTCGCAAAATTCCTGAAAATTTGATGGTTGGCTTATGAACTGGTATGAGTCTCTCCAGGGCACCATGCATGAAGCCTGGAAATATGTGTTCTCACAAGCTGGTTCTCACGATGTGGAATTGGATTTCTCACTGCATCGTTGATCGGCTTTAACTCAAGCCACCTCTGTTTGACATTTGTGGGATAAAACAGATTCTAATTGTTATGCAGAAGGCTTCTCTTCTTTTAGAGTAGGTTTTATTTTCCAGCAGTTGGTTTTTGGTAACTGTAGGTCCTCAAAAGCTTCTTCAGCTGCTTAAGGCTCCCTACCCTCCATCATTCTTTCTTGCTCGCCATGGGCACATTGACGGCAGCAGTTGCTCATCTGGTTTGGTTGCCACTACAGCCGCAGCCCTGGTACTTTGTTCACACTGGCTTTCTGACTTCCAGCCAGGTTAAGAGAGGCTCTTCAGAGCATCGTCATTGCAGACAGGTTTGGCTTCAAGGAGATTCTCAGGTTCTTCTGTGAATCCTTCTTCAGGAGTTTGAGATCTATTACTCCGTATGGTGCTTAGCTACTGCTGTGTGTTGCTGAGGGAGACACCATTACTGACTTATAATAGAGAGCATTTAATTGGGGGTGGCTTACAGTTTCAGAGGTTTAGTCCGTTATTATCATGGCAGGGAGAATGGTGGCCCTCAGGCAGAGATGAGGCTGGGGAAGTAGCTGAGAGTTCTACAACAGATCTAAAGCCTATGGGGGGGGAGAGAAAGCAAGAGAGAGAGAGCGAGAGAGAGAGAGAGAGAGAGAGAGAGAGAGAGAGAGAGAGAGAGAGAGAGAGAGAGAGTCAGAGACAGACAGAGAGAGACAGAGAGACAGAGACAGAGAGAGACAGAGACAGAGACAGAGAGACAGACACTGGACTTGCTTGGTGTTCTCAAGCCTCAGAGTCTATTCACAGTGATACACGTTCTCCAACATGGCCATAGCTACTCCTCCAAGATGACACATCCTAATTACTCCCAATTAATGCCACTCCCTGATAACTAAGCATTCAAACTTATAAGCCTATGGGAGCAATTCTTATTCAAACCAGTACAGGGGACTGGATGTCTGGGCATTATACATTATTCTGCCTAGGCCTGCGTTCAACATCTCATGCATGGAACAGTTATAATTACTCTTAGAGAAGCAGATTTATGGCAAGTGCCATATAGTTCATCTAACGTCACATATGCCTGACAGGATTCAAAACATTCAAATTGCTTACATTAAGCAGGATAATCTCCGTGATGATTCTGAAGGCCTTGATGATTGCCATTAGAGGTGAAGCAGAGGCGCCCGTGTTGGATGTGATGACAGCTCTGCCGACTGAGACAATAGTGCACCTCATTTTGCCGTTGCCAGTTCCCATTTGCTGAGAAACATGAGCCTCATATTTAAATTTCTTAAGAAGGAAAGCAGATTCCCGGGTCTTCAATCTTCACCTACCAAAGACAGTTCAGGAACTCCTTTAATAAGCTGACCTATAGACATGAGCAATGCTCGTAAGGTGGAGGCAGCCAGAGCAGAGCAGATGGCGTATCATTTTGGGGTCATTTTCATTCTGTGGTATCAATGACTCAAGGTTTTGGTTGGTGGCATCCACAACTCATAAACATAAAGGCATCCTGGCCAGAACTGTGAGTCCCATCACCCTGTACTCTAGGAATGTAAGTCACAGTTTGTCATTACTCCAGCACTCAGCACTGATTAGATGACCTGGTAACTCACTGGTGGCTTAAGGACGGCCATTATTTTTATATACGCTTTTATATAAGTAATTTTATATAAGTTGTATATTATTTATATACAAGTTCATGATATCTGCTCAAATGGGAGCCTTGAACATGACTGACAAAGTGACATTTTTGCCAGAAGCCTTTCTTCTGTCAAAATATACTGATAGGAAAGGACAGAGGACCCCAGTGGTGAGGTAAGGAGGAGCCCGGGCTACTTCTCCAGGAATAGTCTAATCATGCTGAGTCCTGAGCTAATGCTTAGGCAGATTCTGAGGCTGAGAAATGCATAGAGTACACTAACCTGGTGGTATGTCCACTGATTCTGGCTCATCACATTAGAGTCAAACACTGATGCAAATATGGATTTTTCTCTTTAAGTAAAAATGAGTGTATCTAAAGAGGAACAAAAGAATGAGATGGAGGGAAGGGGGCTTATGGGACTTTCGGGGAGGGAGGAAACGGGAAAGGGGAAGTGATTTGGAATGTAAATTAAAAAAATAAAATAAAATAAAAAAATAAAAAAAAAACCAAAAAAAAAAAAAAGAATGAGATGAATTTTTACTATTTATTTATTTATTTATTCATTTATTTATTTAATTCACTTTACATTCTGCTCACTGCCTTCCTCCCAGTCACCCTTCCCACAATCCTTCCCGTATCCCCCTCTCCTTCCCCTCTGAACAGGTGAGAGGCCCCCTAGGGATTCCCCACCCTGACACTTCAAGTCTCTGTGAGGGTAGGTGCTTCCTCTTCCACTGAGGCAAGACAAGGCAGCCCAGCTAGAAGAACATATCCAGTGAACAGGCAACAGCTTTTGGGACACTCACTCCCCCTGTTCTAGTTGTTCAGGCCCCACATGAAGACTAAACTGTACATCTGCTACATATGTGATGGGAGGCAGTCTAGGTCCTCCAGGTATATGTTCTCTGATTGGTGGTTCAGTCTCTAAGAGCCCCAAGAGTCCAGGTTAGTTGACTCTGTTGGTCTTCCTGTGGAGGTCTGATCCCCTTAGGAGCTGTGATCCTTCCTCCTATTCTTCCATAAAAGTTCCCAAGCTCCACCACTGCTTGGCTGTGAGTGTCTGCCTCTGTCTGAGTCAGTTGGTGGGTGGGCCTCTCAGAGGACAGCCATGCTAGATTCTTCTCTGTAAGCATAACAGAGTATTATTAATAGTGTCAGGGATTGGTATTTTTGATTTTTAGTTTTCTTTTTTTCCCATCAGAACTGACATGGAGTGCTAAAACATCTTTTTAATTTAAAATTTAAGTATTTTTGAAAATTTTGTGAGTTTTGAGTGTTTTACCCGAATGTGTTTTGTGTGCCATGTATTTGCCTGGCTCCCATAGAGGCCAGAAGAAGGTGCTGGATACTCTGGAAAATAGAGTTATAGATGGCTGTGATCTGCTGTGTGGATTCTGGGAATCAAACCTGGAATCTCTGGAAGAACAGCTAGTGAATGTTCCTAATCACTGATTCAGTTATCCAGGCTCCGGATAAACCATTAATAATTATCCAAATAACCCTTACACTAAATCACTGCTCAGTTTATCCCTTTTCATACAAAAATCTAAGATACCTGCTTAAATGGTGTGTTATCTGAAGATTTGTTGTCTTAGAACATATTAAGCACCTAGCTTGTTTCTAACACCAACGTGGCTATTGGTGTCACAACACTGGAAAAGATAGGTGAGGGTCCTGTCCCAAGGTTCTGAGAGAGAGAACTAGTTATAAACAAAATGGAGCGAAACAAAACCAGCCAAACAAAGGACAGATATATGCACAAGTGAGTAAATATCAGTCCTGATAAATATTCCAAGGTAGATAGAAGGGAACTATGTTGCAAGGAATATTGGGCAGTGATTTGGTAGTCATTTTGAGGAGATAACAGCTAAGGAATGCTGAGTTTAGCTCTATAATTACCTTGAAAAAGAATACTCAGTAGCAGGGACAACAATCTTTTTGAGATGAAAATAGGTCTAGCATGGAGGCCAGAGTGGCTGGATTAGTGTGAACAAGGCAAGAATGAGACACGTAGAAAGGCAGAAAGACAGGACTAGGTAAGACAGGGCCCTTTGCCTATTGCTCAAGACAACACTTACTTATGTCATTAAATCTAGTCAGAGAAGCTCAAACTGGTGGTTAACAAGACTTCACCCCTACTAACTATTCATGGTACTTTGAGGCACCCTTCATACTACTGGAGGAGAAATTTAATCAATATCAGCCAGTTACAAACAATGTGACCCACAATAGTGACCTGCCTACAAAATATCCTGGTGCAATAATGGCACAAATATTATGGGAGTAACCAACCAGTTAGATTTAAGCCCACTACATAAAATAAGATCCATACCTGAACATGCTAAAGTAGCCAGGAACCTGAGACTAGGCAGGTCATGAGCTTAGGAGCAACCTAATATTATTCTGCTAAAGGAACATAGCAATAAAATGACTCCTAATGATATACCATAGATTGCTTCCCACAGCATTCATCAGGGAAGTTCTCCTTGATGTAGATGGTGATTAGCACAGAGACCTACTTCTGGACAATGTGTAGAGTATAAGACTTTAGAGCATTTAGTCCTAAATAGGATGTTCTCATCAAACCTTGTGATGGCTATTCTTGGTTGTCAACTTGTCTACATCAGGAATGAATTATAATCTAGAAATATAGGGCACACCTGTGAGAGATTTTTATGCTTGGTTTGAAGTGGGTGGATTTACTTCTAGTCTGGACTTTTGAGGTAGGAAGACCCATGCCTTTGATCTGGACTTTGAGGTAGGATGACACATGCCTTTAATCTAGTTCTTGAGATAGGAATACAAACTATTAATCTGGGCAGCCTATATAAAGGCATGGAAGAAGGAAGCTTTTGTTCTTTGCCTCCTTGCTCTGACCATGCTAGCAAGTCTACTCCTTCACGGGCACTAGAGACTACTTCTTCAGGGTTCCAGTATCAACTGACATTCAGCTGAGACTCTAGCTTGGTGGACTGAACAACCTCTAGATTCTTGGACTTTGCATTCATTTGCAGCCATTATTTGATTAGCTGAACCACAGCCTGTAAGTTATTCTAATAACTCATCTTTCCATTAAACGAGAAATTCATTCTATAGCTTCTTACTAGTCCGGACCCTGACTGATGCAAACCCTTCCCCTCAGCTAAGAGATCTATACAGAAGAGGAGTAGGATGATTTTAAGAGCCAGTCTTGGATGACTCTAAGGAAACAGTGTCTGCCAGACACAAGAAAATGGATGTGCATATGAACCCACAGAGACTGTGTCAGCATGCATAGGGCCTTCCCAGGTTTAAACCCCACAGGGTCTTAGCACTAAGACAAGAAAGTGGACATTGACCTCTATGGCAACGAAGAATTTATCTGTTATTGATACCTGTTAACAAATCAGTTTGCTCCAATGGAGCATCACTGGGTAAATCAATCACACTCATGCCCAGGAGGATTTGGCCAAAACAAAATGAACTTAGGGATATTTTTGTGGACTTTTTGTTTTGCTTTATTTGACATTTATTTATTTATGGTCTCATTGGTCTTTTTTCTTATTTGTTTTGATTTTTAGTTCTGTGTTTTTGTGGGGTTTTTTGTTTGTTTACTTGTTTCTGTTTTGGGTCTTTTCTTTTTGACAGAGACAGAACACAACGTTGATGGATAAGGAGGTGGGGATGATTTGGGAGGAGTTGGGGGAGGGGAAATGTTAAAATGTATTATAAGAAAATTATTTTTAAAAGTTGGGGCCTTGTAAAAATTTTTCTAGGTGTGCATGGTGGTGTACCTTTGAAACCCTAGCATGCCAGGAGGATAAGGTAGGGTGATCACAGGTTTGAGGCCAGCCTGGGCTATATAGTCAGTTCCAGGCTAGCACATGCTACATTTCCCTGATAGTTAAGGATGTAGAACATTTCTTTAGGTGCTTCACAGCCATTTGAGTTTCCTCAGTTGGAGAATTCTCTATTTAGCTCTTTACTCCATTTTTAAATAGGGTTACTTTACTTTCTAGAGTCTAACTTCTTGAGTTCTTTGTATACATTGGATATTAGCCCTCTATCGGGTATAGGATTGGTAAAGATCTTTTCCCAATCTGTTGGTTGCCTATTTGTCTTTTTGACAGTGTCCTTTGCCTTAAAGAAGCTGTGCAATTTTATGAGGTCCCATTTGTCAATTCTTGATCTTGAGCAAAGGTATTGGTGTTCTGTTCAGGAAATTTTCCCTTGTGCCCATGTGCTCGAGGGTCTTCCCACTTTCTTTTCTATTAGTTTCAGTGTATCTGGTTTTATGTGGAGGTCCTTGATCCACTTGGACTTGAGCTTTATACATGGAAATAAGATTGGATCAATTTGCATTCTTCTACATGCTAACTATCAGTTGAATGAACACCATTTGTTAAAAATGCTGTCCTTTCCCAATGGATGGTTTTAGCTCCTTCCTCAAAGATCAAGTGACCATAGGTGTGTGGGTTCATTTCTGGGTCTTCAATTCTATTCCATTGGTCTACTTGCCTGTCACTGTACCAATACCATGCAGTTTTTATCACAATTGTTCTGTAGTACAGCTTGAGGTCAGGGATGGTGATTCCTCCAGAAGTTCTTTTATTGTTCAGAATAGTTTTCGCTAATGTGGGTTTTTTTGTTATTCCAGATGAATTTGAAAATTGCTCTTTCTAGCTCCATGAAGAATTGAGTTGGAATTTTCATGGGGATTGCATTGAATCTGTAGATTGCTTTTGGCAATATGGCCATTTTTATTATATTAATCCTGCCAATCCATGAGCATGGGAGATCTTTCCATCTTCTGAGATCTTCAATTTCTTTCTTCAGAGACTTGAAGTTCCTGTCAAAAATATCTTTCACTTGTTAATTAGAGTCACACCAAGGTATTTTATATTACTTATGACTATTGTGAAGGGAGTTGCTTCTTTAATTTCTTTCTCAGCCTGTTTATCCTTTGAGTAGAGGAAGGCCACTGATTTGTTTGAGTTGATTTTATATCCAGCCACTTTGCTGAAGTTGTTTATCAGGTTTAGGAGTTCTCGGTTGGAATTCTGAGGGTCACTTAAGTATATTTTAATATTGTCTGCAAATAATGATATTTTGACTTCTTCCTTACCAATTTGTATCCCTTTGACCTCATTTTATTGTCTAATTGCTCTGGCTAGGACTTCAAGTACTATACTGAATAGGTATGGAGAGAGTAGATAGCCTTGTCTAGTCCCTGATTTTAGTGAGATTGCTTTGAGTTTCTCTCCATGTAGTGTGATGATGGCTACTGGTTTGCTGTATATTGCTTTTACTATGTTTAGGTATGGGCCTTGAATTTCTGATCTTTCTAAGACTTTTATCATGAAGGGGTATTGGATTTTGTTAAATACCTTTTCAACATCTAATGAGATGATCATGTGGTTTTTTTTCTTTGAGTTTATGTAGTGGATTACATTGATGGATTTCCTTATATTGAACCATCCCTGCATTCCTGGGATGAAGCTTACTTGATCATGATGGACGATAATTTTTTTTGTTGTTTGTTTGTTTTTTTGTTGTTTTTGTTGTGTTGTTGTTTTTTGTTTTGTGAGAGAGGGTTTCTCTGTGTAGCCCTGGCTGTCCTGGAACTCACTCTGTAGACCAGGCTGGCCTCCAACTCAGAAATCCACCTGCCTCCCAAACGCTGGGATTAAAGGCATGCGACACCACTGCCCAGCTTGGATGATTGTTTTGATGTGTTCTTGGATTTGGTTTGCAAGAATTTTATTGAGTATTTTTGCATTGATATTCATAAGCAAAATTGGTCTGAAGTTCTCCTTCTTTGTAGGGTCTTTGTATGGTTTAGGTATAAGAGTAATTGTGGTTTCATAGAATGAATTGGGTAGTGTTTCTATTTTGTGGAATAGTTTGGAGAGTATTGGTATTAGGTCTTCTTTGAAGGTCTGATAGAACTCTGTACTAAAGTCAGCTGGTCCTGGACTTTTCTTTGTTGGGAGACTATTGATAACTGCTTCTATTTCATTAGGTGTTACGGGGCTGTTTAGATCATTTATCTGCTCTTGATTTAATTTTAATACCTGGTATCTGTCTAGGAAATTGTCCATTTCATCCAGATTTTTGAGTTTTGTTGAATATAGGCTTTTGTAGTAGAATCTGATGATTTTTTTGGATTTCCTCGGTTTCAGGTGTTATGTCTCCCTTTTCATTTCTGATTTTGTTAATTTGGATACTGTCTCTGTGCCTACTTATGGTCTGGCTAAGGGTTTATATATCTTGTTGATTTTCTCAAAGAACCAGCTCCTGGTTTGGTTGATTCTTTGTATAGTTCTTTTTGTTTCAACTTGGTTGATTTCAGTCCTGAGTTTGATTTTGTCCTGCCATCTACTCCTTTTGGGTGTATTTGATTCTTTTTGTTCTAGAGCTTTCAAGTGTGCTGTTAAGTTGCTAGAGTATGCTCTCTCCAGTTTCTTTTTGCAGGCACTCACAGCTGTGAGTTTTCTTCTTAGGACTACTTTCATTGTGTCCCATAGGTTTGGGTTTCATTTTCATTAAAGTCCAAAAATTCTTTCTTTCTTTATTTCTTCCTTGACCAAGTTATCATTGAGTAGAGTGTTGTTCAGCTTCCACGTATATGTGGGCTTTCTATTGTTTTTGATGTTATTGAAGATCAGCCTTAATCTGTGATGATCTGATAGGATGCATGGGATTATTTCAATCTTTTTGTATCTGTTGAGGTCTGTTTTGTGACCGATTTTATGGTCAGTTTTGGAGAAGACACCATGAGGTGTAGAGAAGAAGGTATATTCTTTTGGTTTAGGATAAAATGTTCTATAGATATCTGTTAAATCCATTTGGTTCATAGTTTCTGTTAGTTTCACTGTTTCTCTGTTTAGTTTCTGTTTCTATGATCTGTCCATTGATGCGAGTAGGGTGTTGAAGTCTCCCACTATTATTGTGTGAGGTGTAATGTGTGCTTTGAGCTTTAGTAAAGTTTCTTTTATGAATATGGTTGCCCTTGCATTTGGAGCATAGATATTCAGGATTGAGAGTTCTTCTTGGTATATTTTTCCTTTGATGAGTATGAAGGGTCCTTTCTCTTTGATAACTTTTGGTTGAAAGTTGATTTTATTCAATATTAGAATGACTACTCCAGCTTGTTTCTTGGTACCATTTGCTTGGAGAATTGTTTTTCAACCTTTTACTTTGAGGTAGTGTCTGTCTTTGTCACTGATGTGGGTTTCTTTTATGTAGCAAAATGTTGGGTCCTGTTTACATATCCAGTCTGTTAGCCTATGTCTTTTTATTGGGGGATTGAGTCCATTGATATTAAGAGATATTAAAGAAAAGTGATTATTGTTTCCTGGTATTATTGTTGTTAAAGATGGAATTATGTTTATGTAGCTGTCTTCTTATTGGTTTGTTAATAGAACATTACTTTCTTGCTTTTTCTAGGGTGTAGTTTTGCTCCTTGTGTTGGAGTTTTCCTTTTATTATCCTTTGAAGGGCTGGATTTGTGGAAAGATATTGTGTAAGTTTGGTTTTGTCATGGAATATCTTGATTTCTCCATCTATGGTAATTGAGAGTTTTGCTGGGTATAGTAGCCTGGTTTGGCATTTGTGTTCTCTTAGGGTTTGTATGACATCTGCCCAGGATCTTCTAGCTTTCATAGTCTTTGGTGAGAAGTCTGGTGTAATTCTGATAGGTCTGCCTTTATATGTTTCTTGACCTTTTCCCCTTACTGCTTTTAGTATTCTTTCTTTATTTTGTGCATTTGTCCAATCTATTTGGAGTTCTGTTGGCTTCTTGTATGTCCATGGGTATCTCTTTCTTTAGGTTAGGGAAGTTTTCTTCTATAATTTTGTTAAAGATATTTACTGGCCCTTTAAGTTGAGAGTCTTTGCTCTCTTCTATCCCAAGGTTTGGTCTTCTCATTGTGTCCTGGATTTCCTGGATGTTTTGGGTTAGGAGTTTTTTGTATTTTGCGTTTTCTTTGACTGTTGTGTCAATGTTTTCTATCCTATCTTCTGCATCAGAGATTCTCTCTTCTATCTTTTGTATTCTGTTGGTGATGCTTGCATCTATGACTCCTGATTTCTTTCCTAGGTTTTCTATCTCCAGTGTTGTCTCCCTTTGTTATTTCTTTATTGTTTCAACTTCCAATTTTAAATCCTGGATGGTTTTGTTCAGTTCCTTCACCTGTTTGGTTGTGTTTTCCTATAATTCTTTGAGGGCTTCTACCTGTTCACCTGTGTTCTGTATTTCTTTAAGGGAGTTATTTATGTTCTTCTTACAGTCCTCTACCAGCATCATGAGATGCGATTTTTAATCCAACTCTTGTATTTCTTGTGTGTTGAGGTATCCGCGAATTTCTGTGGTGGGAGAACTGGGTTCTGATGTTGCCAAGTGACTTTGGTTTCTGTTGGTAGGGTTCTTGAGCTTGCCTTTGACATCTGGTTAGTTGGTCTTTCTGTCTCCGGCTGGAGCTTGTCCCTCCTGTGGGCCTGTAAGCCTGTGTCAGCACTTCTGGGAGACCATCTCTCTTCTGGCAGGATTTGTGTGCAGATGGTTGTGGAGCTGCTTGGCTCCCAGGTGCAGATGGCGAATGGAAGGGTCCTGTCCCAGCTGCTCCACTGATCATATGCCCTGTGCGCTCCCAGCAACTCCCCTCTGGACAGTTATTGGAGCGAAAGTGGGGATCTCACCTTTGTGCCCAGAAGTTAAAGCATTGCTGGGAGATCACTCTCTCCTGGAAGGCTATGGCTCCACAGAGGGCTGTGGAGCTGTCTGGCTCCCTGTTGCAAATGGCGACTGGACATGATGTTTGACTCTTGTTTGAAGCATTAACTAGCCATTTATATTTCTTCTTTTAACAAGTCTCTGTTAAGACTCAAAGCCCTCTTTAAAATTGGGGTCATATATACCTTTTAATGTCAAGGCAATTTCAATGTCACAAAACACTGTGAGCAAGCAGGAGAGAAGGCTCTGTGGAATGTAAAAATAGAACAAACAGAACATGGATGAGGTGTATACTTTCTTTGATGGCTCATGATCATCATTACAAACTTCAATGACTACTTCATCCTCCAAAGCAGTGAACCAAACTGTTGTAGAAGTTTTCTCCATTATCCTTTTTATTCTCTTTCAAAAATGAGGTCCTCTGTAGGGTATTTTACATAATTAATAGCTAATAATGACAGGCAGGGGAGAAGCCCAAACAGGAAGGGATTATACTTAATCGTATTGTTGCTTGCTACAAAATGGGCATTCCCAAGAAGATGGTTCTAATGTAAGAGATGTTTTCTTGTGATCTAATTACATACTCACCCAATGCTACTGGATGTTGAAGTCTCTAGAAGGCAGGCTCTTGTTTTTCTACCCATCTGAACAGTGTGACACATATGTACTACATACACATTTGAATATTACTTACCAATATAAATATGTATCATATGAACCATTTGATATGAGCTCATATTAAGTATCCTTTGTATCTGGGAATAAAAAAACCATTATCAGAAAGATAATATGAGATGCTGTTGACTAGGAAGGAAAAGCCAAGAGGATAGAACTGACTTGGGCAGACTAGGAATACCCAGCACATGAAGCAAAATCAGTGAAACCTGTGCCACCAATCCCTATTGGTGAGGCCTTTACTCTGACCCCTTTCCAGTACTAATTAATGAGTAGAAGTTAACTGGATTCTGAGTCAAAACGCACAGCTGCAACACATTTGATGCTCTATAACTCGTTTGTGCACTCAGAAGAGCTTGACTCTAGGGGAAGTTACATCATGGAATGTTCTTCATGTCCTTGTACCCTGCTGTGATGTATAATAGCTGAGTTGCTCTGGAATTTATGACAAGGAGCATCTGTTGCAGACATTTACACTAAAAGATAAAGGATTTCTTCCTTTTAGTCCTGGCAATCAAAGGGCTGTTTTGACTGTTCCATGATGTTGTCGGTATCTTTAGCAGTCTTTGAGCCTGAACAGAAAATTTACACAAATGTAGATACATTTCTCTCGACAGGCTAGAAACCAAAATGTAGGTGGGAGATTCAAGGCTGCCCTTTGAAGTGACAGAAGAAAAATGAGAAAAAAAATGCCCATGTTTTGTCTGTTTCCATCCTTCTGTTATAAATTCATGCAATGACTTTGCATCTATTCATACACAGATGCATGCCATTTTCTTCCCCTTCTAAAGAAGTTAGTTTTAGATTGTCATTTCCCATGTCATATAACACTGATATGGTTCTCTCCCGTCCCTTGATTTTTGTGCTAAATGGCTCCCTGAGCTACCTCGCACCAGACTTTCACTGAATAGACTGAGTGCACCTGAACTAGTCTAAAAACAAATCTTCCAGAATGGGGACAAGAGGAGCACTGTCTTGGGCTCTTGGTTCTAGCTTGAAGAGAAGCCTGTGAGTGAGAGACTTTCCAATGCTGTTAATACATAAACCCAAGAAGCAGGCACCTGCCTTTCCTTAGTCTGGCAGTCTTTGGGTTGTGTAAAAAAACCATCCAATGGACTCTGTCATTGTAGACAAAGCTTATGGACATTTATGACCACTTGGTGAGTCAGAGTCTGTGCTTACACTAAGCACAGGGTGCTTAATATCCGTGGGGCCATCCTTCAAGGGGCTTGTAATATGGTTAGAGAAGTCCCTCAAACACATCTAAAAGCAAAACATAGTTAAATAAAGACAAAACACACACCAAACAACTGTTACCTACCAACCAACCAACCAAAACACGAACCAAAGCCACCCCTGAACCAACCACTTACCATCCCTCCATACTTCTTCCTGTAACATAAACAGTTTATTTGTGAGGGATGGGGATGGGGACTTGTGGATTGCATGAGTTGGAGATTATTAGCACAATGTAACACATACAGAAGATCCCGCTGTAGGTGCAAGGGCATTTTCACAAATCACAGCAAACTGAAGGTTTTACAAGCAGCTTTTTCAACTCCACATTTCCTTCGTGGAAGGGAAATTGCCTGTATTTAACTTCTGCCTCCTAATCTTAGGTTGACAGAACCCAGGTAACTGCTCAATTTCCCATGTTTACTTCTAAGAGTTCCATCTTAGTTAGCCAAGTGTCTGGCTGTTCCGTTCTGTAAAAGCGGAGTCCCACCGCTGTGCCTCAGATTTCTTTTCTCTCTCACCGAGTTGGCTGATGTTCATGTGCAAAATGCAGGCTTTCTACAAATTGCATTCTGATTGACTGACCTGGATTTCTGCTGGGGAACTGAACGGGAAAGTCAAAGGAATTTGACCAAACTCAATTTCCAGGACTCTTGTAGTGTTTTTCAGAAGCAGCCTAGACCTCTTTTATTAGCGAAAAGAGGAATATTATTTGAGAAGAGTAGTACAAGCCAAAATTACAGTGAAGGTTTTAGAATTGGATGGAATCTCAGCTTATTTACTCTAAACTTTTTTTTCTAAAATTCAATTCACTCTCTTCTTTGGACAGTATCTGTTGAGGCCAAGCTACTAAATTCATAAAATCACAGACTTTCAAATGAGTTGAGTTCGTCTTTTGACTTTCTCTTCATGCTGGCATTTGATAGTTTGACTCTCTCCAGAGTTCACATTTATACTTAATGCTATATTGGGTCTGGAGAGATGTCTCAGCAGTTAAAGAACATTGGATACTCTTTCCAGAGGGCCTAGTTCAGTTTTCAGCACCCACACAGCAGCTCACAACCTTGTGTAATGTCAATTCCAGGGGATTGGATGCCCTCTTCTAACCTCCATGGATACATGGTGCACATACATACATACAAAATACCATATATATATATTATATATATTTAATTATAGCATATATATATATATATATACCATATATATATATACCATATGGTATAATTAAAAATATACTGTTGTATTAACAGGTAAGACCTGTAAGAGGTGATGAGGTCAGAGAGGCTCTGTCTTCACAAGTGGATTAATGCTGTTAGTGTGCAGTGGGACAGTGGCTATGAAAATGTGTTTCTTTTAAGAGAATACTATCTCCTATTCTATCTCTCTTGAAAGTGCTTGCTTGCCCGTCTGCTAAACTATGATGCAACATGAATACCCTTGCTGGATGCCAGCACCTTGTTGTTGAACTTCTTAGCTTTCAGAACCATGAGCAAAATACACTCCCATTACTTATATCACACAGCCTCTGCTGTCCTTTTATAATCGAAGACAATAGACTAAGTCTTGTTGTGAGTGACCAAGACAAGTTCTTATAGACTTCATAATGATTCTTGGCAGAGATGTGTGTAGCACAATTTTACCAAAATGGGGCATTTGGTGAAACCAAGTACTTTATGATCTTCTGGCTATTTGAGTGGACCCTACTCTGGTTTATCACCATTTCAGGCCTCCCTGACAGCCTACATTGGTTTCTTATAGTTTTGGATCCAGGCAACCCACTGTCTGCCCAGAGGCTGTTGTAGGTAATGCCTCCCCTAATAACAATTTTAATGCCCCCCTAATTTTTGAAACAAGCCTTTTATTTAATTTAATTTCAATGGAAATTACAAAGATATAATTGAGTTTTCATGTGTCTTAAACCCTGTCCCTCCTAGTATTAATATTTAATATTAGTGTGGGCTCCTTACCACAAAGATAATCCAATGCTTACACATTATTTATAAAGTCTATACTTCATTCAAGTTTTAACCAAAAGTCTTCTGTTAGCTTTCTTCTCCCTCTCTTTCTCTCTCTCTCTCTCTCTCTCTCTCTCTCTCTCTCTCTCTCTCTCTCTCACTCTCTTTCTTCTTCTTTCATCAAAGGATCTTCCCAGGCCACCACAGCACACTTGCCCACACTGCTCCTGCTCCTTCCTTCTCTTGGCTATGACAGTTTCTCAAGCTTCTCTTGCTTTTGATCCTCTTGATGATTCTGAAGAGTTTTGATGAGACATTTAATGGAGTTCTTCCTCTATTGTTATGCCTGGTTTCTCATCCTCATGACTGGATGAAGGTGATGTGTTCTTGGGAGAAATGAACAGAGAGGTAAGTGATGGTGACTTCACATTGTATCAAGGGTGTTGCTTGTGACCCCAACCAAGACCTCTGGGGGTGGGGATAAGAAGACACTAATGACACAGACTCCGGGAGTCAGGCAAATAGCAAAAGCAGACTCATTTATTATAGGAACTGGACAAACCTTTATACCCACTTCCCAGCATTGGATGTGGTGCTTTATCGCATTGGCTCACACCATCACCCGATCCAGTGTCAGCAGTCTCTAGTCATGCCTGCAGATTCTAGGTTGGTTTGACTGGGCCTGTTTGGCTAAGTTCCTTTTACACAGTGGTACATCCCATCACGTTTATCTCCTGTTATTGATGCGAACCCTTATCACCTGACCGAGGGAGCATTTGCTGAGTCTCTGCACTCTGTTAGTTTTTCTTCTTTTATTCCCCTCCCCGCCATGAAAGGAAGCCACCATGACCTAACTCAGTGAGTGGAGAGATATGCTCATTTTCCTTGAGGTTGGAGTAGCTACATAAATTATTTAAGTTTATTTTTGACATAGATAATTGTCTCTTCTCCCCTTATCTTAATTATTTAGACATTTATCCATATTACTGTGAACTCAGGATGTGTTTTTTATACATTTAGCTTTAACTCAATACTGGTTCCTTTGGTGGCTCAAATTGTTTCAGATTTGGCCACTGGAAACTTTAGTTGACTCTTGTGTCTCTTTGATAGATTATTATCACTGAGAATTGTTTTATATATATATATATATATATATATATATATATATATATATATATTTGAGAACACTTTACTTAGTTCATCTTGTATATTTCCTACCCTACCCCTTGACTAGGTCACTTTTCTAAGTTTCCTGCTTTCCTATTTGTTTTCCAAGACATCTAGAGGAGAACCTTTCCTTCCAGCTGCTTTATGGAGGTAGTTTCACAATTTTCTAATATAGTTAGATGTTTTCATCATGTTACACATTGCACGCTGTACCCTTCTGACATCTGATTTTTGAAATTTGCATAGCACATCTCAGTCTTTGTGCTATGAGATTGCATAGGTTTTGTGTGTAGCAGTGCTGTGCATTCATCATAATCACTACGGTCTGCTGAATAAAAGCCCAGCCTCGTGAAGATGCCCTTATCGTTTTCTCTGGAACCTATACGGACATTATTACTTAATATGGAAAAAAGGGATCTTGAATATGTGACTGAGCTAATGATCTTGAGATGGGAGTATTATCCTGGATTATATGAATAAATCCAACATAATTGTAAGAGCTCTTACAGAAAGAGCCAGACTTAGCACCTGGTGCGTGACGATAGACTCTCTCCAGCTGCTAAAAAGGCTGAAAGATTGAGTCTCCTCTGAAGCTTCCAAAGAGAAACCTGTGTGTGGGGGGCTCTGTCACCATGCTAATTTTAGTCTTGTGACTCCAAGAATCAGAAAGGAGAAACTCTGTAACTTTTTAAGCCACACTAATTTTGTGGTCACTTATTTTAGAAGAGATTGTTAACTAATAATAGAATTGTAGAAAAGGGGGCACTGCTCAGGACTTACTAAGTCAGCATTTTGACTCCATACTGTTTAACATGGTAACCAATGGCCACATATGGCTTGTGAATCCTGAAAAGATGTCTAATGCAACATAGGGAAACTGTATTTTAAATCCTAGTCACACACAGCTAGGGATTAACATATTGCATGGAACATTTCCAGTCTCAACTCTCGTGACTTTAATGTTATTCCTAACCTTGGACCAATTCCTCCAGATAATCCCAACTCAAGTCAGACACACTTAGTCAAAATGCAAGTGTCAGGATGAGAAATAAATCTCCACTGATCTATGCCACAGTGATTTCTGGAGTGTTATTCAGTTCCATATGACTCATACACATATCTGATAGACTCTTCCCACTGCCAAAGTCACTGTTGTAAAATATACATTGTGGAATATATTGCTTTATGGCATCTGATTCATCCTGCAGAATTCAGCTCCAAATATTTACCCTGAGTATAAGCCCTGCCTTGTCAGCCCAGGTATCTCACTCCCATCTTGTTCTACCAGGATTCTGACTCATTTGACATCCAGACTACTTAAAGATAGATGCAAAATCTGCTTTACCGGTTTTTTCCCTCTAATTCGACTCTCATCGGAAACCCACTTCTTGCTTTGTTGATTCTGTTTATTCTTCAAAGTCAGTTCAAAAGGTACCACTGTGTTTCAGTCCCCTAAAAGTGGCCCATTTGTGTCTCCCCGGGCTTGCTAGATGATGCTATTAGAGTACCTGCCTCATCACACTGCATTGTGTTATTTCTGTAACCTGGCCCAGGATGACACACTATTTTATTCATGCTTATGTCATTCATGTCTGTGTCTTACTCATTTCCTGGCACACAGTTGTATATCCTCAAGACAGGTATAGTAAATAATTCAAAGGGTGCCATTTGGAAATCTGCCTTTCTAGGCAATGCAATAAACTTGAGATCAGATCAACTTATAAGTAGTAATGCTGAACTTCTCAAAAACAGTTTTGCCAGAGAAGGGCTTAATGTCTGGCAGACTCTATACTGAAGACTTTCCTCCATTCCAGAACAGATGACTAGCAAGTTGAGTTACAGCAGGAGCAAGGGACTGATAGTCAAGGGAGCTAACTCCAAGCGTGCATCAACTTTCCCCTTTACTCTCTGAATTTGTTTTGTTTGTTTTTGTGTAATGGTTTGTATAGTGGAGATCTTGGTTTTCTCTACCTTCACCAACAATGATTCAGATAAATGCACTGTAGGCATTTGGATGTTTGGGGATCTTTTTAGAATTCTCCACCTTCCCCAGGGAAACGAAGAGCCGAAGAGTAAAGGCTGGTGGGTTAGAAGAGTCAGTCCCTTATCAAGAACGCAGTTGAGGCTTGGTTCTCACCAGTTCATCTTAAGCATGTGCTCTTATTATTACCACATGAAAACCGCACACCAAACACGATTGCCTATAACAGTAACTTACAATTGTTCTTATGCTTTTATGGGTAGGCTGATATTGCGTGGGCAAGGTTCACCCAGGGTCTCTTATACAGGAGCAGCCAGATGGTGGCTGGGATGCAGCTATCTGGGTGCTAAGCTATGTTGAATGCCTGACAAATTTTTTTTTTGTTTTTTTGTTTTTTGTTTTTTGTTTTTTTATAAGGATGCAGGAAGTTGACTGGTACTCACAGAAGTACTTTTTTTTTTTAAATTTTCTAAGTTTTTTTTTATTTACATTCCAAATCATTTACCCTTTCCGGTTTCCTCTCTCCCCGAAAGTCCCATAAACCCCCTTCCCTCCCTCTTTTCCCCATTCAACCCCCTCTCACTTCTCTGTCCTGGCGTTCCCCTACATCCAGTACCATACAGAACCATACAGAAGTACTTCTGTGTGGCTTGTGTCTATTACTAAATAGTGGGAAGATTCTGAGTAGGAGTATCTCAAGAGTGGATACTCTTAGGCTCAGGTCTCAGAACTCTCAAAATCTCATTTAGACCACAGTCTTCTGGAGAAATCAGTCCTTAAGGCTAGTCCACACTTAAGGGATGAGACTTAGACCTCATCTCCTGAAAAGAGGAATACTGAAGCATTTGCACACACCCTTAATCTGCTTCAGCACAGCAATATACAGATATAAGGACTTGGACTTCAGGAATCTTTTAAGACTTAGAAATGTCTAGGTGAATATATTTAAACAATTTGGGCTCCCATGGGATGATTTCAAGGGCAGGGAGGATGAAGGTTTACAATCCATTCCATTGTTAATCAGAACATCTCTTGGAGATTTATCTTCAGATATATATATATATATATATATATATAAAAACAAACCAAAACCAAAACCAAAAAAAAAAAAAACCCCTGAGTCCCAAGGCTTATAAGGGCAATGATAATCCTGGAGTGAAGTGTGGGCTTCACATCTACTGCAAACAAATGTATGCTAAGCAAGTTGATCCTCAAGTCACACTAGGCCAGCTACAGAAGAAAACACAGTGGTGGGCTTAATCTGACTTTATAGAACGAGGTACTTATTTATTTGTAGATGGCTCCAAACCATGGGCAGATGTCTGTTTTGTATTGCTATAACAGAATAGCATAGGCTGAATAATTGATAAAAGAAAATTTATTTGGCTCCCAGTTCAAATCTGATGAAAGTCCAAGTTTGGTCAACTATATCTGCTTGCCTTCTGGTGAGTGTTTTGTGGGTAAGCAGGCAGGTAGGGAAAAAAATCAAAGGGGCTGAACTCATACACTGGCTAAGTCATACCTGCAAGGCATTAGTCAGTGTATAGCCTCCTGTCTTAAATGCTGCTTAGTACATCCCACCTCCCAGTTTTGCCAGATTGAAGAGTTAAACTAACACATGAGTTTTTATGAGGGTGTGTGTGTGGGGTGGGGTGGGGTGGGTGGGAATCATATTCCAGCCAGGGCTACAGAGCTAGAAGTTGAGGGTTGGGGGGATGCCGTCTTTCCAAATAAAACAATCCCAATCAACAGACAGACCCACAGTTGAGACCTTTGTCCAATTTTTCACTATTTTCTATGCTCCTCACTGTTTCATCAGCTTAGTTTTCCTTGTGGAACTGGTCTGCAGGCACACCATCAGTAGCACTTGTCTCTCATCTGCCCTCTGAAGTATCATAACCTGAAATGATGCTCTCAGAAAGCCCTGAGCTCTCAGAAAGCACAAGAATATTAGCTTCCTGTGCTGTTCGCAATCATTTACCCATTGCACTGGGAACTCACCGAGGCTAGGACTGGGCTTTCTTCACTCCCGTATCCTTCTTCTTACTGTATTTGTATATAGGAAACTCAATAAGCTTCAGACAAGAGGTGAAGGAATTGGAAAGCTCCACATTGTCCTGTTGATAGTCTCCTTGGAAAGTCCCCAAGCAGCTCTGAAGTCAGTGCTTTGAAGATTTTTGTTCCTAAAAGGGAGAGGATGTCTCTTTTCCTTTGATGGATTGCTGGCCAGGCTGGAGGGAGGAGAGGTGACTCACAGTAGAGGTCAGGATGGGCAAGAAGGGGTGGAAGCCTTGGCTGCCTGTGCTTGAGGAACAGCTCCAAGTTGGGCTTGTTCTGCTCCTTGTCTCCTTTTAGTTACAGGGGTCATTAAGTTAGGGCACATGGCTCCAACTTTCTTCCCTAAAAAATTTGTATGAAGAATTGTCAGGGACAGTCCAGGTCCAAAATATGTCTTAAATTTGTCAGGATTCAATTTCCATTTTTAGATACTCTCTACATATGTATATTTTATGTGTCTGAAGGAGGCCTGGGAATTAGATAACTCAAGGATTGTTGGCTGGATGACTGCACACTCTTGGCTCTTCAATGTTAATGTCAGGGGGAAAATGCAAAAGCGATAACCAGTCCCTGGGAGTACAGTCTTCAGTCGGTCTCTTCCATCTCCCTGCAGTTAGTGACTTGTTTCTCTTTAAAGAATGACCAAATCAAAGGCTTGGGTAGCTCAGTAGTAGACTACTTACTTAGTGTGCACAAGGCCCTGACTACAACCTCCTAAGCCAATGATCAAGTTGATAGCTTGTTTTGGTGTGTGTGTGTGTGTGTGTGTGTGTGTGTGTGTGTGTGTGTGTGTGTATTCTCTGATAGAGGATCAGGGGTAAGAATAATGGCCATTTCTGTCTTCACAGGAAATTCTTAGATCTTGAGTCTATCTTGAACCAAACACAGGAGACTTAGGATGCAGGAGGTTTTCTGGGAGGTGAACCTTGCAGGCAGTGATGAACAGGAAAGGTAAATGACATTAAGAATCCATTGTTGGGGCAAGGCTTTGCTTTGGTAGGATTTCTGAGAAGCACAGAGAATGACCCTGAAAGATGGGGAGGCTGGCTTACTTACCACTTGGCCCCTATTCCCCTATTGGTTGTGGTCACCTCAGGTAGGGTGCTAACCTCCTGGATACCTGGCTGCTCTTGGCTTTGAAAAGTCCTGCATTGCTGTAGATGGCCCTTCGGGAAATTGAAGCTCAGGTGGTATGCACTTGAGGTGAGAATTGTCAGTGAGGGACTCTGCGCTCAAGAGTCTGTCCATCAGGCTGCCTAGACCAGAGATTGACTGAGCAGATCTAACTAAGTAGAACTTCTTCCTTTCAAACACTGTTTTGAAACATAAGAAGTAAAGGTCCCCAGTTTAGGTGCCAAGATTGCCCAATTTATACAGTGTTTAGGATAGAATTGTAATCAGAAGACTCATATCTGTTTGTCTCAATAGACTCTAATTTGACCATATTTAGATATCTGAAACCAGAAAGTTGTTCAAGTCTATTATTCAAATAAGAGATATTTCAGATCATTCCTGTTCTTTTGCTCATCTTCCCCTCTCCCTCTCCAACCTTCTTCTTCTGTTTTTTAATTTTTACTTTATCCATTTCTCCTTTTTTCCTCCATCCCCTTTTTTCAAATTATTGCTTATTCAGTATCCAAAAATACAGATAATTTCAAGATTTCCTTTAGTTATTATTTTCTAGTTAATTCCCACTATTAGAGTTTATATTTTGTAGGGCACAAAATTTATATGAATTGAATTATTTTACAGTTTCTTGTCTATATCCAGAAATGTCCTTTTCAGTAAATATTTCATGCATTCATGTAAATACTATATATTATGTTACTTTTGGAGGTTCTGCAAAGTTTGATTAGGTTAGGTTCACCTGCAAGCTTTCCATATTTTTCATATCCTCAAGTACCCTATTACCTTACTTGTGTTTATTACCGTGGCAGAAATGATGATTTCTCCATGAGTAATTAGGATTGATCTACTCTACTGAACCTTTTGTTTTTTGTTTGATTTTGAGTTCTTAGGTAAACATATATTTAGAATTGTTATGTTTTAGGGAATTTTTCTTATTGTCAATAGTTCTGTTCCTCATCTAACAGCAATATAGCAGCTTCAGTGTTTAATGTCTTGGTTAGAGATTTTCTTCGTTCTAGAATTTTTTTGTTCGATCTTTAAGAATGTTTTGTGTGTCTTGATTATCTTTACTCTCCTCAACACTTCCCAGATCCATCCTTCTTCCTTACCCACCCAATTTTGTATCCTTTAAAAAATTTCAGCTCTTCAAGACCAATTTGTGTCACTCAAATATTCTCAGATCTGTGCTCCTCCACTGGAGCAGAGTCAACTCATCAAAGGCTATGTTCTTAGGAAAAAACTGTCTCTTCCTCTTCCAGAAACTAACAGCTGCCAGTAGCTGCAGAGATAGGGATAAGATCGTGTGCCCAACTCCCCTCTTCATGCTAAGATTTTGGCTGCCATAGATTTTGTGCATGCTGTTGCAACCACTGTGAATTCATATGTGCAGATGTCTTGCTCTATCCTGAGTGTTTCCTTTTAGTCATCTACTCCCTTTGGCTTTTACACTCACTTTGTCTATTTTCTGACAAGAATTCCTGATCCTTGAGAGTGGGATGCTATACAAACATAATTAAATAAATAAGTAAATAAATAAATAAATAAATGCATACATACATACATATATACTGCTTTCAGGGCTAAGCATTCAAAGTCTCAATCTCTGTACCATGGTTAATTATAGGTCTCTGTGTTAATCACAATACTGTAAAGAGAAGCATTTCAGATGCAGGTAGAAAGAAGCATTAATTTATGGGTATAATGACAAGTCATTAGGAATCAGTTTACTACTTCCTCCTTTTAGCAGCATAGAAGTAGTAGGTTCTCCCCTAGGTCCTATGAGTTGTCTAACCATAGGTTCTTCAGCCCAATAATGGAGCCAGGCATAGTTCTCCATCTTATGGAGCCGGACTTACATCCAATAAAAAAAGTGTTTGGTTACTGCTGTGACATTCATGCCATTATTCACTAGTGGGCTTGTCCTAATAGGCCAGTCATTATTATAGCTCACAGAGTTCATGATTGGGCATTATTGATGATCAGTTTTCTTCTCCACTAGCTTACATAACACCTTCTAGCAGCACAACAGAAATGGGTTCTCCCCTGGGTCTAGGACCTGTCTATAGGTCCTCCTCCTTGACTAGCCATAGGTTATCTCTATTTTACTGCCTTTTTTTTGGAGACAGGATTTCTCTGTATATCCCTGGCTGTCCTGTAGACCAGGCTGGCCTTGAACTCAGAAATTTGCCTGCCTCTGCCTCCCAAGTGCTGGAATTAAAGGTGTGCACCACCACTGCCCAGCCCTTTATTGCCTTTTTTGAGGGAATTTTTTTAGAAGTTATAATGACTCCTTTTATCTCTTATTAGCTTGTTTTTATATTTCTTTTAGATAGTTACTCTAAGTTTTCATATCCTTACTTTATTGTGATTCATCTGAAGTTATATTATACTAATCCAAGTACAAAACAAATGATTAATAATTTATTTCTGTATTCTTTTGTTTTGTTACTTCTGTATTTATCTAATAAACTTCAAAATACTGTTAATATTTTAGAGTGATATTTAAAGATATAGCAATAATTTCCTTCATATATATTCCTTGCTTTTACCATTTTAATTCTTAGATTATTAAAGTGGACCCAAATTTCCACGTTCTAGCATATTATTTTAATCCAAAGAATTTCTCTTTGACATTCACTGTATTGACATTATAGACAGTATACTAGTGATGAATTCTATCAAAATTCAAGTCTGAAAGTCCTGATGTTCCTTCTGTCCTTTAGCTCTTCAATGTTATCACCCACTGCTTTCCTCCTTGTACGGTTTTTGACAGAAAGTTGTAATTATCTTTATTTCTTCTTTCATTCTTTTCTCTGCCTCCAAGGCATCATTTTTCAGCCTAAACAGTTCTCTCTGCTTGTGCATGTCTGTGTGGGTCTGTGGTCATGTGTGCAGTATGTTATCTTAATCAGGGTATGTCAAGCCCCTTGCAGCCACAGTTTGTAGCCTTTTATTATCCCATTTCCATCCTTCTAACTTTGTGTCTTCTTTTTTCCCACCTATCTCTACCAGTTTCTCACTCCCTCTTCAGTGATGAACCCTCAACCATGTGCTGCCATATATGTCTAAATTGTGGCCTTCTACTGGAGCATGACTGATCTATCAGAGGGAACTCTCTTAAAAAGAACTGACTTTCTCCCAGCAGCTATTAATTGCCAATGACTCCTTATATTCATTCTCCTTCTCTGTTTTTTAATCTCCCAGTCTTGGAAGAATGGGATATGATAGATGTCCCATTTAGGGCTGAAAATGCCACAGTCTCTTACTTTTTGTACCTTGGCCAGTTGTATGTCTCTGTTAATTGCCATCCCCTGCAAATAGAAGCTTTTTTTCTGAGGAAGGCTGAGAGGTGTAATAGTCTATGAGTACAGCAATAAGTCATTAGGGCATGGATTTAATACTATGTCCATTTGGCAGAATAATGCTAGTAGGTTCTCCCCTAGTACTTATGGCCTGTATAGGCATATTATTGATCCAACAATAATGCCAAGTATGGGTATCTTATAGAACAGTATTTAAATCAAATCAGAAAATGACTGGTTACTCCTATGATGTTTGAACATCTATTGCATTGGTGAGCATATCTTGACAATATCAATCATTATTATAGTTCTCAAGATCCACAGCTGTGTCAGATGGATGGATGTCTTTCTCTCCTAGTAGAATACATAGCACATTCTAGCACTGTGATAACTAGCCAGTGTGGATGAGGCTTCCAGGTTACTCAAATACCAACTTGATTTCTCCATATCCTATGACTCAAGTATGTGGTGTCTTCAACAACAGGGTCTTACCATCAGTTCTGGAGCATAACCAAGAGTAGTAACAATAGTTTACCACATTTGGGAGTCTATGAACTCTCACTGGCCAGCAACTCCAAAGAAAAAGCTCATTACTGGCACTAAGCTTTTTATCTATCTATCTATCTATCTATCTATCTATCTATCTATCTATCTATCTATCTATCTATCTATCTATTTATCTATCTATCTTGTCCTGTTACCACATTCCACATTATAGTATAACTTCACTTAAATAATTTTTATACATATGTATGTATATATTTTAGGGAGCTTCTATGATAATAGGTTTTCATATTATCTTTTAAAAGAATCATTAGTGTTAATTATTCCTTCCCATGTTAAATTCACTTTCAAATAAAGTTCAATGGGTTTCAACAAATGTGCACACACAAGTTACAACTACCTCAATCAAGACATAGGCCACCTCTGTTACTGCTCTCAAGCTCACTAACTTAAACCCCATTTTCTGGTCCCTGAAAACCTGGCAATCATGGCTCTGATTTATTTCCTTTCTCTCTTAATTCTTTTGTTTCCTATACTAGGGATTAAACCTAAGGCCACTGACCTACAGCCCCAGCATTTTATTTATTGTGAAACAAGATCTCACTGTGTTTCTCCCACAACTCTGATTCCTGGGTAAATTTCCCCTATAAAACCCTCTCTTACACCTCCTCTTGAGGGAAAGCCCTCAAAATGATCTACATGAAGTCTGAGTTGTCCTAGCTGAGGACAAAGCTTGTGAGCCCATTTGAAAATTACGGAAGCCCAATAGTGCTCTCATTCTTCCCAGAATCGAACATGACTCTCAACATAGAACATTTCTCATAACTCATGTGATACAAATTGACATTTTATTGGATTTTGTGTTAGAAAATGCACATGTGACTAGAGATTCAAAAAACCCTGGGAGTCATTGGCTTGCAGTCAAGAAATTGAGACCCAAGAATGAAGAGACCTGCTTCAGGTCCCAGGAGTAGAAGAGTCAACTGAAAAGGTGCAGTTGGCCTGATTTACACCAGTGAGGGGAGAGCAGAAAGGGCACATGCTTAGCTTCCCCCACTCTACCTTGTTGACCTGATGTAGCAAAGTTACACATGCTATCTGTCTCCTCAGGGAAGAGTTGTGGATTAGGGCCTGGTTGAGTGTCCCAGGAGGTTCAATACAGAACTGGGATGCTACCTTTTTTTTTGTTTTTCCAATGAGTATGTATACTTATACTGAGAGTTAAAAGATAAATCCTGGAAGTACTTTTGTACAAAAGTTTTTTAAAAAAGGTGCTCAAAAGCTACCTAACTAAGGAAACTAGTTATAGCCCAACTAAGGATATAAATCACGTGTTCTCTGGAATAGTCTTCTGCTTGTATTTGACATTAAATGGACAGTTGCCCTATTTTAATTTATGATTAAGAAAGCCATCAGAGAAACTTGTCCCTTCTCTGGCAATATGGAAATTGTAGAAGTTGTCTAAAACCATACCTTTGAGTCCACTAGTGCCAAGGTCACAAGGCAATTGAGTACACTAGACCCCAAGTGGTGAAAAAAAGTGCTCTGAAGAGAGATGGACATACTGTCTCACCTTTGTCAGAACACAGAAAGAAGAGGAGGCTGCCCCAAAAGCATGTAAGAAGAAATCAGTTAAAATTTTATGGATCCTCAAAGGTCAAGATGGTGCCAGAACAATCATTGGAGCTGCTGGGATCCCTAGACACAAGGTGGGCTCAGTTACAAGTTCTTTGCCATAAACATTCACCATAATCTCACAAGAAACTAAACAATAAGAGAAAATGTCACAGCTCTGTTGGGAGTGAACTCCAGCCACTGTGTCTAGAACGAGACCGTGCCCACTTCCTTGACACTTTCCTTCAGATGAAACAATACTTCTCAGTTGCCAGATTGGAGACTAAAATACTCTTAGGCTTATAGTCTCTCACTAATCCAAAGTTGAGGGTTGCTACTGATGAACTGAGTATGGGGCTTCTCTGGAAACAAAGATTCAACCCAGATACAAACTGCAGGTAAGTTTCCATAGGAAGAGTGACTGAAGAAAAATCTCTCAGACTCAGGTAGATACAAAGCCGATGCCTATGTTTAGGGCAAGACCAGGAAGACTGAGATGCTTCCTGCCTCCAACCCCAAGAATAAGTAAGAAACAGCGAAGAATGTTTCCAGGAGAGGATGAAAGTCTTTAAAATCATCTAAATGAAGATGGACAGCCCAGGTACTGTTGAAAGTTACATGGGAGACAGCAACACTGAAAGAATCCCTTAGACACTCCAACCACCACATTAAACACGGGGTCACAGCAGTCCAGCAAGGAATCAGTCTGAAGCCTGAGTAGGAAACCCAACAAGTTCCAAACTATGTCACCAAGTAGATGAGTCAGCCACTCATGCCAAGAGCTCAGAACGCATGTTTATTTCTCATGCAAATACTATCTACTTCAATCTCTGTTAATGCTGTACAACCCACACTGGACACACAATGCATTCAAAAACAAGAAAGAACATAAAACCTGACTTAGAGATGACTTAGCTGTTGGAACTATCAAATATAGACTTTAAATTGACTATGGCTTTTAAAAAAATACTCAGAGTGACTAGCATGCAAGGGAAAATGGGAAATTTCACCAGAGTTTTAAAAATGAATCAAGCATAAATGTTGGCAATTTAAAACAAGACATTAGAGATTAATTCTGTGGTCTTCTTGTAAAGTGAATTTGGCTAAGCAAGGAACTGGTCAATTGAAGACAGATCAGCTAGGTTTCCACGGACCTAAATGCAAACAAGGGGAAGGTGGGAAAATGTGAGCAAAGCCTGTCAACCTATGGGACAATGTCATACATGATATGGGAGCACTTGTGAGGGAGGTGAATGTGGTCAAATCACAGTGTATAAAATTCTCAAAGAACTAATAAAATGATACAATGATTCTCAAAGAATTAGTAAGTATATTTAAAAGAAATTTTATTTTAAAAGCCTTCCATTTAAATATGACAATGAGTATATCGTTTAATTGATGAAATGATGAACTTTCAAGTCTTGTCTCTGAATTTTGAAGAGTCTAGAAAAAAAATGACCATTGATAGTGTTTGGAGTGGGAAGGATAGGAGATGTCACGCGTAAATCATGGTAAAAACATCATGGAAATCGTGAGAATTTTAGAAATATATGGCACGTGTTGAATGACATGAGGTAGAATTATCTGAAAGTGGGGAACCTCAATTGAGAAAATGCCCCCCTTAAGATCCAGCTGTAAGGCATTTTCTTAATTAGTGATTGATGGAGGAGGTCCCAGCCTATTGTGGATGGGGCAATTTCTGGGCTGATGGTTCTGGATTCTATAAGAAAGCAGGCTGAGCAAGCCACAATGAGAAAGCCAGTAGGCAGCATGCTTCCATGTCCTCTGCATAGCTCCTCCCTCCAGGTTCCTGCCCTGCTTGAGTTCCTGCCCTCATTGTTTTGGATGATGAACTGGTATATGGAACTGAAATAAAGTCTTTCCTCTCCAAGTTGTTTTTGGTCATGGCATTTCGTTACAGCGATAGTAACCCTAATGAAGTCAGCAAGTCACATAAATCCACTGACTCTGGTACAAGATGGACTGACAGAAAGTGGGCCCAGCAGAAATTATGAGAATAATTAAGATAGAATAATTTGGTATAGTGGATAAGCTTATCTTTTAAAGCAATTTCTTTGAAGGTAGTTAATGAAAACTATTCCATGGGCTGCAAAAACAATGAGGTCTATGACGTAATGTATTGTGTATATATTCTGTTTCAATAAAGTTGATTTCAGAATTGGAAGCTATTGCTTCAGAGCAGAAGTTCTCTAGTCTTTAGATATTTGTGGTCTTTTTGTGTTAAAACCTCATGATGTTTAGTTGCTCAAAATTTTCTTTCTTTCTTTTTTTTTTCTAAGTTTTTTTTATTTACATTCCAAATCATTTCCCCTTTCCCGTTTCCTCCCTCCCTGAAAGTCCCATAAGCTCCCTTTCCTCCCTCTTTTCCCCATTCAACCCCCTCTCGATTCTCTGTTCTGGCATTAGGCTAGTGAGAGTGAGCATCTCAAAACCACGGCAGTTTCTGAACACGCTGTCTTAAATTCAGAGGCCAGGATCATAAAACAAGTACCTGGCTTTGAATTAGTTAGACTTTGTACTAACTCTTTTCCTTCTTTGTGCATATGTATGTGCATGTGCCTTTGCCTGTGTGTGTGTGTGTGCGTGTGTGTGTGTGTGTGTGTGTGTGTGTGTGTGTGCGCGCGTGTATGAAATAAAATATTGTTGATCCAGGTAGTGCTTTCTTTGTCTACCAACATTAAATCTTAGTCTTTCTTATTAACTGTACATTCTCTATGCCAATTCTATTTTCTCTCTCTCTCTTTACTTTTGTCCTAGAGGAAATTTTGATGTATAGCTTACTTCGATTCATTCTCTGTCTTTCCCATCCTCTCTCTCACATACATACCTCTTTAAGAAATATATAAGATGTCATTTTGAACTTTCATTGCCAAATCTATATATACATTTTAAAAAGTATAGTGGTCATCCTGAATGTGGTATTTTCTGCCAGCATTATGATTTTCTTGTTTGTTTCATTTTTAAGATTGTAATATAATTATCCCTGTCCACTTAGCATGCCCTCTATGTTGTCCCTGTTCGGCTCATGTTTGGTCAGTCATGTTGGTGAGAACTTATGGGTGTAGCTTCTGATGTTACTGGGCACAAAGTCTGACAGCAAGCTCCTCTACTTCTTAGAAGCTTTGTGACCCTTTTTCTAAAAGTTCCCTGAGCCTTAGGTTCAGAAGCATTCTTCTACCTACAAAAAAGTGTCTTTGACTTTTATCATGGAAACATCTTTGCAACAGATGGAGACCACTCCAGAAAACCACACCCAATCAAAATGCAGAGTTGTGGAAACCAGACTTGATGGACACATTTACAAATTACCTTTTTGTATGTTGATATCTAGGTTTAGGTAGTTTTTCTTATTATTGTCTAATTCTCATCCTACTAATATGCTACAATTTATTTTTAACTTTCTATTTCTGTCACTGTTTAATGAGATCTGACCACAGTCATCTTCATGAATGTTTCAAGTTTTCTTTGGGTGTCAGTAATGGTACTGGATTATAGGACCAGATTGTGTTTTTTCAGTTACCTAAGTATATTCCAATGGCTGCTCAAAGATTCTGATGTTCACATTATCCCTTCTATTACTTTTAGTTCCATTAAGAGTCCTTGCCTTGGAACATGGTTGGCAATGGTTTTCTAAAAAAAGGTCAAGAGTAAATAGTGTAGGCTTTGCCTTCCAAGGAGCACAGCAATGAGTATTATGTAGGCACTTATCAAACCACTAAAAATGTAATCATTCAAATGCGTGAAAATAATATATTTTGATTCATTTTTTTCTGTTCCTATAACTGAATACCAAAGAATGAATAATTCATAATGATAAGGGGCATCTTAGGGTTGTGGAGTCCAAGAGTGTGGCACTAGATCTCTGACATCTGGTGAGAGCCTGCTTGTTGCATTATAACATGGCAGAGGATGTGGCAGGTAACTTAGAGCAAGGATGTCTGATGAGGCCTCTCCTTTCTTATAAACATACCAATGCTGTCATCGGGGACTCTCACAGCATCATCTAATCTAACTTATCTTCCAAAGACTCCATTGCTCATGTATCATTGATATATGTAATCTTTCAGGTAGAGTTGCTATATGTGAACTTGGGGACCTATTCAAACCTTATTCCCATTATTAGCTTTCTCAGAGTGCAAAGGTAGAAGATGAATGGATTTGGCTTGCATGCTGTAGTTAACCTTCTTTTGGTTTGAATTCAATATTTAATAGCTAAATCAATACATATACCAATACACAATACCACACAGGGATTTTGGCAATGTGAGAAACTGGGCTGTTAGAAATATTTTTGGCATAACTAGGCTAAGGGACATCATGGTCCACTTCCTATAATGCTGCCGTGACACTGGGTATTACCAGCATCAGAGATGAGACCAATGCCAATTCCTCCCAGAGACAGTACACACTTCTTTTCTTTGTCAGTGGGTGATGCAATCCTTCTTTGGTGAATGCATATGTGGTGGCTATGTCTCCATCAAGTGTGTGCAGGGTCCTGTCTCCCTCACTGCAGTCTCACAATGAATGTGAAACATGCACTGAACAGAGTCTCTCCAAGAGTCTCAAGGACAGAGGTTGGGGTTTGTTTGGAGGAACAGTGAAAGATGGAAGAATAAAAAAGTGGGCAGTTTTGGAACACATGAAATCAGGGATTGTCAAGGACTTGACTTCATCTTTCTAAAGATGACATCAGGATAGGTTATAGGCAAGGTTGTGTGGTGGAAAGAACTCATGCCATGCAGATTCCTAAGGCATCAGGAAGTGTAAGCATTGTTAAATTAGGTGGAAAAAAATCTAAAGACTAGGTAAAAACAGTTCTCCACTAAACGTTGGTCCCAGGCATGATTTGTTCTAGCCAGTTCTACCATTTTAATAAGACTATAGTCATACACCCCATGACAGTTGACATTTGCTTTGATTTGCTTTGATCTTTACCATTTCTGGATAAGACAGCTCTAGAATTTCTTTCTCTAGTCACTCAGAAGGTACCTGCTGGGAGGTGGCTATCTTGGAGGATACCTGTCAGTTTTTCACAGGTATGAGGACAACTGGACAACTCTTTAGGGGATGATTGGTTACAAGGAGGGCAAAATGTGTGCTGTGTGTGTGTGTGTGTGTGCATGTGTGCCTCTCTCTCTTTGTCTGTCTGTCTGTCTCTATGCATATATGTATTTAGGGCTAAAAATCTCTCTCTTTTAAAGACTGTCAAATTTGCATAGACAGTGCTTTTCCAATTTTTACCACCTCACCAGTGGGATGAGCCCAGTGCTAGCATGCACTGTCTTCACTGCCCCTTGCTGTTTACTTATCTGAATTATGAGACTCCATCTTATACTTCTCCCTGAGCAGCACCCTCCCTGCTCCTCTCAGGCTCACTGATGAGACAGAAAGCAGACATGCCAGTAAAGAAGGAATCACAGGTAACCTGAAGTCTACATTCTACAGACCCAGTGACCCCTGAGTTGTTCTTGAGGAGCATGGCTGGAGCTGTTAGAAGTGTTGGATTAAATGAGGCTTCCTTTCTAGAGGTTTCTGGAACCTGCCTTTGTGTTTGTGATTTTGTGAATATAGTCTTTCACTGGTAGAGCAAGTAATCAGGTGGAGGTTCTCTCTGCTGGGTTTCTAACCTGCTGATTCAAGTCTCTTATCTTTTACCTGGAGCAAATGATCCAGGAATGAAATTTCATGATGTCCTGGAGTTCAGACTCTGTTTTTTTTTTGCTATCCACATGTAGAAACCTCAATTAAACTATTGTACAGTTACCAATGTCTTCCCAATGGTTCTATGGATAACAGTGTTCATCCTCTTCAGAAATAGAGCACCATGGAGGGAGGAGATAAGAGGTAGTAGTCACTGTGTACTGTGTAAACAAAGCTTACTAGTGAGTTAATTATCTACACGTTTAAATATTTAAGTTCTAGTCTCAGCAAGAGGAGAATGCATTATGAGACATTGACCCCTGGTGTTATTGCCATCTCTGTGGCATGGTGCTCATTGAAAGGTGTTTTATCTTCCTCCAGACTTTGATGATGGTGCTCCCTGAGCTAGAATCCCCCCTCCAACTCTTTTTAGACAGTTCTTTGTACAGGTTTTATGTCATTCTTATGTGTGCCATCTTTGCCTCTATAGCCCTGTGTACTTCTCCATCATAGGACTTGTCCCATTGGGTTGTAATCACTTTGCATTGACCAAAGCTCTGGAGTGAATAGCTGCTTATTGTTATGCTTGCAAGCTGGAGCCATGTCTGGACCAGACTGAGTGGAGCTGAAATGGCCAAAGGCACATAGCCTCAATGAGTATCCTTCCAGAGGAACCAGGTCAAAAATGAACAATCTTCATTCCAGAGAGACCATGAAGGAGGCATGAGGAGAGACAGACAGGAAGGAAGGAGTGGAAGACTGGTTAAATTCCAGATGCTGACTGTTAACCATATCAGGGTATCCTGAGTCCCTCACTGCCTGCTACATGAGAATGAAGAGTGATAGGCAGGAGTTTCAAGGCATTGGTATAGCATAAAGCAATGATAACAGGGATGAAGAGGACCTTTCTAGTGGCTCTAGAAGGTGACTATAGGCTACTTGCCCCTAAGAATACTAGTTCAGGAGATGTAGTAAACTCAGACTTATTGAAATGCTAAACACCAGGTTGGTTCTGTTTACAGCAAGGTTAATCCAGGGATTAGGATGTGGCATGCAGGAGCTAGGCCCCTTTAGTAGAGAGTAGGAAGCTTTCAGGGTTCTAGAGAAAGAAAAATATTAAACCTTTTTATTAGGCTGAGTTGCCCCAGAAGATCCTATTAGAAGGATTTCAAGGCAAGTGCTTTACTTGAGACGTATAAGCACGGCTGTAGAGAAGTGGGAAGTGAGACTGGGAAGAAGACAGACCTATTCCCATTAGGGATTAGGAAAGGAGTCCCCACCGAGGGCACTGGGAACTTTGTTCTGCTGGGGGCTCTGGCAGTCAGTGTGAAGCATGCATCAAGCTTGTTCCACTGGGTGAGGGAGGAGTCATCCCATCAGCCATTGGTAGAGAATGTTGTCAAAGAACATTGATTTCTTCTCTTCTGTGCATGGCAAAGTAACTTTAGCTCTAATGTAAGCCCCCAAGCAGAGAAGTGGAGTTTCTGTTGACAGGGAATTGGATTGCTAGATGGACAAAGCCTAGAAGGAGCCTAGAAGGCTAGAATCGGGACTGATTCTTAGCTTAAGGCTTAAGCTAAGAATCTTAAGCTTAAGGCTCTAATGTAAAGACTCATCTCTTGGAGCACTCAGTAGGGCTAGATTTGAGTGTACACAGTATGTCTATGAGGTTGCCTGAGTGGGCTACCTGTATTCCTCTCAGTGATCTGACCTGAGTGAGGCTAATTTTGTCCAGGATTCTCACTGAAATTTGACTTCAGTAGAGAGTCATCTGATTTCTCTACAATTACCCTTTCCCCAGGACCTGCTAAATAGAAAGCTCTTAAGAAGATTGGCCAAAGAGAACTAAAATCCAGTTTGGGAGCCTGAGAGATCTACTTTCATTTCTTGTACATGATACAGTTTGACCAGCACCATTCATTGAAAGTACTTTATTCCCCAAAGTGTATTGTTGGCTTCTTTCTAAAATATCAGATGTCTGTAGGGCTAAGGGTTTATTTGTAGATCTTTAATTCTATTCTGTTGATCAGTGTGTCTATTTTTGTGCCTGCACCAATCTAGTTTCATTACTATATCTTGAAATCTGGGATGCTAATACCTCTAGAAGTGTTTTTTTTCAATTGTTCAGAATTAATTTTAACTATACTAGGGCTTTTATGTTTTCATATGGAATTTAAGATTATGTTCACTAACTGATGAGTGGATAATAAAAATGTGATACATTTACACAGTGGAATTTTACTCAGATGTTAAGGAAAACCAAATTACAAAATTCTCTGGTAAATGGATATAATTGAAAAAAGTCATTCTTAGTGAGGTAACTCAGACAAAGAAAGACAAATATTCAGTTTTCTTTCATTTTCAGATACTTGATTTGAGTCTTTAGATACATGTGTATAATTGGAATGCTCATAGATTTCAGAAAGCTCCTAAGGGGCCATGGTAAGAGAGGGGTAGCTTTCAAGGGAGTAGAGAGAGTGCTATAAAGAAGGAAAGGGGAAGAATGGAACAGTTAGGATTAAATGGGAAATGGAAGGGCAGGGTAGAAAAGGAGAGGAATAATCAACACTCAAGACCTTTTGAAAAAGATGATGGAAATTGTCTATTATAGAAGCTTCCTGAAATATACATATTCATAGATAAAAAAGTCTAAATGGAATTACCTTATTACTAGGGGACAATGCCCATACTAGATACCCAGGCCAACAAATATAAAACCCAGTGCCAGAAATTGGTTACCTCTTTTGGAATTGTTGGGCAGTGGAGTTCCATAGAGTACTATACATAACAGGCTATTGTCATTTTCTTAGTTAGGGTTTATTGCTGTGGAGCGACACCATGACCAATGCAACTCTTATAAAGGCTAACATTTAATTGGGGCTGGCTTTAAAGATTTAGTCCATTATCATCATGACGAGAAGCACGGCAGTTTGTAGGCAGAAATGGAGAAGCTGCAAGTTCTACATTTTAATCCTAAGGCAGCCAGGAAGAAACTGTCTCTAGCAGGTAGCCAGGAGAAGATGATCTTCCACATTGTACAGACCTGAAAGTTCACCTACAAAGTGACACACTTTCTCCAACAAGGCCACACCTCCTCCAATAAGGGCATACTTCCCAATAGTGGCACTTCATGTGGCCAAGTATTCAAACACACAAATTTATGGGAGTCAAACCTATTCAAACCACCACATTTCACTTCACAGCCTCCATAGGCTTAGATCTATAACACAACGCAACATGCTTTTAGTCTAAATCCAAAAGTCCCCATAGTCTACCATGGTCTCATCAATGTTTAAATGTCCAAAGATCAAAGTCTATTTTGAAATTCAGGCAATCTCTTAACTGTAATCCCCTATAAAATAAAAATGAAAAAGCAGATCACATACTTCCAGCATCACAGGATATACATTATCATTCCAAAACATCATAATGAGGAAATATTGGACCAAAGCAAGACCAATAACTATCTGGGCAAACTCCAAACTTTGTATCTCTATGTCTGATGTCCAACCTATTTCAGCTTTGTTGACTTCCACACAGTTCTTACTTTCTCTTGGGCTGGTTCCACTTCCTGTGAGCAACTTTCCTCTGCAGGTATTGCACAGCTCTGGCAACTTGAACATCTTGAGGTATCCCAGGCAACTTCAACTTCACAGGTTCTTATTTATTCTAATGTCTGCATTTCACACATGATCTTCTGGGCTCTTCGAAAGGGCTTAGGTCACTTCTCCAGCTCTGCTCTCTGTAGCACTCTAGGCTGTAGCTGACTCCACTCCACTGCTGCTGATGCTCTTGGTTGTCTTCAATGATACTGGCATCTCCAATACACTGGGGTCTTCTGCTGCAACCAAGCTACACTTTAACCAATAGCCTCTCATAACCTCTCTTCATGGTGCCAAGCCTCAACTTCTTTGATGACCCCTTCAGTCCTGGGCCTTCAACTTCCACTAAGACTGTACTGTACCTTCACCAATGGCCTTTTCTGTCCTCTTATAATGCCAAGCCTCAGCTGCTCTCCATGACCCCTCATGCCTTCAAAATCAATATCACCTGGGTGATTCTTACACATCACTAAGTCCGGCTGCTAGCAAGAGGTCTATTTCTGAAACACAGCTTCTTTATGCTCTCAGAAAACACTTCACAGAAGATTTCACCTCACTGATGCTGGTCTCTTCTTAATCACTGCTAATTTCTGAGTTCTAGCTAGCTAGCATCAATTGTCCCAGTAGCCCTTCTATTTTTGACCCTAAAACCAGAGTCACATGGTCAAAGCTGCCATGTTCTACTGCTTTCTGGGGCTGGAACATGCCTCCCTTGTTCAATCACATCTTTTCCAGTTTTTTCTAGGATTTTTTTTACTGCTTAAGCTTTGCTGTCCTAGAATTTGCTTTGTAGACCAGGCTGTCCTTGAGCTCAGAGATCTGATTGCCTCTGTCTCCTGAGTGCTGAGATTAAAGGTATGCACCATCATGCCTGGATCTAAGCTTTTCTTTAATTCTTTTTCACAAGGTGAAAGCTTAGTTGGACAAAGTCACAACTCCCTTAATTCCATTTAATATTTTGAATCTGATTATCTCCTTGAATACATGATTTAGCTCCATTCTACTTCCTGAGACCCCTTTAATCCTTGAATCATACCCTTTCTATTTTTCACTTCTAAGCGTGCTGTGTTTGATCAAAATGCTCTTCATAAGAGTGAACTACTGGACAGAGTCTATGCTAGGCTTTTTTGAGATTTTCCTTTGTCAATGCATTTAACCTAAATCTGTTTCACCTTAACCTCAGGCAGACTCTTCAGACAAGGACAAAAGAGAGCCACATTCTTCACCAAAATATCACAATAATGATCTTTAGTCAACATACTAAAATTCTCTGAGATCTCTCAAGTGAAGCCCACACAGTTCAAATCACCCTTAGTACAACTGTCTTCCATGCTTCTACTAGGATAGTCCATTAAGCCCCACTTAAACCATTCCACTGCTTTCCTAATCCAAACTCCCCAAATCCATATTTCTCAAACAAAAGCATGGTCCAGCCTATCACAATCCCTGGGGTACTGAGAGAGGACTGAAACCATAAGCTTCATTCCTATCTGGTATGAATAATGGTAGAAGATGCTCTGCACACTACTGGAAGAGAAAAGTAATCATCAACCTCTGTTTTAGAGTTTTTATTACTATGAAGAGATACCATGACCAAGGCAACTCTTATAAAAGCTAAATTTAATTGGGTCAGGCTTACAGTGTTGGAGATTTAGCCCATTATCATCATGGCAGGAAGGGTGATAGATTGCAAGTAGACATGGTGCTGGAGGAGTCAAGAATTCTACATCTTGATCTGAAGGCAGCCAGAAAGAGACTGTCTCCCACAGGCAGCCAGGAGGAAACTATTTTCCATACTGGGTGGAGCCTGAGCATAAGGGATCTGAAAGCCCATCAACAAAGTGAAACACTTCCTCCAACAAGACCATGCCTCCTCCAATAAGGCCCTAGTTACTATGACCTAGCCCCTATGACCAAGCATTCAAACACATGAATCTATGGGGCCAAATCTATTTAAACCACCACACCAATGTTCTTTGTTACCTTCCAGAACTTGATGTTAAGACCATATTGCTGAAGAAACCATATGATTGACTCATAGAACAAGGAGAAAGTCATCTGTATTCACCTATAAACTTCATCTCTACCTGGTATGAATAATGGTAGAAGATGCTCTGTACACTATTGGAAGAGAAAAGTAATCATCAATTTTACCAAGCTATAAACACACACACACACACACACACACACACACACACACACACACACACACACACACACAGAGAGAGAGAGAGAGAGAGAGAGAGAGAGAGAGAGAGAGAGAGAGAGAGAATAGCCTATTAGCCTATTAATACAATAGTGGCACAAATATTATGTGAGTAACCAAACAGTTTTAAAATTGGACTCTAGAACCACTCCACAAAACAAAACATGCCTAGTACTATTATTGGTGCTAAGAACTTGTGGCTAGAAATTCATAGTCCCTAAGGGCTATTTGTCACTGTTATTCTACTAAGTGGACAAAATATTCAACCTACCCCTAATTACTTGTTATGTCTATAGGTTGGTATATCCCTTAATCCTCATCAGAGAAACTTTTTTTCTTTGAGTAAATAATGATTAACACAGAGACTCACAACAGGCCAAGGTATAGCAAGTTAAAGACTGTGTAGTTCTCAACCCTAAGTTTGGTTTCTATATCACACACCCTCCTCCACAGACTTAGAGGTCATCACGAAAGAGGAAAGGACTATCAAAGCCAGAGAAGGTGGATGACCTCAATGAAGCAGTGTATTCCGGATATAATAAGGCAGTTGGACATTTGAACTTTATGGTGATGGGTTGCCACATCTTATCACAACTTGTCAACTTGACACAAACCAGAGTCAGTTGGGAAAAGGGAACTTCAGCTGAGAAATTGCCTTCAAAGGAATGGCCTGTGGGGATATCTATGGTGTATCCCTTTCTCAATTGCTATTTGATGTAGGAAGACTCAGCCCAGTGTGGGCAACCATGCCTAGCCAGGTGGGTCTGGTCTGGACTGTGTAGAAAAGTATCTGAGCAATCCAGAGAAAGCAACTCAGTAAATAAAATCCTTTTGTGCTTTGGTTCCTGACTCCAAATTATTGTCTTGAATTCCTGTTATGACCTTCTTTAGTGATAAACTGCTACCTGGAAGAGTAAGATAAAATAAGCCCTTTTCTTCCTAAGTTGCTTTTTGTCAGTTTTTTTTTTTCACAGCAATAGAAAACAGACTAAGACAAACAGCATGCACAAAACCTGCACATACCCAAGTCAGACAAAATGCCACATGGAGAGGGGACATGGGCATTAAGTCCCACTTTATTTAATTAGCTGTTAACAGTTAATAGTTGCTGGGAGAGGGATAGTCAGCTTTATTTAAGGCTGTTGTCTGAGGTAGACCAGTCATGCTCCAGTGGGTGGCTATATACCTAGAAGAATGTGGGCAGTATAAATTGGACTCTATTCTTTTGTCTTTGCTTTCTAAAGAAATCACAGAGATGGATATTATCAGTCTCTTGAATTAACCTGGAAAATGTCAAACTCTGAAACAGGCTCTAACTTTTGAAGGCAATATTTTCTGTAGGGAATGAACACATAGTAGTCCGTCAGCAAGCCCACAATTGGGCCATATGAAGACACATTCAGGGAAGGCAGTAGGAACTGATAGTGATGAAAACAGACATCTCACAAGGTCATAGACCTTACCACACAACAAAATATGCTTGGAGAATGCATGGCAACTCTAAAACCTTGTATCATTATCAGATGTTGCTTAATAAATGATTTTAAGCCTCCATGACTTGATCTGTCAACACACACACACACACACACATTATGAATCAATGACATGTTAGTTTGTTGATAGTATTGATCATTCCACTAAATATATACAAATATTAGGAACATCTGAATAAAAAAAGCTCTAATAAGCCGAATGCATTTATGTAATCTCTCTCTCTCTCCCTCTCTCTCTCTCTCCCTGTTGTGTACATTGCATTTGGGTTTGTGTAGCATGGAGGTCAGAAGCCAATGTTGGCTCTCTTCAATTTTTTCACCTTCCCAGAGCTGGATTATGAATGCACTGCTGTGCCTAGCTTTTGATGTGGGCACTGGGATCTAAACTAGACTTGTGCAACAAGTACTTTACTAATTGAACCATGCCCTCAGTTTGAAAGAGGTTTATTATTGTGGCTTAGGGTCAAAGGGCTGCAACTAGTAATGATCTTGACAGAGTTCTGAAGAGATAGACAACATCACTTGTTTAGAAGCAGGAAGCATGCATCCTCCCCATGGGTGCACGTATGCGTGTGCTCTCATATACATATGTGTACATGAGAGAAATATAATATTTCTTTTAGAAGTCAATCATAGGGATTCCATTCTGAATATTTTATTTCATTGTATTCACCTTCAAAAAGTCTTATCCCTGAACACGGTAGTTGATCTAAGTTTATTCCTTCTTAGTCTCTTACCATGGGAATTAAATGCCAACATGTTTTTCTTAGGGGAAAATTCATGTTCTAATCTTATTCACATATGAACTATGCCCAGGCCCTATGTCCAAGTGGCATGCAGCTTTAAAACAGTGTCTCTGCTCAGCCAACTGCTACGACTACTCCCTGCACTATAAGAAAGACAGGTAGCACTGTAATGAGGACCCACAGCCATTTAAATGACACTTTTATCACTCCAGACTCTCTATCCATCAATGCTACCACAGGGCAACCGCACCTGGGAGGCTCTTTTCCTTCTAGCTCTGACTTCAGTTCCTCTAATATTTTTTCTGACTCCTCCTGCACTCCATCGCTTTATGTTTCCTCCTTTCCGTTTGTCACTGTCTGACTCAAGTTGTCCCTGCATATTGCTTTTTGTCTCTGTCCCATGGAAACAAAAGCTCCATGGACTTCTGTCTATTTCTGGAACTCCAGTCTCTTGAAAGGTACGTAATGAATACTTCCCCAGTAAATGACACTCTCTATCATTTTTTCTTGATTATTGAAGTCAATGTGGCACAATGGATGACATCAATACAGCCTCCAGCATCTCTCTCAGCTTCCCATGGTTGTTCTGTGTACAGAAGTCATGCTGATAGCATGGAACTTCATCACATGAGTTTCTTCCCCCTATTCTGTTTGTATTGTTAGAATTTTCTCTGGAGCAATCTCATAGATACACTAAATTTCATCATCTGGGGGAGGAACACGGCAAATTGAAATGTAGGCATGAAGTTTAGGAAGGTTTGGGAAGATCATTGTTCAGGAGCCCCCTCCTCCCACCCCAATCCAGAACATGAAGTGTTGAGACCATAAAGACACTTATTTGTTTAATGTCAGACTAGAGAGAGGAAAACTGTGTCGTCAGTATGAGCTAGGCAGTTCTGCACATCTCAGGACTCCTTACCTGAGGGTATGTGAATTTGTTTCTCACATCTTACAGGTAAGGAAGTAAGACAGAAAGATGCTCAATGTCCAGAAACTAGTATGTGATTCCCCCTTCTCTATTGCCAGGTCCCACTGAATCTTCCTATTCTATTCTTACTTCAAAAGCACGAGAAAAAGTTTTGTGTTTATTTTTTTAACCAAGCCAAAGTTTATCTTAATGACTCCTGAAATATAACACATGCAAGTCCCAAAAAACCTAGAAAGAAAGAGGAAAGGATTTCAGATTTATAAAAAGACTAACAAAAGCTACTGGGGAGCTAGGGTTCAAATTGTTGACAAGTGTGCCAGGGGCTCCCAAGCAGCCACTTAATAGGGTAGCTTAAAATATAGACCAGGGGGACAAATTGTCTGGACTTTATGACCCCATCAGAGAAGAATTAAAATTTAGCAGGAGCTGAATGTCATATGTGGATCTTGGGGTGTGTGTGATGATTCTGTAGCTCATTTTGGAACCCACCCAACTAATTGGTTTCCATATCTCTGGAGGAAGGTGGGAGCAGCCCAGGCTGTTAGATCGTGGTTTGCAGACTGGAGATATGGAGTGTCTCTAGGGGCTCAATGTTTGAGGAAATCAGACAGTGTTCCTGTTTGGAAACTCAGAACATTTTGAATGAGAATATTTCTCATAAAACATGAATTCAGAGGTTCCAACTCCCACAGAAGCTACAGACTTGGGTTCTTTCTTTATATGCTTCAAAACTCATCCAGTTGGCTACCTGGGAGTGGCTTTCTCGGGCCAGGAAGCTATTCTTATCAACGCCTCCATGTCTGGTTGGTGATGGTGGTGTGTGTCAGTACTGAGCTACATATCCAAAGGGTCCTGTTGCAGACAGTGCTTCCTCAAGGAAGATGCTCTGATCTTCATCTGTGGGGTGATACCAGGCAGATATGGTTGGTACCTGTCCATAACTCCATAGTCTTCACTATTTTATCATAGGTATGGATTCAGGGCAAACCCTGCTGCTTTCTCCTTGATATGAGTATGACTTTCACATAACAGGCCAGGTGGAACTTGGAGCTCTCTTGTAGTGTTTTGTCCCTCATATGTACACATACTAGGTTCCTAGTTAACCACAGTGATAACTGACTTAATAACACATGTATTTACACCCCTCTGTTTTCACCCTCACTTCTCTGATGTTCTATGTACTTATCAGTAGTGTGTGTGGGGTCACCTTGTAAGTAAATTGCTCTACAATCCTCATCTGTGTTAGTTTCTTGGGTACAAGATGCAGATAATGTCTTCACGTTTCTCGGCTAGTGTGTCAACTACCCATGATTTAGTTGATAAGATTTTATCATTTGGTGATCAGAAGCACAGCTAGTCAAATTCCTCTTTCCCAGAGAGACAATTTCTCATGCCTCCTGTATAAGTAAATAAATAGCTGTGGTAGGCTTTGAATGTGAAAACGGATACTTCACGAAGGCCATGCAATCTATTTCTCTCTGTTTTTCAGTCGCTTCCAATAGGCCAACCTCTTTGGAATTAAAGATTTATGTGCTCATCATTCAGTGAAGAGAAAGTAAGCCAACATTCCCAGAGAAACTTGGGACCTCAGAGCCCAGGCTTCGAAGATAATGCTGGCAACTATGACTGACATGAACCATCTTAAATTTAATGTCTTGAAACAGTGACTTTCTATTTGTTCACCAGTCAGTAATCTGGGCAGGGCTTTGCATGCTGGCTCACTTTATGTCAAGTTGATCACCACAAGTAAGAATCATTTGGGAAGAGGGAACTTCAATTGAGAAAATGCCCCCACTAGATTGGCCTGTTGGGTAAGCTTGCAGTGCATTTTCCTGACTGATGATTGATGTGGAAGGGGCCATCTTGAGGTCCTGCCCTAACTTCCTTTGATGATGGACTGTGATTTGGAAATGCAAGTCAAATAAATCTGTCCCTCCACCAAGTTGCTTTTGGTCATGAAGATTTATTACAGAGCAATAGAAACTCCAAGATGCAGGGACAACATATCTCAGTTCTCAAGGCTTCAACTGGAGTCGACACTTCAAAGCTTGAGAGCTGGATTCCTTTTTCCTTCCAATGACCAGAAGCATATGTTGGGAAGACTTGAGCAACTGTGGCTGGGACATCAGGCCCCCTCAGGTATCTCTTGGTTTACCTATGTAGGCACTTCAGCATAGACACTTGGTGGTAATCAGACATCTTACATGGCAGCCCTTGGCTCCAAAGGTGAATGTCTTAATGAGAGACAGCTTTATGGAAGCTGTATGATATTTTAGGACTTGGTCCAGAAAGTGACAGTGCCCTTTTGGTCACATTCTGCTGGAGAGAGTTCAAAAAGTTTGTGTGCCTTGCAACCAAAGGATTATTGTTTCATGTAAATGGAAAGAGGCAAAAATGATGGAAGAAAGAATCTTGACTGGTTCAGAGCTGAAAGTCACTTTTCTTTGCCAGGAGGTTGGGCCACTTCTTAAGTTTTATGTTTTAATGAGCTTTCACATATACCTTGATATTGATGTTGAAGTGAATGGAATGTTCTAGTTTGTTTCTTTATGTTAAAGGTGTGATCACCACCATATAGTACTATTGGGAGGTAGTGGAACACTTACGAGGTGGGGCCTATTGGAAGGAAATGAAGTCATAGGAGGTAGTATGCTTTTGAAGAAGATATTGTGACCCCAGACTCTCTTCTCTACTTTTGTTTCCTGAGAACCTTCTTTGTCACATGTTCCTGATTTGCTGAATTGCCTCCACACAAGCTATAAAGCAACAATAAGCAAAGTAAGCCTGGGTTTAAGCCTTTAAACTTTGAGACAAAATATTTTCCTCATTTTAGGTTAAATTGCCTCAGGTATCTTGTTACAGAAATGATAAATTGACTTATAGAAGAAGAGTGGGATAGTCAGAAGAAGGAGGGAGGGGCAAGAGAAGGATGACTTTGAGCTGACTCTCCATCTAGCCTCTAGAACTATTTGGAATACCTATCTGGAGACCCAGAGACAAATGCAAAAGATTTTGCTTTTTTCTAACAGCCTTGTGTAGAGAGGCTGTGTAAAACACAATCCATGACATTTAAGGTGCCCAGCCATTGAAACACATACCACCTATGGAAGCATGGGATCTTGTCTTCTCTGGGACAGTGTAAACTAGGATTTAGACATCTTTGGGAGGTGGGTCATATGTGAACTCTTTGTGGAAGGCCATATGTAACAGTGGTGGCCAAGGAATGTTACAGAGGGATGCAGCAGAGGTGTGGGGTTGTTTTGGGCTATAAAAAACTGTTTGTGACACTCCCAAAATGATAGAATGAGATTAGCAGGGGGTGTGCACCCCTGCAGCTCAAGGACTAAGGCCAAACCTGGTAGGGCTGTTGGCATGTAGTTTTCATTATGTTTGGTTATGGATCATGCTAACAGGTGTGTGTGTGTGTGTGTGTGTGTGTGTGTGTGTGCACGCATGTGCCTGTGTACATTTGTGAATGCACAGACATGTGTGATTCAAAAACTGGAAGACAAAAACTGAGCAGATGCACATTTTTGGTAAAAACCTGATTTATTTCAAAGTAGATTGTCTAGCACACAGCTTGCCATGATAAGGGTGCTCCCCTTTCATGGCATGGTCGCTATATCAGAAGCCTGCCATCTCTGAGCCTGCTGTGGGAATCTCAGTAGGAAAGGAGATGAAAATCTGGGTCTGTAAAGAGGTTCAATGGCTTTGGGACTTTCCTAAGGAAGGTGCATTACTCTAGAGATATCCTGGAGTCATTGCCTCAGTCCTGAAGGCAGGCACTTCCAATATTATAGCATGGATTTTTAACAAAACACGCATACACACACACACACACACAGAGGAATTTGTAATTCTTCCAGGGAAAATTATCAGATTTCTAAAATGCTGGTGTCCAATATATTTTTATCATTAAAAGTGCATTTTTCCCCCTGAAGGCTAGAGATGTGGCTCAGTGATTGGGCATTTATTTAACATGTATGAGGCCATGGATTCAAGCCAACCCCTCCCCCATTCAGTACCACAAACAAGAAGAAACTAGCAAATTGCATACATACTTTTAGATATCAATGAAAAAAAGCTGAGTGAACAAATAAGATCAAATCTTTGGAGAGCCTAACACTCAGATGTATCTGACACAACAGTGTACAGGAGAGAGACATCACCACATCAAATCCCAAGGCCCTGCATTCCCTTCCTCTTTCTGTGAAGCATCTTTATTCTTCCAAGCAGAGAGGGTGGTGGGAAAGAGGTTGGGATAAACTGAGAATGGGCAAAACAATATGTATAAGAGAGAGAGAGAGAGAGAGAGAGAGAGAGAGAGAGAGCTCTGAAGGAGAAGGGGGAGCTACTGAGGAGAGGAGAGTGTGGTACTTGAGACCAAAGGGAAGGAGGAGAGACTTAAAGACTGGCGAACCCGGCTGAGGCAAGACACTGGAAAGAATACAAGGATTTCCTTGAACCTGTAATATGGAGACAAATTTTGAGGAAAAGGATGGCAACAGATGGTTATGAAAAAGTACTTGTGAGCTGGGCAGTGGTGGCGCATGCCTTTAATCCCAGCACTTGGGAGGCAGAGGCAGGTGGATTTCTGAGTTCGAGGTCAGCCTGGTCTACAGAGTGAGTTCCAGGACAGCCAGGGCTATACAGAGAAACCCTGTCTTGAAAATCCAAAAATAAAACAGAACAAAAAACCCAAAGAAGAAGAAGAAGAAGAAGAACAACAACAACAACAACAAGAACAAGAAGAAGAACAAAAACAAGAAGAAAAAGTTCTTGTCACCTCATACTGCCAGAAATTGTAAAGACATATAATCAATTCAGACTTGATGTTGAGAGCAATTTGACAGCCTGAAGAGGGCCTGATATTATTCGGGACACTTCTATCACCTATATTAGCCAGCATCACTGTAAAACCAAAGCATATCTTATTCTCTATGTTGTTTTAAGACCTGTTTTTTTTACTTAACAATATATGTGGAATTTGACCTTTAATGATCATGTAACACTCCAGTATACGAGTGGATTATAGTTTAATACGTTGATTTCTCACTGACCATTTAGATCCCTTTATTGTTAGAATTAATATCATAAGCATGACTATATTAGTAAAGCTAACCAAGAATTTCATTCAGTACAATGCCATCAAAATTCTGAGGTTATATACTTCATGGAACTAGAAAAATTAATTGAAAATTTCATGTGGAACCAAAAATGACCATTTTAAAATATATACTATACTAATAAATAAGAGTGAATAGCTCACAAATGCATTTTATACACATTTATAGTTGTTTAAATGCAACAATTTTGTTCAGATACACTTGACATTTATTTTTGTTTTTTTGTTTGTTTACTTATTTTTACTCATGTGTACCTGCTTGTCTGTATGTGTTCATCTGCAGACAGTGCACATGAAGTCCAGAAGTTGTCAGAGTCCTGGAGCTAGAATTACAGGTGATTGTGAGTCACTTGATGTGTGTCCTGGGAATTAAACCTAGTTTGTGCTCTTAGTTGCTGAACCATCTCTCTAGCTCCCAGATGCATTTTTTTGAGGTAGAATTACTAAGCCAAATAGAGATAGTTTTAATATCTATAGCAGGACTTACAGAAATCTTGACTCAATATAGTCCTCTTGTTAGTGTATATCTAGAATACTGATTTGAAATCATCTTCTCTTGTTCCGTTATGTCTATACAAGTTGATTGTGCTCCAAAAGGTTATAGCCTTCGCTGGTTTCATATATCATAGACCCTAACCCATAACAGGAGCTCAGTATGTCTGAATAATGAATAATCAGAAACATTTCAATGAATGAATGGTTCTCAGATGGATGATAACTAGGTGAATCAAGGTTTCTCCATATTTATACTCCTCTAAGCCTGGCATGCTGTCAAATACAGGGACTGTACCTGATAAAGAAAGAGGCATCTTATCCATCAATATTGCAAGCAGAAGTTAGTAATTCCTTAAGTTCCAAGAAATTATTAAGAGGGTTTTTTTCACCTGAAAATATCTGATTGTATATTCTTGTGAGGGGTTATACTTCCTGGAGGGTTGGCTCGCAGGGGTCTGCATACCACTCATTCCCTAGGACCTCTATTGCTAAGTTTCTCTTGAAGGAGAGTCAGCATAAATGAATATTTATCTTCTTTGATATTGGAACAGATAACCTTTTGAACCTCCCTTTAACATTCTTTGGTATAATGTTTGAGGTAAGGAGTTGGGGGCGGGCATCTAGCCAGGTCCCTGGCATAGAGCTAACCACTCGGAAATGATGAACTGCTACTGAGATTAAGCCCGTCTCGTCTCAGTATCCTATTGGTCTGTCCCACTTCAGAAAAGTGACACATAACTAACATTCTGATTGGTTTTGAGTTTAATGTTTGCTATGCTGTTATGAGTTAGAGATACTTGTTTCTATGTTACTCAGGAAACAAGAGGCAAGGTAATATTCCTCCTCACAGTTCTGAGTGGTTGGTTTCCTTGGCTGGAGAGAGTGCGCATAGAGCATGAGTTCTTATCACTGGTAATATTCCACCTGAGCATCACAGCCCTTCTGTTCAATCAGCAGAGTAGAAGCCCAGGGATGCTCTGTCTCAGGGACAGTATCAATTGCCTGGATATTTGTGACCTTCTTGACAAAGGTGGGATGCATTTCATCACAGTTCCAATGGCATCTAGGCAGGCAGAGGCCAAGTATGCTTAAGAAAGTTCCCTGAGGTCAGCTAGGCAGAGTGTGTTACCTCTGCCAGGCACTGCTCTAAACATGAAGCTAGTTCCTAAAACTTCTCTTACCAATATAAGGAGAGGAGCTTACTGAGGAAGAGTCAGAGGGACATAGGTAGACAAGGAAAGTGAAAGTGGGCTCCCTGGAATGTCAGTTTTTTGTTCCTGGAAGATATTGCTAGGAGAAATGGTGGGAAGATGCAGAGGTAGGTATCTAAACATAGGAAGGGAGGACCAGGGGTCCCTTTAAAACTGCCAGCCAGCTTCAGTTAGGAGATTCCCAACCTTGGAGGGCCTCTCCCTTTCCGAAAGGTTAAAAGCTGTTACTTTTGTTTTCCCCACAGATTATTTAACCATCCATCTTTCTTGACTGTCCAAATGTTTGTCTCAATGAACGGGCCTGGCAGTGCCATAGCTGACCACGGTACCCCTGGTTGTATTATGAAGCAAGCCCAGTGGCCAGCAGTATACCCAGGTACATCATGAAGACAATAGCTTAGACTATAGCTAAGGTAGAAAATCAGGTTGACTGTAAAAGTAAGGACTTGTATTATTGAAAAGCGCCCTTAGTCTGCACAACACTGAAATCTGAAGGAAGGTCCAAAGCTTGTTTGTTTTGTTATCCAAAGAAGATCAAAGGTTTACATGCTGGGTCTCCTCCAAGAGAAACGTATCAACAGAGGTTCTTGAGGTAAGTGGAGTACTGAACATTGGAAGCTGATTCTCTAGAAAGTATAACCCAGTCTTAGGTCGATAAATCTCTTCTAGATCAGATATTTTCAAGTGAGCAACTACTTTCTTGGATGCTGGCTAAGTCTAAGTGTGAAGGTAACACTTTATTTGGTTTGGATTTGTGTAGTTATCCCCAGTATCCATGATGAATAAACTTCAGGACTCTTTGACATCCAATTTAGAAAAATGTTCACTTTTGTATTAAATGATGAAGAATTTGCATATAATCCATGCATGCTTCCAATACTTTAAAACATCCCTAGATTACTTGGGATACTTAATAAAAGACAGATGCTGTGAAAATGGCTGTATATGCTATTATATAGGGAAGAATGACAATAAAAAAACTGTACCCATCAGGCTTTTTAAAAGTACTGTGTGTGTGTGTGTGTGTGTGTGTGTGTGTATCAGAGTGATTTTTTTTTATGAATCTGTGGATATGGAAACCAGAGATCTGGGGGACCAATTCCTGATCTAAAGAAATGTAGCATGTTCCCCAGGCAGACACAAGCATTCATTCTGTTCTTTAAACCCCTTCATTCTGATTCTTTTTCCATTTTCCCCCAGCTATGCTGGCAGGAAAGAACAGTGAATCAGCTCAAGTTGGTTGGTTTTTCCATCGAGCATTGAGCATCAAGCTTTTGCTCTCAGGCTCCTCCCTGTGATCCAGACCTCAAGTCTAAACAGTGGCTGCACACAGCCTGGTGTGAAGAGTAACAGATAGTATTTAGGGAAAGGGTTTTATTTTCTGAGAGACTGTACCTATTGACAGTGGCTTACCTGGAGAACCACAAGGTACACAGAGCAGAGCCTTGAAGGAGATATGGTAGGAACACACAGGTGTCTGCAGATTTCAAATGCACACACCAAGAGAGCAGTTCATTCTCCCAATTCTTCAAACAGTTTTGGTGTGAGTCTAAATGGAAACTTGAAAGATGACATCTGGGTGAGAGACACCATGTTTGCAACCTTTGCTAGAGCATGGCAAAATCCTGTTTCTTAACTTTAACTGAGTCACTTAACCACAAAGAACTTCATCATCTAATGTCCAAAATGGAGTCCAAAGGTATCCTAGGTTGTATCAGTATGCCTCCGCGTGCAGAACTTACTGGGTGCACAGTAACTTTATATTCCACAGGCTTCCCCATCACTTTCTTTCCCTTTGCTCTGGGTGACCTACATGGATGCCTGTCAGGCAGCTGATTGGAAGGATTGTCATTGTAATTTGTGCTGGTTTGAATTGTTGCCTACCCCACCCCTAAGGCATCCAAGGTCATCTAGTTAGGAAGTCTGAGAGACAAACCTCAGACTGTCTTCATTCTTTTCCAAATGGAAAATGGGAAAAATGTGACCAAGCATCCAAATGTTTGGTCTATAAAACATTCAAAGCATTTAGATGATTGGTGTTGAGAGAATGAGGTGCCATCTAAGCTTGCGAATGTCACAAAATCAACTGACCCTGGGGTCTTTGGTTTCAATCCAGTGACTGGGAAGTAACACTGGCATTATAGTTCAATCCATTTCTTCTTTTTCATGGAAACATTTGAATTTTATCCTCACTGTAGAAGATTAAGAAGAAAAAACATTTTGAAGTTAGTTGATTTGGAGTGGGTAGATGAGAGTCTTAGAAACTTTATAAAGATTCAAATTTTGAGATTGTCTTCTTAGTTTGACCAAACATGGTCCTAAGGAAATTCAGAACCCATTTTAGGGGAAAGAATTAGTTATTTGTTTTCAAGATGTCACCATTTTTAAAAGGTCACATATTTTACTTATGTGTTAGCCACATTTTTTTCATCTTCCTTAGAACATGTATGTTTTCAGTGCTGTCTACAATCAGATCCAATAATGTTAATTTTTTTCCTTTGAAGCCTACTCTATCTTCATTCATAGAGGCAGAAAGTGACTTACACACCTGAGACACAACTGTGATATGCTGGTTAGCTGATAGCATTGCACTCATCTCACAGTGGGCATGGCTTCTGCTCATTCCCTGACTCCATTCTCATCCATCTGACTTAATTTGGTCAATGGGATATTAACACAGATGATGTGTGACTCATAAACTTAAACTTAAATGCATGAACACTGTATATCCTTCTTGATCTGCCCTTGCCTAGGCTAGCTTGCTGGGATGTTATACACTTGAAATGGACTCAAATCATCTGTGATGCTAACCAAGACTGACAGACACAAAACCAGCCAGTGTACAGTAGGACGTCCAGCCAGCTTCATGGGCAGACATGACAAAAATCAGCATTAAAGTTCAGCTGACCAATAACCCCAGGAAGAGCAATTAGTAGCTGTTTGAAATAGCTGAAGGTTTTTTGTTATGGACATAAGGTAGCAATTGATAGCTGATACATGCGAGTCTTCTGGCTCTGCGACAAGGCACATGCAACTTAATACCTTGAGCACCATTTTTCTCATGTGAAGTGTGGAGAAAGTCATTCTTATGTGGAAGGATGGCTGAATAAGTTGATACAGATTAGTAATGATTAATTAGTAAAAAATACCTCTGATATCGCTCTACTTTCATCTTTATCAATAGAAAGGGGAAGAGTAAGGTAGCTAATGCCTAATTACACTAATGTGACTTTTGCAGTAAATGTTTGAGGTCCTTGAAACTCAGAGATCTACCCACAGATAGCCCTGGAATGGTTTGTCTGGAAAACATGTAATTTTACTACTAGAAAATATCTTTTCGATGAACTCTGGTTTCATTCATTGTATATATTATATTATGTATGTATGTATGTATGTATGTATGTATGTATGTATGTATGTATCTAGAGATTGTTCTAGACCAAGTTAGTCTCTGTAAGTCAAAACTTCAGATAATCAGGCAAAAATTAGTGATAATCTCTTAATGGAACATTTGAGGAGAAGGACAGGCTCTATAATCCAGGATTATAAACTCCCCTTCTTCAATGGATCAATTGAAGTAGATATAAGAAATTGATTGTGGTTGATTGATGGAACTGTGGAACTCTTCTATTGGGTCAAGGTTGTATTTGTATTTAAGAGGCAGGAGATTTAGTCAGTGAGAAGTAAGATCATGTCTTTTCTGTGTCTAACTGTGATCCCAAACTGAGACCTCTTCATTCCACAGATCTTTTTCAAAGGAAATCTTATCCCCTCATCCAGTGTTAGAACATGATTGAATACATAAACATATTGAGTAGATGAATGAATGGATGGATGGATTAATTTTACTTGCCACAGGATAGTAGTTTTCCTTGAAATAGACAGAGGGTGATGAGGCTTAGAGTGGAGAATGTATACACAGAAAGAGCTTGAGGAATGACTGTGATTTCTGTCATCGAAAAGTCTTGATTAGATAAAGTATCGTGAGTTACACAAGCAGTTTGTTGTGTTTGGATGAGAAATGCCCCTCCCCTGCCTCCAGGCTCATGTGTTCAAGAACTTGGTTTCCAGCCACTGGTGAAATTTTGGAAGATGATGGAGGCTTTGGAAGGTGGTACTTCATTGGGGAAATAGGTCACTGAAGACAGGCCTTGAGCTTACATGGCCTGGTCCCACTTCCTTTTTTTTTAATTGAATATAATCTTCATTTACATTTCAAATGCTAAAACCTTTCCAGGTTTTCCCCCTCCCTGAAAACCCCCAACCCCTCCTCCCACCCCCTGCCTCCCGCCCCCTCGATTTCCCTTTGTTGGGGCATCTATTGAGCCTTCACCGGATCAAGGACCACTCCTCCCACTGATGCCCAACAAGGCATTCCTCTGCCACATTTTTGGCTGGAACCATGTGTACCCCTTGGTTGATGGTTTAGTCCCTGGGAGTCCTAGGGTGTCTGGGTGGCCAACATCATTGTTCTTCCCATGGGGCTGTAAACCCCTTCAGCTCCTCAAGACCACCCTCCAACTCCTCCATTGGGGACCCCATGCCCAGTCAAATGGTTGCTGGCCCCACTTCCTATTGGCTCTCCCCTTCCTGACTTGTGATCACAGCAGCCTCATATTCTTGACTTTATGTCTTTCCTGCTGTGTGGACTGAATCTTTTTATAAATGCTGAGCCAGAAGAAGGCAGACAGACAGGCCAGTTAGATTGCTTCCATGTCCTATGGAACCATTCTTGTTGCAGCTATACCAACACCTTGCATTTGCATCTTGCCCTGCTGTTTCCTTACCTAAAATTCTCATCTTAAACATCAAGTTGTCAGGCCTGGCCAAGGCAGTGTGTGGCACTGGTTTCACATTCTCTGCCTTTCAAGGTAAATGTATGTTTCCTTTGGAATGTTTTCTCTAAAGTTCAAAATTTTTCGATTATACATGTGCATATATTTGTACACGTATATATTTATATTAAGTGATATAAAATGTATATGTAATAGATTATATGTAATATATAGCCACTACATAAAATAACTTTCTTTAGCAGTGAATTAGGTCCTGCCCATCCCACTGAGGCTGTATCGTTTCCATGGTAACTAATGTACTGCAAAGCAAAAAGGGAAAAGAGAAATTTGATAGATTTATTTTTTTTAATCCCAGACATTATATACAAACTTAAACAGATGTGCCACAGGGTTCTTTTTGAAAGGACCATAATAATTTTAATTGACACTTGCTTAGGAAAACCTGTATACTTTTTGACTTGAGGTTTTACAGTATCCCCAGGGAGAAGCATTCTCTCTAAAGGTGCAGAAGGGTCCAGAAACCAATAGTTTTTTGCTTCTGGCAGACACTGGACTGATAAGGTTACTCTCCCAATGTTTCATCTGTCAGGATAGACTTCAAAGGCTACAGGGAAGTTTCTGGTTTCCTCCCTGGCACCTGCCTGCTATATCAGCCATACAAGTTAGGCTCCTACCCCTTGTCCTGTGGCTTGTCCCAGAGCTGGCCAGACTAGCTGAGACCTGAGCTAGAGAGGACTGGAGTGGGCAGGTTGGTGAGTGGGGGGTGGGGGGGAAGAATGGGGATGGGATATGGTGTCTTTGGAGGGGAAACCACAAAGGGGATAACATTTGAAATGTAAATAAAGAAAATATCTAATAAAAAAAAGAAAGGACTATATCCAGAGATTCTTTCTTGCCTCTTGTTTTCTATTTTGTTTTTCTTCACTTTTATTCTCCATATTTTCCTTTTACTTTTCTTATGCTTTGATTTCCCATCCTCTGTTGCTGCTGATGTTTCTAGCATTTACTTTCCCGAGAGACTTCTTTCTTCAGTATAGATTTTCCACATAATTTGTTATTCTCAGGAGTTTGTTGCTGTAGACACATTACCCTCCTTGCTATGTCCTAACATTCTGCAGGACAGAGAACATCTGTGTCTTTTTCCAGCTCCAAGCACAGTAAGTAATACATACCTGATTAATCAGCATAAGTCAGGAAACCTCATATTTCAGCATAATAGGGATTCCTGGGTTGTCAGGATTTGCTACTAACTAGTAATGTCCCAGGCTTGTCCCTTGTCAACTGAACATTTTCAGTAGTAATTGTTCCCGAGCTTCTGAAATGCAACATTTTCTTGAGGATAGTGTGAATGGAGAAAAAAAATTTCATTTCCTCTGAATGAAATGGAAGTGAGTCTCAACATTCTAGATGGAAAAGCTGTGAGTCTCCAGGAGGTTCTGAACCTGAACCCAGAAATGATCAAGACAAGGTACAGTCCAGGTTCTTCTTGTGTGCTTGCCCCGTACTGACTTCTATAATATACTCTTTCTTCTCCTCCTTGCCATCTCACCCCACACCTCTGCTTTTTGGGTATTACCCTCTTGAAAAAATGTCCCACACTCAAGTCCCTACATCAAATGTCTTTTTTTGAGGCAGTCCAGACTAAGAGATGTGTATATTTTTTTTCTGTTCTCTTCTGAGAACATAATACTACCCATAGCCCACAATACGACAATCTATGGAGCCATCATTAGCTTTCGAGATAAGTCTCTGAACATTATAGAAATCACAGTGTAGCAGAGTAAGTTGCCCAAAGTGAGAAAAACAGATTAGATTGGATTTGATGGACGTCTACAAACTAAGCAAGGGCTCAAGTGTTTGGGTTGGAATGGGCTTGAGAGAGAGCATGCAGAAGATATCTAGTATCAACCATAAAAGTTTGTTGTATCTAGTAGAGGTATGGAACTTTTAGTCAAGTAAATTTAAAACATGGTTTTGTCATTAAGCCAGTTTCAAGGCTACTGGGTTAGGATCTAATGCCTTTTCCCAAAAGAGATGTAAGCAACACATTATCTGCATGCATGCACAGCGATTGTTCCTTTCTTGGCCAAAGGATGTGAGCTACAGTATCCTTGGCATGTAGATGGGACACTCAGGCCTTCAGCTTCAAGATATCCACCTCGCTGATGGAGTTGGAAGGAATTCAGGCCCAGTGAGGGCTGTACATGGAGCTAGCCATCCCTGTTGTGTGAGGCCAGCAAAGGGCCATCGGCGCTTTCTCCATTCTAAAAGCAGTGTAGAGCAACCTTGAGAGGAAACACAGGAGGGAGGCAGCAGTCAGCAAGCGGACCCAGCTATCTAACTTGGAGCTAGGCAAGGCCTGCCTGAGTAAGTAGGGGAATGGTTGGTGATTCTCCACAACACACTTTTGTTTGTTTGTGTTTTGTTCTGCTTATTAAACTCTCTGTATGTTGCTGCCTCTGTCTCTTTCTCTCTCTCATGGTTATATAGACAATATGGATGAAGTTTAAAAGGCCTCTCTGTGAATTAGAGTTCAATGTCTTGTCACTTTTAGATGTCAAGTTCTTTTAGTACCCTGATTCTAGGTGATCAGAGGGAGGATTTTGGGGGTGGATTCTTAGATTCTACCTCTAGAAGGTCAAGTCTAATTCAACATGTCCAAGACAAGTTCTGACATCTGGATATATTTTATGTGATCCTTGGGTTACTTTGTTTAGATGTTATTCCAACTCGAGGCCACACTGGCCTCCATTGTGCACTCACACCAGGAGCCACTGTAGCTAATTCTGGCACATGGAAGACTAAAGGACAGTCAGCAAAGTGAGCCTGAATCCCTCTGGGGCTGTCGATACAGCAGCCCACATGCTTGTAAAATGGAGAAAGGAGCAGAAATCTCTAATGTGAGCTCCTCATGATGTGGGCAGAAGAGCTAGCAAAAGCCCAGTTGGACTGAAATAGTTGTAAAGACCTTGCCTGCAGCTCTTTCGTATGAACTTGAAATGCCCCAAGTTCTAAAGTTTCTCAGGGGAGTAATCAAGGCAGCTTCTCTTCTTTTTTCTATAAAGCCATGTATCATCCCTCCTCCATGATGAGATGTTCAAGGACATCCCTGCCCTTAGCCCTATTTCATCTTGGAAAAAAAAAAGTAGAAACAGAGCCCGAGGAAGGTTCTGCTAGTGGAGGGGCAGGGAAGAACTCTGAAGTTGGAAAAGATAGGAGAAGATGCAGTTGGAGGAAAGATGGATGTGGAAGAATGACAAGGGAGAGGGGAATGGAGAAAATAAACCTAGAAGAGCAGTTAAGGAGTGAAAAGGTTCTCATGACTTACTCAAGGTTCAGAGCTATAGTCTTGTGAACCCAGGAGTGGCAGTTCTCCACAGAAGAAAGGATGCCTGCAGCTAGCATCTGCCTGTCTGAATTATCACCTGTATCCCTTTTGGAGGGGGCTTTCCTTTTTCTGGCCCTTGATTCATTTCACATTAATGGATGCTTTGCTTGTGATTAGCCTTGCCACTCACATCCATCTTCGTAGCCTGACTTTGCTTTTGACTGGTGGTTCTGTGCATGTTCCTCCTTGCTCACAGTGTCGTCTACAGTGTCTGATGGCTCACCAAGGCCCCTGTGTTATATCTGTCCACTCATTCACCTATATGTACACATTTCACCACAACCACACACAGAATCAACACATCTTTATTGAGCGAGAAGTGGTCTACAAAACACTGCCCTTTTGTGAACCTAGCCTTTAATGGCTGAACCATCTCTCTATCCCAGCACTACTTTTTTGTGGCTTATGATCCTGTATATCAGTTTGAAAATCTGTCTGCATGATAAAGTCACTTCAACATACCCTCACCCAGGTCCTCTGCCAGACTTCATCAGTCTCAAAACTGAGCAAGGATCCAGTTGATATGGGGGTCATATAGGCTTGAGAACTGAGGAAAGTCAGTCACTTTCTAAGCAACAATATTATTTGGATCCTCATAATTCCACCCTACACTGCAATGGAGGCATGGAACATACCTGAATTTCAATTTCTGTCTCGGTAGCATCTTCTCCCAGCCTCTACAGCTGCTGGACAGCTCCTTCCGTGGCTCCAGACCCACTCTTTACTCTAGCCATAGTTTTAACCTTTGTAGCTATCGTGACTTAGTTTTTCATTTTGCACTTCCATCGCTGTAGGTGGGTGGCCTTACATAACCACATTGTCACTGTGCTGTTTAGTTTTCCTCATCTTGACACAAATGAGGCTCATCTGGGAAGAGGAAACCTCAGCTCAGAAATTGCCTTCATCAGGTGGGAATTAGGATGTCTGTGGGTGCATTTTCATGGTTAATGGTTACGTGGAAGGGCTCAGCTCATTGTGGCTAGTATCACGCCTGGGGAGATATAAAGGAACACAATGAAAAAATCAAAATAACTTTGAGATTTCTTCTTACCCAGTCAGAGTTGCAAAGATCAACAAAACAACCAACAATAAATGCTGGAGAGAGTGTGTGTGTGTGGCGGGGGGGGGGGGGGAAGTGAATCCTTTCACTGTTGGTGGGATGCAAACTTGTGCAGCTGCCTCAGAAGTCAGCCTACCATTGACACAGCTCTACTACTCTACTCCATGGCATAAGCCAAAGGGATTCGACAACCTACTTCAGTGATACTTGCTCAGTCATGTTAATTGCTGCTCTATTCCAAATTCCTAAGAGATGGAAACAACCTAAATGCCTTTCAGCTGATGAATGGATAATGAAAACATGGTGAATATAAACATACATACTATAGAATACTATTCAGCTATAAAGAACATGAAATCATGAATTCTGTAGGTAAATGGATGGAACTAGAAAAGATCATATTTAATGAGATAACCCAGACCCAGAAAAAGAACCATTGCATGTTCTCTCTCATTGGAGGCTCCTAGCTCCAAATCTTCAGGTGTGAGTATATATCTGATAGTAACTACAGAAACCAGAAATGTAAACTGGAAACACTGACAGGATAGCAAGGTTGAGGCACAATAGGGGGGTGGGGGGGGGAGACCAGGGTACAAATGATCAGGGAAATGGAAAAGGGAGGTCTATAGTTAAGGAGGGTAGAGGGAGGTAAATATAAGAGAGAAGAGGGTAAAATATCAGTAAAGGTGTCTGAAGAAGCCATAAGGAGTCATACTATTAAATACACACACACACACACATACACACACACACATACTTGCAGGCAAGCAGGCATGCACGCTTGCACACACTCACAGTTTAAATGAAAATTTCTCATCTAGGCTGGCAATGTTTCCCCCCAAGACTCAAAGACCATCTGATAAAACCCATAACACCAGGCATGAGAAGCCATATTTTTGAGTTGTTGGTCAGTGTCATCCAAGAGACTTCCAAAACACACAGGCTCTTGCTATAGCCTTTGGGTGCCCCCAGAGGTGAAAGGTAAGTCTCCATTGCTGAAGATACCATGCACTTCAGGTGCAGGGCTCAGAGGCCCTGGAACTAGAACAGTCTAAATGCCTTCTCCCAGCATGACTGCCTGAGCGTGAGCTGAACAGCATTGTGAGATATGACAAAGTGGACGGAGGAAAGCTCATGCAGCCTCAAACCCATATTCATAGAACTGCCGGCAGCTCCAGAATGCTGACAGTGGAAGAAATAGTCTTCCCCAAAGGAGAGCGCACCAATTAGCTATCCAAAACCAAATGGCCAGCCCTAAAAATAGACATACATGTACCTTTATATAGATAAGTGGATTGTATTTAGGAATATGTATGTATATAACAAATATGCATATAACAACAACTACTGAAAAAGAGTCCATTAATTTGACAGAGAGGAAGGCGAGGCATAAGGGGGTGGAAGGAGAAAAATGAAGGTGGAAATGATACAATTAGATTATAATCTCAAAAAATAAAAGAAGAACTAAAAGGAGAAAAGACCTTATTTTTTATTCAACTTATCCTTCTATTTTCCCCTAACTTTTATCTTAAAAACAAAATGTAAACAAACACACAAGACCTTTATGTGTTTGTATGGAATTGTCAAACATCCCCAGCTTTGGTCCCACCTCCAGACCTTGGCTTCCTCAATGATGGACTGGGATCAGGACATGTAAATCAAGAAAATGCTTTCCTTCACCAGGTTGGTTTTTGGTCATGGAGTGTCTTAGCCTTCTATTGCTGTGATAAAGACCATGACCAAAAGCAACTTGGGGGAAGAAGCTTGCTTTAAAGCTTATAACTCTCAGGTCACACCCCACCACAGGGGGAAGTCAGGGTAGAGATACAGAAAAGGAACCTGGAGGTAGGAACTGAAGCAGAGGCCATGGAGGAATGCTGCTTACTGATTTGTTCCACTGACTAGCTCAGCCTGCTTTCTTCTCCAACTCAGACCCATCTGTCTAGGGAACGGTACCACCCATGTTGAACTGGACCTTCCCACATCCGTCATTTAGTCAAGAAAATGCTCTACAGATTTGCCTATATGCAATCTGATAAAGGCATTTTCTCAGTTGAGGTTCATCTTCCTAGATATCTCCATCATTTTTATCAAATTGACAAAAAGAACCCTCCCCTCGAAAAACAAAATCAAAAGAACAAAACCAACCAACCAGGTCATAGAGTTTATCACAGCAAATGACAGTGACTACGACAGTCATTAACCTTTATGTGGCTTCTCAGCTGTAACCATCCCCTATAATGGATTCCCTCTGTTAGAAATAAAATGCTTGTGGTGGTTCCAGTTTTCCAGAGACACTTGCTAGGCAGAGTCCACTGTAATGAATGACACCTGTAAGGGCAACTCCCTATCCCTTCTGAGGTGGTATCCATGGTATCCATGAAGGCAGCGCCTGGGCGTGCAGGAAGATGATGTTCTCATCCTGCATTGGAAACATCTAGGTAGTCCTTACTTGTACCCACACTACCATGGGAAGTGACTCTTGGCTGTTGCTTTCTACCTGACAATTGAATTCTCTGGCTCAGAAATTGTAAAGGAATTCCTCCAAAGTCCTGTTTCTATTCTGCCTTATCACCATGTAGCTCTAGAGAGTTACCAATGACGGCAGTCACACAGAGGTCTGAGTGGACTTCTTGTGGGTACAGTTACAGCTCCACCTCTAAGATATGATTTAGAGAAAAATGGGAATATCCTCTCACCACATGGGGCAGCTCCAGGAGGAGCCACTTTCCCATTGGAAAAGCCCCAACTTACTGGACCACTCTCAAATATCATAGTAGCTTTGGAGTTAGGACATAGGTCAGTCTATGAAGCATTGAGGCTTGTCAGAGAGTGAAAGGCATGGGCCTCTCACTGTCAGATCTTAGATTTTACTTATGAGGATCCACACTCAGGAAACCATGTCTTAATACTTAACCTCCAAGTTGAGTAGCATGTTTTTTTTTGTTTCTTTGTAGTAGCCATGGAAGGTAAATGAAATGAAAGCCACAGGCCCAGAGCATAGAAGTTACTCACAAGCAGAATGTTCATCTGGATCCCTTTCTCTTTCTCTCCCTTCCTCCCCCAACTTCAGATTAGAGTCCAGCAAAGAAACAGAAACAAGATCTATTTAGGTTTCCAAGTAGCTTAATGTTCTTTTGTCTCTTTCCTTTCCCACTAAGCCAGGGGATCTGGTTGCTGGCTGTGGGTATTTCCTTTCTGCAAACCCTAAAGGCTTGTATCTTTTACCATTTTTCCTAATGTGTTTACTGCTCTTCAGTCAAGCTCCTTTGAGGACAGGGACTTCCTTTTTCCATAATTCCTAAGCATCTTTCTGGGCCCATCATAGATGAAGAATACATACGGATTTATTTCAGTTTTTTCCAGTGATCACCCTAACTTTTGAATATGCACACGTTTCACAAAATGGAGATTCTCTAGGGTACTTTGCTTGCAATTGATATACTGGTCATTAGATGGTGGTATGATCCTGGGAAATGTTGTTGAAATTATTTCCAGCCTCATCAGCCACAAGGACCTGAAGTCAAGTCATTTACTTGACCTGAAGTAGGAGAAAAATACCCTTTATCAAAACTACATGGTCAAACATTTATGTAATTCTCAATTAGCAGCATATCTGTCCATCTGTCTGTGTATCTATCTATCTATCCATCCAGTTAGCTAGCTGGAAACAGAAAGGAAGAGGGAGAACAGTTTTCTGTGTTGCTAGGTTACCCAGACTGTCCTTAAACTCCTAGACTTAAGCAATTCTCTTGTTTTAGCCTCCTGAGTAGCTAAGAGTATAGGTGAATACTACTATACCTGGCTTAAGATGAATTCTCTCCCTCCCTTCCTCCATTTTTGCCCCCACTAATGGTATAAAACAAAAGGTTTTATGTATGTTAGACAAATTCTAATTTTGTTCATTCGGAAGTGTGTGTGTGTGTGTGTGTGTGTGTGTGTGTGTGTTGAGGTTTGGTCTTGCTGTCTGTTGTAGTGCTAAGCGTGTGTTCCCAAGACCTGGAGTCTGGACATAGACTCAAGTGACCATGCCTCAAAGTTATTTCTGGGTAAATAAAGATGCCAACAGCCAATAGCTGGCAGAAAAGGCATAGGTGGGGTTTAGCTTTTCTGGGCTTGGAGTAAAAGAAGAATAAGAAGATGGAGGAGGAAGCCACCATGGGTTAGGTAAGCCATGAAAATGTGGCCCATGAGGGCTGGCCAATTGGAGATAAGAGCAGTTCAGTTGAAAATAGTAAGTATTAATTTGGGGTTGTCAATAGCAAAGTAGACTCTAACACCATAGAGGGTAGATATCTGCCCAGCTCTAGTGTCAATTAAGATATATTGTACGGTGTAAATATAAAGGTTGTGGGTATCTTTTATCTGGGAACTCAATGAGCATGGTGGGTTAGAAAGCCAGGTAGGGATTAAAATTTTCTACAACATGTGTGCACATGTTGTGCATGTGTGTGTGTGTGTGTGTGTGTGTGTGTAAGGTTTGTTTTGTAAACAGGGTTTTTCTATGTTGCCCATGCCAGCCTTGAACTTGCAATGCTCCTGCCTCAGCTGTCTCAGAATTGGAATTACATATGTGCATCACCATACCTACTGCACTTGATATTTTAAATTAATCCTTTTCACTTTTTTCTTTATTTTATCCCATTCCCATTTACAAATATCCTTTGTATTCTTTGACCCTTAACCTTTTCTTGGGATACCTACTTGAGTTCACTTACTTTCTATTTCAATTCTATGGGTAATTTAGTAAGATTTTGCTTTATGTGGAAAATTTAATCAATTTCAATATTTTAACATGATAACATTCTTTTACATACCTCAAAAAAACCTTTACAATTTGCTGGTCTGCAAATTTTGGTTGTTCTTTATGTCCCTATGGGAGGTTTTATTTCTTTCATATGATCAGAACTGTGCAAAATGGAGAATGAAGAGAGGGATGGAGAAAGGAGGCAGAGGCGGAGGTGGAGGCGGAGGCAGAGGCAGAGGCGGAGGTGGAGGCGGAGGCAGAGGCAGAGGCAGAGGCAGAATGAGCACTGTAATTGCTTTCCTGAGTCGAACAGAATTGTGCTTATCTGTGCAACCTCTCTGCTCTTCTGAGAACACCTTGTGAACAATGGGACAGAGAAAGTCCAACTTGGTGGTAAAGAACAAGTACATCAGCCAATGTTTGCTGATAGGAGCATGAACCTCCCTTTATTCTGTTATTTACAAGTCTTGAAGTCTGAGCCCCTCAGTATCTTCCTTGGGACATCATCTCCAAGAAGAGGGACAGAATCTGCCTCCCAAAAATGAGAGCTGTGGCTTTGAAATGTTTCCTGGTGGAAGGAGGCAAGTGTTTTTAAAAAGTCATTAACTAAGAATAGAATGTGATGACATCCTGTGGCAGATGGCCTGGGGGTGTCCTATGCACTATAGCCAGGCTCTTTTATCACCATCTACTACTACTAAGTAACAAATAATTCTGAAATGTAGCAGCTGAAAACAATAATCATTTTATATCTCACGATTTTGTGGGTCAACTGAGACCAAACTCGGCGTGGCTAGTCTTTGGAAGCACACTTATAATTCAGATCTCTTAGTTGTATTCAGCTTCTGTGTAGGCTGCTCTAAAGCTCATGGCTTTATACCATTTGCTGAACCTTGACAGAGATGGGTGGAAGACATGGTTGTCATTTGGCCTAGCAAAGACCTCCAAGTAGTCTTCCTAATATGGTAGAATGGAGAAGATAGACTTAGCACATGGGACTTTTGTGTTTCCTGAAAGAATGTTCCCAGAGCTCCAGAAAGAAGCAGAGGTCTCCTGACCCTGCCTTAGGCCCCAAGGACATCACCCTGATGGTATATGGACAGTCCTGTTCTAAGGGGGATAGGACTTAGGTCTTGCCACTCACTGAAAGAAGTGGCAAAGGGGCATTATGTTCATCTTTCTTCTACTCTACCTGCTGTATAGAGGTTCTTCAGCATCATTTCCACCTTCTCCATATTACCTCATTGACTTGTTTGATTTTCTGTAGATTCTTTATCATTCCATACCAGAACAGCGTTCCATGAGAGCAAGAGGTAGAATTTGCTTTCTTTATTAAATAATCTGCTAGGCACATAGAAATTGTGACTGAAATGTTGTAAATGCCCACCTAATCACTGCTGAATGCCTTATCTTTTTTAATCCTCTTACTACTTTTTGAAAAGCTTCTATTACCTCAATTTTAAAGATGAGAAATTGAGGCAGAAAGAGGTTAATATACCTGTCCAATCACAGTTATTGAGTGGCAGAGCTACTATTCAAACTCAGATCTTTCTAATGTATTTTCAAGGTCATGAACAAGTTTTATACTAGGAAAAATTTCAGTACACAGGAGGGGCTGCTAAAAATGGTGTATCTGGCCTTTCCTAGGCTCTCAAGAGCAGTGGCTGGCCATGGAAATGTATATTTCCTGCAATGGATTTTTTCTTACATTCTAGCTTTGTTTCCTTGTTCCCCGCCCCCACCAAACAACTATTTTGAGAAAATATATGTGAAATGGAAAATTCAAGAGATGATAGTGTTGCCTTTGTGCTGGTTCTGTTGGGCAGTGCAGTCTGCAGGACTTTTGGGCATGAGAAAGGCTCTTCACTGGGTTGTGGGATCAGCCATATTGAACAGTGATAACCAGCGAAGCAGTCATTTACTCTACTGTTGAATAATTCTGGGTAATCTCCTCTTAGCTATGTTTAGACACAATCCATGCTCTCTGTGTTTGCTAAGTAAAAGACACAACCCAAGAGACAATGTCACTGGAGCCACCCCACATAGGCAGAGCATTGTGTCTACAATCATACCTTTCCTGTCTCTTCTCTATTCTAAACGTCAAACCCTCTGGACACATTTATCCTGTCATTCCTGCAAACTCTTTAGTGGCATGATATCATAGGACTTTATCAAATCTGATGAAATCTTTCCTCTGTCTTTGGGTGGATGTGATTTTTTTTCTTTGGGATGGAGGACTGGGATTCTAGCAGCTGTAGAAGTTCTCTGCAGACTGTCATCTGTTTCTCCTTTCTCCTTTTCCATGATCTCCCTTACTACAGTGTAGCCTTACATAGAAGAGTGGCCTGAAAGTAATGTTGGTGATTGGTGATCCCAGAGTCCTGGGGAGGAGGCTTGGTAGAGCAGAGATGGATATAGTGGATGGATCTAGCAAATGGAAGTCATGGCAATTGTTTTTCACTCTTGTCAGAAAGGAAGGGTTATTCTGGTTCACTGTTCGGGGGTGGTGGACAGAGTTGTGGAACCAGCTTTTTTTGTCTGTGGTAGGGGTGTGTGAAGCTATTTGAACACAAAGAGCTCAGATAAACTGGCCTGTCATCCAGAAGGTCTGTCACTCAGTGATTCTACTTCTTCCTAGAAGGTTCCATATTCTCCCCTTAAAGTGCCATTGGCTTGAGATCAAGTGTTTAAACACATGAGCCCATGGGAGATATTTCACATCTAGGGCATAGCAAAAGCCATGGCTCACCAGGGCTGTGCTATGCTAAGGCAGAGGGGACAAAATATACAAAACTAAGGATGGGGAATAGAATTAGATCTGGCTAACAAATTGGAATGCATTAGGACAGTGTTGGGGTCTTAGGGCAAATGGCTTATTCATTATAGACTCTTTCAGTGAGTATTTGCTGAATGCCTGCTGTATAGCTAACTCTGGACTAGGCACTGGGAATGAAGAGGGAGCCAAACAATGATGTTTTCCTAATGTGCCCAAACCACAGCAAGATGAACTGTAAGTGTGAAATCACTGTTCTGTGCGATGAGAGACTTGGGATGGGGTCTTCTGATATGGGTGAAAGAGCAGATGAGTATTTAGGAAGGCCAAGAAGGCAGTAAGAGTTGATACGTTTAAAGGACTGGGTGAGGGTTTCCAAATAGTGTAAGAATGTGTGTGACCTCTCAGCAGGATCCTGTGTTCCCAGTAGCAACTGTTGCAACTCCTGTCTCAAAACTTTAAATGTGTTCTGACTCTAGGGAGAGGACACTGCCATACTCACCCTCCCATGATTCTGGAAGCATCTTCCAGTAAGACTGTCTGAATTCCTCTCCTGGAGCCAGCCATGCCAGGATGCTGTGTACACAGCACCAGCAATCATCCCTTTGTGTGTTATGTGACTGCTTTCATGACCATAGAACTCCATCATTAAAGACAGGGCTTGTTTTTCCTTCATCGTCATACTCCCATGCCCAGAATAGGGCCAGGCACATCCTACAGAGAACGAAGTAGTTATGACCAATGACTGGAAAGATGGCTCAATAGTTCAGAGTACTTACTTCTCTGGCAGAGGGCCCAAATTTGGTATCCAGAGCCACCCATACTCACCAACTAACAGCCTCTATAACACCAACTTCAAGGGGCTCAGATGCCACTGGCCTCTGTAGGTACCTATATTCATGTGTTCATACCCCCACACAACATGCATGCATACACATAATTTAAACTTTAAAATCTTTTAAAATGCTTATGAATAAAACAAATTGCAGAGTACATTGTTTCATTAGGTAGCTCAGCACCACATCATGCTCACTTGTTGTTGGGCTTGAGAATTCAGACAGGCCGTAGTGAGAATGGCTTGTGTCTGCCATATGGTGGTCCCTAGCAGGGAAGACTTCATATCTTGGTGATCCAAAAGCCTGTGTCTGGAGTCATCTGAAGCTATTGATGCCAGTTGTTGGTTGGGATCTCAGCTAAAGCCACCAACCACAATGTTTTCATGTGGCCTCTCATTGAGCTTGGGCTTCTGCATAAGGCCTCCCATGACTTCAGGCTCCAAAGTTAAGGATGCTTTATCCTTAGCTTTGAATATAATCACGGAATCTGTGTGTACTCTTCTCAGTGTGTCCTGAGAATTGCCCTACGTGACCACTAATAGATGCTTTAGGATCTAATTGCGTCACAAGCCCATGCAGATATAAACCCCACTTCTCCATGAAGGAGCAGGGTTTCCATGGATCTGCCATGCCTCAAAATTAGTTGTAATAGATTGGTTCTGCTGTGTCCATTCTGTGTTCTAGGGATGCTGCTGTGATCCTTTCCTGGAGGAGCTTAAAGCATCAAGCCAGCAGGAGTAAAGGAGGCTTGAACATCTTAGTGATGGGCTTAAATTTTTCCAGGGCTCCAATGGCTTTGAGGGAGAGAAGCAGCATGGGTTCCAGGTGCAGCATGGAATGATGAAGTCTCCTAAAGTGACAAAATTTTACAAATAGAAAGGATGGTGTTAAGATATCAGCTCATTCTCTACAACTTCAGGGGAACTAGAGTCCTGCAGCTGGCAGGACCCTGGAGACTGAAACCCATGTGTTTCCTGAACAGTTGAGTTAGAGAGGCATGTGCAGGGGACAGCGGGGGAGAAGACTCTGCCTGGAGTTCAGGCAAGCCTTTCACAGCCTGGCTTTGAACAACAGCAGTGACCTCATTGTGTCTGAGTTAATCAGAGAGAGGCAGCATCTGACCATGGAGTCTGGAGAGACCAGCCACATTGCTCCATATCATCCCTGCATCACGGCTAAAGATTCTAAGGTCTATCCAAGTGAAGGTCTGGACTTTCTCTACAGTAAATGTTTGCTGTGGGCGGGTTGGGGAAGCTCAGAGCCCAGAACTTAGATGCAGTCTTCTGTCTCTAAGGCTCCTAGATACTCACCCTTCTTTTATTGATGTAAAATTCACGTCACATAAAACCCACTCTCAACCACCGTCTAATCTCACATAGGAGCTCTTCTAATAATATGCTCTTCTATCCCTCACCTAGTGCTAAGCCCTTGCTGATCTGAAACCTCTGCATTAGCCTGTTCTGGATGCTTCCTGTAGGTGGAGCCATATAATATACCCATCTCCATATTTCTATGAGAGAAGATGGGAAGGTGATCAGCTGTTAGGTGCTCAACATGCCAGGGCCAACCCCTGAGCAGTGGGAGCTAGGACCAGGGCCAGGGATGGCTTTCCATCTTCCTTATCACACACAAGTCCCCTGACAGGTCCTGGGAAAAGAGCTAGCTACTCCCAGAGGCAGCTAGCCCATAATCCATCATCCTTGGGGCTTTTATCTTCCCTCTTAGCCCTACCTATTGTATGAGAACCTTCTCCTAGTCCAAAATAAAAGCAAACAACTTAACTACACTACTTACTGCAAATCAAGCCTCCCTCCTCAGACTCTGTCTTCCAGGAAAGTGGCTCTGTCTCCTTTGCAGGTTGGTGGCTGGAACAGGTTTACTGTGGGAGAGGGATAAAAGACCTTAAGATTTGAATTTTGCTTCAAACTCTGCCTTACAGTGACCTTCTCAAACATTATTCTCTTTATGCTTTAGTTTGCTCATTAATAGACTGGGGATAGTGCCAGGATCCACTTACAAGGACACTGGGACATTAAGTGGGTTCATGGCAGTGCTGTATCGAGGACCAAGATGGTGTCAGTGTCATGTCATCATAGTGAACGAACCTTTCCCTTCTGAGGTTTCACCAAAGTAAAGGGGTTTCTGGTCACTTTCCTGTCAGCCTTCTTCATTCTTAATGCTCCAGATTAATGCTATCACATTGGCAGCCAGTAGCTACATGTGGTTCCCTTTAATAAATATTTTTGTTAATGCAATATATTTTGATCATATTCAACCCAATTCTTTTACTTAACTCTTTCAAGATCCACCCCACCTCTCCATCTCCCTGCTTCTTGTCTTCTGTCTTTGTTGTTGTTAATAACTCATTGACTCCAATTTGTGTTGCTTGTATACAGAAGAATGTAATTGATTGACCAGGATCACATGCTTTAAAAATAAAAACAAACCTGATCATCTCCCCCAGAAGCCATCAATTGTCAAGAATTCCTCGGTTGGGATGGAAGCTGGCCAATCACGTCCCTCTCCACTTTGATTGACTTGATCCTGTACAGGTCTTAGGCAGGCAACCATGGCTCCTGTCCTGTCATGACCAGAAGACACTATTTTGCTCCCGTCCTTCCCAGCCTTTGGCTTTTATCATCATTCTGCCTCCTCTTCTCTAAAGGTTTCTGAGCTCTGGGGGCGTGACATATGTGTCCCATGGCTGAGCACTCCACTGACACTCATTCTCTGTGCTTTGACCAGTAGTGAGGTTTTGCATTAACTGCTATCCACAGGATAAAGAAACTTCTCTGGTGAGGTCTAAAAGTGGTATCAATCTACCACAGAAATATAAATTTAGAGAACAGTTGAATACTATGTTTGTTAAGCAAAATAATAGTAATAGGCTTATCCCTGGGTCCTGTGATCTCTTCTACCATATGTTCTTTACCAGATTTCTAGTACCAGACATGTGTTTCCTCCTGTGGAACATGCCGGAAAGCCAATCAAAAAGCAATTGCTGGGCTGGAGAGATGGCTCAGTGGTTAAGAGCTCTGACTGCTCTTCCAGAGATCGTGAGTTCAAATCCCAGCAACTACATGATGGCTCACAACCATCTGTAATGAGATCTGATGCCCTCTTCTGGGGTGTCTGAAGACATCTACAGTGTAGTTACATTTAATAAATAAATAAATTTTATAAAAAAAAAAGCAATTGCTTACTCCATAATTGAGCTGCCACTATTACATTCATGGTTATATCTTGCCATTATGTTCAATATTGTAGTTTACAAGGTTCACAGCTGGGTAAGACTCTTGTTGACATGTTTGTTTTTCTACTACTTTCAGAACATTTTCTAGGGCTATGAATGCTAGCTAGCAGAAAAGAAGCTTCTTGGTCAGTACTGATTTGATTTTTGTAAGACCAGCTTATGTAGCATCTCCAGCAATCGGGTCTTACCAGGAAATCCTGATGGCCAACCAAGAGCAATGGCAGTAGTCTTATTGTTTGGGGGGGGGATTCTAGAACATCTCTGATCGATGACTCTAGGTGAGGTTTACCTGCACTAGGCTTTTTATTTGGCAAACTATGGCTTCTGTGATGAGCAAAGCCCATACGTATAGTAACTCCAATTAAAACATTTAATAAGAACACACACACTCACACGCCTTATAAAGTAGTATGTTTCTGTATGTACTTTCAAACATCCTTAGTGTTAACTATCCCCTCTCCAATCCCCTCTTCTGCCATACCCTCCCCCTTGTGACTCTTAAAGATCAACTACTAAAGAAAAATTCATTTCCTCAATGGCCCTGTCATGTCTCAGGTGCTCAAAGGTCCCCAAGTAACTTGTGACTCTATCACAATGACAATCCAGACCAAGGACATTGCTAAGATCACCTAATTCCTGGAGCTAGCACTGTTTCTGTTGCTGTGGGACACCCATTGCTCTTTGAATATTTGTTACCCTTTTCCATCCATACCCTTGTTCATATAGACTTCATATTTGACTTTGCTATCTACCAGCAGCATCCATTCTTCAAATCTTAACCATTCCTTTGGAAGAGAAGGTACTATTCAGGTTCTAAATCTCCCTCCTGACTTCTGTGCCTCACACTATTAGTGAGTTGGCTATAGACTCAGTTCTACTCTGAGAACCTGGCTTCTCTTGACTCCTTATATTTACCTGGGTTCAAATTCACTCCACCTGGGTTTACCTTAGATGCTCAACAGTAGCTGCCCTGGGGTGTCTCTTCTCATGGTAATGGTTGTGAACAAACACATGTTTCTGCTTTAGTCCCTTGACCACAGGCAAGACACATGATGAAGTCCAAATCCAGAGGTGGAGGAAAATCATCCCTCCATTGGTGTGAGGGACTAGAATTTAGCAACGCCAAGGTCATGGGTGCATGGGGCTCTTCACAACTTCCCCTGTACTCTCTATGTCCTGTGAACAGTGCCAATCCCAGTTCAGTTTTGAGAAAGGTGCTATCTGAGTTCTGGGTAGCTTAGCCAGAACTCTGCTTCTTTAGATCAGTGAATTTTTCATGCTGGTGTTTGGGGGAAGTGTGAGAGCTATACTTGTAGCTCATTTATCCTCATTTATGTGTACAAAAAGAAGCTGGTTAATAGTGTTTCCTGTGTGAGTCACAGAATATACCTTCCTAGAAGGAGCCCTGTTAGGGCTCTAGTTAAGAAGCCAGGAGAAAAGGAAGAAGGGTACGCCTTTCCACGGCTCGTTTTCACAGCAACTCTCCCTGTTTCAGGGACTCTTGGTGTGCTCACATGCAGAGTAAGTAGTCAGGCTTATGGTTTCTGTGACTCTGATGGGCTCTGAGACATTATAATCCCAAATTATCACTGTCCTTGCTCAAAGTAGCAGTTGGTTCTGTTTTCTGGTCACTATCCCTAAAACACTTTTCAACCCCTATCACTTGTTATCTGCCCATAGAATTGACATTTAGGTTCTCAGGAAGAAGATCTACTTTAGAGGCATGCCTGCTTTTTCTAGAAGGTGTATCTATGGACACCTACATATGGACTCAGGCACGGAATCCTAGGACATCAATACCATGTTGTAAATGCAAGTCTAACTCAATAAGATCTCACAGGCTTTGCCAGAACAAATTCAGGATTACCTCAAAGGTACAGGGCTTTGGCAATATTAAAAGCTCTGATATTGTCTCCTGGGGCCTGTGCCCAACTCATCTACACCCACATGAGTATCAGAACAATGTGGACTTTAATTTTCTGCAGAGAAACCATGTGTTTTTCTCCCCCAGGAACCAAATTGACTAGCATTTACCCAGAATGATTTGCTGCCGGTTTAGCAGCTCCTGTTTGAAGATAAGGATGTTTCTGAAAAAGGCCCAGAAATAGCTGGAGAAAACAATCTGTTTGGTTGCTTGCCTGCAACAACAATAGAAGCAGGTGGAGTGATTCATAGCTGGATGGGAGGCTGCTCCCCGTGGGATCCTGCCTGGGCAGCTCTACCCTGAAAGCCTTTTCCAGGTCAGGGTATCTGGAAAAAAAAGTTGGGAACTAAATGGGAGAATAGTTGGAAATGGAGGTGGGGGAAATATGGCTGGGGGTGGTGAGGGCTGCAGGTGCACTGGCCAGGCAGGTGATGGTGAACTCCAGACACAGACTGTAGTCGGAGAAGAGGGTCTACCTTGAGGAAGCACCCCCCAGAGCCAGGGTTCTTGCAAGTGAGCCAATCTATAGGATGTTACCGAGGTCTCCCTTTTTTTTTTAAATTTTATTTTATTTTCTAAGTTTTTTTTATTTACATTCAAAATCATTTCCCCTTTCCCGTTTCCTCCCTCCCCGAAAGTCCCATAAGTCCCCTTCCCTCCCTCTTTTCCCCATTCAACCCCCTCTCGCTTCTCTGTCCTGGTATTCCCCTACATCCAGTCTTTCCAGGACCAGGGGTCTCTCCTTCCATCTTCTTGGAAATCTATTGATATGCGAATTGTGTCTAGGGTATTCCGAGATTCTGGGTTAATATCCCCTTATCAGTGACTGCATACCATGTGTGTTCTTTTGTGATTGGGTTACCTCACTAAGGATGATATTTTCAAGTTCTGACCATTTACCTAGGAATTTCGTGAATTCATTGTTTTTAATTGCAGAGTAGTATTCCATTGTGTAAATATACCACATCTTCTGAATCTATTCCTCGGTTGAGAGACATCTGGGTTCTTTCCAGCTTCTGGCTATTACAAATAATGTTGCTATGAACATAGTGGAGCATGTGTCCTTATTGCATGCAGGTAAAGCCTCTGGGTATATGCCCAGGAGTGGTATAGCCAGATCCTCCGGGAGTGTCATGCCCAGTTTTCTGAGGAACCGCCAGACAGCTTTCCAGAGTGGTTGTACCAGCTTGCAATTCCACCAGCAGTGGAGGAGTGTTCCTCTTTCTCCACATCCTCGCCAACACCTGCTGTCTCCTGTGTTTTTGATCTTAGCCATTCTGACTGGTGTGAGATGGAATCTCAGGGTTGTTTTGATTTGCATTTCCCTAATGACTAAGGATGATGAACATCTCTTTAGGTGCTTCTCAGCCATTAGATATTCTTCAGGTGAGAACTTTTTGTTTAGCTCTGTACCCCATTTTTTAATAGGGTTACTTGCCTCTCTGGAGTTTAACTTCTTGAGTTCTTTGTATATATTGGATATTAGCCCTCTGTTGGATGTAGGGTTGGTAAAGATCATTTCCCAGTTAGTTGGTTGCCGCTTTGTCTTTTTGACAATGTCTTTTGCCTTGCAAAAACTTTGTAATTTAATGAGGTCCCATTTGTCAATTCTTGATCTTAGAGCATAAGCTTGGAAAGATCAGGAATTCGAGGCCCATATCTAAACATAGTCAAAGCAATTTACAGCAAACCGGTAGCCAACATCAATCTGAATGGAGAGAAACTTGAAGCAATCCCACTGAAATCAGGGACTAGACAAGGCTGCCTTCTCTCTCCATATCTTTTCAATATAGTACTTGAAGTTCTATCTAGAGCAATTAGACAACAAAAGGAGATCAAAGGGATACAAATTGGAAAGGAAGAAGTCAAACTATCACTATTTGCAGACGATATGATAGTATACTTAAGCGACCCAAAGAACTCCACCAGAGAACTCCTACAGCTGATAAACAACTTCAGCAAAGTGGCCGGATATAAAATCAACTCAAGCAAGTCAGAAGCCTTCCTATACTCAAAGGATAAGCAGGCTGAGAAAGAAGTAAGAGAAATGATACCATTCACGATAGCCACAAACCATATAAAGTATCTTGGTGTGACTCTAACCAAACAAGTGAAAGATCTGTATGACTAACAAGTGAAAGATCTGTATGACAAGAACTCAAGTCTCTGAAGAAAGAAATTGAAGAAGACCTCAGAAGTTGGAAAAATCTGCCATGCTCATGGATTGGCAGGATTAATATAGTAAAAATGACCATCTTACCAAAAGCAATATACAGATTCAATGCAATCCCCATCAAAATCCCAACTCAATTCTTCATAGAGTTAGAAAGAGCAATTCAAAAATTCATCTGGAATAACAGAAAACCCAGGATAGCTAAAACTATTCTCAAGAGTAAAAGAACCTCTGGGGGAATCAGTATTCCGGACCTCAAGCTGTACTACAGAGCAATAGTGTTAAAAACTGGATGGTATTGGTACAGTGACAGGCATGCAGATCAATGGAACAGAATTGAAGACCCAGAAATGAATCCACACTCCTATGGTCACTTGATCTTTGACAAAGGAGCTAAAATCATCCAGTAGAAAAAAGATAGCCTTTTCAACAAATGGTACTGGCTCAACTGGAGGTCAACATGCAGAAGAATGCAAATTGACCCATTCTTATCTCCTTGCACTGAGGTCTCCCTTTTTATAGATTCTGTACCTAATGTCATACCTATTATGGATCAAGTGCAATGTTAGACTCTAGACATCTTAAATGAATATACTGCCATGGTTGATTTTTGTTTTTGTCAACATCATAAAAACTAAAGTTATTTGGAAAGGGGAATCTCAATTGGGGAATGAATCCCAATGGCAAATCTGTGGGCCATTTTTTTTTTGATTAGTGATGTGGGAGGGTCCAGTTCACTGTGGATGGTGCTAATCCTGGGCAGGTCTTGGGGTGTATGAGAAAGGAGATGGAGCCAGCTATGAGGAGCAAGCCAATAAGCAGCATTCCTTCATGGTTTCTGCTTCAGTTCCTGCATCCTGGTTCCTTTCTTGACATTTTTGATGATGGGAGTATAAGCAAAATAAGCTTTTTTCCTCCCCAATTTGGTTTATGTCCTGGTGTTTTATCAAAGCAATAGAAACCTAAATGAGGCAATACCCTTGAAGAACTAAAGTCATTGTTCCTTTTAATTCTTTCTAATATGGTTTATGACCAACCATACTGATAGAGAGCGGTCTTTCACCATGTTGGTATCTTCTCTTGTTTCCTTATTAACCCCTAGCAAGTTGGAGTTATCATTCTTATTTTGCAGAGAAAGAAAGTAAAAAAAAAAGTGTTTTTAGGCTATAGCTAGTCAAACAAGGTTCTGGAAAATCATCTTTAAGGCCTGCACAGTCCATCAGTGTGTGCACGAGGGGTTGTAAAGTATCTAGTAGCCACAGGTGGAGATTAATTTTTGGCAGAGAAACTATGTTTTTTTCTCCCCCAGGACAACTAAATTGACCAGCTGCATCCCTATCCTCTGACGACAGAATGAGCTTTCTATAGCTGAGAAACTCACTACCTGCCAAGCTCACTGCAATTGTTGTTGGAAAGACATAGGGGTATATATAATAGTATAATACATTGAAATTCAGTGATTTTCTTCAAATCTTTGCTCTTTGTGACTTGTAAAGAAACCACAAGAGGAAATAAAAGAGTGAGCTCTTGAATTAGTAGCCACATGTATGCCATCACTGAAGTATGGAGTGGCACAAAGGGAAATTTGTCCTGGCCTGTGTCCCCTGGTGTGGCGGACTTGACAGTCTCTGTCGGTGTCACAGCCACATGCTGAGAGCAGCTGTTTGAACTTACGGGTGCCTTGCTGATAAATTGGGCAGACAAGACAACCTGAGGGTTACATAGCTCCTGAAACTCTGCTAGATCAGCAAAGACCACAAAATTGGCTCTGTGTGCAGAACGCTCCTCTTCACTCTAAAAGCAAGCTCGTGGTGCTTTTCATCAGCCACATCCAGTGATCAGCAGCCTACAGAGGAGGGGTCCAGGGAAGGAACTCCTCTGGGAGGGACGCCAGCAAAGGAAGGGCTGCAGATAGTTCTGGGTATGTCCTGGCTCTAACTAGCATCACTGAAAAGGCCCACACTACTGTCCTGACCTGAGGTGTCAAAGAAATTAGTCTTGGGGGTGACCTGGACACAGAGAAAGTTTTATAGCTTTTTTATATGATTATAATACTTGAGTATAGTCAGGACTCTGCTGAGTTATGATCCCCTTCAAGATATAGCATGGTTTCAGGCTTGAGACTTTAGCCAGGCCATTGCTAGGAAGAAGATAGATGCATCTAATCTCAGATACCCTACAAAATGGGAACCTCTGCCAGCTGTTTATCCACTTGGGGACTTGCATCCAGGAACTCAATCAACAGATGGGAGATGAACTGAATAGACTAAAGAAAAAAACAGAAATGACCAATAAAACACACAAAAATCTTCAGTATTCTTAGTCATCAGGGAAATGCAAATGAAAACGATACAAATGACTGTCATAAAGGAACCAAAACTCATACTGGCAAAAATCGGGATGGAAAGACTGTATACACTGTTGACTGCAGTGTTCATTAGCACAGACTCCATGGTGACCAGTATGGAGGCTCTTCAGGCAAGCTAAAAATAGAACCACTGTATGACCGAGCTGTACCAGTCCTTGGTATGAACGCAAAGAGATCAAACTCAGCACAAAATAGAGATATTTGCACATCCAGGTTAAGTCAACAATATTCACAACTTCCAAGTTATATAATTAGCCTACTTGCCCATCAGTGAGTAATTGGGTAAAAAAAATTAAATGTGGCATGTATACACAACCATCTGTGTACTCAATGATAAAAATAATAAAATTGTGTCTTTTGAAGGAAAATAGATAGAACTGGAAACCATCACATTAAATGAAATAAGCCAGATTGAGAAAAAACAAGTAGGCACTCTTCTTTCTCACTTGTAGAATCTGGGAGGGAGAAACATTCAGAAAGGGAGGGGATGGAAGAGGATAAATAAGAGAGGGTGACAGACGGGGTAAATATGACCAAAGTACATTACATGCACATGTGAATAGCACATCAAAAATGTGTTATAGTTAGCATACACTAATAAGATTGATAAGGAAAAGAACCTTAGTCTTGGGAAATTGCTTGTTTCCCTGGGAACTCTCAATACACACAGGCATGCACACACACACACACACACACTCAGGCATGGATACAGTGTCTCAGTGATTTGTATAAAAAACAGAAACTCAGTACACTTTTAGAAGATTTTGCATTTAGGGAAGGATGCCGTTGCCCCTGGAAACAGCCTTGGTTTTGAATGGTCTATGTTTCTGCTCCGAAATCCGGTATTGCAGAACTTATCTACCACCCAGACCAAAGTACACATGCCACCAGAGTATGCTGTTTGGGTGCAGGCTTAGCCTCATGTGCTCTGGAGTGGTACCTGAACTGCGTTTCTCACCTGGCTGTGTGGGCCTGCTGGTTTCTTGGCACACCTTCACACCAAGAACACACATATAGCCTGGTTGTACAGCCTATCTTTACCTGTCTTGGCCCAGAAGCACAGCAGTTTGCTACCTGGTTGGGATTCCAGGGCTTCTGGGTATGAGGACCCACAATTTCCCCATCGTCATTCCTTTTATCTCCTTAAATCAATGGGTTACATTAGAATTCCCAAAATGTTCTGATGCCTAGATGACAACCACTCAGAGATTTCTTTGATTGTCTAGGACTGACCCAGGCCTGGATGCTGGGAATCTCTGGCTCAGAGCTCAGTTGTACCAATTGCCCCTAGTTCAGCAGCAGCCTTAGGGGTTCAGGATTCACCAGGGTCAAGGCCTCTAGTGGGGAGCCCAGAATTGGTATAGCAAGAGTTCCAGATGGTTCTGATAAGACATTCACAGGCATTTGTATAAAAGGGAGGGGTGACATGCATCGTGTATCACCTCTTGAACACTGCTGAGCAGGTGTAGGGATGAAGACTGGCTGTCATTTCTCAGGTATCCCTGAGTAGAAGCAGGTGTACCTAAGGAGGCCACACTAAGCAGATGTCCACAGTGTCTCAGAGTCTGTAAGCTCCCACACTTGGGTCCTGGCTGTCCTGGTGGCTTCCTTGGGATATCCTCCATCCCCCAATGTACCCATTTGTTATTTAAAACCTCTGATGCATAATTTTCCCATTGTGTGGTATAGACTTCTTTTCAGCCTTTTTAGGTACTAAGGGCCATGCTACTTGGCTTATCTAGAGCTGTCTCAGACCCACCTTCCTGGGATAGACCTCATCATTTATTAGGAAGAAGTTGGAAGAGAGGATGGACTTGAACTTTTCCTGTCCTTGCAGTGAAGCCCCCATGGGTATATGTAGCATTCACAACTTTCTTTCTTCCTGATAGGATATACCCAGAGACAGCAAGTCAGACACCCAGAATCACACAACTTGTCTATAACTGCCTCAAGTCAAAAACAGATCTCTGGTCCCAGTGGGATGATTGTCCATACTACATTACATTTCCGGAGAGGCCTCTTAGTTTGTCCCCCACAAGCTACCAGGCTGCTATCTTCAGGATTTATTCCAGATTCTAGATTAGGAAATGATCACTGCTGTAGCTGTCTAGTATTTAATACCTGGGAAGTGAAGTTTGTAAATATGTCTTGAGTTGCTGAAGTCATGGGATCTGGCAGCATCCCTTGCAATGGGCAAGCTGCTAGCTGCTGCAAGCAGATTGTTTCTTCCTCAGGTCCTGTAAGAAGCAACCCCAGGCAAATAGCCAGTTTCCCAGACACCCCTAAGGAAGGACTGCTTATTTGCATAATCATCATCTTTGAACTGTACTTGGAACATGGCCCTAGGGAGGAGAGAGAGGTGTCAGGGATGGACTTGGGTAGTGGAGAATGTTGATCTTCTTGAAGTCATTGAAGGCTTTGGCCAATAGCTTGGTGTGTGTGTGTGTGTGTGTGTGTGTGTGTGTGTGTGTGTGTGTGTGTTGTTTCCATGGATGCAAAAGGGTAGACTTTTATACTTTCACCTCAAGCAGGTTGGAGTGCCCCGTTGGTAGAGGCAGACTGGTGCAGAGATCAGCATACAGCAGAAACTTCTAGATGTTCTGAGGCCACAGAGAAATGAATGCCTTGACCTGAAGGGAATCTGGATCGGCACCTGATAGGCACCATAGGGACACACTAGTGAGCCAGGTCTGCTCAAGGTAGGGATTGGCTGAAGAACTGTGGTGTGGCCTCAGAGCTAGCACAGCCATTAAGAACAAGGCAGGGACGTGGCCAGGCTCCTGTCTTTTTTGTTACATGTAAGCTGTGGGAAGTTGGGAAGCTACATAGTTGCTTGATGACTGTTTCTTCAACAATAAACATTCTCCAACAGTAAATGGAACTATTAATGCTTTGTTATGATGGGTAAATTAACTACTGAATACAAAGCATTTAACTCAGTGGTTGGCATAGAACTTAGCCACCAGCATTTTGCTTTTGGATAAGGGTGTGACTTGCTGTGGATCTTCCTTTGTCCTTCAAGTGACGTGGCAGGTGTGAGCTTTTTGGGTGGGCTGTTCATAATGAATGGCCCCCACTTCCCAGGATATATTCAACTATCAGGAAAAGTGGTGGAAGAAAGAATCATGGGAGTTAATGTTCAGATCTGAGTTTTTAATTAAACTCTCGAATCCCACAAAGAACATGGGAACCTCAGGGCAGGTGAGAATCAACCCAGGAGGAGAAATACATTTAATGCTGTGGATTTTCCGAGTGGAGGTCACTAGTGTTCTTTCTAATCCTGTCCAATTTCTCCACACACAGAATCCTGAAAGTGTTGGCTGTCATGGCTGTGCCGAGCAAGAGCAGGTGATTAAATAGCTCTTGAGAAAGTCATGTTGGATAACTCCTCTAATCACAGTCCTTTGTTTGTTTGCTTCTTGGTTATTAGTCAGATCCAGTGTAGCTCCTTGTGGGAAGACTGGTCATGTAGACACAGCATGACAATGCTGTGGTATCTCTAGTCCTTCTCTGTTGGGGAATGTGATTCAGAAGATGCAGGAACTTGATAGGGATTAAGCAAGCTTGGAGTTATGGGTGATTGGAATTAGAATGTCTGTGGTTGCCAACAGAAGGCTGTTTCTGCTACTGGGATGCCACTTTCCAGCTCCAGGACTCACATTTTGTGCCTCCTTCAGAGCCCAACTGAGTCTCTCTGATGACTCAATCCTCTGAATGCAGAACTCTTCATGACTATGTCTTTAGCTCTGAATATCACCTCAGTCATACACTATTTACAGAGTTTAGCATTCATTTTATGTTTATGCATGTGTGTACACATGGAGACATAACTTCTGTTCCCAGAACAGGGCACCAATGCTTCCACTTATTAATTTACTTTCCCTTTATTAAGGGTATTTGAGTGTATCTGTTCCCTCCTTCATTGACTGCTTGATAATAAAGTCATGGTAATTTATAAACCTTGCAGTGACAAGAATACTCTAAAATACTGGTTGACCAGATCCGTGACATTTGTCTTTGGTCTTTGGCACCTATAAACAATGATTAGGGACCCAGCATGTTTACTAAGCTCTTCCGTCTAAGTGTGAAGAACACAGAGGTACACCCCCAGGTATTGGCTCTCAATATGGGGAGTGTGGCCAGCAGGTGGCCATTAGCTCTCAGCCTGTCAGAGTCCACTTCAGCTTTCGGGTCACCTTCCTGGGCATGGCCTGTGTCAACCAGCTGTGGGACAGTTCTGAAGCAACATTTATTTCAGAACTTCCTGTCAGCTTCTCAGGCCTGGCTGGGCCTGCCTTAGGTTTGGCTTTTTGTGTTCCTTCAGTCCTGTGTCTTTGCCTTTCCTTTAATGGAATTAGTCCCCAGTAAGAATACAACATTCCAAATTCCATGGCATGAATTGTCTCCTCTGTAAAGTTAAGCCTGTGAAATTTCCAGTAGAGGGAGACTGAAGAAAACTGACTCACCAAAATATGTTTGAGAAAATATTGTCAGGAAATATGTGGCTTTCATGTAAGCAATATCAGTTCTGAGCTAAGGTTATAGCCATCAAGAGAACCCCTTTCAACTCCTTCCTTCCCTCTCTAAAAGAAAAGGGAAGCCCAGGAGGACAGGAGTTGGCGTGTCTCCTTTCTGGGAACTTGTTTTTAAATGTCAGGAAGCATCTCTTCCAGATTCTTTCCCATGTATCAGTAAACTATTGGTGAGTTACAAATCATACCAAGCTCAGCCCATCTGGTTATAAGCCTTCAGGCCTCATGCATTTACCTGCCTTCTGCAGATCAGGTAGGTACTGTGCATGATTCTAGCTGAGTATTCCCACTTGGTGTGAGGTCTTGAGCATGACATGTCCTCAACAGGTACATGTGCTGAATGTCTGATCCTAAGCTATTGGCACTACTTTAAGTTCAAGAAACTTCAGAAGGAGGGACCTGGTTGAAGGGAGCAGGCCATTAGGGGCATGCTTTGAGGATTACACCTGGTTCCCAGTACCATTTTTGCTCTGTTTCTTGTTCACCACAAGACAAAGATCTTCCTCTACCACACCCACTCACTGTGATGATGTCCTACCCATGACATCATGTGTGTGCAGCCAAGCAACCTTAAATCAAACAGTTCCAAACCATGAGCCAAAATGGTCTTTCTTCCTTTAAGTTACCCTCTCAACAACTGGTAGGGAGTTCTGAAATGGGTGTTGCTTTTAGAGCTGACCCACGGATGGTTGACACAGGCCATGCACAGTGTTGGGAAGTCTCTGTATTATTGTTCATCTAATATAATGGTAAGCTATTCCAGGCTTTCTTTGATGGTAGGAGCAGGATTCAAGAAGGAATGGAAGCTGCAATGCTATCTTATGCCAGCAGTGAGCAGTTCAATATGGAAAATTACATGCACGATAGCTAGCTAGCACCCCCAAAGTGAAATATTTAGGAATAAAGATACTTAAGAAATACAGTATACTTATAAGAATAAAAACAAAAATTAGGTCTCTTGAGGTCTAATTTCAGAATCAACACCACAAGTATTGACCAAAGGAAATGATAAGGCTAGCTCACATTCAAGAGGTGAGGACGTCACTATTTTGTGATGGGAGAGATAGCAAAGTCACATTAAAAGCAGGCAAAGCACAGAAGATTTTTAGGGACAAGTACTGTACATGATATTGAAATGATAGATGACACATGCCACTATTCATACATCAGAACTCATAGAATGTGTGATACTGAGAACAAATCTTATTGTCAACTGTGATAGTTCATGCTAATGACATTCCTGCAGCCTCATGGATTATAAGAGATGAGCCCCTAGTGTGTAAATATGATAGTGGGTGTGATGCTTAGGCTAATGGGAGTATTGATTTTGGTTTTTAATTTCTTGAGACAGTTTTATTATATAGCTATAGCACTTGCTATATAGCTAATTTGGCTTTGAATTTGAGAAATCCCCCTGCCACAGTCTTCTGAATACTGGGATTAGAAGCATGCAACACTAAGTAGTTATTCCTAAACTGGGCAGTGGTGGCACATGTCTTTAATCCCAGTACATGGGATGCAGAAGCAGAAGCAGGCAGATCTCTGTGAGTTTAAGACCAGCCTGGTCTACAGAGTGAGTTCCAGGTCAGCCAGAGCTACACACAGAAAAACCCTGTCTCAAACAAAACAAAACAAAACAAAAGTAGTTCTTCCTAACTATCTCATGTTTGGATACTAGCTATTGTGAATATTACTTTGCATGCTGGATTAATTGTTGGCAGAATTGATTTTATATACTGATTTGTGTGTTGCCAATCTGCTGACTTCATTGATCAGCTCTAAGCAGTTTTGGCTGTCTGTGAGACACCTTATATGCAGGATCAAATATCTGTAAGTAGAACTCCACATTCTCTTTTGCAATTTGGGTGTGTTTTATTAATTTTTCTTGCCTCATTGCTCTGGCTAGAATTTCCAATGAGGAATAGCAGTGGTGAGAGTGGGAATTATTCTCTTGTTTCTCTTTTGTTGTGGCTCAGATGTGGCTTGAGTGTGCTTAGCAAAGACTCATGTTCTGGATGTAACAATGGAATAATGTGGAAAGAGCCTTTAAAGACAGAGTCCTGTGCAATGTTATAGGGGTGTTGCTCTTGGTAGAGAGTAATGTAGATGCTGTGGGGCTTTGGTTCATTCTCAAGAAAATGAGTTGTTATAAAGGAGTAAGCCCAACCCCCAAGTGCCTCTGAATTCCTGTCTCACCCTGTGATCATTTCCCAGGCTGTTTCCATCATTGTGATGTCTGCCACAGAGGGCGTCTAATCTTGAACTTTCAGTCTTCAAAAATGTGAGCTCAGAAAAAGTCTTTTCTTTATAGATTGTTCTAACCCCTGAGTATTTGATTATAACAAAGGATACAGACTCATCATTCCTTCATCTTCGAGCTGAGAATAAGTTGTAGGTGTTCCTTGAGTGTCTTATCACACGGAAGAACTTCCTTTCAGTTCTCAGTTTTTTGAGGAGTTTTAACATGAATGCATTTTTAATTTGCCAAATGCTTTTTCCCTTTTCAACAAAATGACCAAGCCCTTTCAATTGCATTCTATCAATTGCATATTATAGTGACTGATTTTCATCTGTTGAGCCACTGTGTTTCTAGGTTAGTTCTTAGCAGCGCTGTATGATATTTCAGTGTACTTAGAGATCTACCTGGCTACTGTCTCATTGAACGGGATGTGTTTATAGTCATTAAGGCTATTTGTCTGCACATTTGCTTTCATGTGATAACTTTATCTGCCTATGGTATGAAAATCATGTTACCTTCATAGACTGGGTTAGAGACTCTTCTTATGATTACATTTATAAAAAGAGTTAAAGAGGGATTAGTTTCCCAAGACAGGGTCTTACTAAATAGTCCCATATAGCCTAGTAATTGCTTTGTAGACTATACTGTCCTTAAACTCAGAGAGATCCACCTGCCTCTACTTCATGAGTTCTGGACTTAAAGATGTACATTACCATGGCCAGAAAGGTTAGTTTTGCTAAAGTGTTTAGTAGCAGTCATCTGGGAAACCATCTGGCCCTGGACTTCTCTTTCTTGGGGAGATTTTTTCCATGACTTATTCAGTTCCTTTCTCTGTTATAAATCCCTTCAGATTTTCTGTTTCTTCTTAAGTCAAGTTCAGTAGTTGTTTTTCTGTGGAGTTTTCCATCTTCTCCTGGTTATCTAATTTGTTGGTGGTCAACTGTTCTCAGTATTCTTATTTTGTTTTACTTCTGTATTCTAATTGTTGGTAGGTCCCTATTTTCATTAAAGACTTAAGTAATTTTTTTATCTATTTTTTCTTATTAAGTCTAAGCAAAGTTTTGTTAGTTTTGCTGGTATTTTCTTTTTTTATAGTTAACTTTTAAATTTTTTTTTATTATATTTTTTTTTACAGTCCAGTTGTTACCTCCCTCCCAGTCTGCCCTCCCACAGCTCCTCATCCCATTCATCCTTCTCACCCCCACCCTGTCTCAAAGAGGATGTCCTCAACCCCCACCCAACCCCCACCAGGCCTCCTCATTCCCTGGGGATTCGAGTCTCCCTAGAATTAGGCACATCTTCTCTCACTGAGGCCAGACCAGGCAGTCCTCTGCTGTATATGTGTCAGGGGCCTCCAACTTTTGTTTAATTGATTTTTCTTCTCTGTGTTTCCATTTTTCATTTAATTTATCTGTTATGATGATGTCTTCTTTTCAAGTACGTAACATTGCTATCAGTTTCCTACTTGCACCACCTTCTGTAAGTTATTATTTATTTACATATCTATTTGTTAGACTTTTTTGTGTTTGAGAATATCACACATGAAGATAATGCTTTCCAATCAGATTCACTCCTTTTTCCACCCCTACAATCTCTCCCCTATCTTCCCTCCCACTTTCTTTCTTAATATAATCTTTATTTTAAATTCACGGAGTACACCCAGTGCTGCCTGTATATTGCATGGGTGTAGGACCATCTACTAGAGCATGAGAACATGTCCCTGAAGAAAACTGACTCTCCCTCTCCCAGATGCCATCAGTTGCCAATAGCTTTTAAGCTATTTCAAGTCTTCCTGAACCTCTCCTTAATCCATGTCTGGATTTTGGCTGGCTTGGTCTTACACAGGTCTTGTGCAAACAGTCCCAGACATTTCAAGTTTATGTGTGTAATGCATTGTCATATCCAGAAAATACTATTTTGCTGCAGATGTTCACTACCTCTGGCTCTTATAATCTTTCTTGAACTTCTTCCACAATGACATCTAAGTCATATGTGGAGGGGTAGATATTGATTTCTCATTTAAAGTCAGGCACTCTACAGTCTCTTACCATCTACACGTTGAACTCTGGCTGTATCTGTATTCATTGTCCTCTACTGTAAAAAGAAACTTCTCTTAGGTACCAAGTATGAGTTCTGTCTTGTGGAGAGGGCCTCATGTAGTTCAGGCTGGCCTTTAGTTTGTTATGGGAATCATGCAGATCCTCCTAGGTCTATCTTCTAAACTCTCTCTGACTCCTAAGTGTTTGGACTACAGGTATATGCCACATACCTGAGTACATCTCATAAGGTATGTTTGCCAGATTACACTTAATTGTTTGTGCTGACATGGATCAAACTGGGATCCTGGAACTTGGGGTGTGGTATATACTAGGTAGGAGCTCTACCACTGACTTATATCTTTGGCTTAAAAAAACTCTAAAATACTACTTTAAGTTATTATATATGCTTTCACATATTATAGATGAGTGTGGGAGTGTACAGGACATAGTACACCTAAAGACTTCAGGGACAACTGTATGGAGTTGGTTTTCTCCTAAGTACATGTAAAGATGTCAGGAGACAACTATATGGAGTTGATTCTCTCTTAAGTACATGTAAAGATGTCAGGGGACAACTATGTTAAGTACATGTAAAGACATCAGGGACAACTATGTGGAGTTGATTATCTCCTATCTTTATCTGGGTTCTGGGGATTGAACTCAGGTCATCAGGCTCATGAGGCCAGCACCTTTGCCCACTGCACCATCTTGCTGGCCCTGTGCCCACTGCACAATCTCACTGGCCCTTTACACACTGCACCATCTCACTGACCCTTTAATTTTTAGTTTTGAGGAAGTTTTCCTAATCTAGGCTGGCTTTGAGTCCAGATAGGCTTTAAATTTGCAATCCTTCTGCCTCAGCCTTGCAACTAACTAGGATTACAGGCTTGTATCATCACGCCCTACTTGACTTTGTTTGAAAGGCTTTTTTTGTTGTTGTTTATTTTAAATGTAAGTGACTTTTTTTCTTTTTATTTGAGTGTATGTGCAGTGTGTGTGTGTGTGTGTGTGTGTGTGTGTGTGTGTGTGTGTGAGAGAGAGAGAGAGAGAGAGAGAGAGAGATGTTTGTATGTGTATGTGAGAGAGATGATGTATGTGTGAGGGGTGTATGTGTGTGTGATGTAAGTATGTGTGTGGTATATGTGTATGATAGATGTGCGCAGTCATACATTTTCCACAACATTCTTTAATAGGGGTTCAACCTCTCCTCTAGCCCACCATCCACTAGAGGTAGTGGAAAAGAAAAGTTATTAGGACATGAGGGGAGTGGACCTGTTTAGAAAAAGTTCTTTGGGGACAAGTCCAACCTTCATTGTTCTCAGCCCAGTCAACCAAGCACAAATCAGCAAGCTGCAGACCAGCCTGCTTGGCAGGAATCAGCAGCCACATCTGGTCCACTCGGCAGGCACTACACAGGAATCAGTAACTACAGTTCATTCCAGAAGAAACTGTGAAGATCACCAACTGCTCTGGGTCTGCAGAAGTGTCAAGAAGATGCAGGAACCTCATGAGAAATTCTTTGGCAAGTTTCTCTCTATCAAGTCACCACCAGCAAAGCTCAACCAAGCAATGTAGGATGAACCAATACATGCATCTCATCAGTGAAGAATAGCAGGTGGAACAATGCAAAACCAAGGCTCCAGCGTCCACTCTGGGGTCATATTTATATTCCTTCTAAACATCATGCCTCCTTTCACATGTTTGTTATAGCAAAACATCCTTTCACCTGAGTCTGCTTCAGTGAAACATTCTTTTAAGTGACTGCTTTAGCGAAATATCCTTTCACCAGTGTGACCCAGCAAACATCATTTGATATAGCTGACTTTCTAAAGAAACCATAACTTTCCACTTCAGATGTGTGTGTAAGAGAGATGATGTATGTGTGAGAGAGAGATGATATGTGTGTGTGTATGTGTGTGTGTGTGTGTGTGTGTGTGTGTGTGTGTGTGTGAGGGGGGGAGGGGGAAAGGGAGGAGGAGATGGGGAGGAGAAGGAGGAGGGGGGAGAAGGAGATGGGGAGGGAGAGGGGGAGAGAGGGAGGGAGGGAGGGAGGGAGGGAGGGAGGGAGAGAGAGAGAGAGAGAGAGAGAGAGAGAGAGAGAGAGAGAGAGAGAGAGAGAGAGAGAGAGAGAACTTACACTGGAGTATGTGGAAGCCAAAGGCTAATATCGGGACATCTTCCCCTTCACTTCTCCATCTTTTTTTTTTAATTTTCTATATTCTTTATTTACATTCCAAATGATTTCCCCTTTCCCAGTTCCCCCTCCCTGAAAGTCCCATAAGCCCTCTTCCCTCCCCCTGTTCCCCAGTCAACCCCCTCCCGTTTCTCTGTCCTGGTATTCCCCTACACTGCTGCATCCAGTCTTTCCAGGACTGGGGGGCTCTCCTTCCTTCTTCTTGGGAATCAATTGATATGTGAATTGCGTCTTGGGTATTCCGAGGTTCTGGGTTAATATCCACTTATCAGTGACTGCATACCATGTGTGTTCTTTTGTGATTAGGTTACCTCACTTAGGATGATATTTTCCAGTTCTGACCATTTGCCTAAGAATATCATGAATTCATTGTTTTTAATTGCTGAGTAGTATTCCATTGTGTACTTCTCCATCTCATTGTGTTCTCTCTCTCTGTTTCTGTTTGAGACTGTGTTGGGTTGGGTCTCATTAAAACCGGTCAGAAACTTTTCTTTTTAAACATTAGGAGTCCCTAAGACCTGGCACTATTACAGAGGCTATGGAGCACCCACAAAAAGGGACCTAGCATGACAGCTCTCCGAAAGACCCATCAAGCAGCTGAAAGAGTCAGAGGCAGATATTTGCACCCAAACAATGGACAGAAACTGCTGACCCCTGTGGTTGAATTAGGGAAAAACTGGAAGAAACTGAGGAGGAGGGCGATCTTGTAGGAGGACCACCAGCAGTCTCAATTAACCTGGAACCCCGAGATCTCTCAGACAAGCTGATATGAACACATATCATATCACTCCCCAACACATATACAGCAGAGAACTGCCTGGTCAGAGAAGATGCACCTAATCCTCAAGAGACTGGAGGGTTTAGAGAGTTTAGAGGTCTCATGGGTAGGGGTGAAGGTGAAGGTGGGTTTGGGGACATCCTCGTGGAGACAGGGGGGCGGGGAGGAGGCAAGGGATGTAAAGAGAATTTAAGTAATTAAAAAATATTTTTGGTTGTAAGCCTGGTCTTTAATGGCTGAGCCATCAAGGAAAGGGCATTCAGAGACTGCCCCACCTAGGGATCCATCCCATATACAGTCACTAAACCCATACACTCTTGTGGATGCCCACAAGTGCTTGCTGACAGGATCCTGATATAGCTGTCTCCTGGGAGGCTCTGCCAGTGCCTGACAAATACAGGGGGGATGCTCACAGCCAACCACTGGACTGAGCACAGGGTCCCCAATGGGGGAACTAGAGAAAGGATCCAAGGAGCTGAAGGGGCTTGCAGCCCCACAGGAGGAACAACAATATGAACCACCCAGTACCCCAGAGCTCCCAGGGACTAAACCACCAACCAAAGAGTACACATGGAGGGACCCATGGCTCCAGCCACATATGTAGCAGAGGATGGCCTTGTCAGACATCAGTGAGAGGAGAGGCTCTTGGTCCCATGAAGGCTCGATGCCCCAGTGTAGGGGAATGCCAGGACAGGGAAGCAGGAGTGAGTGGGTTAGTGAGCAGGGGGAGGGGGGATGGGATAGGGGGTTTTTGGAGGGGAAATGAGGAGGAAAGGGGATAACATTTGATATGTAAATTAAAAAAATGAGTGTTTGGGATCCAAATTCATTCTTTATACTTGCATAGCCAACTCCCACTGAGCTTTCTTCCCTGGCAAACATTGGGATTCTTTCCTTTGAAGCATCAGCTGCTTAACAGTGTGTTGTTTAATTCACACTTATTTGCAAATTTGGCAGTTTTCCTTCTTGTTCTTAATGTCTCCTTGCATTATGGTAAGAGAAGAAATGCTGAATAATTCTGTTCTAAAATGCACTCATCTTTTTTTGTGGTCTTATAGAAAGTCTACTTTTGAGTCTGTCCTAAGATAATTTTAGAAGACAATATAGTCTCTGGTCTCATATGGACTATCCTGTATAATGACCACGAGTTGTTTCCATATTGACCCTCTGCATGGTTCTGTTTACTGCTGAAAATAAAGCATAGAAGTCTCCAACTGTTTACAATAGCCTTCTCATTTGTTCAACCTGCTGATTTTGGCTTGATGCTTTAGGGACTCTGAGGTTAAATGTTTATATTTATAATTGTTACTATTGTCTATTATAATTTATATGTATATAAATTATATATTAATATTTTATTAACATAATTTTTCTGTCTTATAGTAATATTTGACTTAAATTCTATTTTCTGGTGTTAATATACCCACTTCTGCTCTCTTGATTATTTGTACAGTGGATTTGCACAGGGAAAGCCCACTCTAATACCTTTGACATATCTGAGAATCTTTAGTAATATGCATTTGCATTGTCATTTTTTTTTTTCGAGACAGGATTTCTCTGTGTAGCCCTGGCTGTCCTGGAACTCACTATAGACCAGGCTGGCCTTGAACTCAGAAATCTGCCTGCCTCTGCCTCCCAACTGCTGGGATTAAAGGCGTGCGCCACCACTGCACAGCTTGGATTGTTATTTTAAAAATCTGTTCTGCCAAGTGTTTGTGTTTTAACTAGATAGCATCATCCACTTTTATTTATAGGAAAAGCTGATCAGAGAGGATCTTTTGATTGAGTGTTGCTAATGTTTAAAATGACTGTTGTGACAATTTTACACATGCATAGAATGCATTCTGATTGTTCTCATTATCTCTTGTTTTCATCTTCCACCCTTCAGGACACTCTCTCCCTCCCTCCCCTATTGATCTCATTCCTACATTTATGTCTTTTGTTTTGTTTGTATCCCTCTAGGTTAGAACAGGGCCATCTGTGTGTGATGGAACTACATACTGAAGTCTGGTGGATACACCAGTGGTTATACAATTAAGGAAGCTGTCCCTTCTTTCCAGAGTCTATCAGTAGCCTACTACTAGGAGTAGGGTGCCATTAACCCCTTCCCATCCGTGACTGACTATTGAGAAGACCTGTCCAGTTCAGGTCCCATGTAACTGGAGCTACTGAGACTTTGAGGTTGCATTGGTGTACCATGTCTAGGGTTAGGATTTCACTGCCCTTCTCCCCATCTTCTCTCAATGTATTTTATATTGCTTTGCCTTTCTGGGATTTTTGAATAGTGTCTTCTAAGTCCCCAAAGCTCTCTTCCTTTTATTTTTATTTTTTTGTTTGTAATTTTATTCCTCTTTGTATTTGTTTTTTAAAAAGTAATTTTTATTGGTCTGCTTTCAAAGTCATTTTCTCTTTGCTATCTCTGGCTATATAGCCCAAGCAGTGAGTTTTTTTAGTTGGTTATTTTATTTTTCAGTTATAAAATTCATATCTAGTTCTTCTGTTTATTTGCTGAGATTTTCTGCTTTCCCATTCATTTTAATAGTGTTCAGGATTTTTTGAAGAGTTGCACAATGACTGTCAAGTTTTGTCAGATGAAGCCAGCATCTTTGCTTTCTTACTAACGTTGCCATTAAGAACTGTAATTTTCATTGGGTGTGGTGGCACATGCCCTCAGCACTTGGGAGGTAGAGGAAGATGGATCTCTATGAATTTGAGGCCAGTCTGGTCTGCAAAGGAAAAAAAAACTCAAAAAAAAAAAAAAAACCCAAAACAAAACAAAAAAAGAATTGTAATTTCTGGTTCTTCATATGTCAAGGAATTTTGAATTAAATTTTGGAAACTTGGAATATTTGTATTGTGAAACTCTGCATTTAGTTTTATTTTCCCTATGAAATAGAGGTAGAGGGGATAGTTCCCAATTTATAGTATAAAGTTGTTATTACCTTGACACCAACATTACATAAAATGCAAAAAGGAAAATGACAGATCAATATCCCCTATAAATATGGATGTGAAGATCCCCAACACAATATTAGCAAACAGAATTAAGCGGTGTGTAAGACGAAGCACACAGGGTAGCAAAGGCTTCTTTCTGGGATGCAAGGGTGATTTCACATTTGAAAATCAAGTAACTTAACCCACCCATCTCGATGGGCCAAAGAGGGAAGCTCCTGAGCACCACTGCAGCCAAAGCATCTGGTGACGATCAGCACTTCTCGGAAGAAAAGAAAAATGAGAACAGGAAGAGCTTCCTAAACTTGATAGTAAAAAGCCTGCAGCTAGCATGCCAGTACTCAGGGAGGAAGACTGAGGCCAGCATGCCAGTACTCAGGGAGGAAGACTGAGGCCAGCATGCCAGTACTCAGGGAGGAAGACTAAGGCCAGCATGCCAGTACTCAGGGAGGAAGACTGAGGCCAGTATGGCAGTACTCAGGGAGGGAGACTGAGGCCAGTATGCCAGTACTGACTGGAGGAAGACTGAGGCCGGTATGACAGTACTTACTGGAGGAAGACTGAGGCCAGCATCAGCATACTGACTGGAGGAAGACTAAGACCAGTATAACAGTACTCAGGGAGGAAGACTGAGGTCAGAATGACAGTACTTACTGGAGGAAGGCTGGATATTTTCACCCAGTTTTAGACACAAGGCCAGGGTGCTCCCTACTCCTACTCAGCATTACAGGAAATCCCAGCAAGTCCCAAGGTAAGGCCAGGACATCCAAAGCACGAAGCTGGAAGAAAGCAATCCAGCTCTTCTACCCACAGCCTACAAGGTTATCTTACTTGTAAATTTTATTTCATGTTGGTATGCACTGAGTTAGGCTTCATTATGGCATTTTTTCAAATGAATTTTGTTCTTGTTTCTCTCATCCATCTGCCCTCTATCTCACATTTTCTTCTCTGTTCTTACATCCTGTGTGGCCTTTGTCCCCATCCTTTCTTAGCATCTATTTGTTTCTCTCTTTGGCCTCCTCTCCAGTTTCATAACTGATTTCCACACTCATAGCTTGTTATTTTGGTCATCTCAAAATAATACTTTTTAGACCCATCCATTTTCCTGTAAAACTTATAATTTCATTATTCTGTACAACTGATTAAAATTCCCTTGTGTATGTGTTCCCTGTGTTTATTATTCGGAATTGTTGATGAATAATTCAGCAGCAAACATGGGTATGCAAGTGTCTCTATGATAAGATACAGAGTCCTTTGGGTATGTGCCCAACAGTGCTATAGCTTGGTCATATGGTAGTTCTGTCTTTTAATTTTCATAGGAAACTGAATACTTATTTCCATAATGGCTGTAGTAGTTTACAGTAAATAAGGGTTCCCTACCACCACATCCTCGTCAGCATTTTTTGACATTTCCTTTTTCCTTTTACCATTAAATAATGTTCTATTGGTTCTTCGATAATTTCAGACACTATATTTTGGCCACACTCATCGCTCTCCCCAAACCCTTCAGATCCTTGCCCACTTCTATCATTTGTTTTCTTGAGTATACTCATTTTTCTTTGAGTGAGATAAAATCTTCAAGTAGTTTCAATTTTCATTTCCGTGATTATGAAGGACGTTGAGCACTTAAAAGAATATTTATTGACCATTTGCATTTCTTCTTTTGAGAACCCTCTGTTCATTTCCTTTGCTCTTTTATTGATTGGCAGTTTTGGGTTTTGTGTGTTTGATTTTTGTAGCTCTTTAAGTCTTCTAGACATCTACCCCTGCCTGAGGTTTCCTTTCACCCCAACAGCTACTGTTTCTTTCTGCCTACACTTTGCTTTGCTGTGTAGAAAACTGTTGAACTTTAAAGAGTGCCATTTGCTGATTCCTAGGGCTATTTCTTCTGCTACCAGAATTGTCAAACCACCTAAACCTAGAACCTGATTGTATTTTCAGGTTTCCTTCAGCAACTTCAGCAGTTCAAGTTTTAAATCCAGGTCCTTTGGATTTAGTTTTATTGTGCACATAATGTTTAATATTATTAGATTTTAAAAAAAAATCAATCTTCTGAGGCTAACAGAAAAGTCTCTAGGTCCCAATATCTATTGCATTTTAAGAACTTTGAAGTGCTATTTGTGTCTGCCAGGTATCTGATTAGCAGTCCATCGGATAGTTGAGTTCTCCAAGTCTGTGGTGTGTTTGTATGGTCAACCTATGTCTGGAAGCTTATGGCTGAGTCCAAGAATCAAAACTGCCTAATAGGGTTGCTCTCCTGAGCTCGGCCTTGTCTGTGACCTCCTTAGTGTTTTCTGATTCCCCAGAAGAATACTTTTTAAATTCTACTCCCTAAAATGCTGTGTTTATTTTGCCCTGCTACTTCCTCCTCCTAAAAGAACCTGTATCTAGGGTCAAACAGATGGGAAGTAGGGAGGGAGAGAAGAGAATGGGTGGGGGGAGAAGAGACAAAAAGAGCAACAATTCACTGCCCTGTGTCGGAATTAGAGCTCTTAAAACTGGCCAGGAAGTTCTCTGACTTGGACTTCCCTGCTCCTGCAGGGTCTCTGTGTTTTTACTGGTGACACCACTGGCATTAGACTGTCCTGATGTTGATAGAAGAGTCCGTTTTTTTCTCCCCATAAGTCACACCTGAGAGCTTCTCCTAGAGTGAGCCACGCTCTGTTGGGTTGAATTAGAAATGGCCCTCATAGACTCATGTATTTGAACACTTGGCCGCCAGTTGCTGACGCTAATTTGTGGAGGTCCTGGAACTTTTAAGGGGTGAAGACTTGCTGGAGGAAGCACATGACTGGGGATGGGTTTTGAGGGTATATAACTCCACTGTGCTTCCTAGTCTGTCTGTCTGCTTCCTACTTCCGGTGCTCACCTATTCGTCTCTGCTTCCTGCTCATAACTGAGATGTAATCTTTCAGCTTCCTGTTCCTGCCACCACACTATGCTTTTTCTTCCTACCATGACAGATTCTCTGTATGCCTATGGAGTCATAAGCCAAAATAAATTCTTTCTTCTTTAAGTTGCTTCTGGTCTTGGTATTTTATCACAGGAACAGAAGAGAAACTAAAATGCATGGCATTTTCTGCTTTCAGACTTCGGACTGATTGAGTTCAGATCAACATGCACTGGAGGAAAACAGAATAGCACTTCTAGCCCCATGGCACTGGAATCCCAGCCCCCTTCCTGATCTGCCCATTACTGTTTGCTTTTGAAATCCATAAGCACTTACTCCATGAATGGGACCTATCCTGGACCTTTTATGCCTTTTAAGGGCCACTTTCATACTTTTCTCCTTTAAAAAGATGCTTTGGTCCTTTCATATGGTCCAAAGCATCGTCCAGCAACTGCTAAATTACAGGACGGAATGGAATGTAATGAAGGTCAACAAAAGCATGGTGAGCCACAGTTTCTCTTCTGGTCACCATAGAGCAGACTCTCCAGTCCCGTCCTGCTATGACTGTCTGCCAGGCAAGGCTCTGAACCTAATATTTGCTGAGCCAGATTTATCTAGCTGGTGTGATTCAAGAATTCGAGGCTCTGTTGGTGAGGGAATATTTTCCAACTCTTTAGAAAGATAATAGAAACAAAATAAGGACAACGATGAAATGCAGTTTTGATAAACTGCCCAATTAGAGGGGGGAAAGGAAAATATTCAAGCAGCATTAGCTTAATTAAGTGCAGTACATGTTGCTTTTACATTTTTAGAAAAGAACTTGTAGGTAAAAGTACCAAAGAAATACTAAAATATTCATACATATTTGGGAATTTATGTTAAGATAATAATTTTAAAAATGAAGCCACGGACTCAAAGAGACTTCTTAAAGGATTACCTCTAGCCACCAGATTTTGAACATCAAGCCTAACTGAGAAAGTTACTGCTCCCTAACTGAGAAATGTTTTATTAAATTAAGGGTCATAAATAACTATGTTACATGATAGAGCAAATTAAAATGAATATTTAAGTGTGTGAGGATATGGAAACATATTTGTAATGCATTGATGGATCAATAGACTGTTATTGTGAAATTTTAACACCTCTTTGTATTGAAACAAATGCCACTCAAATGAAATACAAAGGAAAGAGTTTTAACAGAATATTACCAAAGCCCATAATTACGTAAAAATAAAAACACTTCATGTTTGTATTCCATTCAGTCTCCTTTAGAAATGTATCTTTTCTAATCTTTTACATTGTGGCATTATGTAATTCTTACAAATTTCAGTAGTTTTTGAACAGAGTTGTTTTTTTCTTGGTTTTGGTTTGTTTGTTTTTTAGGTACCATCTTACTCTGTAGTCCCAGTGGCCCTAAACTTCCCGTGGAATCCATGCTTCTCCAATCACGATCCTCTCTCTTTATACTCTGGAGCGCTAGGATTACAACTGTGTATACTATCAGGCCAAACGTTTGAGACTTTAAAGTGCATATATAGGTTGAAATTAAATTAATTGTGTACTCCCCTTCAGATATTGTAGTGATGGGGACCAAACTCAAACTCAGACCCCCACCGACACATGCTGGGAAAATAATCTCTGACATAGCTACATCTTCACCGCTTGATGGTTCATTTTTAGTATTGAGCGACTTGTCTCACAGCGTGAGAAGAGTTCCAGAAGAGTATTGATTGAACAGTAGCAGTAGAATATGAGGGGGTCCTGTTCCAGGATCTTTAACACAGTTTATTACACGGCTGCCGTAAAGGAGAAGATGGTGTGTTTATCACTATTTCACGTTTAACAAATAGTACAAAGACAGTTCATGTAATTCCACACTCAACCCTTTCAAACAGTCTAAGGTCAAATTTACTAAGAGTGAAAATGTGATAAGAAAAACAATTTCACTGAAACATCTGAAAGACAGCCTTATTTTTACGTCACTACAGATATATTCAAATGGTAATTTTTGATGACTGTATATGGAAACAATATATTATATTAAATGCAATTATATATTAAATTATAATATGCAGTATGTAATTTAATATTTTTAGTTCAGTAATTATATTGAATTGACTCTTCTTAATAAGTGTCTTTATATTTTTTCTTAAAGTTCCTTTGTTGGGGCCATGCTTGAAACTTTTGCATAATCCTAGATTTTGATAATTTTTATGTCTAGCTTCTTTTAAAGTTTTAGATTTACATTTTTAAAAGAGTTACATTTATCATTCATTTGCTTTTGTCAGGGAAGAGTGATGTAGGTTCAAGTTAGAGGACAACTTATAGGATTTGCTTCTCTTCCATGTGGGGCCTGAGGATTGAACTCAGGTTGTCAGCATTGGTAGCAAACCTGCTACCCACTGAACCATCTTGATTTACATTTTAACTAGTTCTTTGAAAGTATTGTGCAATAGATTTTGGTCTCAATTCCTCCCAGACCCAGATTCACCTCCTTTCCCTACTCACCCACGTTTGTGTTCCTGTCTTTTTCTCTTTTTCTCTCTCTTCTCTTTTAAAGCCCTTTAGTCCAGTATGTGCTCTCTTGGGTGCGTGACTTTCCATGTGATTCACTTACTAGTGCCACATCCTTAAATGAAACTGAGTCTTCCTCTCCCAGCATGTATTTATGTTTAGGACTATGGCCAATTTTAAGTTACATTTTGTATAAGGATTATGGTTTGGGTTGAGGTTGATCTTTTGTGAATGAATGTCAAACTGTCATTTAAAACCACCACCACCATCATCATCACCACCACCACCACCACCACCACAAGTACCATTACCGTTACCACCCCCCCACCATATCACATCACCACCACCCCTCCACCACCACCACCACCACCACCATCACCACCATCACACCACCACCACCACCATACTACCACCACCACCATCACCACCACCATCACCACCACCACCACCACCACCACCACCACCACCACCATCACCACCACCATCACCACCACCACCACCACAACAACATCAACAACAACTGCTGCTCTTCCTTTGGATTCTGTTATATCTTTTTAAAGTTTTGGTTGACCACAGTTGTTTTGCTATATTTTTGTAAATTCATTCTGATCTATTGTTTTAATTGTTGTAGTTTTATTAGAAGTGAGTCAACCAGATGCAGTGGCTTATGCATGTAATCCCATCACTCAGGACACTGAGGCAGGAGAATCAGGAATTCCAGGCCAGCTTGGCTAAAGAAACAAAACAAAGAGTAAATCTAAATATTAGACAATTTGTAAGGTTTCCAAAATTTATGCTTCTTTTTTAAAAAAAATCATGCTAACTATTTTAGTTCCTTTGGCTTCCATATATAAAGGTTAAAATTTGTCTAACTGTACTTACAAAAATTATTTGAGGAAATCCCACGAACTGTAACCATTGACATGTATTCATCTTGGAACTTCTATATTCTTTTGGTAAACTCTGCCTGGTCTCAGACTATGATCCTCTTAATATTTTTATGTATTCAATTTATATTTTAAAACATACTTATTGATATATATAAAGCTAGCTAAGAGCAGTGACTTTTGTTTTTAATTCTATGGTGGTTTTTTTTTTTTATGTAATCTTATACACAGGTTTCTCAGTTATGGCCAAACTAGCTTCACTGCATGGATATGAAAAAGCTTCCATTATTTCCTTTGGTCTGGAATAGCTTAATACAGGAATTATCAGTATTTTCTACAGACTGAGTCTCTGCATGTCTAAAAATGTCTTTCTCTTGCCTTGACAGGTGACGGATAGTGTGAGTGGGTTGGGAGTCTTGGAACACTGGCCTCATTCAGTCATCTTTAAATATTCTCTACAGTCTTACAGCAGAGCGTTTGCTAACCCATTCCTTTCCCGTTCCAGTAACCTGTCCTTTGTTTGTAATGTTTTCTTTTTCATAATTAGAATTCAGGAATTTCATCAGGGAATATCATGGGGAGGGGCCTAGTGTTGTTTTTTTTTTTTAAACATATGATTAATTGTACTTGGGCTCCATTGCTTTTCTTAACCTAAAAACTAAAAACTTTTCTCCTACTAAGAAAACTTTTCTTTTATGGTTTCCTTATTTATGACTTCTCCATGTGTTCCCTTCTCTCTTTTTAGTAAAATGTATTATTAACACTCAGACACCCTAGAGCCTTCCTTTGAGTCTCCTTGCTTAATTCCTCATGAATTCTACACCATTCAGCAGGGATTCCTTCCACTTGACCTTCAAAATAGTAGCTGGGCTCTTAGTTTTCATTTAAATCTTTTGAATGTGTAACTTAAGAAATAAGTATCTTGGTTCTAGAGAAGGCTTTTGTGCTATGTTTAATTAAGTGGCCTTTGGGAGTTCTCATTTGTTTTCTGTGTAAGTTCATCTGTCCCTTTCCTGAACTCTACTTTAATAAGTCTTGTGTTCTCCTTCTTAACCCACATGTCTTCACCCTCCCCGCTCCCCCAGCTTGCTGAATTTCCCTAACTTAGAAGGTTTCAACCCTGGCCACACAAGAACAACTCACTAAGGGGGCTTTAAAAGTCTCAGTGCCTCTTATACAGTGCAACTAATTAATGAGGAATTTCTGATAGTAGAACTCGGGCCCTGGTAGATTTTAAAGCTCCCCTGATGGCTCTAGCAAAGCAGCCTCAGGTAAGCACTACCCTCTTAAATGGGCCTCATTTTGTTTGCCTGCTCATGGGTGTCAATTACCACATACAGAAAAGCAAGCAGGGAAAGTCAGAGGCTTTCTACACAGGCAACTGTGCCTTTCAAGTTGTATAGCTGTTCCAGATGGCGAGTAGGGAAGAGGAAGTCAGCAGGCAAGCATGCAAAGCAGCCATACATAACCCCAGGGTCTCCTCTGAGACTCCACTTGGCAACTAAAGACTTAGTCATAATTTGAGCTTTGCATGGATCAGATCACTAGAATAAATGTAAATCGTTCATAGTCATAAATCAAATGCATTGAGAATCTGACATACATTTATACACTAGCGTGGATGAATCTCAAAAGTGAAATAGTAAGTGAAGGAAATCAGACTCAAATTACTGTGCACAGAGTAATTCCACTTATATGTCATTCTGGAAAATATGTGCCATGGGGACAGAAAACAGATCTGTGGTCACCAAGGCTTAGAGTCAGAGGGAGGGATTGGCCACAGAGGGGCACTGAAGGAAATTGGGTGATATGAAATTCTATATCTTGATTGTCCTCGTGGTTACCCATTAGATGCATCTGTCAAAACTCATAGAAGTGTGCCTTAAAAATGGCAAATTTTGCTACATGTAAATTATATCTTTAACTCTATTGGGAAAGAAAAATAAAACTTATGTACTTCCTCTATTTACCACACTCTACAGCTTCCTTAAAGTCTTTTGGGTTTCTCAACTTTTGCCCATGTTTCTGCCATACTAAAAATTCCCCTCTAACATTCGTGATTCGGGGTAGATGCTGCCTCTCCTAGGAAGCCATTTCCTTGTAGGAGTCTCCCTGTGTGTCTCTGAACACAATAGTTTGAGCTCTCCAACCCTTCCCAATGTGGATCTGAGGTTCTTGTTTCTATCTATGTTTGGATTACCATTTAGACCATAATATTATCTTATCCACCAGGAAATATAGCCGCAGAAAACTTCCTGGAAGTCACTTTAAAACAACCAACAGATAGGCCAGTGATACCCCTCAGTAGCACAACATTTGCCTAATATGTGAAAGACCCTGGGTTATGTCTCTAGAGAAACATAACACACACACACACACACACCAAATCATGAAGTATTCTTGGTATTAATTGCAAAATTCTCACACTAGACAGCGTTAGGACATATGTGCGGCCTAGCTTACAAAGCAGATGGACATGGCATTTAGTTTAGAAACTAGAGGGAGATATTTAGAAAAGACAGAAGTCCATGGTCCACAGCACCTCATCCATTTTTATAGGTGCAATCAACAAAAATACTCGATCTCTTTCCTTTCTTTGCTTGACAATATAATTTCAGAGACTGATGAAAAATGTCTTCAGCTCTAGAATCAATACTTCTGATTATGGCTGCTCTTGTGCTCATCTCTCCCCAGTGGGAAACACTGCTAGAGAAGATGGGAAGAGGTATCAAACCTCCCGTCTCCTGATACTTTAGCTCTTGAAAAATCTGTCTATTCTAATCAAAAGCTGCATTTATCTTCGAGACTTTGAAGGCCAAAGTGTGGGATAAAGAAAGAGTGGTGATAATTTTTAGACATTCACTCTAAAGCTGTTCTGAACAAATGAGGAGCCATCACCCACCTCTATTTCAGAACCATGGTCTTTTCCCCTTCATTGACAAGGCTGAGGGATCAGTGAAAGTACTCAGTGTAACTAGGAAATGCCTCGTTTCCTTTTAATTTATACAGCTCTCAAAGAACTCTCCTTCAAGGTTAAAGATGGGCCACCTCCTCTGGGAAGAAGGGCTTCTATCTCCATGGTGGATGAAATCATTGAAATGTTGCCACCTTAGCTGCACCCTCGGGCCCACAGGAAGTGTCACTATTTCTGTTTTTACACCCATTTACTTTTGTCTCACAGTGACAGAGCAGTGGAATTTGCTATCATCTCAGGCTTTTTCTTCAATTTGTTTTTCAGGGTTACATTTAAGTTTTGAGCAGCTCCAGAGGGCCATGGTGTCCAGGGCTGGAAAAGTAAACGTGTATCTCATTCTGGGTTGTTCTCACTGCATACCTTACCTTGGGTGGCTCTGGGTCATTCGCTCATACAGGTTATCATCTCTCCGATTCCACTGTTATATCTTCAACCCAGTTAATCTTCTCTCTCCTCTCTCTGCCACTCGGAAAGACTCTGATTCGTCATACCTTTGTGCTAGGCATCACTGAGCTCATCTTAGCCCATCTTCTTAGAGGCCCATCACAGCGTCTCTTCTATCTAAAGTATGTGCCTAAAGTATGGTTTAAGTCTGTGTAACTCTGGGGTCATCAGAAATTGCAGCATCTAGTTCTTAGTTCTCTGGAACTCCTGGTACTACCTTGATCTAGCCAAATGGATGTAGATGAGTTGTGGGCTATGAATACCTTTTTTGGAGCAGTCATGGAAGTCTATGCCACTAAATATGAGATGGTTATTCTTGATGGTCAGTGTGATTGGGTTGATAAATGCTTAGCCAGTCAGGAAAGCATGCTTCTGGGTGCACCAGTGGTGTTGTTTCCAGAGACAATAAGAGTCTGAGGGCTTTGAAACAATCAATTGATTAATCCCTTGACATAATCATAACACGGTATCCTGTGGTGGGAAAGGACGGAGCCTAGTAAGAGGAAGCAAGTCACTAGGGTGTGTTGTGGGTCTATATCTTGCTCCAGTTCTTTCTATATAGCTCTGTCTCTGCTTCCTGCTGTCAGACACACAGTGAAGAAGCCCCTGTATACACTCCTACCACACGAACCTAAGTATATGGGAGTCAGTGACCACGGACTGAACTTGCTGCGGCCGTGAGTCAAAATGAATCCTCCCTCCCTGTCTTTTCCAGGCATTTTGATCATTATTGAAAAATAATTTCAAAGTTGAATCATACTAAGCAGCCAGTGTAGTTGGCTAAATGAGTTTAATATTTCACATTAAATGGGTGTGTGTGTGTGTGTGTTGGACTATCCTATCAAATAATAATAGACATTTCTCAACCTACCTATCAGCTTTGCAAAGTTTCTGTTGAATTTTTTCTAGAAAAGTCACCATTCCTCCAGATGACCTGTAGTTGGTTTTGCAAGCCACTCAAAGGCTTTGCATTTGACTATCGTGAAGTGATTATCACTAAACCACTGGAATCCTTCACTTGGATAATTGTTTAACAGGTCAGGAAAATGCTCCCAAATTTTAGCATCTAACACACTGTTTAATAGATAACACAGTTGGTCTTGGAGGATAAACCCATACACACTGGGAACATCTCCTTTGGAAATGCCCTATTCAGAGCCAAAGGTATTCCTTAGAAGTGAAGTGCTTCATAACGTGTAAAAGGTCCCATTTCTATCCCAAGCACTGAAATATAAAAGTTGTCTTCATAACATGTCTTAAATTTTTAAATTTTATTTTATGTACACAATTGTTTTGCCTGCATGTATGTTCATGAACTACACATTTGCAGTTCTTACAAAGGCTAAAAGAGGGTTTTGGATCACCAGGGACTGGAGCTACAAACAGCTGTGAGCCGTTGTGTGCATGCTAGGAATTGAACCCAGGTCCTTGGAAGAGTAGCAGTGCTCTTTATCAGGGAGCCATCGCTATAACCCCAAGCATGTTTATTTCAAACAACAGGGCTGGGTTGTTGTTGTTGTTGTTGTTTTCATGTTTTGCTAAAAATGTCATCTTTACCACGAATGGACAGGCAAGGCATTTCTTCTAAAACAACAAAGAAGACTATGTGTTAAATGGCAAAAGTAATGACAGGCATTTGTCAACACATGAATGAAGGGAAAATTTGGTACACTTACCTTTCTTTTAAAAGTAGTATTTCTTATTAATTGTTGAGAATTTCATGCAATATATTAGAAAACCATGCAGATATTTTAAAATCAGACATATATTTTAAAAGTACTTTGCTGTGAGAAAAATCTACAAGTTTTACCTAACACCAAAAGGCTTCAAGGACAGTCTCTTCTAATTCTGAGTACAAAGTCTATTTGACCTCAAGGGCATTTGTTGATAAATTTTTCAGCACTGCTGACATTCTATAGTCCTTGGTGCATTGTGAGATGCAAGGTATATATTTGTCACCAGCCTTTACCTGAAAGCAATGCTCTTCATGTTTGACATCAAGCATTCTTGGTAGCTTTATCCAAGAATTCCTTTTTAATCTCATAAGACTGTGTATTTAACTAAGACATCAATTGTTAAGATTATCTTTCCATGCACATCTTTATTGTAGTGACTCACCCAAAGTGTCTCTTTGTGGATTTCATTATGGAAAGCAATCTGGCAAATCTCATAAGCTAAAACTTGTTAGAGACATCTGTACTTGATCTGCTTCTAATCTCCTCCATGGAATGCTGGTTCAGACACTCCATTCTTCTGTGGCCTTCTGTGTGTAGTCCAGTGGTGTTTGCTGACTGAAGGAGACCTTTGTTGGTTGTCGTATTTGTTTTCTCTACATCTTTTTAGTCATTTTTTTCCTTTGTCAAGACAGAGTTATTACAAGCTGAGTGATATTTTGTTCAGTAGCAAGTATGTCTTTAATTTGTGTAGCACTGGGTAGACATGTTAAACATCACTAGAAACAAAACCTTCATGTTCACTCACTGGTTGTGTTATTTTTTTTTTTTTGTTTTTTGTTTTTGTTTTTTTGTTTTTCAACAACCGTCTTGTTAAATGAGATGGTTCTGTACAGTTATTCACATCAGAGTGTGGTCCTACAGAGCGTGTTTTGTTTATATTCCCTGTATTTCTCAGAGAAATGAATGCATGGGGAGAAGACAGTACATTAAACCCAATGGATGATGTTTTAGGTCATTAGGACTTAATATTCTGGAATTCTAATTAAGGGAGTGTTTGTGGGAAAAAAGTCTCAGTCAAGCCCTATATATGCAAGGTTTGTAGACTTCCTTCATTTACCTAGACAATATAATTAGCATATACATGCACTGTAACCTTGCACCATTTTCCTTATTAACTGTAAGAAGACTTAAGGTTCTTTTGTGCATTTGTGTTAAAAATAAATGTAAATACAGATTTCAATATTTTATTACTTAAATATTTTCTTTTTGTACTCCAGTGAAGTACCCGTCCCATTTCCTGGGCGTGGACACCTTATTGTGGAGATGATCACAAAATATCATGGTTCTTTATTTACCGTTGCCATGACAGTAAAGCTTTTTAATTGAGAACTGAGAAACAGGCAGGAAAAAAGTTATGAAGCCTAACTTCTGTCATGATTTCAAAAGGGTTCAGTGAATGCAACTCAATAGCAATGGCCAGTTGTTCTCCTTGTTACACAACATTATTGTAGCAGAGCCTGACTAATTCTGTGGTGCATTTTCCAGTTTCCTATAGGTCCTTCATCCTAGGTTATAGCAAATGTCACATCAACATGAACCAAGTTCAACCTATTGTCTGCAGTTGAGTTGCATTGAATCCAACAGAGTTATCAGAATCATGAGTGATAAACTTTAGCATGTGACTTTGTGAGTTTTTCATCAGCTTCAAGTATTCCAGTGCCCTCTTAACCTTGTTCAGAATTAAGTACATAGACACTTAGATGCACTTGAACATTCTCTGAACATTTCTGCTCCAAGTAACCTGATTCTGACTTGGTTCCCTAAATATATTGGCATGAGACAATCCTCAGAGTCTATGAAACCACCCCTGAACACACCATCCTTTTTCATTTACAACTTTGGGGAGGAAAATGGATTTGAAGTTGGTCAAAGAACAAAGCTACGAATTTGTTATGGAAATAAAGGGATTCATAGAGGCATGAAGACTTCCATGGATGTAGAAGGAAATGAGAAACCAGTGTTCTGAAGGCTGTGGCTTCAGAATGGAAGGAGCTGTCATAACTCGGGACAGGAACGCTAGAACTCAGATGGACGTCTGTGAAGTCTAGTGTCTAATATGTGAGAGCGAGACAAGGTTTGCTAAGTGCTCATCAGATGCCTTCCCAAGAACTCTAACCTCACTTTTACTTCCACCTTCCCACCCACATTCTTCTCATTGGTTTTGCGAGTTTCTCATGAAAATCTGTAGGTTCTCAGAAAAGTGCTAGAAAAGGCTCTACATCTTAGGTAGAGCTCTCAGCGGTGCGGGCAGACAGCAGATGGTTTCTGCAAAGGTCCTGGCAGTGTTCTGTGTTTGTTCTGCCAGCATCAATCCAAAGCTTTGTGGACCTAGTCTGTTTGGTTCCTGGATCAACTCAGACACTCACTGGCTGTGACAGAGGGGACACCCTGAGCCCCATCGTGCTCATAGCCATCCACGGAGTTTCCTCTCTAGCATGTGGTGCTGTGATGGGTCTCACATCTGTCTCCTCAATATGGCTTCAGGTTCCTAGGGGAGGAGTTCTCTTTACCTATCTTTGCTTCCTCAAAGACTGGGATTTTTGTGTAACTTAGTACATCATATGTACATAGAAAGGATTAATTGTGGTGTTTTTGTTTGTTTTAATTAACTTGTTTTGATTTGTAAAGAAGAAGAAGAGGTTGGAAAGGTCTTTACCAATTACACTAAAACCACAAACATGACTCCTCTCATCCCCCCAGCCCCAGCGTTTAGGTCATGCATATTTTGCATCAGGGATTCTTGTCATACTCTTCAAAGCTGTTTCCTTGAGAGGAATGGGTCTGGTTTGTCTCTTCAACTCCAGGCAGGGCTTCACTCCAACCAGATGGAAGATCATCTTTCACTACTTATTTATTTAAATTGAAAAATTTCACTCTTGCTCTTGAATTTGCTCGAGGATACGAAGAAAAGAGATAGTGGTCCAATGTTGTTGTTGCGGTTTAATCTCAAATCCGCATAACTTCCCTATGATCCGGCGGAATATTTGCATTTAAGAGAAGCCCTCTTGGGCTGGTTGCTGGAATTTGCTTTTACTCTCAACCTGCCCAATCAGTCTCTCCCAGCTTCTAAAAATACACTCTTATTTTTGCTCTCTGTTCAACTTGAAATGGACACAGAACGCGGACATCTCACACTATTTACACTCGCAGAAAGCTGTCAGCAGAGGCGCTGGGGAGACAGTGCTTAATTCTGAGAAGAAAATAGAATGTATACACAGCTGGCTGAGTGAAATGTTTTACATTGGCCTTGGCTCTAACTGCCCCATGTGTGGTAGCAGCTACCAAGACATGGCTATGAATCCGCACTGTCGTCACAGAGTCTCATCAGCTGGGACAATTGCTAAGGTCTTCTTGCTCCTCAGTCCCTGGGCACAGCCAACCCACCAAATCTTCATTAGCCCAGGCTTCTGGATAAGCCCTGCTTGGGGACTCCTCTATTGAGGATAACTATTTCACACATGTTTGTAGGGGAGGAAGACGAATTTCAGCCTCCTGTCTTGGTCTCTTGTCTCTGTTCGCGCCATGTGGCAGTTTAGCAGGAGTTATATGGCATTCTGGACTAAGGTGTCTCAATAAAATCTCACAGATGCAGCTGAGCTTTTGCTTCAAGCATGTGTCAGAAGAATCATTGGTGACCTTGAGGGCCAGGGTGCATTCTGTTATGGGCTCATTTGGGAGCAGTTACTGGAGCAGGATGGTCCCAGCAACGTCAGACAATTCATCCTACCCTCCGGGTGTATGACTCAGAGCAAGAAGGGCTTGTGTCCGTGGACATAGTTTTGTATCAAACAGTGTAGACCAGACTGACTCTACTAGCAGGATTCTAAGCCACTTTGCTTTAGCTCAGCTCTTTACTATCCCCCAGAGACCCATAATTGGAAGGATTGGTCCTTCTGTCCCGTGGTGTCATTGGGAATGAAGGAACTTTTATGAAGCAGGACCGAGTGAAAGGAACCTGGGTCACTGGAGGCAAGCCTTGAAGGGACTACTAGGACCCCAACCCCATTCTCCTTCTTTATGTTTCCTGGCTGCACTTGGAGTAGCCTCTTCTTCCAGGTTCTCTCACTACAAGCCTGACAGCAATGAAGCTAATCAGCACAAACTGAAGCCTCCTAAACAACACAAAGGTTTTTCCTTGGGTGTTTAGTTACAGTGATGAAAAGCTGGCTGATACCTGCTCCATCTGGAAGTAGTATAAATACTCATCAACAGTAGAATTGATAAATTATCTGAGCTGCTGTTAATGTGCTATTACTACTGCAGAGATGACAAATAAAACTTAGTTACATGTCACAACAGGAGAGACTCTAAAATCATAATATTGAACATGGAAACCAGGCATGTTAGCTTCATCCGTATCATTGTGCTTGAGTCCATGGTGAGATGCTTGAGATGGAAAACCTTAGTGTGTGCTGTCCTGAAAGAAAGGTGGGGGTGTGTGAAGCATGATGAGTTTCAGAAGAAGGGTATGCCGATGTCCTTTTATCCTGATGGCAGTTACACTTGGGCATTCTCACTTGTGTATAATCCTGTAAAATACTATACTCCACTGACAAAATCACAAAAACAATAAATATACAGCCAAGCTTACCTCCTCCTCCTCCTCCTCCTTCTCCTCCTCCTCCTTCTCCTCCTCCTCATTCACAGGTTGGTTCTCAGCTGATAAGGAGTGGTTGACAAGCACACCACTTGATCTTGGTGCCTGGCCTGATCCTCTAGCTTGTGAGTTTCATTTCCTTCCCCTGGCCCTCAATCCTCAATGCAAACTCCATACTCTCCCTTTCTTTCTAAGCCCGCCATTACAAATGTACACTGGCCCACTCCAATTCCCCTGCCAGATTCTTCACCCACATCAGACCCATTGCTCTGACTGCAGTTCTGTGCAGACAGGAACTTTAAGAGGGCTGGCCCTGTACCTCAGCAGCACTTGGTTCACACTGAGCCTCTAACCCAAGGTCTCCTCTCCCTCTTTCTGTGGTATTGGAAATCTCTAGACTGCTTAATACCTTTAAGTTATAGCACTGAAAATCTCCTGTATAATGTTAAACTTGAAGAGGTAGACAAATACTACGTTGTAATCCTTCATCAATCAGAGCTTTATTAAGGCTCCCTGTGGGCCGGAGAAGCTTCACGGGGTATGCCCTTGAGAGCAGTCTTCAGGCTTGACCTTAAACTTTTGAAGAATGGGTTGTGCATTTTGTTTTCCTTTTGTGGTTTAATAACTCGATTCCCCCATTGCTTGACACAAAACCATGGAATAAGAGACTTATTTAGTTGCGTTGTTTTCAAACTTAAAAAAAAAATAGCTGCCAAAATCCTGCTGTCTAAATCAGAAGAGTAAACAGTTCTGAGAAATTTGAGTAGTTGTTTTTCAACGGGGATGGGACACTTCTGAGGCTCGCAGTATCCCCCAAATGGTCCCTACTTGGTGAATATGAAGTTCTGAGGAACTCATGTTTGAAAACTAGGAGTTTTTCACAATCACTCTCTGTCATAGGAGGGACTTCTTCCATTTCTCCTCAGTATTTGCAAACCATGCCTCTTTCTCTGTTTCCCTGCCAGAATTCTCCACCTGTTGTGTACACATATGATCAGGTGTTTGCATTCAGAAGCCCTGAAGCCCAGTTTCTCCTCAGGCATATGTCGTCCCTGCTTTAGTTCTAAACAGTTGTCAGGGAGCATTGCTGGATTCTGGGGCCTTCTCTAAGGAAACTGAGTCTTGGCTTCAAAGACTAGGGCAACCTGGCTTAGGATACAAGGATATAATGGCCATCTAGGCTTATACTCTAGAAAAATACCATAGCAGACTATGTTCTGAACTAGTTGCCTGAACCTGGTGAATTTGAGGGATATGCATTTCTTTTTTTTTTTCTTTTTTAAAATTGGATATTTTCTTTATTTACATTTCAAATGTTATCCCCTTTCCTGGTTTCCTCTCACCCTGGAAACCCAATATTCCATTCTCCCTCCCCCTGCTTCTATGAGGGTGTTTCTCTACCCACTCCCACCTCCTTGCTCTCAATTCTCCTACAATGAGACATTTACTGAGTTTTCATAATGAGGGTGTTCCTCCACCCACCATCCCACTCCTGCCTCCCTGCCCTCAATTCTCCTACACTGGGGCATCTATCGAACTTTCATAGGACCAAGAACCTCTCCTCCCATTGATGCCTGATAAGGTCATCCTCTGCTACATATGCAGCTAGACCCATGTGTACCCCCTGGTTAATGGCTTAGTCCCTGGGAGCTCTGGGGGATCTGGTTGGTTGACATTGTTGTTCTTCCTATGGGTTGCAAACCCCTTCAGCTCCTTCAGTCCTTTCTCTAACTCCTCCATTGGGGACCCTGAGCTCAGTCCAATGGTTGGCTGTGAGCATCTGCCTCTGTATTTGCAAGGCTCTGGCAGGGCCTCTCAGGAGACAGCCATATCAGGCTCTTTTCAGCAAGCATTTCTTGGCATCCACAATAGTGTTGGATTTTGGTGACTGTATATGGGATAAATCCCTAGGTGGGACAGTCTCTGGATGACCTTTCCTTCAGTTTCTACTCTACATTTTGTCTCCATATTTGCTCCCATGAGTATTCTGTTGCCCTTTCTAAGAAGAATCGAAACACCCACACTTTTGTCTTCCGTCTTCTTGAGCTTCATGTGGTCTGTGAATTGTATCTTGGAAATTTTGAGCTTTTGGGCTAATATCCAGTTATTAGTGAGTGCATACCATGTGTGTTCTGTTTTAATTAGGATACCTCACTCAGGAGGATATTTTCTAGTTCCATCCATTTGCCTAAGAATTTCATGAATTCATCATTTTTAGTAGCTGAGTAGTACTCCACTGTGTAAATGTACCACATTTTCTGTATCTGTACACATGACCACCTTCAAATGATATATGTGATCTGGGCCTAGCAGAACAGGTCTGTAATCCCAGTTACTTGGGAATCTGAAGTAGGAAAAAAAAATTCAAGGCTTTTCTGAACTACACAGTGAGTTCAAGGCCAGCCAGGGAATATTTAATGAACACTCATCTCAAATAAAAAATGAAAAAAGTGAGCTGATGGTATAATTTAGTAGGGAAATACTTGCTTAATCTATGTGAAGCCATGAATCCAATCCATAAAACTACAAAAGTGTGTGTGTGTGTGTGTGTGTGTGTGTGTGTTCTAAAGACCTCACCAAGCCAAAGACTATAGGAAAAAACCTGGGACTAGGCTAGCTTAATTTTGGTAGCATCAGCAAGAACACAAAAGGGGGACCCAGGTGTTTCAAAAACAGGACCCAGGCATAGCCTCTTATAGAATGTGTGCCTTTTGAACTTAGAATACGACTTGAAACTTGACTGCTTTAGTGTCTCCATGGAAACACATCTTTGAATGGATGAATGAGATAATTTTCAAAGGTTTAGCCCAGAAGAGAAGACCTACCCTGAATATAGGTGGCACCATCCCTTGGCCTGGACTACCCAGCTGAATAAGAACAAGAAAATGAGATCCACAAGACTGCTCAGTCGGTCAAGGCATTTGTCACACAGACTGGATGATGGGAGTTTAACCCTTGGGGTCCCTGTAACTGTAGAAGGAGAGAGCTGAGTCCTGAAACTTGTCCCCTAGTCTGTACATGCACAACATGGCATGTATATTCACACATGAATCTTTTGATGCACACTCACAATAACAATAATTTTTCTTAAAAAGAAGAAAATAGGAGAATATGAGTTGAGCAAGGACATTCTCTCTCTGCTTCCTGATGCTCCTGCTGACATGTCTTCTCTCCTCTATTAGATAAATCCTTCCTTCCTCCCAAGTTGCTTTTGTTGGTTATTTGCACAGCAACAAGGGAAGTGACTCAGATACAGAGTTTGGTGATGTTGAGGCTAGCTCTGAGCAGAGTGTTATCAGGAAGTGGAACGATTCTGTTACTGAAGATATCTAGGCAGTTGTTATTACCTAGGCAACAGGAGGATTAAACTGGAACTTTTGTCACTGGTAAAGAAACAGAAGATACTTATTGATTAATTTTGCAGCCCCTGGGTACACTTATCTCTAATTAGTCTTACACAAAATTATAGAAGGGTCTTGTTCCTGTCTTGTTTTACCATGGTCCCCAAGTATCCTACTCTGAGTGTTATAGTTTGTGAAATTCGTTCATACTCAGATGGAAACATCACAATTTGCTTGCTGTTTTCTGTCAACTAGAGTGGACATTAAAAAAAAAATATTTGTTCTTTGAGAATTTCATACCAGGTCTTTTATTATCCTCATCCTCTCAGCTCTTCCCAGGTCCATCTTCCTTCCCATCCAATTTTGTGCTCCCGCCCCCTCCACCCACTTGTGCTGCTCAAATATTCTTGATGTACCATGTTCTATTGGAGCATGGTCAACTTACCAGGGGCTTAGACAAAGCTGACCCTCACTTTCCTAGAAACTAACAATTATCAAGATTCTTGGCTGGAGTTTGGTCTGTCCTGAGCTTGCATGCCATCACAAATGCAATCATGTTGCCGTCACAGATACAATGAATTCATATGAACAGCTGATATGAGCAGAAGCCAGCATTTGCCTGTAGTCATCCACTGCCTCAGACTCTTACAGTCTTTCTTCCCCATCTTCCACAATGGTCCCTGAGCCTCTGGAAGAGTGAGTGTGGCATAAATTCCATTTAGGTCTATAGGATTTATTCTACCTTTATTCTTCAGTTCCTTATTCTCTGTGCCTTGGTTATTTGTGGGCCACTGTATAATTAATCACCATCTAATGCAGACAGAAGCTTTTCTGCTGGGGGTTGAGAAATGCATCAGTCTATCAGTATAGTGATAAGTCATCAGGAACCAGTTTAACACTATGTCCATTTAGCGACACAACAGTGATGGCTTCTCCCCTGTGGCCTATGACCCATCTAGCCACAGGTGCGTAGTCTCATAATGGTGCCAGCTATGGGTTTTGGCCTTAAATCCAATCGAAAGTGGTTCAATTCCCTCATGATGTTTCAGTCACTATTGTACCAGGGCCATGTCATGCCAGGGCAGTCATTATAGTAGCTCACAGAGTTCACAGCTGGGTATAAGTGATGACTACTTTTCCCTTCCAGTAGCATGACCCGCACCTTCCAGCTCTGTGAAAGCTAGGTACTAGGGATGAAGCTTCCAAGATGAGTACAAGCTTTAGTTCTTTATATTCTATGATTCAAGCAAGCAGCAACAGGGACTTGCCACTAAGTTCTAGAGGAGGGGCCAAGAACATTGGTGGTAGCATGAATTGTTTGAGGGCTTATGGACTCTCTGACCAACAACTCCAGAAGAAATAATTCATTCCTGGCACTGGGCTTTTTTATTTGCTATCCTGTGTTATCTTGTAGGGCATTATTGTCTCATTATAGGTTAAGGAATGGCCGGCCATGTTTAACTCCCACTCATATTTTACTGTGCTTATGCCCATATTCGTTCACATATATAACATGTGTATGGTGTTATATGTTAGAGTGTGCATGCTGATATGTGGTATAGAACATTTAGCACATATGGTCAGGAGAGGCAGTCCCACATAGAGACTAATACTAGGGATGTTGGGGCAGAAGCCTGGGACTCTAATTCTTTAAGCTTATTTCTTCATTAACATTTCAATTTTCTCATTCATACAGTAGATGAAATATCATCTTTTAATATTGGTGCATTCTGGAATTTTATGTGTATATTTATGCAAAAAGGTAAAGATAGTGCCTGGGGATGGTGTTGAGCAGAACTTTATCTTGCAGTTATGTTAAGTCTAAGTCAGGGACGACTTGGCTGAATTTAAGGTATAATAGCCAGGAGTTGGAGCCCCACTCTGACAGTTGCTATTTGCTTCCTGGGATCGCTGTGTTTTCTGATGGTCAGCGAGCATCAGTACACTGAGAGATGATTGCATGTGAGTATTTCATTATAGACAATCATTGCTAACTAATGGAGAGAAATCAGGACATTCCATCTCAACCTTATTCAAATCCAAAGGACATGCACACTCAACAGTAGAGAACCGAGTTTATTACTGAGATGATGATGTTCACTTACCTGCCTGTTCCTGTTTCTTCCAGAGAGCATGCACCAATGGAGTAGAAGCACACGACCCAAATCAGCCAATCGGATTATTTCACAAAGAACTTGATTGTTATTGGTTTCTTTTAGACAATTGTATTAGTTACTTTCCTGTTGCCTTGACAAAAGTGCCCCCCAACAAAAGCAACTTAAAGGCTTAAGAGTTAATTTTGGTGCATACTTTGAAGGTACAGTATATCATGGTGGAGATATGGCAGCAAGAGTCTGAAGTGGCTGGTCACATTGCAGCTACAGTTATGAAACAATTCATGAGAAATGTCCATGTTCATCTTGCTTCCTCCTTTTTATTTGGTTCATGATGCAGACCACATGGAGTGATGCTACTCACAATTAAGGAGGGTCTTTCCAACTCCCAGGTATGTCTAGATCCCATACATGGACAATCTTAACCATCACAGATATTCAATGGTGATGAAGAGGCTGAACTTCTGTCCTCACATGCTAGAAGGAAGGTAGTAAGCCCACTTCTCAGTAAGACACAGACAGACAGACAGACATAGAGAGAGACAGACAGACAAAGGGACAGAGACATAGACAGAAAGACAGAGACAGAGAGACAGACAAAGGGAGGGAGAGACAGAGACATAGAGACAAACACAGATAGAAACAGATACAGACACTCGCACACACACACACACACACACACACACACACACACACAGAGAATACAATCTCTAGAACTTTAGGATTAGATAGAAAATTATCTCTTTGATTTCCAAATAAGGTGTAGGAAGAGTGTAATTGGCTAGGACTTAGGACTTAAGAGCAAACATGAAGACCAGAAAGGAGAGGAGTAAGGTGTGTGGTTCCACAGTGTGATTTGCAGACAGAGGCAATGACATTACCTGAGAACTTGTGGGACATATGAATTACCAGATCTTTCCTAAGACATAGGGAATTGGAGACTGTGAAGATGGCGTCTGTACAAGAGCCACCAGAGACACTTCAGGTGATTCTGATGTTCTTTCAGCAATATAAAAGTAACTAAGACACTGGGTAAAGCTATGTTGTGGTTTGGATAAGAACGACCCCATAGGCTTGTATGTTTGAATGCTTGGCCCCATACAGAGGAACTGTTTGGGAAGCATTAGAAGGTATCATTGGGAGTTGGAGCTTCAAAAGCTCATGCCAGGATCATTCTGTCTGTCTGATTCTGTCTCTGTCTCTGTTTCGGTTTGTCTGTCTCTTTGTTTCTGTCTCGTCTTCTCTCTCTCTCTGTCTCTGTTTCTGTGTCTCTCTGTCTCTGTCTCTCTATGTCTCTCTGTCTGTCTTTGTCTCTCTCTGTCTCTCTCTGTCTGTCTCTCTCTCTCTTTGTCTCTCTCTGTCTCTCTCTGTCTGTCTGTCTGTCTCTCTCTCTCTCTCTGTCTCTCTCTGTCTCTCTCTGTCTCTCTCTGTCTGTCTCTCTCTCTCTGTCTCTCTCTGTCTCTCTCTCTCTCTCTCTCTCTCTCTCTCTCTCTCTCTCTCTCTCTCTCTCTCTCTGTCTGTCTGTCTCCTGTCTGTGGACCAGGATATAACACTCTTAGCTCCTGCTACAGTGTCATGCCTGTCTTTTTGCCATGATGGTCATGGACTAATACTCTGGAACTGTAAACAAGCTTTCAATTAAATATTTTCTAAGAGTTGTATCTTTTCAGGGCAATAGAATTAAAAAAAAACTTGGGTTTTGAAAGGTCACAGCAGGTCTTCTCACTTGAGTAGTTGCTTAGGGGACAGTCTCTGGAACAATCAGTTATGACGAGCATTTTTCTATGGCCTTTTGACTTTGTTTTATAGGTATGATAGTTATGTTTCTATGCTCAATTTCAAATGTCAGTTTTCCAATTGAATCTCAGGTCATGAGCAACCTGTGAGGATACTATGCCTTCAGGTTTATGGTAGAACCTAGGAGTTCCACTTTTAGTGCAAATTAAACCCAGTGAGATCTCTGGTTTGTGATCTCAACAACTCCAAGAGAGTAAATAAATCCATGAGAAGGCTATGGCTGTGATTCCCCACAGAACACAGTCTTACTCGCTTCCAGTTACTGGAAGACATTTTACAAAGCACTTTTCTGAGTCTCTGTCAGCCCATGCTGTGTCCCCAGGGTCTCTACAATTAGCAAACAGATGCAGAAAGTAATGCATTTATTAGTTTTTGGGGCAGCTAGATGGCTTTGGGAACCCATAGACTGATTGATGGTAAGAAATTCATTTTTACTTTCTCATGCCAAGTTTCTCACTGTCTTGCTTTTAATTATTTATTTTAATGATTTTTATTGGTATATATTCATTGTACAAAGTGACAAGTTTCTTCATGACATTATGATTGAACATGTGCCATTTGACCATATATACATGATATATACAGAATCTCTTCTGTATCCCCTTCCCCCTTTCCTCCCCTTCCTTTTCTATTTCATTTTTATGTCCTACATCTACATGTCTTTGTACAAACACATGTGTGTGTACATGGAGTAATACATGCTCCATATATAAGAAAATACATGAGATCCATGTCTTTCTGTGTCTGGCTTATTTTTCTTAATATGATAGTTTTCAAATCCATCCATTTTCTTGCAAATAAGATTTTTCTTATTTATGGTTGAATTAACTTTGTGTGCTTATATGCCACATTTGCTTTACCCACTAACCTGTTGATGGACACCCATGCTTATTCTATAACTTGCTATGGTGAATGGTGCCAGAAGCAACATAGAGGAACAGGCATCTTTATTAATGTCCCTAGGTTCCTTAAGGTGTCCCTAAGGTGACTCAGACTTGTTACCCCCTCTTTGTGACCAGCACTCCTCTCTGGCTTCTAGAAGCTTCACATAAACTAAATATTCATCACCACATTTCTGCCTAAAACTCCATTTGGTAAATAGGATAAAGGCATAATAAACACCTTTATCTTATACAAAAACAAAGCAAAAACACTAGGCAAAGCTCTAAATAACCTTTTGTTTGAAGTCAAAGTAACAGCCTTTGTGCTTTATTTTATGTGTATACATATGTTTGCTTGTGTGTGTATATGCACATGCGTGTGTATGTGTGTCTATTTGTCTGTCTGTGTATGTGTGCACACATACATTTACTTCTGAATGCTGGTGCCTTCAGTGGCTAAATGTGTCTGAAGTTACAAGCGGTTGTGAGCTGCAAGACATGTGTTCTAGGAACAGAACTCAGGTCTTCTCCAAGATCAGTAACTGTTTTGTTTTTTTTTTTAATTATTTATTTTATTTTATTTTTTTTAATTTACATTCCAAATCATTTCCCCTTTCCTGTTTCCTCCCTCCCCGAAAGTCCCATAAGCCCCCTTCCCTCCTTCTTTTCTCCATTCAACCCCCTCTCATTACTCTGTCCTGGCGTTCCCCTACATCCAGTCTTTCCAGGACCAGGGGTCTCTCCTTCCATCTTCTTAGAAATCTATTGATATGCGGATTGTGTCTAGGGTATTCCGAGATTCTGGGTCAATATCCTCTTATCAGTGACTGCATACCATGTGTGTTCTTTTGTGATTGGGTTACCTCACTAAGGATGATATTTTCAAGATCTGACCATTTGCCTAGGAATTTTGTGAATTCATTGTTTTTAATTGCAGAGTAGTATTCCATTGTGTAGATATACCACATCTTCTGAATCCATTCCTCCGTTGAGGGACATCTGGGTTCTTTCCAGCTTCTGGCTATTATAAATAAGGCTGCTATGAACATAGTGGAGCATGTGTCCTTATTGCGTGCAGGTAAAGCCTCTGGGTATATGCCCAGGAGTGGTATAGCCGGATCCTCCGGGAGTGTCATGCCCAGTTTTCTGAGGAACCGCCAGACTGCTTTCCAGAGTGGTTGTACCAGCTTGCAATTCCACCAGCAGTGGAGGAGTGTTCCTCTTTCTTCACATCCTCGCCAACAAATGCTGTCTCTTGTGTTTTTGATCTTAGCCATCCTGACTGGTGTGAGATGGAATCTCAGGGTTGTTTTGATTTGCATTTCCCTAATGACTAAGGATGATGGACATCTCTTTAGGTGCTTCTCAGCCATTAGATATTCTTCAGGTGAGAACTCTTTGTGTAGCTCTGTACCCCATTTTTAAAAAATGGGGTACAGTAACTGTTTTTAACTGATGAATCTTCTCTCCAACTCCAGTTACTTTGATTTTTTTGAATGATATCTGTTTAGTGTTTTTTGAAAACATCACTATTGCCATTTACATTAGCACCAAACTAAAGGAAAACAAAACCTTAAGTTTAAAGCTCACAAAAGATATCTAGGAACTATGTACAGAAAATTGCAAATCACCATAGACATTTTAAAAATTCCAATATAAATAATGGAGAAGCTTACTATATTTATACATTATAAAATTTATTATTAAGAAATATATTTATATCACTGTTGAAGTGTTGTGTTGAATCTGCATTGATCCACAGAGTCAATGTAATTCAACGAAAGTCTCAGAAAGCTATTTCTTTTTTTTGTAGATGTTGACAAACTGATCCTAAGTTTTGCATGGAAAGCCACAAACAAACCAACAGACTGACACACAGCAGCATAGCCAACAGAACAATGAAGAAGAAGAATGATAGAGGACTATTACCGCCTGACTTTAAGGATTACTGTAAAGCCACAACAATGAACAAAGTATGATGTTGGTTAAAGAGTAGACACAGATCAGAGGGATGGGATAAGCAGCCCAGAAAGACTATATACATGCACTAGAAGTGGGACAAAGTCAGCCTTTTTGGCAAATGGTGCTGGAGATAATGAGACAGAAACAGACAGACAGACAGACAGACAGACAGACACGCACACACGCACGCACGCGCACACACACACACACAGAAGTTATTATATACAGAGACCCTAAATATTTCCCAAATTAAACTTGAAACAAATCATAGTCCTAAATATAAAACCCAGAACTAAAAATTCTAAGAAAAAATGAGAACCAAAAGTTAAAGTTTGTTTTGTGATAAAACAAGAACACAAGTATAGTAAAGAAAATACCCATCTATTGGACTTTATTGAACTAAAAAAATATTGCATAAAAGACATTGTTGAAAGAATAAAAAGACCAATTAAAGACTGGGAAAAAATCTTTGCAATACAAATATCAGACTAAAATCTTGTTTCTAGAGTGAAGAATGACTCTGAATGCTCACCCATGTAAGTGAGAAACCTCATTTAAAATGAACAAAAGACTTTAACAGACACCTTACCAAAGAAAATAGCAGATGGCAAACAAGCCAGCAAAAAGAAGCTCAATAGTATATATCATTACAGAAATGAAAGTCCAAATATCAATGACATACCATGGTATATCTATCAGAATGACTAAAATTGGAAACCAGTCTGTGTTAAATGCTAGCAAGACATGGAGCAGCAGGAACTGTCATTGCTGGTGTGACTGCAAATGATATAGCTGTTTTAAGATAGTTTGCCCATTTATTAAAAGCTAAAGATTGTCTTTCCTATGCTCCAACAATTATAATCCTTGGAATATACCTGAGCATATTGAAAACTGTCCACACAAAACCTGCTCGTGGATACTTATAGAAGCTTTCTATTTAATGATCAACATTTGGAAGCAACTGGACATTCTTGAGAAGTTGCAAAGATAGACAAGTCATGGTACATCCCTACCAAGAATTATCATTCCAGTCATGAAAAGAATCTGGGCAGTCTTAAATATACAATAGTTAGTGAGAGAAGACATTCTGGAAGGCTATATATGATTACAACTATATATCATTTTGGAAAAGACAAAGCTAGGAAGACACAGTGGTCTCTAAGGGATCAAGCAGAAGGGATGGGATGAATGGGACAAACACAACATGAAGTAATGGAAATGTGATAGTAATACAATGTATTGTATTACTGACATTGACATCATGTATTGGTTTAAATGGATAGATTTTTTACAACACAAACCATGAACCTTAATATAACTCTTCCCCTTTTCTTTTGTTTTTGTTTTGTTTTGTTGAGATAGAGTCTTACTATGTTGCATTGGTTGACCTGTAACTTGCTATGTAGACCAGGCTGGCCTCGAACTCACAGAGATACTTGCCTCCAGAGTGTTGGGATAAAAAGTGTGTGCCACCAAGCACAGCTCTCCCCAACCCTTTTCAGTTGAGTACCAGCACCTCTCTGGAGTCTCTTGATGAACTGCTTTAGGTTAGTTATGTAGAAACATATTCTCTAGGTTGTTTTTAATATGGCTTCTCTGTCATTGTACTTTCTTCTGGGAGCTTTGAATGGTATCTATAATAAACTTATGAGACCTGCCATTGAGCTGCCAACCCTGTCTGTTTTCTAGTCCAGTGATCCAAGCTGGGGTAGCAAGCCCAGTAGCTTGAGACTTTTCATACCAAGAATGATAAGAGGAGATGGTAAGAGGAGTTATCACTGGATCTCATGTAGCTGTGAATTGAAGCTAGCAAGCCACCCGGGTTATCACCTTCATTATTCAACAGCCTCTGTGAGCAGCATTGTTGGTTTTGAGCATCAAACTGCCAGGATCTCCTTGTTGGTGAGGTCATTCCTACCGTGTTGTTTTGTAAATAATGATGGTTTGATGGTGTGCTCATAAATTACACAGCTATAGCACTTGATGATAGAAGACCTCCTTGATGTAGCACAGACTTACTCTCCCCTGCTGTCCTTGTGGATATGTAGAAAGCAGTTGGTAGTTGTGAGAAAGGTAAGCATCTCATTCAGGAAATATGGAGGTACAACAGTTCATCAAACAGAAATAGCTCTTCTTATTTGATCAAGGCAAGAACTAAGGAGTGGAATGAAGAAAATATTTGAGGAAGTCTTAGTTTGTATTTGTTGAGCATTTCTAAATTAAGGCCTTTGTGGGGTTGTGGGTGGTGGTGGAATAAGATACTTAGCCAAGAAGTGTTGCCTATTTGCTGTTGTCTGAATATGTCTCCTAGAGTTTATGTTCTAGACCTATGATCTCTAGAGTGACAATGTTGGGAGCTAAGGTCTTATGTAAATTATGTCACGAGAACTTGTGTCTTATAAACTACCAACACCTCTTTAGGAAGGCCTTGTGTGGATTGGTTCATTCTCCTATTCTCTTCTACCACATAAGGATGCAAAGTTTGTCTTTCTCTTGTCCCATGTTCCATGGTATGGGGAATCAGTAAGAGGCCCTTGATCAGATATCAGCAACTTTAACATTCAAGATTCCAGAACCATCAGGAAATAAAGTTCTGGTTTCACACATTACTTAGTGTGTGGCAGTTTGTTATAGCAGCACAAAATAAACAGAGGTGCTGGTAAATTCCAGACTAGTTCTGCAATTAGATATGCTCCAGGTCGGGGCCCTGCAAGATCTTCAGTGAGCAAAGGCTGCCTCTAGGCTGTAGGGACCCTGAGAGTGCAGCTTTAGAACTTCACTCTGAACATGGTGAGAACCAGAGCACAGGCCAATGGAGACAAACCTTACCCATGTTGCTCATGAAAGCAAAATCTCCATACTTTCCATGAGCCATTTTTTAAGTTTATGAGCTCATCCATGTTTTCTCTGAAGTTTTGCTTTTTCATTTCATTAAGTTAATTAAAATTGGGTTCCTTTACATTTTAAAGTGAACCAATGTGCTGTATTTTCTTTTAGACCAACCCTAACCCAGGTTGGGTAAAAAAGACAGTTGATTAGGAGGATATTTTTCCATCTTTCCCCTTTTCTGTGGCTTTGTAACTCACTCATCTCCAGCCCCTTTGACTATGCATGCTGGTCCTTACCTGATAGGAGATCATATTATAGTACAAAAGTCTCCCAAGATGTGCCATGTGGTATCTTGACACTGTCTTCTAGCCACTACACACTGTTCTTCACTCCTGTGATGTCCTGGCAAAGAGCTTTGGACATGACATGGCCCGGGTTCTTCCCTGAAGTCTCCTGTGTTTTCCTGAGGACCTGGGATAGATTGAGATGCTTCCTTTGAAGTTCCCTTCATGGAGCTTTCAGTTGCTGAGTGATTTTTGTTCAGAAACGAGCATGGACTGGGTTGGTGGGAATTATCAGTTTTACTGATCGGTATTAAGAAGCACTGGAGATACAAATATGAAGACAGACAAGTTTGTTTCTTTTTTTTTTAAAGATTTATTTATTTATTATATGTAAATACACTGTAGCTATCTTCAGACACTCCAGAAGAGGGCGTCAGATCTCATTATGGATGGCTGTGCCCATTGTGACGCCCAATGTATGGGTGTGTGTGTGTGTGTGTGTGTGTGTGTGTGTGTGTGTGTCCCTGTTGACATCAGGTATGTGTGTGTCCAATGGTTGCTGGGAATTGAACTCAGGACCTTTGGCAAAGCAGTCAGTGCTCTTAACTGCTAAGCCATCTCTCCAGCCCCCGACAAGTTTGTTTCTATATCATCTCCCTTTTTTGTTTTTTGCCAGTCTTCAGGGTCAACATCTAAGGTGCTAATTCTCAAGAACTGGTTAACAGGTGTGTGTGTGTGTGTGTGTGTGTGTGTGTGCCAAACATCAGGTATGTACATATCCATGGTAACATTAGGTGGATGTTTGTCTAAGGTGACATTATTAACAGATGTAGGCATATAAATGGTGGATTAAGGTGTGTGTGTGTGTGTGCACGCGCGCGTGTGTGTGTGTGTGTGTGTGTGTGTGTGTGTGTGTGCATGTCCATTGTGACATTGGGTATGTGGGTGTCCATTGTGACACCCAATGTATGGGTGTGTGTGTGTGTGTGTGTGTGTGTCCCTGTTGACATCAGGTATGTGTGTGTCTATGATAATGTTACTAGTGTCGTCAAGCTTCAAGTTGCTGTAACAAAAGTAGCAATGCTTGATGATTTGTATAGTTGGAATTATTTTGCACAGTATGGGGACAGCAAGTCTGAGGTTGGAATATCACTGTGGTAAAGTTCAGATGAGGACTTCCTGATTTGTGCTTTTCTTATTATGTCCTCATCTGGCAAAAAGAAGTCAGAAGTTGCTGGGTAGTCTTGGGGCTCTAACCTCATGACTCAAATATTTCAGTCTAAATACTTGTGCATTTGGAGTTAAAGACTCAATATTAGAATTTTGATGAGACACAAATATTCCATCCAAATTACTGACTCATAACAAGGAGACTAAAAATGTGGATGGTGTGAGTCTTATACATAAAGCGTATTCAATTATTTATACGAATTGATAGTTCTTAACCAAACTAATTTTTTAAGAGATTAGAAAGTTTTCAATCTTAAGATAACTCTACAATTCATTTATCATTTCTTGGCAGCACCCATCACTCTAAGATGGATGTTGGGGGAATGCTTAAGGAAGAGACCAGGGTAAATAAAGCCATGAGAGTAGTATAGGGCCCTGGGGTTAGAAAGCCAGGGTATTATACCAAGTCATTGGCTTTAGTAACAAAGGAAGAGCACTTTACAGAAGCTGGAAGAAAAAAGTCTGTGTAGAGCATTGCCCAAAGAGAAGATATGACCTTCCATAGGAAGACACTTCTAGCCTGAGGGGACTTCTATTCTTCTTCCCTGTTCTATGTTGGTCTAATGCAAGAACACAGGATAGATGGATGTGGTGGCATGTATCTGCAATCACAGCACTCAGGAGCCCCAGGCAGGGAGATAGCAAGTTTGAAGCTATCCTAGGCTACATCCTAAGTTTGGAGTCGGTTTGAACTATATAGTGACATTATCTCACTCTTCATCACATGCCTGTATACAAGCTAGAGGACAAAAGAGTCAGTAGATTTGATCAAAATAGGTTAATTTGCTTTGAACGTAGAACTGGAGGACATGTCACAACTAACCATATCCCCAGCCCCCCAAGTATGTTCAAATACTAATGTCATACTACTGGGAATTGGGGCTTCTGGGAAGCAATTAGTTCAGAATGGTGGAGTCCTTGGAAGTATAACTATGCATGCTAAAGCACCCATTTGACCAACAAGGCATCATGTATGAGCTGGACATGGCATCATGTATGTGCATGGATTCTCACATGGCACAAAATATACCAGAATCTTGACCTTAAACGTTATTTTATTTTTCATGAAAAATAAATGTCTGTTGTTTTAACCATCAAGTCTGATACTTTTTGTGTGCCATCCTCAAGGACTAAGACAAGGAGAATACAGAGAAAATCTAGAGAAGCAAGCAGAAGGCATTTGACAAAGGCACTCATTTGTCTCTTAGCACACATTCTCATCTGTCATCTGGGTGAAGTGTTCAAAGAATATACAGATTCCTACTGCCAATTACATTATATGAGGTGACATTCATTTGGCTGCATGCCCAGTTGAAATCTTAAATGTTAGTCATTACTGGTATCTGTTTTCAATTCAGCAGGACCATGATGCATTTCTGAAGAAATCATTCCTCCTTTGGTGCTTCTAAACCCAGAAATACTATGAACATGGTGCTAATAAGCAAAAGTTTTTCAAGCGGGTTATGAAGAGTAACAGTGAGATGGGATTTTTTTTCATCCTGGCTGTGACAGAGGGAACATTGTATTTAAATGTTATTTTAAATTGTATCATTGAGAACATCACCATGATTTTATATAATGTAGGATCCTAACTGCTGGTACACCTCTGAGCATCCTTTCAACATGTAGCAAGGTAGCATCTTGCTGATAGGATATGTTGAAAAGCCAGGGAAGAGGCCATCCTCTGTGGGTGACCACTGACACATCTGCAATAAAACATACATTCTATGCACAAATAACATTGTAGAGGAGGCTATGGCATGGACAACACATTTCCTAAATTAAGCTCTGGGAGCTTTGTTGCCAAAAAATGAAGATAGATTCTTGCCTGCCATAACTATGTGTTCCCATGAGAACAGAGCACTGATCCCACCATTATGGGACAGTCTAATGTGATCCAGTTGCCACCAAGTAGTTGCCATATTTATTACTGGCTAAAGCTAAGAGAAACAAGAGGGTAAAGAAGTTGTATTGCTGCTCTCCGCACACAACATCCTTCTCATTGAGAGCTATTTGGAGAAAGAAAGAAAACAGCATTAGTTTATGAATTCACAAATAAAGGGTTCCTGATCTCAGACCACTGGACTCTTAAAATTTTTGATATTTCTACAGTTCCAGACTCTTCTGCCAATTTCTTCTGTCAAAATTGAGAGTGCATCTTGGTAAGAATATGGAGTATCCTTTGTCTTTTCTGAGTATATTTGCATTTAACAACTGTTTCTGTGGCATGTAGAACTTCTCTTTTGGTCACTTAAAAGATGGAGAGTCTATTCAAGAGGACCTGGAACCAAGTGGGGTAATGCTCATGTCCAAGTGGGGCACATACAGCAACTTCAAAGGAGAGAACCAAGGCACAGAAAAGTAGACAGAAGAGGGTAAATAGGGGAAACATACAACTTTCTCTCTCTCTCTCTCTCTCTCCACACATACACACACCAAAGTGATGTCAAATGAATGACTTAATGGTGCAATTCACAGTATAGAAAGATATGAACAAACCAAAACTCTAATCAATACATGGAAAGAAATAATAAAGATTAGTATACAAGTTGGTGAAACTAAATAATAATAATAATAATAATCCCAAATGAAGAATCAGGGAAACAAAAGATCCCTTCTTTGAAAAGACAAACAAGATTCCCGAGCTTCATCCTTAGACAAGCCCAGAAGGAAATAAGACTGAAATTATGTGGAAGATGATACAGTGATACCAATGGAATTCAGAATGTTCTTAAGGAAGGTTTGAAAAACAATCTTCTAATAAATTAGAGAATATAAATGAAATAGAATATAAAAATTTAAACAAATCTATAATGAGTAATGTCATTGAAACAGTAATAAAATGTCTCCCAATAAAAAAATGTCTGGATGCAGATGGACTCACAGTTGGATTTTACCAGACCTTTAGAAAAGAACAAACATTAATGTTCTTCAAAGTATTTCACAAATCAGAAAGAGAAGGAACACTACAAAGCTCATTTTACAGAGTCAGGATTACCCTGGAACCAATACTGGGTCAGACCACATCAAAGAAAGGAAATTTCAGACCAATCTACTGGGTGAATGTACATGCAAAAACTCTCAATAAAAGACTTGCAAATTGAATTCAGCAACACATTAAAAAAGATCATTCACAATGACCAAATTGGCTTCAGTCTAGGGATTTAAGGATGTTTCTGTGCATGCAAATCTGTAAATACAATACAGCATGTAAATACGATCAAGAACAGAAATTGCATGATCATCTCAACATGTGCAGAAAAGATCTCTTTCAAAAGTTCCCTCATGATAAAAAGCCCCAAAGGAACTTGAAATAGAAAGTACTTCAACATAATAGAGGATATATATATTGCAAATATATATTGCAAATGTACAGCCAATATAATATTAAATGGGAGAAAGAGAGCATCTTCTCAGACTTTGAATAAGACTGCATTGCCCCCCCTCCTTATTTACTGTAGTTTTGAAGTCTTAGTGAGAGAAGACAAGAGAATGAAATAAAAATGGCACAGAGAAGAAAGGAAGAAGTAAAGTTATCTTTATTTTCAGACTCTGAGAACTTTCAGCAAGGCAGCAGACTACAAAAAAAAATCAACATATAAAACCAGTAGGTTTCTTATATACAAATAATGGACATGCTGAGAAAGAAATAAGGCAATTCCATGTTCAACAGCTTCAAGACACCCATAATAAACAATGTAAACGACTGTAGCCAAGTCTTGACTTTGTAAATATAACTTTTATTTGTCAGATGTAATTGTCTCAGAGTCTTACTGCTGAATAAGCCCACCTTTCTAGTTCTTTTGGAATTCTGGCTGGCTGGTTCAAATTCCTCTCCAAGCTGACTGACTCAAACTGGCTTCTCTCAGCTTCTGACTGAATTGCTCTGTTTGTCCTTAAACGAACTGGCCATTTGTTCTGTTCATCTGGACCCTTCTCATTCTCTGGTTCATTCTGACTTTACTTGTGACCTGTCTCTGTAAAACTGTCCTGGTAAAACTGCCCCACCATGCTCCTTTAAGTTGCCTTTGTTTTCCTTTTGGTTCTCATGAGAGTTGGACTTATTGTATCTCTGATTCTGTCAAATCTTTTTATAGTTTGTCACTTTGTCCCTCAATTAGTTGTCACTTTCAAATTTGGCTGCTTCCTTCTATAAACTAACATTACTTTCATTGTTTGGGATTAAAGGTGTCTACTAAGGGGGTGTTGTGTATTCCAGCCAGATCATACTGTAATCCAGGGCATTCTGCCTTCTGGCTGGATCACATCTTTGGATGGATCTCTTGCAAGTTCAGCCATGTAGTTGAATTAAAATTCCTTTATATGTCTTCAAGATATATACATTGGCAAAGATGTATACATATTCTGAAAGGAATTTATACTGTGAAACAATTTCAAGACTTGCCAGATGAGAATGCATACAACAGCCTTTGTATAGCAAAGGAAGCAGATTCTTGCTAGCCATATATCTGACACAATAATTTCTAGGTTATACAAAGAAGTAAATACCAAACAATCCAACCAATAAATGGGCAAATGATTTAAGTAGACAGTTCTCAAAAGAGGAAATACAAATAGCCAATACACATATGAAAAATGTTTGATATCTTCAGTTATTAAGAAAATGCAAATTAAAACTACATTGGGATTCCTTCCTACCCAAGTCAGATTGGCAGTCATTGTACACTGCTAAAAACAATGTAAACCAATTCAGTCACTGTGGCAACCAATACAGGACTTCTTCAAACAACTGAAAATAGAGTTGTCATATGGTCTAAGTAAGTCACTCCTGGGAGCTATGGAAGCCTGTAGGAGGATCATGTGTGACCACCTCTATGTAAACACTGGGGCGGGGGGTGCCCATTTGTAAAGACATCTCCTGCATTGAAGAGTTCCTGAGAGACCAAGGATTGCTGATGCAGACAATGCCAGCCAATTGGGAAGTGCTGTTTAGAAGAGGTGCTTTTTGGGGACCAATGGGGTACGGTGGAGGGTATTAAAGGAGCTTGCAGCAGCATTCAGAAGAGATTGCTGTGACTCGTAACCTGCTCCCCGAGTTTGTGTAGTTGATGCCACACCACATCACCTCAACCCCCAAGGGCGGGTAGAGTCCAGCGAGTAGTCCAGGGCAGAGGCAGCACTAGCTTAGATTCTGCAGACACTTCTGCATATCCATGCTTATTATACTACTATTTACAATGACAAAGTTACTTACCAGGCTAAGAAAAAAAAATGTCATGAAAGCAAAATCTGGAGCATCTGGTAGTAGGACAGAGGGGAGGGAGAAGGAAAGAAGGTGTGGGAAGTGAACATGGTTTAAACACAGGACACAGTTTAATGAAAATACCTTTATGTAACTCACCACTATGTATAATGAATATACACACCAATCAAAAATAAAAGCAAATGACAGTTGCACTAATTCTGACTCATTTCTTTGTCCATAAAGATAACCACAAGAACACTGGGTCTGATTTAATTTGAATCCTTTCCTCTTAAAATTTCTATCTCACGTAGCTGGCCATAGAGAAACTTGAGGAAGACTGATTATTAGATATTGTCAACTAATTTCTATAGAATTAGTAATGGAGAAAGATCAGGCCTCTAGGACCAGAAAATCCAGTGTTAAAAGTTAGACTTGCCTAGGTCCCAGAGGGTATGACTTTAGACAATTTGTAGACTGACAGGATCCAACTTTATTCTTTGGTAATCTAGGGGCAAGGGTGCCTGTCCCCCAGGCTTTGGAAGTTAAGTGTGTTTACCAGTGAATGGTAACATTTCTGTGGCCCCTGTCTGCCCCTCTTGTGATGTCTGTGCCATCCCTTGTCCGGTCACTGACCTAGAGTTAACATTTATGTGTTTTGTTAAAGAGTTCCAAGGTCCAGGCCTCAAACAGAAGCTGAATATAAAAGAAGCAGAGATGTTGGATAAAGCTGTGGCTTTTTATCAGTGATTTAGCCACCACATCACTGTGTGAAGATGTGGTTCATTATTCTCAGGGTGCTGCAATTAGTCTTAATGATCTGACAGGAACTTCTGAGCCACGGTTCCTAATAAAGCTACTAGGACTAAGGTCAAAACCACTCACAGCGTGGACTATTCATCTTGCTCTTGAGCTCATCCATGTGTATCTAGTCTATGTATGTGGTTCTTAAATCCATCTTAAGGGGACTTATGCAGTGATTTTTTTCGATTATGAACATCCTTGCTTGTAGCTGAGAGCTAGGTTAGCCTCATTCCACAAGATTAATAGGCCAAGGAAGAGAGAAGATGAAAGGTAAGGAGCTAAGTCCCTCAAGATACATGGATGGAACAATGGCTTCAAATAGCTCAGATGGAATGAAAGATCTCTACGAATCACTCACATAGTCTAATCAGTTACCCAGAGGATTCATTTTGTGCTCTGTCTGGATAATTGTGTGACCAAATGGATACCTGGATTTTGCCTGAACAGCACAGCCCCATGAAGAGCTTTCTATTCTGAATCATCTTAATATTCATTGTAGCTCAGTGATTGCTCATGCACCTACTATAGCCACACCTTGACCTTCTTGATGGCATAGGGAGAGCAGAGATGGCCTTGAAAGGGGCAGTTACTATTTTCTCAGATATCCATTCCAAGACTTGAATGCGAAACTGATCTTGACTTTTAGAATCAGGGTTAGGACTGTGAAAAAGCTTTCATAGGAAAGCTTTAGAAATTCCCTGCAATTTCAGAAGATGAATAGCACGTGCTTGTGCTTGCATATACATGAGGATGCAATGCCAGCAATATAATGACCAGTGGAATAAGGAACAGATAACCACAGAGAAGCCAGAAAAGTCCCTAGAACCAAGTCTCAGTCACTTTTGGTATTCACTTTGTGAATAATTATGGTACCAAAAGATTACAACAGATATGTTCACATCACCTACTGATGTCATAGTTATCACAGTACTCATGCTTGTGGTGATAACAGTGAGAACAAATTTCTGCAATGTAATTATTTATAATATGTTTTAGTTTATAGTAGTAATGACTGTTTTCCTAGTCTATGTATCTAGTATACTACGCATATTATTATAACTTTGGAATATATGTCTTCTTACAAAGGGGAAAATGGAAGAATGACTTCAACTGGTGATGGGAGAGGCAGGGTAACATATATGAAGAGGTAGAATGGAGGGACTATATGACACTAAAATAAAATAACGTGTTTTCTCTATGGATTTTTCAAAAATAATGTTCAAAGTTGCTATGTGTGATTCCTAGGGAGGCAAGCAAACAATAGCCCTATCTACCTTTAAAGCCTATAGACCACAATAATGACTAGCTCTCCAAGGTACCTTTAGTGACACAATACTGGCACTTATGTCTTGGGGGGGGGGTCACCAACAACTGGCTAACTGGACATAAGGCCTGCTTTGTGGAGACAGTTAGTTCCTGATACTGTAAACCTGGCAACTGCCCAGGATTGGTGAGGTCATGGAAGCTACAGGAGAACCTACTATTGCCACATTGTAAACTAGTGTGATTTCTAACTCCATTCTAAAACCCTTATACTCACAGATAAATGTATCTCTCATCCTTCATCAAAGAATCTCCTTTCTGTAGGAGATAAGGGACTATTACAGTAATCTGTAATTGGTCAAAATGCAGAGGAGACTGTGTGTGTGTGTGTGTGTGTGTGTGTGTGTGTGTGTGTGTGTCTGTGTGTCTCTGTTTGTCTCTCTCCTCCCTTCTTCCCCTGCCACTATTCTTTATATTTAAAGAATGTAAAAATACACTCCTACTCTGTGTATTTAAAGAAGAAGTAGTCATGAATTTGAAAGATAATGAAGGGACATGGGAGGAGTTTGATGGTGGGAAGGAAGGGATGGGTACAGTGTAAATACAGTACAAATGCAGGAAATGCTCACCAAGTAAGAGTTTTAAAATGTTAAAGCATACTACTTAAGTGTATTAGTTATTTCATTGCTGTGACAAAATTTTGACACAAGCATCTTTTTTTAATTAGATATATTCCTTATTTTCATTTCAAATGTTATCCCCTTTCTTGGTTCCCTCCTCCCCCGAAAATCCCATAAGCCATCTCCCCTTCCCCAATCAACCCTCCCCTGCTTCCCTGTCCTGGTATTCCTCTACACTACTGCATCAAGTCTTTCCAGGACCAAGGGCCCCTTCTCCCTTTAGTGTCTAACAAGACCATCCTCTGCTGCCTATGTGACTGGAGCCATGGGTAACTCCATGTGTACTCTTTGGTTGATAGTTTTGTCCCTGGGAGCTCACACATGGCATGCACTCACTGATAAGTGGATATTAGCCCAGAAGCTTGGAATACCCAAGACATATCTCACATATCAAATGATGCCCAAGAAGGAGGAAGAACAAAGTATGGACCCTTGGGTCCTTTGTAGAAAGGGGAAAATACCCACAGAAAGAGATACAGAGACAAAAGGTGGAGCAAAGTATGAGGGAAAGACCATCCAGAGACTGTCCCACCCAGAGATCCATCCTATATATAGTCACAAAACCTAGACACTATTGTGGATGCCCACAAGTGCTGGCTAACTGGAACCGGATATAACTATCACCTAGGAGGCTATCTTAGTGCATGACAAATACAGAGGGGGACACTCTCAGTCAGCCATTGAGCTGAGCACAGGGTCCCCAATGGAGGAGCTGGAGAAAGGACCCAAGGAGCTGAAGGAGCTTGCAGCACCACAGGAGGAACAACAATATGAGTCACCCAGACACAAGCATCTTAAGGAATGAAAAGTGTATTTGACTCAGTAGTTTGAAGGTATCCTACTTCTAGTTGCTAATGTAAATACCATGATAACAAACAACTTGAGAAGAAAGGGTTGATTTCATCTTATACTTCCAATTAACAGTTTGTCACTGAGGGGAGTTGGGGCAGGAGCTGGAGGCAGGAACCTGGAGGCAGGAACAGGAACAGAAACCATGGAGAAATGCTACTTACTGGCTTATGCTCCAGGGCTTGGTCAGAGTGCTTTTTTTTTTTAATACAATCTAGGACCATTTGACCAGAGGTAAAATGGCCCACAGAGGGTTAGGCCCTTCAACATTAGTCATTAAGAAAATCATCCACAGTCCTGTCTAGCAGCTGGCCTGATAAAAGCAGTTCTTTAATGGAGATTCATTCTCCATAGATGACCCTAGTTTGTATCAAGTTGAAAAAAAACTACTCACACAGAGGATACCATTCACTGTGACAGGGACAGCAAGGCACCAGGAATGGAAGGCAGCTGGTCACATGGCAGCCGCCTGAGGGAGGCTGAGAGAAATGAATGCTGGGGCTCAACCCGGTTTCTTTTCAATTCACCAAGATTCCTGTCTACAGGATAGCACAGCCCACAGTTAGAGGGGCTCTTCCAATCTTTATTCTTTGGCAGGCATTGCTATTGGTTTGCCTCCTCGATGACTTTCAACCCTGTCAAGTTGACAGTCAATGCTAGCCATCACAGTAAGTATACTCCTACTTACTAAAAGCCGTATGTTACATTACATTGGCAGTGTCCTCAAACATCTGTATTTTCTGTATTTCTTGATCTTATCAAGTGTCCACATTGTTATAAACCTATACAACCTACTACAGTATACAGTGTTCCCACAACACCATAATGACCCAATGAAACACTTCTTAGAATGTGTCTCTATTAATAAGGGAGCTACAGTTGTAGCTTAGTTGGTCCACTAACCAATACTGCTACTATCTCCTTCCAAACTTTTTGTTATGCAATCAATGCCTTTGGTTACAAGCACTTATGATAGATTTTTGCCAGCACTTATTAATAATAATTTCAAAACATTTCCCCTTATTCCTTGTTAGACAAAACAATTCTGTTCATTTAGAACGAGACCCTATGTCCTTGGGGGAGTTGAGCCCAGCCTCCATGGTAAGCAGGGATAGGTAAGCTATTCTGGATAAGTGAAGGGGGGAGGAGGCTGTGGGGTGTATCCCTCTTCCCTAATATGTAAAACACACATGAACAGAGAGGCTCTGTCCTATTCTTTCCCCTGAAGACAGATGCAATAGGATGAGTTACAGAGGAAGAAGGTGCCCTCAAATCAACCATGGAGGGGACATCTTTGAGTTTCTGAGCTGACCCTTGAACCAGCTGCATTTAAAGTTTTAACAAGAGCCACTTATAACTATTTGATTTGTAGCCATAGGTTGAGAATTTCCCTGCTAAAGAGAGTTTTAAAGTGCTCAGGCCTTGTCTTGGGCCCTAGCAGGTGGTAGGGGTCAGGGAGATTTTCACAGTGATGTTGATCAACTTTCCACTGTAAACAAAGAACATGCATATATATGATGTGTTTAGAGCAACCAGAAATTCAACTAACTGAAATACCATGCCAAATAAGAGAACTATGGCCTTGCTTGGGACAATTTGAAACTATGGTCTGGCCATAATGTGGTACAAAACAGAAGCATCCTAGATGACCATTGGGGTTGGTGAGGAGAGCAATAGAACAGTGGCTTCAGCATAGCCAAGGAGGGCTTGAGCATCTCATGATTGGGCCTGTAGCATATATGGTGGGAGGGGAAGATATCTGATATTCCTAAGAGGACAAACAGTACTGTCTTTTGAAAATAGAAGAAGAAAACATTAGAGACTGATTCTGGTGATTTGCTGGTGAAGTATATCTATGACTATATTCTATTATTGAATGCATGAGGTTGGTATGGCTTGGGAAAAAAGCGGCATATGATTGTGGGTTTACTCTCACCTCCCTAGCCAACTTTTCTGCACCTAGCAGTTAGGAACTCTTACATTTATCTGATCTCCACGCATAAGCAATAGATATGTGCATTTAACATTCAATTGGACAGATAGATATTCATTGAGTCCATACTCTGCCCCAGGCATGGTGTTAGGTACTAGGGGATCAGCAATGAACATGGATGAAAGCACCTTGGGGAGTCAAGCATCTGGTAACCCTTGGCAGGTCACCAAGGCTCCGCCCAAAGGGGCTTTGTGCTGATCTGCATTAACCACTAGAGGGCAGAAGAGAGGATGGTTGCAAGCTCCTGTACTATGTACAGAGGCAGCTTTCTGGAGTTTGAGACCAGGTTCTGGAGACCTGAAACCTAAAAGGGAAGCAGATGTGGCACTAGGAGACCTTGTGACTGTTTCTGAGTGCTGTTCTTGTTTTTGCTTTCCTTCCCAAGGCATTCCACAAACTGAAAAAATAAATCACCCAGTCATATTAATGATGACAGCTCAGAGATCTCTCTCAAATGACCCCAGTACCCAAGTTCTGGGAAAATGCAAACTTTTAAACTGCAGAATATTTTCTATTTTTCTAACAGTGAACCACTTACATAAAAAAGCAATGTATCCATAGGTTCTTGGGAAAATGGAGTAAGTGGCTTCTCATAGGTAGCTTCTTCTCGCCTTTGATTTGGTTCAGGGTATTTATGAAATGGTGGATTTGCCCCAGTTGATGGAGATAGAAGGGTGGATCTGTTCAATATACAGCCCAGTATTTCAGCTCCATTGGCTCCCCAGTCCTCAGGGAACCCCAGCTGAATACCTAATTAAGTGGTTCTCTGTATGGGGAAATGGTCACATGCCTTTATCTCATACTGAACATGGTTGCTCCACCATAAATAGGAAAATCTCGAACCAGGAAATCCGTTTCCCTTGTGGGGTCTGAGGTGATGCCCATCTTCACCAGAGTGTCCAAGTGTGCTATCAGGTTCTAGTGGAGAGAGACCTCCAGAGTACCTACATGATGCAGAAGGCTCTGCATGTGGGACAGGACACAGAAAGCAGACAGAAAAGACAGCATGCGAGACAAGAAAAGACAGAAGGGAAGATAGCATGAGACAGGGACAGAGCTCCAAGAAATGAAAAATCCTACAGTCTTCTTTATGGGAGGAGGGGCTTGCAAGCAGTGTGCTGTTCAAATAGCCTATGAGACTGCTCACATGAGTGACTAGCTACATCATCCTAGAGTTCTATCCTACGCATTTTAGAAAGATGCTGTAGGGATGAATATAAATGAAAATTGCTTATCTGCAACTCTTAGTTGCCCAGTGACCAAGTCCTAGACATTGTTTAGATCCAGGAAGAAGCAGGTTTCCCCTGGTTAAGAGTGAGGGGAAAGGAAGTTTGGTTACCTGGATATGCATTTCTTCAGGGTACAGGGTGACAGGAGTGAGTGATTAAAGCCTTGAGTTTATTTCTACAATCAGGAATGTGCTTTGTAGCTGGAAATCTCTTCGTATTCTTAGGGGAAATGAGAGACTTGTGTAAAGTGTAGATAGAAAGTTCTATGATGATTGCTGAAGAATTTCTCTTGAAAGGCCATTTCAAGAAGAAAGCGGTGTTGTGTGTTCGGGTTGGGACAAGAAAATGAAATCTACTGCTGGCCAAGATAAAAAATCAGCCCATGGAGAAACAAAGAATTATATGAATTTGTAGACTTATCAGGATTGCAATTCCAAGGTAACAAAATTCAGGACACCTTGAAAATGTGCTTTGGGCTCTACAAAACAGTATCTATGTTTGTACCTCAAACTGCAAGGGAGTGGCTGTGAATTACATCTACTGTTTGCCAAGAATGGGGATTCTTGCAGCAAATTGGGTAGAGCTACCCTGTAGAGAAAGGACTGGGCATGATCTTATAAACGGGCAGTGCAGGAAACAGGGTTAGGGTGGTTAGGGGTGGGGAGTTTAGGGAGGTAGTGGGTGGTCGATGCCTTGTACAAAGGCTGGGATTTGTGTACTGAGCCCAACAAGATGGCAATGAGGCTAAGAGGAAGCTAGCTCCTAGCCTGCTCAGATAGTGGCTAAGAGCCCAGGGCTTTGAGTCCATGACTTGAAAAGCTTGACTTTTTCAACAGAGACGATGTCCAAATAACAAGAATGATTATAGTATGATCAGAAACCCTGAAGCTTTTCCCGAAGGTTGAACCATTCGTATAGATGGCAGATCCAGTATAAGGGCTGAAGGCAACAGTGGTATTGCATCGCCATTTTAATGGCAAACTGTAGCAAAATGAAAAGAGCCAAGAACAGTAAAGTAGGAGGGTGAGTTACGATGAGTACAGACTTGGAAAAGTTTCTTTCAGCCTTTAATGACAATGTGGTGTTCTTCATGATATACTATCGACACAAACTTATACTAACAACATAATTCCACTCCTATTTTTAAAACCTTTTCTTTGCAGATAATAGATATTGGTATGAAACATGCCAAATATAATAATATTTGGCGTGGTGTGATTATGAATTTTTCTAATTTCCTTTTTATCTTCACTGTATTTTTCCAAAGAAATTTTTTCTTCCATGATCAGAAGGAAAACATGGTTTTGTTAAAGACTGGCAAACAGAAGCTCAATGCCTTTATCTAGCTGGGATCTGAAATGTTCTTTCCAAAGTCTGAAGCATGTTTAGTGGTGTGTTACTTGAGTGGAGACCCAAGCAATAGGGCCAATTCATCACAGACCAGTGCCTCTAATCTGTGAGTCAAAAAGAACTTTTCCCTGCTGCAAGATGATTGGCTCCAATCTTTTGCCTTAGGAACAGAAAGTTGAACTGAACTTTATCACAGTCCCCCAGGACATTCTCTGGTAAATCCTCCTCCTCTGTCCAGACTCAACTTGATGGTCAAAATTGGGTTTCTCTTTGGTAGAGCCCAAACCTTGGCACTCTCTGATCCTTCTAATGTTCCATCTTGGACATATGTGGTACCTCACACCTACTTGCAAAATAGGATTGTGAATGCCAGACATTAGGGGCCAAAAAGGAAAGAAGTGAAGAGATATAAAAAAAGCTAGTAAGTCATGATTTCCTGGCAGGGCATAAGGGAAGTTGTTTGTTTTTCCTATAGCTGGTCATCTATGGAGTGAGAATCAAGCTATTGCCTTCCTCACGGCATGGAGCTGTCAGTGGGTCAGCAGAACAGAGCACTTTGGATGGCTTTGGATGTGGGCAAGGTGCTAGAAAATCTCCTTGGTACTGATGCTCTTCCTCAAACCCTGCCTCTTTGGAATCCTTGCCAATCCCGCTATGGGAACCATGTCCGTAAGTGTGAACTGAGGCTATGCAGGGCCCCTGTCCCCTCCCCATGTTCTACTATCCATCTTCTTGCTGTGAATTTCTTTACTGTCTGGGATCATAAACTCCTGAACTGGGAGATTTATTAAAGTTTTTATTCCCTTCAATGCATTCATTGCTCTTGGCAGGTACTAAACAAAACATCTTTAATTATCTTTAATTTCCCTTCCTAGATAAAGTAATGCTCCCCACCACCACCCCCGCCCCACTTTTAATCATAGCAGTTCCTAAACTCCAATGTAAATGTCTCCTGCTTATTCTAAAGCCAGGTCCTGGGGTTCAGCATCTGGAAGGCAAAACCAGGACAGGATTTTGGAAACAGGGGCAGAGACTTTCTGTGGAGGTTCAGAGCTGGGTAAGTGGGGGTGGGAGGGTGAAGGGAAACTGGTCCTCTCTGGGACCATTCACTGTTGGGCAGGTGTCAGCCAGTCTTCACCATTGAGAAGATGTAAATTCATTCCTCACTTTGAGACAGTCACAGAAACATGCCCTTATATATGCAGAGCTCCTGGCACCCAAGAACTGCTGAAACCTTTATTTACCATAAAAGTTGCCCATATCTCCAGGCCACTTGGTTGCTCTCACCCAGGTTGTTGGCAGATGTGAAAGGAGCGAACAGAAGCCATTTTTTTTTAAGTTATTTATAGTTCTAGGGTTCGAGGACACTTTCAGAATACTAGTGTGGGACCCTTCTATGTTACAGCCGGAGACAGAGAGAAACAGGACTTACTCTTTTGATCCTGGATCTCAACCCTAGCTGATACTACACAACAAAACAAACAGAACTCAATCGGGAGGTGCCTAGGAAAAACTGGGTCAATCCAGAATGCCAGGTTTGTCTGTGTGGGCCACTGGTCATCTAATGGTGTTGATTAAGCAACCCCACTAACTTGTCACTGATCATTGTCCTTCCTGAGGATAAGTCAGAGGTTTGTGACCTTGGTCTTCTGTTGGAGCAGAGGTGAGAATTCTTGTGTTTATGTAAATCAATCCTTGTGGTTTTCTAACATAAATGCTAATTGGTAATAGCCAGTTGATAAGTCTGCTGATTTAGAAGCCTCTGGAGAAAACTCCGTATTTAATCTACTAATAGAGCATTCCACATTTGGTGGGGAGGGGGATTGCTTGTCATCTCATAATGGCATTGGACCATGTGTCTTGCTGGAGCATGACTCACAGGATGAGTTGCCTACCACCGGATGTCACAAATAATGTTGCTATTCAAACCGGGAGAAATGCTCGAAACAGGACTCAGAAGTATTTTTTTTAATTGAAAACCTTATTTATGTATCCCCTAGAATATTCCAAGGCCCACCAGGAGAAGATACAGTGCGCTCTGTTTGGCTGCTGAGGCAGAGGCAACAAAAACCCCATTATGTGTAATACCTCTGAAGCCAATATTTACCTCTGCATGTGAACCTGACGTGCATAATTATCTCTGCTTAAAACAGAAAATGGAAAAAAGGTTCAATGAACAGCCGTGTGTGTGTGTGTGTGTGTGTGTGTGTGTGTGTGTGTGCGCGCGCGTGCGCGCTGAATAATGCTCTTCTAACAGAAACAAAGCTGTGGGGGAGCACTAGGGAGGAGGGGCCTGGAGAGGAGGCAGGAGAGCACAACACAGGGGTATCCTGAGGAGGAAAAGAAAGAGTGAGAGGAAGTATCTCTGTGTGGGACCAAGACAAGAGACCATGGCCTGAAGCAAAAGGGTCTCCTTGTGGGGAGGGAGGGGGCGGGCAAAGGCTGACTTTCGGCAGCTACAGAGCTTTCGCTTTCGATACCATCCACAGTGTCCCATCATTTTTCTGTCAAAATAAATGGGAAAGGACAGCCAGGGAAGTCCAGTGAAGTCCAGGGTCCTACTGTAGGTTTGGAGTCTCTCTCTCAGACTCCCTAGGACAAGCATAGGATCCTTAGACTGGGGAAGGTCATGGTAACACAGAAATGAGGGCTTCCCATACTCCTATTCAAGTGGATAACCTCATAACCAGCCCTGTCCCCTTCTCTTCCTAGAGTACCCCTGAGAGGGTCAAATGCGTATGGAATGTCATGCTTTCTCCATTTTTGCCCTGTCTGGCCATAAAGAGAAAGGAATTGGGGGGAAAGAAGGAAATTTGTAATGGTTCAGTTTTGAGAACTCTATCCTGGCCTCTTACATAGCTATAAGCAGATACTAAAAGAGTGCTGGGCTGACCCAAAGCATCAGCAACCAGATCTCCACACCAAAGCAAATGGTAACATTTATCCTCCCTGGGAGAGGAAAACTAATTGCTCAAAGTTTTTACTGGTGTGTAATTGACTGATGTGTAATGCTGGTTTAAGTATTGATTTTAAATTAGATATCATCTCAAGACACCTACAATGCCACCAAGATAGCATCCTCAGAGAATTATGTTTGTTCTTACTTCATCTATCACCACATCCTTGAGAGGAAAGCTCTCGGGACAGAAGATGGAACATTCTAACACAACTTAGAAGTAAGCTCAGCTTTCTCAGCTGGGAGGCCGCTTGCTTCAAGTGCTGAAAAGGACACCCTCTGGGGACATGATCTCCTGAAAGCAAGCCAAGGCTCCAGTTCCCAGTTAATACTCGCCATGCCTCAGCCTCTAATAACTTTCAGGTGCACCCTTGGTTGTGAGGGTGGGGTTTACTTGCTGGCCTTGCTTTTCTGTTTTGTGATCACAGCCTGGCCAAGCCTCTTCGGAGCTCCAGAAAGCAACTCCCCATGACACAGTTGTTGACCATGAGTCTCACTGCTGGAATGGGTGTGGAGGGGCCAGTGGGGACCAGCTGGTGGGCTTGAAGGCAGTCGTTCCACACTGCCATCACCATAAATGAAGTTATGTTCAGTTGGAAGTAAATACATTACATGAAAAATGAAGAAAAATACTGTTCATGTGTGCCGTCCTTATAATACTGCATTTTCCTGTTGCAATTAATTGTGAGCTTACTGGTGTTTGCTAGATGTAAATGTATACCATTATGGTTTCTACAATGTACCTCTTCCTAACTGTGGCATTACTTTGTACAGCTTGAACTTGTCTGCCACAAGAGTCTTCATACCATGGAATGGTGATGATGACATGTGCTGCTGCACAGACTGTTTAGGGAGACAGGTATTCAACAGTCAAAAGCACATCACTGGTTTTGCAGCATGCCTGGACCCCCTCCCTTTTTGTGGTCAATTTCTGGGAGTGCTTATGGCCACTCATTGATGAAGGCTGCGGTGGGGGCGGGGATTAGTAAATAATTTACAGTGAACATGGTCGTCCCCACAATAAGGCGTTATCCATCCTCAGATGTCATTAAGGCCATTGTAGGAAACCCTGATATAAACAGACAACACATCCTTCTGGTGCTATTATGACTATGAACATAAAAGAAAATCCAGCTATAAGCTTAAAGGGAAACAGGATAAAGAGAGACTATGTTGTCTAACTTATGGTACTGGGAAAACCAGAAGGGGCTTCTTCACCAAGGGACCTCAGTATGGTTGCACCACCCCTACAAAAGTGTTGGCATCAACTGACTTAACCACTCCCAGGATGCCCCCTTAAGCCAAATGATCAAAAAAAGCCATCGGGCAAGCCAGAGGCTAGAACATCCAAAAGAGGTTAGTGTCTCCCACTACACTGTGACCTAGGGAAGCTGATGTTACTGGCAGAAGGACCCTGCTTCCTGTGTGTATGGGCCAAGCCCTGGAAATGCACAAATACAATAAAAAAAAAAACAAAGTCAGCAATGTTGATATCACTGCCTGTGGATGCTAGTGTATGGAACCCTCTTTCTGTGGTGAGCAGTGTAGTGAGGGGCACTGTGGAAGAATGTGGGTTCCTTGTTCAGTGGTTTACTACTGGCCTTTCCATGTATCATGGTTGCTTCACCCTTCTCCCGGGCCCTCTGAGCAGGAAGGATGGTGGGATCTTCAAGAGATCCTGGGTCTTCCTTGTTAATTCAGCCTCCTATGGACATTAGAGCTTGTCGCTAAGTATATCATCCGTGTCAGTAAGTTTTAGTAAACTGTTGGTGTTTGCTTTGACTTCTTGATAGCTCACCCCTTTGCCCATTGGATACTTAGATGTTTACAGCTCAATAATTATCAATCAGCTGGCTGAGATCATTTTTTTATACCTGAACAGAGATCATGGGTAGGTGAGGAGTTGGCAGTCCCTGAGCCTCGAGTATTCAAAGCCTAGGAATTATACTAAAAGATCCAGAGGCTTGGTGCTAGTAACTCCAAGAAGTAGCAAGGCTTTAGATACCAAAGATTTCATATTTAGAGACCAGAGTTGAGGCTTTATCCCTCTGATCTTTAACCTCCTGTCATTCCAGTCCTTGTCAGCCAGCGAGTATAATCCTCAACTTCCAATCACAGTAGGCATTGGTAAGAAACAGACACAAGTAACACTGAGTGGTACCTTCTAATGCTACATCCCTCAGATGGTTGTCAAGTACTGGAATCTCCTGCTTTGATGGTGATGGATTTTATAATGCTCAGGCTACAGTGTCTGAGACCCTTGGCCCCTAAACTTTGGTATACCCCTCGAATTCATCCAGTGACCAGGGCTGTATCTTCATGTCTCTGGTTCTCCATAACCTTCTATATTCCTTCCCTTTCTATTCTCTGCCTTTTCTGTTTTCCACTCCTACTATCCCTCATCTTGGCTACCACTGTTCCTTATCATTTCTGATCTAGCTGCTTTCTCATTGCTACACTGGGGTAGCAGTCATTGCCTCTACCACTGTTGTTTCTGTTTCACTCTGCTTCTGCTGTCCTCTCTTCGTGTGTGTACATCAGCCAATCCTACTAACAGTGACCAAAAATAGACAAGCAAAAAGCTGTTCAAGAGAAGTTTTATAGTTGGCCTGATGTTGGACACTAGGGGAAGCACTGGAGGGTTTGAACATTGTTCTTATATAGCCAGAAGGGCGGCAAGATGGCAAGGTTTTCTTTCCCTCCAATCAATGCAGAACCCCATGGAAATGAAGGATTATGTTAGTACCACGTCTGCCATCATCCCTCATGCAGATGGAAGACTTTACATGCACCAGTCTTGTGCTTGGCTATCAGGACAAGAAATTGCTGTTCCAAGAGCTTGGGTAAATGATGGCAGATCCTGTAGAATTCACTGCAATTTGAATGGTAAAAAGAGCAGCGCCAGCCATTGGCATCAGTCAAAATCAGTAGCGTGCCTTCCAGCACTGCGTATTAGCAGCAAGCAGCTGTACACGCCATGCAGTTACCTCAAGGTGTCTGTAGAGTATTCAAAGCAGCTGATGCACTAGCATGAAGACAGTCTGATTGACTGTTTGCTTCTAGTCTTTTGGTTAAGGTGGCTGGGACACTACCACCAGACTTTTTCAACCACAGATGGAACACAGGGCCCCTGTGATGCCTGTCAGATAGTAATAATATGAATGAACAGATGATCGTATTCACGAACTCTAGCTGTATACAATACCTTTCTCAGCATCTCCTCTTCCCTTATGTCGTCTGCCAGTGTTCAACCCCAGCTGGTATCTTTGTGGTGCTGGCCTGTCCCCGACCCAACAGTACCAGTGCAGGTGCTTTTTCTTCCATGAGAGCATGCGCTGGACACTGTGTGGGGAGCTTAGCCAAGGGATTGTCACATAATAGGAAGTCAACAATATTGAGCCAAGGGATTATCACATAGTAGGAAGTCAACAATATTGAGCCAAGGGATTGTTACATAGTAGGAAGTCACCAATATTGAGCCAAGGGATTGTCACACACTAGGAAGTCAACAATATTGAGCCAAGGGATTGTCACATAGTAGGAAGTCAACAATATTGAGCCAAGGGATTGTCACATAGTAGGAAGTCACCAATATTGAGCCAAGGGATTGTCACACACTAGGAAGTCAACAATATTGAGCCAAGGGATTGTCACATAGTAGGAAGTCAACAATATTGAGCCATATTCAGAAAGCATGTTGCTATATGCCCTAGGATTTTGAGTTGGCACGCAGGGTTTTATGTGGTTTTCATTATTGTGTTGCTGTAAGTTGTCAATCTTTTCTCTTATTGATAATTTTCGTTTGTGGCTTTTAGTCTTTCACAGGCAAGGTGTCAAAGCCAGTTTTAGTGTAATGAAAGAGAGGCAGCTGACTCTCATTCGCATCACTTATGTTCAAAAGAGTCTCTAGAAACACTAAATTAGTACCAAATCATTGTTCCTGGATGAAATATAACTGGGTTCCCATAAGTCTATGGTCATAAGTCAGAGGCATCCAGTCCCATGGGGTATATGAAGAACCACAGGGCTCTGAGCTCTGGCAATGTGGTCAAACCCTAATCTACTTTTGGATATTTAAAAATTTTAAACCAGCAAGCAACTCAAGTCAGTTTGAATCACCTTTATTATTGCCATTTTCATGCAAATGAGCCCTGATTAACTTAGCCATTTAATGAAAATGCCTTTTTACTGTATTACAGAAATAAAAAGCAACTGATGCTACTTTATTTCCAATATTAGGAAACCCCCCATCTAATGCCAGTTTTACAAAAGAATGCTTTTATAAAAGCAGCCTTCCGCCGGGCAGTAGTGGCGCACACCTTTAATCCCAGCACTTGGGAGGCAGAGGCAGGCGGATTTCTGAGTTCGAGGCCAGCCTGGTCTACAAAGTGAGTTCCAGGACAGCCAGGGCTACACAGAGAAACCCTGTTTCGAAAAAACAAAAGAAAAAAAAAAGCAGCCTTCCTGAAACACAGGCAGAAACATACATTGAGCACCAAGTGTATCCCAGGAGGTGGTGTAGGCTTTGAAACTTATAAAATGAAAAACTTCCAAAGCTTCATGGCTTAACTTTACTTCCACTTTTAAAAAGTTGTTCCTTGTGACATGAAAAATAATTTCATTTTTAAAGTTTGGTGTGCTTAGCTGTATTACAGTAATACTGCATTTTCTCAAAGCAGGTAAAAAAAAAAAAAACCCTGGTGATATGACATAACAATTTTTACGCAGGCTGGGGCTGGCTCTGAAGGTTCCCCAGTCTATGGTGGGCTGGGGTTTGACTGGTGTGGAGTAGCTGTGGTTTGATGAGTGGGCTTTCTGTGTCCATGCAGGCTGGCTGGGATGACTGAACTTCAGGTTATAGCAGTTGGGTCTCTAGTCTACATCATTTTTCCCACCTTGGGCTAGTGGGCTAGCTAAAGATATCCTTCTCATTGTAACAGCTGAACCACAGCGTGGGAAGGGAACGTAGGTCACCAAAGGTATAGTATAGGTTACTTCCATGTCCCATTAGTTGACATAAATGACATGGGTAAGGTTGAAGACATGGGGGCAGGGAAGCAAGAGCGCCTTAGTGGAAGACATTACAAAGCACATGGATACAGAAAGGGCAAAGAGCTGAATACTACAATCTGCCACTATTTCTCGTAGAACTCCTGGAAACCTAACTGAACATGGCTGGGAACCACTTGAGTGTCCACTCTTCTGGTTTGGTTCCTTAGCTGAACTTGGCATCCCTGCCATGACTTTCTTCTCTCTGGGCCTTGCTTTTTTTCTCAAATGGGGTGCATGGTAGGCACACCCTGTCTGTGATGGGGACTGGAAAGCTGAAGTTGGTACCTTTATAATGGGCTCTTATCGTAAGCTCTCTGGGGGGCACAGTTTGCATTATTCCAAGCTGTACTCTGCAAATTGCTAAGTTCCAGAGAAATGAATATTAATGGAAATACATTAGGCACGAGGCTGTCTTGAAGTTGAGCACTTGTTCCCAAAACCACCCAGAGAAACTGTTTGTATGAAGCTGATTTTGTTCATTCTTTCGGTAGGAGGACATTCTGGTAATAGAATTGGACAGGCTACATTATTTCCTTTAATGCCTTGCTGGAGAGAGATTGATTTTTCTTGATGTAAAGTACTGATGCATCTCTTCCATTAAACAAATTAAACTGCTTAGGTCAGGATGGCTACAAGAAGGAGCAGTGGTGTGTTGATAAATGTTTAACAACCAGCTCTCTGCAAGAAAATGCCCCAGTTTGTAGGATTTGCCAATTCCCATGGCATAGATCTGCTCACTGTGGCTGATGTAAGTCTGCCAACCTGCTGATGGTTCTGATGGGAGTCTGGTGAGTAGATACTTCTGTATGAGCCTGCTCTACCCTTGCTGCCTCTGATGCTGTGATGATGAGGTGGAAAGGAGTGGGCTCACTTGCTGGACAGTCAAGGGGTGAAGCAGATAAAATGTAGGCTCGGTGTAGACTTTCTTGGGGGTAGAATCAGCATAGGATGAGTCCGGATGAATCTAAAGTGCTGAAGGAAAGGGGTCCTCTGGGATGCGGCTGTTTAAAAGTAGCAATAGCACTGCCTGTGTGTTCTGTGTAGTTATTCCGAAGCTGCCACTTCACCTCCATTAACACAATTGCTCTTTATGCAAGTGTATAAACAGGATTCTACTGGAAATATGGGCCAAGAACCAAACTTGTAGAAAGACTTTGATTGAAATCTGAGCACTTTGATCTCAAGTCTATCTTTGAAATGATTCTCTTGCAATACCTAAATAATTAAAATCAGAACAGCTCAGTCTTCTCCTCCTTCTCAAAGATACTCCCACCACTCTGCCAGGTCATCCACTCAGATATTCTGAATTGAAAGATGGACACTTCTATGAGAAGGCATGACCATCCCTGGCATCTCTGTGGCTGAGTGTGGCCCCGCCTCCCTGTGTTGTGACTTCTACCTGAGGCCCCAGCCAGAGGCTCCACAGAGGGATAGGAAGACTAGCTTGCACTTCCTCATAAGAACCATTTGGAAAGTCTTCAGGGATTTCTCAAGCCTTTATGAAAAATTAAGTCATATAAACATACAATTAAATACTTTATTAAAGATAAAGGAATAAATACTCATCACTCATCTCTTCCAAGATGAGGGTTTTGCATTTTGTGCTCTTATGTTCATGGTACCTGTCTAGAAGAACTTATAGGAAGGTGGCCACTGAGTATCCCTTTTTAATTACATATGTAGGGCATCACAGGGGTAACATAAAGTCACCAATGGCAAGGAGACTTGCACCATGAAGATAATCAAAGCAGAACTTACTTTATGGCTTTGCTTTTGGCTGGAGTTGAGAAGGTGCCAAGGATCTCCACATGTGGTTTATATTTTGACAGTTTTGAAGTTGGTGTTGAAGTGTGCTGCATGTATGACAAATCCCTTTATTAAAGCTTATTTGATGGTCCTTAAAAACAACTTACCAATAATGAAATTACATTTAGCTATCTATTGCGACAAGTTGGCTACAAGTGCAAGAATTAGGAATTTGATGAAAAAACATCAATGAAAGAAAATTTTACTTTTAGTCAAGATGAAATAATTGGACCATTTCTTAACCATAGCAGGAATATAATATGTAAAGATGGCTTCTTCAGTGCCCCTCAGATGAGGAAACAGGTCGATTCCATGGCTGCCCAGGATTGCTATAAAGCAAAATAGAGGTGGTAATGGTGGGACAAGACAGAAGCTGGCAGCCTCGTTGAGTTGTGGAGATGGAGCTGACTGTGTAGAAGGGACAACTCGACTTTGGTATTGTGGAGTTCCAAGGAAGAGACAGCCCTTCAGAGACACCATCCTTTCAAAAGTGTACCAGAGTGTTCCCTGGAATGCAGCTGTGCAGTAGCTATTCTTTATCTGCCTGGCAGGCTTAAACATGCAGGGCTATGCATACGTGCTTGTTATGGGTCCTCTGTACATTGGTATTATAGGCTAATTTTTGAAAGGCCTCTTTTCACATTTGAAAATAAAATAGAAGCTAAGATTTATTTATCAGTTGACATTCTTTAAACTATCTTACCTGGATTGAGTGTTTTATATTGTTCTCTATCACTGCGAAAAAACACCATGGCCATAAATGACTTGGGGGAAGAAAGAGGTCATTTGGTGTAGTGTTTTGGCTAAAGTCACATCTGTCTTTAGTGTTTTAATTGCTGTATAGAGACAGCAATACCAAGGCAACTCTTCTAAAGGCAAACACTTAGTTGGGGCTGGCTTACAGTTTCAGAGGTTTAGTCCATTGTCATCATGGCAGGAAGCATGGCATCATGCAGGCAGGCTTGGTGCTAGAGGAGTCAAGAGTTCTATATCTTGATCAAAGGCATCCAGGAGGAGACTCTCTTCTGTACCGGGCAGAGCTTGAGCACTAGGAAATCTCAAATCCTATCTACACAGTGTCAAACTTCCTCCAACAATAGGCTACACCTATTACAACAGGGCCACACCTCCTAACAGTGCCACTTCCAATGGGCCAAGCATATTCAAACCACCATAACATCACCGCACATCATTGAAGAAAGTCATGACGGGAACCTGAAGCAGGAGCCTTAAGGCAGGAACTAAAACAGAGGCAATGGAGGGATATTGCTTACTGGAATGCTCTTTCTGACTTGCCCAGCCTGCTTTCGTATACAATCCGAGGTCATCTGCCCAAGGGTGGCAGCATCCACAGTGAGCTGGGTCTTACCACATCAATCATCAATCAAGAAAATGCTCCACAGGCTTGTCTGCAGACCTGTATGATAGGGGCATTTTCTTAATTTAGGTTCTCTCTCCTCAGATGGCTCTATCTTGTGTCAAGTTAACAACAACAATGACAAAAAACATCAATACCAAAAACCTAACCAGGGAAAGAGCTGGGCTTCTTTTAACCACAGCATGCCTTGGATACAGCAGCATCAGAAAGATGGAGACAGAATGATATGCACTGTTTTGCAGTGTACCAATAGCTCATAAGAGACACACTTGTAAGCAGGTTTCAGTCAAGACCAGGTAACTCAGTGATTCTCAACTTTTCTAATACTGAGACTCTTTAATACAGTTCCTCATGTTGTAGTGACTGCCAACCATAAATTTATTCTCATTGTTACTTCATAACTGTAATTTTGGTACTGTTATAAATTGTCATGTAAATGTCAATTTACAATGTCTTTAGATTTAGGTATGTGGACAAACTGAGCCAAATTAGCATTTCTCAAATATGTGATCATTTAGAAACATTTACTGAGCACTTCACATTATGACCCAAAATGAACAAACCCTTGCCTGGAACTCAGTTGTCCCCATCTGTAAGATAGGATGACAGATGCCTATGTGACAGGGCAGTTTTGAGCAAGGAAAGGACAACTTCATGCATCAAAGTAAATGTGAAGCTATCAAAAAGTCTGTGGGTACAGAGGTCTTATGGCTCTGTTCTCTGAGCCCCACTCTACAGCATGAAAATTAACCAGGCAAGTTTTGGAATCAGACAGAAATGACTGGAAAATCTCAGATGTGAGACAATGCATATTCCTGTGTCTTAATTCTCATATTAAAACATCCACAGCCCCTCTAAGTACACTGGTATATGTAAAAGCCTATACCAATAGGGTGTAGTTGAAATGGCAGTAGGACTCATTCCATGTGGGGCATACCAGGATATGGCTTGGACAGAATCAAAACCGTAGTGGTCTTTTCTTTCCTTTTCTTTTTTTCTCTTCTCTTCTCTTCTCTTCTCTTCTCTTCTCTTCTCTTCTCTTCTCTTCTCTTCTCTTCTCTTCTCTTCTCTTCTCTTCTCTTCTCTTCTCTCTCTTCCTTTCCTTTCCATTCTTTTCTTTTCTTTTCTCCTTTCCTGTTCCCTCCTTTTCTTTTCCTTTCTTCTTAAATAGCATAAATTCTAATCTCTTGTCACTCAACCGATAGAAGAGTATATTTGTATTTAAAATGTACTAAAATTTCTTGAAATGTACTCAGAAGTATGTTGCTTGCAACATTGTTCTCAGCAGTAGTAGGAAAAGCAAAGGGTGTGTGTGTGTGTGTGTGTGTGTGTGTGTGTGTGTGTGTGTGTTGCTGTGTGTATATGTGTATGTTGTGTTTTGCCATGTGCTAGAAAAGGTCATTTCAAGCTCTGCAAGTTGAGAAGGGCCACAGCATAGCTGGCGGCTCACTGTGTGCTTGCAAAGGTTCACACATTCAGAGATTATCTTTATCCTCACATGAAGGAGCTGGGCTGACTCAGCACTTTTTATGTTAATTGGCCTTCCACAGCTCTGCAAATATGCCTCAACCATTTGAGTGTGTGGTGGAGTTCTATGCAGAACCCTCAAGGGTAATATGTTCCCAGCCCAGAGTGTCAGCTTCCATACCTTGATTTACATCTCAGCCTCAGCTTCATTATTTTAAGGAGATGATTCTTTTAGAAGTTGTAAAGAGAAATCCATGACTCTGGGGTGTTGGGAAACCTGAGCAGGGAATCCCAAGTATTTTAACTCAGAAATAATAAAGCTTTAAGTGCTAAAAATACTGGCCAGTGTAAGCCCTTGGGATTTTAATTGGCCTTCCAGCGCGTCCCAAATGTATTACAGCCATTTGAATCTCCTGCAGGATGCTATGCATAATCTCCAAGCATCCTGAGAATTAGGGGAACTTGAGTTTTGGTTACAGCAGTGATCCATGCATTGCCCAGAAGTCCACGAGAAAGATAAATTAGATATCTGCACCTGGTTAAAAGAAAATGCCTTTAGAAGGAACCATTGGCAATTTCTTAAGTTTTAGGTTTTAAAATTAAGTAAGTACAAGAAAATTTTCTCAATAAGAATGACAGGTTGCTAAGACTCTATTGTTTCCACCTAGCTTATGAATCGGAGTTCAGTGGATCCTCTGGAAGCCCCATGGATCCTGTTCTGATATAACCTCCTTCCATTTCTACAGAGGGACCACCCCTACCTTGACCTTTAAACCTGCTTGCACTCAAACTGTATTCTGTATGTGTGCACCTTCTCCAGAGTATTCAGCTCTGTAGGCTTCTTCACTTGGCAATATGACTCGACTTGTTGTCTATGCTTTCCTCTAGGACTTGTTGTTCTCTTGAACATTGCTTTCAAGGTCCTTCTGCTTTGTTTTGAGTTACTGTATAGTTGGTAGTTGTCTATTGTATAGCTATACCATTTACAATCTAATGTTATGTTTCCATTTTTCTTGTCTTTCTTGTTTCTTCATTTTTGCATTTTCCTAGACTATCTATTCCTTCCTTCCTTCCTTCCTTCCTCCCTTCCTTCTTTCCTTCCTTCCTTCCTTCGTCCCTCCCTCCCTCCCTTCTCTCTCTCTCTCTCTCTCTCTCTCTCTCTCTCTCTCTCTCTCTCTCTCTCTCTCTCTCCCTTTTACAGCTAGCTCCTCAAAATGGTTTGGAAGTTTTGTACTTTATCTCATTTTGGTTCACGCTGTATATCTTAGTCTTTTCCCCATTGCTATAACAAAATACCTGAGGTTTTGTATTAGTTAAGGAAAAGAAGCATATGTAACTCAGTTTTTGAGGCTAAAGTAAAAATAGGATGATGCCAGCTCTGCAAATGGCCTTCTTGTTCACCACTGAGTGGCATGAAAATGCTTCAACGGAAACATCAGAAACTTTATCATCCAAAGTCTACAAGTGTATGTAGAGTGGAACTTACTTAAAACATAGCCAAATAGAGAGGAACTGGTAGGGGCCATTTTTTCTCTTCTATAGTAACCCCTTATACAGCAACTGACCAGGTTTTGAGAAAGGCATTATGCTCTCTCACCTGAAGCCCTTCCATGGACCACTGAGGACCCAAGCTCCCAGCACAAGAGGCACTGGAGAACAAAATCAAACTATCCAACACATACAACTGTGGGAGTGTTAACATTCTAAAGTTCAAAAGGCCTGAAAACTATCAGTATTGTCAATGTTTTCAGAGCAGGACATATTTAAACCCATTAGCTCAGCTTGTACTCTCTTTACTACTTTTACTGTTTTAATTCAAAGTTGGTTTTTAGTACTCCCTAACTAGATATTTAAAAGCACATGATCTTCTGTGATGTTTGACTTGATTCACCAATCTTTTCATCATGCTTGCCCACCCATCTTTTCTATATTCCTCACCTTCTTTCTGGAATTTTTACATAATGTATATTCTTTGGGAGTTTTCTTTGTGAATAGGTTTTTGTCTGCATGTATGTCTGTGAACCAACTATGTGCAGTGTCTGCAGAGACTAGATGAGGGTATTGGGTCCCCTGGAACTGAAGTTGTAGGCAGCTGTGATAATCCTTGTGGGTGCTAGAAAACAAAGTCAGAGTCTCTGCATAGGTAGCCAGTGCCTTCAAACATGGAGACATTTCCAGCCTCAGATCCTTTGGTATTTTATTTAGTAAATCCTTATCCTCGTGTCTGTAACTGTGTTTGTTCTAACTGTTTTCTTGAAGTTAGTTTTACTACTCTTGAAATCCTATGCTATCTGATTCTTGGCATATTGAAAATGTTTCGGTCCTCGTTCTATTACTTAATTGCTGATGGGATTTGAAACATCAGTGTAAAGATGTCCATGGGTAAGTTGTCTTTTCTCTTCGGGTTTACTTTTAGACTGTGTCTTTGATGTTCCTGTAACTTTTATCATGTGCACAACTGTCTTTTCACTGATCCTGGATGATACTTTTCCTTGCTTGGTTATTTGTATGAGTTCTTGAAATACTTGTCCATGGTATCTTTGCCAGTTGCCTCATCTCTGTTCTCTCTAGCACAGCTGAGGATGTGTCAAAATGGGCAGAACACTCCTGTTGAGCCTGGAGTTAAGAAAGAGGAGTCAAAAAATCCAGGAGTTAAGGTAAATCGTAGTTTTAATGTGGCATTTGTAGAATCAAAGCCAATAATGGGAGGAGCATTGTCTATCTATACAGAGTACTCTACCCTGCAACCCTTCTCACTCCCAACCCCACTTAAATATATCTTAAATATCTATATCTTAAATATATCTAGTATTCCCTACCTCTTCTTTTGTATCACAGGTACAAATATCCATTCCAATTAGACTCTTAAATTGGGTTACAGTGTAATAGGTTTCCATATTTTTTACACACCCTTCAATTTGCTTACAACTCCACTCTCTCTCCACCATTTTCCACATCTCCCAGTAACCCTTGCTAAAATGTTCCTACCCTCAGTATTCTCCCCTTTCTACCTGTTTCATCTGTATTCTACTCTCCCTAGTATCCTGGCTTCCACATGTACTTCAAGCTAAACACAAAGATCCAAAGCTAGCATCCACTTATGAAAGAGATTATATGGCATTTAGTATTTGCCCAGGAGCCCTGATGGCCTCCAAAACAAAACAGGCTATTGCTACTTCTCTTAGCTGCCCATCATAGGTAGATGGTAAGGCCCTATTTCTGAAAACATTACACATTTTTTTGTAAGACATAGAAAAGTCAGTCTTGAAGTGGTGTGACAATTTTCTTCCTGCTTGTTAACACTCATAGTACCAAATACTATACACATCACTGGGGAGAAAATCTATCAATGGTCTTATCCAGTGCTGGACCCTATATACTACAACATGGAGGTTACATGTAAGATGTACCCCCTTGTACAATCCTGGTATACCTGTTATAAGTATAATCAATTAACTCTGACTTCAGCTTTGTAGGAGGCAATTGTTTCTTGGTACTATAAACCTGACCAGGTAACTAGGGGCCGGTTACTATTGTTAATTTTTTAATAGGTCATCTTGTCAAACTGTATTCTAAGTATTTATATTTATGCCCACACATCTGTGCGTCTCTCAACTTTTTCAGAGAAGCTTCCTTTTTCAGTAGATAGTGCACAGACTCATAATTGGTTAAATGAAAAGAGCAAGCAATTGTAACTCTTTTGTGATGTACCCACTGTAACAAACTGGTCCACTTTCAATAGATTCTAAGTAAGGGTATGGTGAATAGGCCTTATGTTTAATGCTAGTTCTCTGGTTCTCAAAGGACATAACACCAAGAAGTTGATCCAGGCTTTGTAGCTCACATGCTCAAATATGGACGACGCAGAAATGGTATGAAGATGGTGATATTTTCACACTTTGGTGTAAATAAACGACAGGTATGAAATGTTAAAGGAACACTTCTAGGCTAGCACTGCATCATTGATCCACATCCCCACCCCAGAAGACCATTCTCCTATCCAAGTGCTAACCAGGCCCAACCTGGCTTAACGTCTGGGCATATTCAGAGTGATAGAACCGTGGACCTAAATGACATTTCTGTGAGAAAATTAAAAATATTGAGATGATCTACCCCCTGCCTCACCTTCTTTTCTTCGAGTTTTACCATTTTGTTTGGCTGCTAGATGTCTGCTCTAGCTGGGGTTCCCTGGAGGCCTTGCGTGAGATAGCTGCCAGCTTGCATCTTCTTCAACTTCACTCCTTGATGAGAAACAAAGACAGCCTCAAGGGCTGCTTGATTGGAAATATGATCCCAAGGTTCATGTTCCCACAAAATCTCCTTTGTGGCCTGAGAATAGTCTTGATCATATCCTGGTTGTCAAGTTTATCAGTGTGCACATAGGTGTGTGCACAAGTGACACCTTTGACCATGCATGGTGTGTGTGATATGGAATCATGTGCAGTGTGTGTCAGGGAGAAAGATGTCCCTGAGACCTTCCATTTGAAGTCTTCAGGGATGGTGAGACAAAATCAAACTATTAGGCATGTTGGTGCTTGCTTCTATGAGAATTCCTTTAATACTAGACAGTCATGTGGGTGGACCGCAGCTTGTATGCAGTCCAGTTTTGACTACTTTTTCTTTTTTCTTTGATTTATGTACAGCAGATGACTAGAATTTTCTTGAGCTATGGACTTGTCTACAAATTTACCATACAAATAGGGAAAAAAATCTCTGCTTGCCACAAGAATAAGGGGGATACTTTTTACTTTGTTATAATCTTTATTTCTGCAGATTGAGAGACTGACATATTGCAAGATGTTTTGGTTGTGTTAAAAATTTATATGATGGCCCACAAGATGGGTCAGCAGATAAAGGCACTTGCCCCAAGGCTAATAACCTGGATTCAGTTCCCAGAACTCATACAGTGGAAGGAGAGAACCAACTCCCACATCAGTTGTCTTCTGATCTCCACACACATACTACAACACATGTGGGCCTGTATACATACACACACACACACACACACACACACACACACACACACACACTACATACATAAACATATGCACTAAATAGGTGTAGCAAAACATTAATAAGGCAACTGAAGTGGAAATTAAAGCTATTACTACATAGAAAGGAAGTCAGATAATGGTCAAACATTTGTCACTGGAGACAAAGACAAATGTTAGATTAACCATTGTGAGTCCTGGTCAAGTTCACTCATCCTATTGCTACTGTAGTTTAAGTAAATATATCTTCCAGACAAGCCCCACAGTCTAGGGTTCATATGATTGGTTTACAACAAAGAAACAACACTTATTGCCAACAGTATCTTTAGAGAGCTTCTATACTGTTATCTTTTGGAAAGTCAATATCCCCTTCTAATAATGGGATTGCCAGCCTAAACCATCACTGTGAGGCCCAAGAGATTGTTATGCTCCATCTTCAGGCCTCTTCTTTTGTCCTTTGGCAAGTTGATAAGATACAAGGTTTCCTTCTGAGAGTAAGAACAGGTCCAGTCTGCTTCCTTAGTCTGTGGACTTCTTGCTCACTATATCAAGAATAACATTTCCTCAGTAAAATAATACACGGAAAAAGCCTGCATGTATGCTATCAAATGCTATGAACACTAGGCTCATTTGACTATTTAGATTCACAGAAAATCAAAAGAGCATCTAGCAGCTAGTGACTTCCATACCACACAGCAGAGATATAGGATGTATCTTTATCACATGCAGTCCTAATGGACAGCACCAGTCTCCACTACACATAATATTTTCACCAATGTCAGGAAGTGGAAAAAACATTCTTGAAGTCTGGCTTCAGACTCTGATTAATCCTCTTCTAATAAATCTATATTTTATGGACTGTAAGTTTTCTTACTTGGTTATTATCCCTTTGGCTCTATAACACAATGGTCCCCTGAAGCTTCCTTGTGGCTTTGGCACTTTTGTTGCTTTGGCAAGAGTCATAATTTTAGCATCTCTGTTTCCATTTTGTCATATACTGCACCTACAGCCAGTTTTCATTGTTGGATGGCTCTGCATGGCCTGGTGTTTGGGTTTTATATAAATGACCGTACCAAGTCTTGCCAGTTGGCAGTGGATGCCCATGGCTGGCAATAGATGCCAAACAGGTGCACTTTTCAGTCGGGTTGAACTTGTAATGAGTGCGGAAGGAGAGCCAGGTCCTAGATTTACTGATAGGAATAGCCGAGTCCAGATCTGGGTTTTCTGAGTCATTTGAATGCTTTATCATATGAGTGGATCAAAAGATAGGGCAGAGACTTCTGAAGATGATTTGCCATGATTTGGGGAGGAAAAAAAAGTTACATAATTCATTGCCAATGCTTCTATGAGGGGATATGGCTGTGTCTTTTCTCCTTGCATCTGGTGGGTTCCTGTGTTGGTTTTCATTGGCATGTGATAAGTTACCATTAAGTTAACCTTGTAAAGCCACACTTGATACTCATTCTGTAGGTCAGAAGCCCAGCACTGCCCTCTACATTCTCTGATGAGTACGTCCTGAGGTTAAACCATGATGCTGGCCAGAGTGTGCTTTCTGGCCATATGATCAAGTCTGTTCTCAGGCTACATAGGAGATTTTGTGGGAACATGAACTCTGGAGAGTGTGCTTTCAAGATCGTTCAGGTTGTTGCTGGAATTCAGTTCTTTGTGATTGCAGGACTGAGTGCCATTTCCTCGCTGACTGAACTAGGGGGCTCCCTAAGCTACTAAAGGCCACCTACCAAGCCTTTTCATGAGGTTCCTCCCACTTCTAAGGAGCAAAGGTACACCAAATCCCTTCATTTTTCAAACTTCCAAATTTTCTCTCTTCTTCCATTAGCTGCAGCATTAGAGCTCTATATCATGCCCATTTATGCAATATCCCTATCTTAAGGTCAAATGTGTCAGATAACAGATCTTAAACATACTCCTGGCTTTGATTAACTTTAGGGTAACATTAGGATGACATCTGAGAAACTTTACTAGCTTGTGACAGTTTGGCTGACAGAATCTGACAGAAACGAAGCAATGTGGTTTCTAAACGCACATTATAACAGATGCTCCATCTTTTCCTGGGCTCACTATTATGTATAATCTGTGGCTGCCATATGTGACGTCATCTACTAATGAGGTAAGGGAGAAACTGACACATATGTGATTACCTGACAGACCTCACTTCTGACTGAACTCAGATTAGGTTCCAGGTTTAGAACTGAGTATCCTTCAATAACTCTGTCCCACACTCAGAGACACTCCCAGTTGAGGTCCTAGACAGGAGAGGAGAAAGAGACAATTCCTGCTGTGCCCTCCCTATTCAGTTCCTGATAGAGAATACAATAACCATGATAACATGATTCATTCTGTCTCTATGTTAGGATGTAGTTAAGCAGCAATAATCACCAGGACAAGTGGAAGTAGACTGAACCCACCATTTCCTCATTGCTCTTTATGGAATGAGAAGCCACTGTTGGGTGGTATTAACTCCTGTCACCACTGCACCAGAAATAACTGAAAGAGGAATGTTCTCTTCTGGCTCCTGACTTCAGAGGGTTCAGTCTGTCTTCTCTTGGTTCTGTATTTCTGAGCTAGTGTTGAGGAAGAACATCTTTGTTCCAGGGGTATATGGCAGAGGCCATTCACTTCACAGACGATAGGAGGTCAGTGACTACTGAAGGAAAGATACAAACATGTAGATATTCAAGATAACTGTAGATAACAGTAATTCTAGTAGAGTACCTAAAAGGGCTGGAGATGTAGCTCAGGAACAGAGTGATTTCCTAGTAGGCACAAGACCCTGAGTTTGATACCAATGCTAAAACGTAAGACCAGACAAAACAATTTAAATGGAAGTGTATATTGCAGCCTGTGTCTGAGGAGAAATGGTCATGTTTGACAGGGTGGCAAGCCAAGGTCTGTTGAAATAGGCAGAAGCTGACACTTGAGCTACAGTAAGAGCCACTGTTGTACTTGTTTTGAAAACATGAATTTACCTATGGGGTTGCTATATTTGGAAACAGGTCCTGTATTTGCTTATGTGGCTCTCATGTGCAAAAGCATATGGTACACAGAGAAAATGACATATAGATATATGGAGAACTGGGCTGCTTAGACATATACAAAAGGCACACAGGCCTCAAAAGCCTGCCAGCCACCTCCCTCAGTCACAGGAGCTGTGAGAGGCATGCACACCCATCCAGATCTGAGATCAGGTGACTTCAGATCCAGGCCTGGCAATTGCCAGGCACAGGTCTCCATGTGTCTCTACAAGCAAACTTCAGGCCATTCCCAGATCCTGGCACAGATTTTGTCAAGTTTATTTCTTCCCTGACTAAAATCCTGCTGCTACAATCAATTTATTTTTATCATTATATCTTTTATTTTTTGATATTATATCATTTTCTCCTTCCCTTCCTTCCATACAAACTCTCCTATATATCCTCAATCTTTCCAAATGTATGACCTCTTATTTTATTGTAATAACATACATATATGTACATATGTACACACCCACACACACTTCCATTTTTTTTAAAGACAAGATCTCATGTAGACAAGTCTGGCCTCTAACTCATTGTATTTAACATTTAGGCTGTCCTTAAACTTGATCCTCACGCCTCTGACTCCTCAGTTCTGCAATGACAGGTTTGTACAGGCACACCTGGCTTATCTGCTACTATTTTTATTGGCTTTTACCTTCTTATGTGTGTGTCACTGACAATGTTGATGCTTTTGAATGCTGTACCCTTCCTTACCCTAACTTTTGTTGCAGACTTCACGGGTTTCATTTTGCATGGTTTTGCCTAGCAGGGTGGTTTTTAGGAATGCATAGGCCATGCTATAGGAGATCCGACTGGAAGATCCTAGGGAATCTAAGACCCACAGGTGCCCTGTCCTAGAGGCAGAAACAAGTCTCTGTCTGAGAAACTGTGGCATCTGGATATAGCAAAAAGGACATGAAAGAGATGAGGGGAGAGACGGCTCTGAGGAATGGTTCATAGGAACCTTAGAGGTTAGATAGAACTCAGTGGCAGAAGTGACTCATGCCTGCCTCATTAATGCAGAGACAGTGAAGAGAAGCAAGAGAAGAAAATGAGACCAAGACCCGTGGCTTCCTTACCACACTGCTTCCCATGGGTGAGCAACCATAGATCCTCTCGGGAACAAGAAGAATATGAAGCTGGGTTTCTTTTAACAACTTTAATTCTTGTGTGTGTGTGTGTGGGGGGTTGTCCTCAGATCCCAGCTCAGTGCTCAGGTTGATTATGGATATCTCAATGTTAGCCCTGGGGGCTTTTCACCCTCTCTCCTCCTCTTCCGCCCTGAGAAAAATGAATTGTGTGTGTTCTGCTGTACTGAGATGCTGGGTGACATTATGTTGATGATGGCAAAGCTGGGTGGGAAGCCGTGTCTAATTTTTGATTGATTGCTTGGCAGTGGATGAAGGCATACATTTTCAATTTCTGAGGGAGCAATGCTTGCATTTCTAGATATTTAATGATACCCACATTGAAGGGATTTAAAGAAATCATCTCTTTTCCCCTAACAATGCCTGCTCATGAGCTCTACAAACTCTCTTGCCCGCATGCTGGGAATTTTCCGTTGTGGCATTATTGCCCCTCAGAAAGTTTTGAGTCCTTGGCTTGCCAATGCTTCTGAAAATAAAACGTAGTTTCCCTCTTCAAGCTTGTTTGATCCCTCAGCGATTCTGGGGTGTCTTTTCTTGACACTTAGATGAGGCTTTAGGAGTGATGGCACGGGAGCAGTGGGGGAACTTCATTTGGCTTGTGAATGTTCTGCTCAGTGGGCGGGGAAACTGAGGCAAGAGGAAAGGAGTTCGTGAGAGCAGCAGAGTTCCATGCATCGTCATATGTATGTATATTGTGCCTCACTTTTTAGCTGCTTTTGGCTAAAAGGAGAGCAGCACCTCACAGTTCTTTGCCAGCAGCCCCAGGATGTGCTTAGTATACTTTTGGCATAATGATGGTGCATCAGTTGTATACTGGTGGTATATTGTTGGCACACCGAGAGTATACAGTTGGTATACTGGTGGTGAATTGATGGGATACTGTTGGTATAGTAGTGGGATTCTGATGGGCTGCTCCTTAGGGCTCTCATGTCTTTAATTTCTGTAAAACTATTTAGGGCTTATATGGAATTCCCTTTAGTCTTCTTAAATGTCTCCCCCCAGTCATCACTATTTCTCCCTCTTGGGATAGACATATAATACAGAAACTCACTGGGATCTTCTCTCAGATAGGCCAAGCTTGATCTACCGTCTTTTCACCACCATCACCAAATACCAGACATCCTCTACGAGCTGGGTATTTTTGGATTCATTCTCCTGAATCCTTAGCAATACTGAATATCCCACAAATTTGGTCTAAATGTGAAATGTCCCCCACAGGCATGTGTGTTTAAACAGGTATTCCTTAGTTAGTGGTGCTGTATGGGGAGTGTATGGAACCATACAGAGCTAGAGGCTAGCGGGAGGATGTGCATCTCTGGTAGAACTCCTTCTGGATCCATCCCGATGTGAGTGAGGACCTTCATGTTCCTGCTGTCACAGATAATCTAACTCCACTACGTACCTTCCCCACTCTGATGACTTAAGCTCCTCAAACTTCAAGTCAAATTAAATCCTGCCTCCTCCAGGTTGCTTCTATCAGACGCTTTGTCACAGTGAGGAAAGAAAGCAGCTCATCACCCTGTCTCTATATTTTCATAGCCTTTACATCTATTTATAAAAAAAATAGATTCTCACATCCATGTGAGTATATATAAAGAAAAAGTGATTTGAGGATAAAATAAGAGAAATGTTCAGAAAGGTCTCAAAATGGCTGAAGAACTGGGCTTCAGGATGGGGATATGCTAATTAGTTCTAAGGAGGCTGGTACAAATTGTATATCCAACTCTCTCTTTGGTTCTCTCTGTCCCTCATCATCACCACCACCACCACCATTATCTTCCTCCTCTTCTTCCCTCTCTCTCCCTTTCTCCCTTCCTTTATCTTTCCTTGCTTTATTCCCTGTTATTTCTATTTGGTAATTATTTTCAAATTAGCATTCCCCAGAGTTTACTTGGTCATAACTTCTGTATGCAAAATGGTCCCTGGGGGTGGGCCCCCTCTTCAACTCCCCATGGATATTGCCCTTGTAACATCAGATACTTACTTCTCTTCTTAGTTCTCAGTCTTGGGGCAAGAAGACTCGTAGTTTGAAATAGGCACAAAAGCCGTAAGTTGGTATCCACCAAGGATCGATGAACTGTGACACAAAAGATTGATAAAGTGTGATGATCATCCCTCTTGAGTGAATGAAAAATATGTCCAGTGTGGAGGACAAATTGGCCCTTTTAATACAATTTATGTTCAGCTCTACAGAGCTTAAAATTTAATCATCCTGTAGTACTTCCTATGTCTGGATCTCATCTCTTTCCTGAGATGGGTCCCTGTTGTCCTATTTGTCAAACAGTTCCTATTTGACCTGTCTTCTCCAATGATGTCTTGTTGAGGAGATCAAAGGGATCAATGTCTATGGTGTTGCTTTAAGTATGAAATGTCAATCTGAATGTTTCACGATGAGCATTTGATTCAGTAAGTCATTCCAGAGCTGGGCAGAGGAACACCATCCCACCAATAAAGTGTGGTTTCAGTAAAATATTTATGTGGCATGATGTTTTGAAACATTGTTAAATGGAAAAAGTGAATTCCAAACAGTTCACACATTGTTATTCTGCCTGTGAATACACATGTACACATACACATGCAAACTCTCTCTCTCTCTCTCTCTCTCTCTCTCTCTCTCTCTCTCTCTCTCTCTCTCTCGACTTGGTAAGATGCTCACTAAAATATCGCCATTAGCACAATGTATATGCTAGGATCATCATTATTATTTTTTTCTGCGTGGTGTGCATGTGTGTGTATTCACATGCATGGGGGTGTATGAGTGTACTTGTGGACGCCAGAGGTTACTGACAGGTGCCTTCCTGGATCACTTACCATGTTATTTATCAAGGCATGGTCTTTCAATGAACCCAGAGCCACAGCTATCCAACTTCCTGGGGTCACCAGTGTTCACTTCCCAAGAGCTGGGATTACAAGATGGCTGCTACACCTGACCAGCTTTTGCATAGTTGCTGGAGGTCCAGACTTATAGGGGAAGTATTTTATCCATATTAATCTTTCCAACTCCAGATCGTATGATTATTGGTGATATAAACTTTATTCTATTTGATGAGCTTTAATTCCTATATTTTCAGCAATAAGCATCATATAAAAGGCTTCAATTTCTTTAAGGATAAAATATGTATGTACAAAAGGTTCAGTAAATAACTGTGGGTTTCCTTAAGTCCTATGTGGAAAGTGTTTAGGTAAATTCAAAATGCCTGTGCCTATATCTGTGAACATGAGTGATTGCATTATGCTGAATGGCTTTTTTAGGTCCAACCCTGTAGGAGGTAGCAGTTGATTGGAGAAGTGGTCTTAGGAAAGAGGAAGGGGAAACAAGACAGAGAATAGAATAAACCTGTCTTAGTGTTTTATTGCTGTGAGCAGACACCATGACCTAGACAACTCTTATAAAGAACAACATTCAGTTGGGGCTGGCTTATAGGTTCAGAGGTTTAGTCCATTATCATCAAGATTGGAACATGGCAGCATCCAGGCGGGCATGGTGCAACAGAGTTGAGTGTTCTATATCTTCATCTGAAGACTACTAGCAGAATACTGGCTTCCAGGCAGTTAGGATGAGAGTCTTATAACCTACCCCCACAGTGACATACCTACTGTAACAAGGCCACACCTTCTAATAGTGCCACTCCCTGGGCCTAGCATATACAAACCATCACAAAAGCCAACATTGTGTATGTTGTTTACTGCACTTTGAGGTAACTGGGACTTCCCTCATTGGAGCATCCAGAGGGAGGGAGCTGGGATATTTGTCTATTTCTGTCTGCTGTTGGTTTAAGGCTGTTCCAAAGGGATATTAACTCTGTAGTCCTTCCAGTCTCTTTGTGCCCAGGCACAACAGTTGTGGCCATCAGATATGGCTTTTGTCTTGGCAACGAGCAAAACCATTTGTAGTTGGAAACACTGAGTGGATCAACATACAGAGGCGTAGTGAATTTTGAGTGGATATGGCCAGGCATCACCAACATCCACAACCTCTGCACTCTGTCTTTCCTTTAACTTAACTTCCTATGCCTTGTTATATATCCAAAGCTGGCTTAGAACTCACAGTCCTCCTAAATAAGCTTTCTAGAATTACAGGTGGATATCACCATGCCTGACCATTCTGTTACCTCTCGGCATCTTTATCATTGAGACAGGATCTCCCTTTGTGGCATGGATGCCCTAGAACTCAAACTTGTGACAATCATTCTGCTTCCATCTCCTAAGTGCTGGGATTACAGGCATGTCTGCTACTCCCAGCAGTACTCTGCCTTCTTGATAAGTATTGCTTCACCAAAGTTAACCCACAGTTTTCTTGGTAAGCATACAACTGAGATTATTGGGTTTACTTGTAATACTCTATGTGATATTATTATTGACAACCACTCTGACTAAACCAATGAAAAGTTTTATGCCCTTTTTATTAATGGCCAGACCAACAGTGGGCTTATATCTCTGAAAGTCTACTAGTGTCCAAGCCCAAGGATACAGTGTTCTTAAAGGCAAACCTCACAAAGATCATAATCTATGTCAAAGTTAGTTGAGGGTTAGAGTAGTCTTGAAATGATCATCCCTGATTGAGCAGAGTAGTTATTTTAGATATAACTTGTCAATTATTTTGGTTAATACAACCAGACTATGGTCAAGGCTATGGAAATCTCAGATGTATTGCTAAGGCAGATGTGACCATTGGGTGGGAGGTGGGTAGAGGGGCTAGAACTGTCTAAGTTAAATGACATCAGAACAGGATGGTGTTACCTTGGTCATTTCATAGATACAGAACACAAGCAAGGGGTTGCTTACAGAAGTCTGGATGACCCTCAAACATCCATGTTTTAAAATCTTCACTTTTCACAGATCATGACTCCTCCACAGCCACATAGTAGGATACCATTACTCTACTTAACCTTTACCAACTTATACACTTTAGTATCTCCAGAGCCTCTGTTAGTATCCAGTATTAAGTCTGAATGACATACAAATGGCTAGAATCTCAGGTTAGGGTCCAATGGCGCTTTCTATCCCTTCCTTCTTGAAGGAACCATCAATCATCAACAGCTCATCACTGTCTCTTGCAAGCAGCCAATCTGAGGAAAGTGGAAGCTCCTTCTCACAGAGAAACCTGTTCTATAGCATCTGGCCATGGTATGATTCTTGTTAAAGTTAAGTGACTATCCAAGATTCTGGGATTAGTCAAAGCAAAGATGTGAAATCTGGGCCAGTGAAATTGGAAAATGTACTATGAACCCATGATAGCGGAACTGAGCAATATTTATTTATGCTTTTGGCAAAGGTCTTCTTATTTTTTATGGAGCATTTGAGCTCTTCTACATATAAGGCAGAATTTTATCAGCCCAACAAGTCTATAAAATTCTTCACAACTCATTTTATGGTGTGTTTGAAATACTTCAGGCTAAGTTATTTGTTGATAATTTGTCTTTTCTTTTTGATGTCTCAGCCAAGGATTATCTTCCCCAAAATAGGTTGCTAACTACTTGAAGACCTGTGACCATTGTTTGTTAGCAGGACACATAAATACCTATTTATTGGTGTGAAGCTAGTAGCAACCGAGGTCTGTATTTTACTTAGCTTAGTAGAAACAAAGACTTTCAAAATAAGAATCCCGAGTTTCTGAATCTTAGGATGCAGAAAACAACCTTAGTCATCCCACTAGTTCAAGAAGAAATGCTCCCATTTCTTCCCATGAAGTAGCCTAGGCAAATGTTCTCCTGGTGTCTTGTCCTGGTTGGTTGGAAAATGGTTCAGTGATTCATGCTAATTGTCAGCTCAGACTCTTGACTTACAAAGTCAGGGAATCTCTTTATTGACCACTGAATGATTGGAAGAGTTGCAACCTCTATAGCTTTCCTGGGTCCTTTAGTTTATTGAATTCTTTCAGGAAAACAAGAACAATTAGTTGCTTAAAGATAATGCCAATTAGCTACAACAAATGGTTATGGCCTCCTAAAATAAAGTTTTTCTGTGTTGATGAGCTAGCATACTTCAGCTCTTCAGCCAGGCTCTCTGCCTGCTCTTTGAGGAAAAGTTTTGAGGGTAAGGTAAATGATTCGTGTGAGGAAACCACTCTGGTCAGGTTTATTTAAGAGATTGGACATTAAGAGAAACGAAGGGCAAATGGCCATTTAGAGGATTCATGAAGAATGTTGGCTAAGACTTCTTCACATGCTAGGGCTATCTGCTGGCTAAGAGAGGGCATGAAGACCCCCATAGTTTGAAACACACACCAGGGTTCGATAGAACTGGTATTTTTATGAAGTAGCAGTAATAACGCTGGGAATCATCCCACCTGGATTCTCCAGTGTTGAGTGTGCATCATTGAGTGTACATCAAGGACTGGGCAAATCTAGACTTGGAGATGGACTTGCAAGGTGACCACTACTATGGTGTTGCCAGAGTGAACTGGTTTTAAACTATGCTTGCAGATATGTGAACATGTGTGTGCACATGTGTTGACTGTCTCTAAGAGAAGTTTCTCTTTTAGTTGAGGTTTGTGCCCAGTGTAGATACTGTCTGCTTCATAGGCTTCCAGAAGTCATACTGTAGGCTTCCAGTTGTGAAATTTTGTCTTTCACATTTGGGGGTATCTCATTTAATTTATCCCTTTTCCATTTTTCTCTTCACTTCCTTTCCTTTTCCTTCCCTCACCTCTCCTTTGTTTCACCTCTTCTCTTTTTCTTCTTTTCCCCTCATCCTTCTTTTTTATTGCCCAATAAGGATATCTCTCCTGGATAACATACCTTCTAGAACATTTGCCATCAGGTGTTTCATATCAATGGGAAGAATCTTATAGCTGGCCTGTAGAGTATGCTGGTGTCAGTTAATGTTTGGGGTAGAAACTAGAGCAGATGCAATCGTTAGCATCTATCTAGTGTCCCTGTATATCTATACCCAACTTGTTTTACAACAGCCAGTAACTCGATTCTCCTGGGGAATACTGCTCTTGGGTCTCTGGACAGTTCTGTCTATATGCCAAGATCTTGAGGCACTGAAGAGTGTGTTTTCATTTTAATGAAACTAACAACTAATAGGACCATTTTACAGGAAGTCAGTGTGGTGAACAGCCAAGGTTTGAATAGGATTCTGCTACCTTCCAACTTAGATGTTAAGATACTGAGACTTCTTTGGTATCCAGGCCAACATATAGATCTGAAGTTTTGACAAATGTTTACTGCATATCCCCTTGAAAATGGTAAGCACTGCCATCACTATGAAAGTGTCCTTGTATTCATTTCCACTTAATTCCAACCTCTTCAGAAACAGACAGTCACTCTCCCAGTTACATTAACATTGTTGACATTTTCTGCTTTAGAACTGTATAGAACTGACACCATTTATTTCTTCTGTTTCTATACACTTTTTTTCATTGTTGTTTATAAAACTCTGCCACACCTTCTTTTGTAGCAGTAACCAACATTCTTGCCATAGAATAGTATTTTATTGTATCAGAAGATTACAGCTTCTGCATCCTCCCTTCTGTTAATGGGTATCTGGATCATATTCACTTTGGGACTTTTAGGAATAAAGCTGCTATAAACATTCACATATGAATCTTTCTGTAGACCATAGTGTTCTTCATAGCTTTTCTTCCTCTCTGCCCTACTGCATTTAAATGCCTACATCATGTTAGATGGGAAGAGACAGGACTTTATTTCTCTTTCAGTGTGTCCTGTGCATGGCCTTACAGTCTTGACTTTTAGATAAGGGCTACTTATAAAGCCACCTTCTCTTTCACACATCCCTCTTCCTTCAGTCAACCATACAGCAATTATGTTTTATATCCCACTCCCAGGACAGATTTCAACTCTTCCTCTCTTACCATTTTACTGGCATCACTGTGAAAAGTGTTAATTGGCATTTTAGTTCTTCGCTACTGGTAATGGAACCCAGGGGCTCACACATGCCCTCTCTGCTGCTCAACCATATCTGCAGTGCACTGACTTTTTGAAAATTAATTAATTCACTTTACATCCCAATTGCTGCCCCTCCTACTGGTCCCCCCTCACACAGTCCATCCCCCATCTCCCCATCCTTCTCCTCTTGAAAGGTGACAGTCCCTCTTGGGTATCTTCCCACCCTGGCACATCAAGTCTCTGCTGGACTGTGTATACTCTCCAACTGAGGCCAGACAAGGTAGCCCAGTTAGGAGAGCTTATTCCACAGGTAGACAACAGCTTAAGGACAGACCCCACTCCATTTGTTAGGGGATCCACATGAAGACTAAGCTGTACATCTTCTACATATGTGCAGGGGGCCTAGGTCCACCCCATCTATGTTCTTTTGTGGTTTCATTTCTGAGAGGCCCCAAGAGTCCAGGTTAGTTAACTCTGTTGGTCTTTCTGTGGAGTTCCTATTCCCTTTAGGACCCTCAATTCTTGCCCCAACTCTTCCACAAAAGTCTTTGAGCTTCATCCAATTTTTGGCTGTATGCTTCTGCATCTGTTTTAGTCAGCTGCTGGGTGAAGCTTCTCAGAGGACATTATGCTAGGCTCCTATCTGCAAGCATAACAGAATATCATTAATAGTATCAGTGATTCGTGCTTGCCCAAGAGATGAGTCTCAACTTGGCTGGGTCATTGGTTTGCCATTCCCTTAGTCGCTGCTCAAGAGAATAGCCTTGAACTTGTTGGTACAGGAGACAATTTCCTGAATTGAGTACCAATGATTCAGGCTCTAAGATCAACAATTGATAAATGTTATCTCACAAAACTGAAAGCTTTCTGTAAGGTGAATGAAACTGTCAAAAACAACAACCTACATATGGTGAAAGGATCTTCACTATCCCTACATCTGGCAGAGGGCTAATATCCAAAAAGAACTCAAGAAATTAGACTTCAACAACCCGAATAACCCAATTTAAATATGGGGTACAGAGCTATGATGGTTTGTATGTGTTCATCCCAGGGAGTGGCCCTGTTGGAGTAGGTTTAACCTTGTTGGAGTAGATGTGTCACTGTGGGTGTGAGCTTTAAGACCCTCATCCTAGTTTCCTAGAAGTCAGTATTCTGCTAGCAGCCTTCAGAAGAATATGTAGAACTCTCAGCTTCTCCTGCACCATGTCTGCCTGGATGCTACCATGTTCTTGCCTTGATGATAATGAACTGAACCTCTGAACCTGTAAACCAGCCGCAATTAAATGTTTATAACTTGCCTTGGTCATGGTGTCTGCTCGCAGCAGTAAAACACTAACTAAGACAAGAGCTAAACAGAATTATCAGCAGAGGAATCTCAAATGTCAGAGAAGCACTTAAAGAAATGTTCAACATCCTTAGTCATCAGGGAAATGGAAATCAAAATGTCTCTGAGATTCCATTTTCTCTAATCAGAATGGCCAAGATAAAAAAAAACAAAACAAAAAAAACAAAACAAAAAAGCCTCAAGTGACAGCCCATGCTGGTGAGGATGTGGAGCTGGGGGAAACTGGGAACAGTTCTACCTCAAGACCCAGTTATACCACTCCTGGGCATATAGCCAAAAGATACCCACCACAGGAACACTTGCTCAACACTGTTCATAACAACTTTATTAATAATATCCAGGAACTAGAAACAACCTAAATGTCCCTCAACTGAAGAATGGATAAAAGAAATGTGGTACATCTACACACAAGGAAATACTATTCAGCTATTAAAACCAAGGACATCAAGAATTTTGCAAGAGAATGGATTGAATTTAAGAATATCATCCTAAGTGAGGTAACCCAGATCCAAAAAGACATACATGGTATGTACTCACTTAGAGTGGATATTAGCCAAAAAGTATAGGATACCCATGCTATAATTCAGACCCAAAGAAACTAAACCAGAGGGAAGGCCCAAGCAAGGATGCTTGAATCTCACTTTTAGAAGTGGAAATAAAATAGTCTTAGGAGACAGAAGGAGAAAGAGAACTGAGTGGGAGAGGGAATATGAGGGTAATGAGAGAGGGTCCAGGATCAGGTGTGTGGAGAGACAGGAGAGAGGGCCAGAAGAATGAATAGAAATCTGCTGCTAGTGGGAGTAGGAGTAGGGACAACTTGAAGATGTGCTAGAGACCTGGGATGGGGGAGGCTCTCAGGAATCAATGGGGTTGATCTCACAGCAGAAGGGATATGGAATTTGAAGATGCCACCACCAAGCAGGAGCCCCATTGGAGCTACAGGGACACCAAATCACCCACAAAACTTTCGACCCAAAATTTACCCTGTCTATAGGAAATGCAGGGACTCTTATTTGAGCCTCACACTTAACAGTCTGACTTCACACCAGCTGTGGTGTCCCCTTTTACCCATGTGGGAGCCCTAGCCCCAAGCAGATCATCTTCTTCTATGTTTAGTTTGTTTCCCCAACTGTTGTTCACAGGCTGCAAACCTGAGACTTACAGACAGTAAATGACATGCCCAAGGTTACATGTTACTAGATAACAGGTCCCATGTCCACTTGGTAAAGAGTGAAGTCAGAGTCTAACCTCAAGTCTGCCAGATTCCATAGGTCACATGCTTTCTACCCTCATGCTTTAGGTAAGAAGTTATAAACAAATCCTTGAGGTTAAGAAGAAGGAAATTACAGATTCAAAGTCTCTGACTTAGTACATTTTATTATAATTGCAACCAAAAGCAGACCTTCTCAGGGCACGAGCAGCCTTTGTGGGAGAAGAGATAAGTGACTGAGCCTAGATTCTCACGGAGACTGCTTTTACAGTAGGCAGTGTGAGAAGCACAGCCATGCAAAGATAGAGCTGCCAAGAGTACTCTACAGGTGCAGTTGCCAGGCAGATGAAGGCAGTGTATTTTACTCTGTCTTAGTCTTATAGAAAAATATTTTTAAACAAAGTGTAGCCTGGGAGAAGTGGAACAAAGGTCAAACAGAAAGAACTGGAAGTTCAGAGTTACTGAGGGACAGCATTCTTCTCTGTGCCACCCATGACATAATGGAAAAGGCTGTTGTGAAACATCTGGCTGATATATTTATAGTCACAGAACACTGATGAGTAGAGGCTGGAGAAGTCCCAGGCATTGGGAACACCTGGAAGATGCACTTAGAACTTCGGTGTGCTCCTCTGCATATTTTCCTGGTTACCTGAATTAACTGTTGCACTGTGGACCTGTCTGGCCTGACTACATCTGGGCTTTGTGCCAGTCTCTCTGAGGAGTGGGAGCAGGTGAAGACAGCCCAGCTGCCGAGGAAGGCAGGACCACCTGCATCATCTGCACACACTTCTCCTCTAACAGTGCATGGTTGAGAGGGGCGGCAAATGTGTTAAGGATGCACTGGTGCTCATGGAGACTTTCCATGACATGGTAAACTGGTAAAATGAAATACTGAGGGCACATGATCTGTCTGTGTGATAAGATGATTTTTTTTCATCCAAGAATCAATGTAGCCTTCTGAAAGAATAGTGTGTTGAAAATGAAAACGTATATTTTTAATTAAAAAAACTTTTTAAAAATTTTAAACAATTTTAAACTTTTCATTTCTCTTCCCCCAATGTTTTCTTTTTTTTTTTTTTTTTGGTTTTTCGAGACAGGGTTTCTCTGTGTAGCCCTGGCTATCCTGGAACTCACTCTGTAGACCAGGCTGGCCTCGAACTCCCCCCAATGTTTTCTAATACCTAACTTTCAAAACTAGCCAAGTGAGGAAAGAGATAAACAGGCAGTTTTAAAATGTTGATTTGAGTCATGTCCTGGCTGAGAGGCATACATAAAGACTCCCACAGAATCAAGGAGGAAGAAGTGCACTGACTCTTTTTCAAATAATGGGGGAAATCTTATGCATCCTGATCTTCCTGGCTCTGGTTAGGTGGAGAGGAGTGAAGGTTGATGACATGAAAACAGAGGGACACTGTACACGAGTTCCACTTTGAGTTTTTGTTGTTCTGACTAGGCAAAGGGAGAAGGAAATCTAAGTGAATATAGCCAGATCCAGGTGGGGTTCCAGGTTGATAAAATACTTTCCATGCTTGCCCGCTTCACTTGGACATGTGTACATGGATCTGAGATGCTTTCTCTATTAGTAAGAAATTCCCACCTTATGCATCATGAAGCACTGAGCCAGACTAGTGAAACAGAAGAATCAGCATTCATTTGGAGCATATTGTGTAGACTTAGATTTTTCAAACCCTACTTTAATAAGAGTTATTAAATGCTTCAACTTCCCTTATAGCCCACTGACTAAAGGTAGGGGAGGAAAATGGCTAATAGGACAAGGGGGGCATGGACCTGTTTTAAAGTAGTTCCTTGGGGAAATTCCAATCTTCATTGTCTGCCATCCAGTCCTCTAGCAAATCACCAAACACGAATCAGCTACAGCGGCTTGATTCAGAAGTTGTGAGCCTCCACTAATCGCCATGAGTTTGCTAAAGCAGCAAGAAGCAGCCAGAACAGACGAGAAGTTCTTTGTTGTACTTCTTTCTAAGAAGAAATGACAAGTGAAGATCAACAGAGAAAGCAATGCAATAGCGCCGTCAGCAAAGACCAGCATCAGTGAAGCCCAGTGAAGCAAAAGTAATGGAGTGAGGTCCATTGCTTTCTATAGCTAATGCATATTAATAAGTATAATTAAAATAACCTAAAGGAGAAAATTGAAGTTCAAATGAATAAATTTTCATTGTCAAAGATGTTTCTCATTATGTCTTGGACTGGGGATATGATACGGTAAGTCCTTAGGGATGTTAAGGAAGATGCACTATCTTTACCTGGCCAATCATGAAATGAATTAGATATTTTGTTTAGGTGAGCTAAAAATTCATAAGAATGAGATCTGGGGCTTCCTCTTGACGGATCAGCCAAGCACATCCATTGGCTGTTTTTGTCTGGTCTTCTGATATGGTGACTTCAGGAGTCAGGACACCTTTGTATCTGTGCTTTGTTGAGAGTCATATATTGTATACCATTGGGAGGTAGAAAGGCCAAATGTCTTCATGTCTCATGAATCTGTGGTTGGTAACAGCTTGCCTTTTAAAGAAAAAGAGTGGTGATCAATATTAATTTAGCATAAAACCTTGCATGAAAATAACACATGGGTGTTGTGTTCTGGCTGAATGAGACACTAGGGCCTTGTGGTGACTGTGGAAACTGAAGGCCAGTAGGGACATTTAGACATATCTTTTGTTTTTTATTATAGTGGTTAGGGAGATAACTCAGTTGGTAAAGGGCTTGCCTTGAACATATGAAGTTCTGGGTTAGATCTCCCATTCACCTAAAAAGTGATATGTGGCTTGTGATTTCAGCACAAGGGAGAGAGAGACAGCTAGATTTACACTGCCCACTAACTAGTCAGCCTGGATTGATTGGAAATCTCCAGAATCCAGTGACCAGTCTCTAAAAAACAAGGTGGACAACTTCTGAAGAATGAAACCAGAATGCCTGTACACAAATGTGCACACACTTGCAAAGACACACATATTCGCATACACACAGACACAGACACAGACACACACACACACACACACACACATAAACACATACCCGCCCCCCCCACACACACACACAGGCTGACAGACAGGCAGGAACTGTGTTTGTCCAGGAAACAGACTTCCAGTTTGCAGATTCACTTTAACAGCTAATTCTTTTACATTTTAAATGTCCATTATGTGGAAATAATTTAAAAACCATTTGCTGTTGGAGAATGACTTCTCCTCTTTCCTTTCATGAGCTAATCTGAAGTTCCAAGGGGGCTCAGCAGCTGTAGGACCTCAAGCTATCTTCAAAAAGAATCAGTTAACTAGTCAAAGTTTTGCCAAAAAAGAGGTGAGTTCACAGTCAGGCATTCCAGCCCAGGGTTTTTCTTCACCAGGAGAAATGGGCAATGAGGCATTTTTTTTTCTCCCACCAGTATTAAATTAGAGTGTTCCCTGCTGATTCCTGAATGCAGTAAAAAGCAGAAAGAGAATTGCCAAGAAAAACATTGGAATTGAGAATAAAAAGTTCTCGAGATCAAAGTGGCTTCTTGGCAAATGCCACTCCTCTGCTTCCCTAACCAGGTGGTTTTGAGCAGGGCAGCTTATCATGCTTCTGGTTTCAAAGCCCTCCAGCCCTCCGAGAGGGACACAATGACATGTTGGGCTTGGCACTCCTTATCTTTGGAGAAAGTAATGGATCTGGGAAGTATGGCATGAACTTTCCAGATAAATTCACACAGTCCTAAATCCAAGCGCAGGATAGGTAGGAGGATTGGTGCAGACGTTAGATAGAGAAGTGGTAGGCTGCACTAGTTACAAGCTGCTGTCTCTCACACTCCCATACTCAGCTGTACGGATGGGACCTGCAATCATGGCTGTACCACCAAGTGTTCTCCATCACTGAGGGTCTGAGCAAGGAGACAGAATGAGAATAGAAGAGTTTGTTTTTCCCCGCTCACTTCTTGCTCTTGTGTCTCCATGCTGGCAGAACTATTAGTTCCTATAGCAACAAGTGGGTGTACTTTGCAATTTCCCCAACAATCAGAAAACTAATCTTATGATATTCACCCCCAAGTAGCAACCCCAGTCAGTCATCATCCAACATCATCATCTCAGCATTCCCGAGCTCAGAGGCACCAACACCACCAACTCCCAATCCCCTGCCTCAGTGCTACAGTAGGGAGGGATGTCCTTTGTTAAGCATCTGTTTCTGTCAACCCAACCTCTTTCCCATGGTCCTATGATCCCAATGGCACTGTGTCTGCTTCCTGCTGCTCCACTTTCATGACACCTTGGTGTCCTGTTTACATCCTCTGTTTCTTCAGTATGTGGTTAATTATTCTTTATACTTAGTTGTCTTTGAGAAGAGAATGAATTTGTGTTTTGTCTCCTGACTGAACAGAGTGATAAGTTGAGTGTTCAGAGGGACAGAGGAGGGTACATGTACAGAATGCTCCACATGTGTGCCTAGAGACATCCATCTCAGGTGTGTGTTCATTTCTCAGGTATTCTATTGTGTGTTTCCAAGCCTTCTGTCCATCTACTGCTACTTAAGGGACCAGTTCATTTTTCCATAATGGCAGTGGACTTTAGTCTTCCTGCTATTTGGTTACAGTCACAAGACCCCATCGAGAAAATCATTCTTCTCTCAATCTCAGTGTAAGCTGCTATCTAATCTACACAGGTAATGAATCCCACCTAATATAAATCTCTTTTTAGTAGTTTAGTCTGCGAGAACTTTCCAGATAAAACAGAACCTCTGCCTAAGGGATATGATCTGATGCCTACATTCCACAGATAGTTACAGAAGAAGTGAACATTCATTTCTGGACACTGGGTCACTCTTTATAATAGTAAGAGATGGACAGGCTATTCAGAATATGTTTGTTTCCCTAGAGCACTCATTTTTCATTTCTTTCAGCAGTCTGATACAACAAAATACCCGATCAAAGCAACTTAAGGAAGAAAAGGGTTATTTTGACTCACAGTTCTTGGAAGATGGTCTATCATACTGGGAAGATACTGGGGGCAGCAGAAGGTGGTTTGTTACATTGGGTCCATGGGTAGGAAGCAGAGAATAATGGCTGTGTGTGTGTGCTCAAGCATCTCCGATTTATTCAATCTGGGATGGCAGCCCATAGCATAATACCACCCACATGTGAATGATACTAGGTACTCTCAAGTTAACTGTCAATTTAAGTCATCACAGGCCATCATCCCTTTGCCTGCCCAGAAGAAGCCGTATACAATTCTTTAAGTATAAATAAAAATAGGAGGCAGATTATATCTGTACTGGGACCACACATTTCTTTTATTTAAGTAATGGAACTTATAGACAAAGCTTGCTAGAACATATCAAACTAGCCAGGGTGGTATCCTATCTGTAATCCTGGCACAAGGAAGGCAGACGGAGGGGGGATTGTGAGTTCAAAGACATTCTAAGCTACTTAGCAAGACATTGTATCAAAAGAAAGAATAAAAAACAAGACAAAGTATCAGCAGAAAACATAAATCAACTTTGTACTCATGACAGCTCACTTCCAATGTCCATATTCAAGTTAATAGTAATACTCCCCAAGAACACTTGACTTATTCATACCTAATTTATGTAGATTTATTCCTATGAATAAAATCAAGAGTGTTTCATGTAAGTTATACTGTGTCTGAGAACTTCACATCATCTTTTTAGGGTTCCTTGGAAACAAAAAGTGGTGTTCTCAAGCCTAGCTACAATTTAAGCAAGTTGGCTTGGGATAAAGGCAGATTTTTTTTTTTTGAGAGAGAGAGAGAGAGAGAGAGAGAGAGAGAGAGAGAGAGAGAGAGAGAGAGAATGAATTGCTCTATAATTTACTTCAATAATCCTAATGGTGTTTGTCTGTAGTATATAATATCTCTCTAAAATTTGGGTTCACTTAGAACCTCAAAATGTGACCAGATTTGGAAGTTGGTGCTTGGAGAGGTTCTGAATCATGATGAGTCATATTGGCTACTCTGAGTCCTGATCTGTTGGTGCAGTGGTTGCAGATGTCCCTCGTTACCTGTTTTGTTTTTCTATTTATTTTGGAGTCACTGTGTCAAAGGCCTTGGGCTTGCCAGATGAACACTCTAGCACCAAGTTTAATCTTCAAGCTTTGATGCCATCATAAGAAGCAGAAGCAGACACGGGAGGAAAGAACAACTTATGGAGACAACTTGGGCAGGGGGGAAACATATACAAAAAACCCACCCTTTATAGTTATAATAATTAATTATATGAGGCAGATAATTATATAATTCATTATTTGTTAGGTAACTGAAAGTTCTCCACACTATCAAGTGATACGTCATCCAAGCAGATGGAAATGCTGATCACCTGGTAAGATGTGCACTTTGTGCACATGTGTGATTCTCACGCTACCCCTTACACACGCACAAATAAATGTATGAAAGATTTCAGTGAGGAAGGACAGATATAACACTCTTACACTAAAGACTGCAAATACTAGGGTTAGAAGCCAAACACATCCAAATAAGAGGAGAGACATGTTGTGGAGTATATAAGTTCAATAATGTAAAAATACAAATTCTGTTTGTCTCTTCAGTAACAAAAGGTAAGAATGCCAAGAGCTTAATCTCCTTTTCATTGTTTTGATGTTGACAAGGTCATCCCTGTTCACCCCCTATAAAAACTATGGTACCCACCTGCCTGCTTTCTTCCCTCTCCTCTCCCTGTCTCCCCCTGTCCACTTTTCTCTCTGGTTGATTTTTCCAAAGGCTTGAAAAGTTTGTTAATCTGTTGTTAAAACCCACTTCTGGCCCAAAGTGCCTTGACCCTGTCTCTGCTTAGAAGTTCACACATTTACATTCTTTTTTAAAAATAAAAATAACCCTATTTCTATCTCATTTAATATTATGTTCTCTTAACAGACTTTTAAAATTGAGCATATTGTTCATTCCTTTTCAACATGGTTATTTGTAACATTACTGCTTAAAGTATTGTATTACCACTTATTTAGGTATATCCCCATTTCCATTTCTTATCTATGCTATCTTGGTATATGACAGTCAAATATGTCTCCTTCAAGTCTTCTCATCAGTAACTAGTAAGTTAGTGCAATAATTATAAAAAAAATGGTATAGTAAAATTGGACAGTTTGAGAGTGGATAATAGTTAAGATGTTCTGAAGTTGTGGTATGTTTTAAATTATTACATTTCAGTCTGAAACTCCCAGGAGAACAATATAATACATCTAATTGTGACTGTGAAGCTACAGGAAATAATAAATTTCATTAGAATAATAATTAAACAAATGAGAGGTAGAGAAATTCTCAAATATTGTAAAATCAACAAATGGTTTTAGGAATTAGGGCACACCTTTTACTAAGAACTTCTTCATTGCCTTTATCTACTGCAGAAACCAGACAAAGGCAAAAAGGAAAATTATTGGCCAGCCTCCCTTACTAACATAGATGCAATTTCTCAACTGACTATTTGCAAATCAAATCCAACAATCCATCTAATGCACTATTCACCATGATCAAATTGGCTTCATTTCAGAAATTATACAATCATTCTCATAAATGTAGGAAAGACTTTGACAAAAATCCAATATCACTTTGTAATAAAAGCTTTAAAGAAAGTAGGAGTAGAAAAAGAAACAAAGCTCAAATAACAACAATCATATACAATAAACCTTCAGCAAACATTATATAGAATAGAGGAAAATCTTAAAGCTTTTCCAACTTAGGAATAAAACAAGGGTACCCATGTTCTTCACTGTTATTCAAAATACTCCTTGAAGCCTCAAAGCAAAAAAAGAAGAGAATGAATAAATAAAAAGAATACAAAGAGGAGAGAAAGGAGTCAAGGTATTCTTACTTGTAAATGATATGATCCTGCACCTAAGAACTGGAACGCTCCACTATAGAACTCTTAGAACTGATAAATATTTCCAGAAATTTGGCAGGATACAAAACAAACAAACAAACAAAACAGTATAAAGAGACTAGTAGCCTTGCTACATAGCAGGCAATAGCAAACGTACTAAAAAGAAATTAGGAAAACAATCCCATGCACAACAATACCTCACATCCTGGAAGCACAGAATTCCCAAGAGAGTAGAAGCTACCTCAAGCAAAAGAACAGAGCAGGAGTTAGCAGGATGTCTGCTTTCAAATCACACTGCAGAGCCAGGGTAACAAGAATAGACATGTAGGACAATAGTACAGAATAAAGGACACATACAAATACAGGCCCACATGGCTGCATCTACTCAATTCTTGACTGAGGTGCCAAAAGCACACATTGGAGAAAGACAGCCTCTTCAGTAAATGGTACTAGGCAAACTGGTTATCCACAAAGGAAATGATGAAACCAGATCTGTATCTCTCACCCTGTACAAAAATCAACTCTGAACAATCACAATCCTTCATGTAAAGCCTGAAACTCTGCAACTACTAGAGAAAAATAGAGGGAAAAAATGCTTCAAAATATAGTCATTAGGTAAGGACTTTCAAAAAAAAGGCTTCTGAGAAATTAGACAGCATTAAAGTAAAAGGTTTCTGCACAGCAAAGCAAACCTTTGAGTGAAGAAAGAAACTGCAATGGAGAGAATCTGTGCTAACTGCATACCAGACAGAGGGTTGATATTGTCTAGAACACATCAGAAACTCAAAACACTACATAGCAATGAGTCACAGACAACAAGGAGGCTAATGAAAAGGGGGTGCAAATTAGTCCAACCACTCTGAACTCATTACAGCGATTTCTTTCCCCCCAAACCCAAAAGTATATCTACCTTGTAACCCAGATTTCCTGATCACTTACCCAGGGGACTCTAATTAGCATATCACAACAGCAGTTGAACTTTGCTATACATTGTAGCACTGTTCATGCCATCTGAGTTATAGAACCATCCTGAATGTCTGTCAAGAGAGAAATGAACAAAAATGTGGTATCTAATGGAATTTTTTTATCCATAAAGAAGAATGAAAGTAAGTTGTTTGCAGGAAAATGCAACTAAGGATTATTATGATAAGCGAAGCAAAGGCAGAACCAAACTATTGAACAATCCATGTTTTTTTCTCATTTGTGAAATCTATGTTTTATATGCTGATGCAAAATTTTATGTATCTATAGCAATGAAAAAATGTCTAGAACACCAGGGAGAGGAAGGGGACTCATGGAATAAGAAATGAGATGTGAATAATGTGGTTAAAGCATGTCACATGCTTGTATAAACAGATCCTTATAAACATAGCAACATGTACAATGAATGCTCACAATAAAATACTGACAAGCTCAGAAGATAGTAATATAACTATATCAATAATCACAATATGTAAATTCAATAAATTTACTAACTTAATTGGGTTGGTTTAAAAAGCAGAACCCAAATATGTATTGTCTACCAGAAGCTATCTTTAAATATGAAGACTCATACAGGGATAGAAGAAGATAATTCACATTAACACAATCCAAGGAAACCTAAGTGATTGTTAATTCCAAATGCATTTGTCTTTAGGGCAAGAAAAATTATTCAATATTATAAGGACATCTCAAAACAATAAGTGGACAAATTCCCTAAGAAGTATTTTTATATTCACGTAACAATAGGGCGAATAAAAAAAAAGGCAAAACTTTTAGAACTATAAAGAAAATAGAGAAAATCACACAGGACACAGGAAATCAGACGAATATGACTGATTTGAATAGGGTCATCAGTCAACTTGATATTTATAGAATATTCCATCAAATAATTGCAGAATATACATTTTCTTCTCTGGCTCATATGACATTTTTACCACACTAGTCCATAAAACATTCCCTAATAAATAAAAAAGTAGCAGAATTCACATAAAATTTAGGAATCAAGTTAGAAATCAATTACAGAATGATCTTAATAAAGATGTAAAGATTTTCAGATCGTAAATTAAAATTATTTAAAAATCATATTAAATTTCTGTGTAATTACTGAGTCTCTGCTATTTTAGTTTTTCTGGGGGGGTTTGTGTGCTTGCCTGAGGATTGTGTGTGTGTGTGTGTGTGTGTGTGTGTGTGTACAAGCACAGAGGATCAACCCCAAAGCCCTCCTGTGTATGCTCCATACACACCCTACCACTGAACTACAGCCTCAGTCCAAATTGAATTAACCTAAATTTTGGCACAAAATTTCAGGGTCCATTAAATTTCAGCTTTGGCCTCTGTGTTGTATCCTGACCTATCATTTGACTTTGCTGGATCTCAGTCTTTGGAAATCAGTCTGTTCCCTGTCTTCTCAGTCTGTTTTGTGGTCCAATAATCTGTTCACCACAGTCGTATGATGGCGTAAGCAACCCTTGTATCTCATTGGAAACAATGGCAGCAATTAAAAGAAGACACATTGTTACATTTCTTATTATCTGTATTTCTATTTCTAAATACAGATATGTATGCTAGGGTAGCTTAGGGTGAAGTACGGATGTGTATTAGTTTTTATGAGAGTAAAATGTTACAATCCATGATTGTGGTTTTAATTGTTTTTATAATTTTATGTAATAATGTTTTTTTCTGATATTTTCATAGGTGATTACAATGTATTTTCCCTCATCATAGCCTCAGCCCTCTCTTGTCCCTCTCCCACTCTCACTAATAACCTTCAAATAGCTTCATTTCTACTTTCTTATGAGCCATTTTTTTTGGGGGGGGTAGCCCCTTGAAAGGAGCGTGGGACTTTTACCAGTACCTACCTCACTGAAGCAAACGTCTCCTCCCTCCCCGCCTGGTAACTGGTTATAAAGAAACTTTTATGATTTTTCAAAGAGGATGTTAGAACTGGGAACTCACAGGCCACTTCAGCCAGGGAAGCAGGTCGTCCAACGCAGAGATTCACCTCTCGGCTGCATGCCGGATTCTAGGTGTATCTTTCAGTTTTGTGTTCAAAAATTAATAAAGCAGAGGTCAATGAAGGGAAACCACTAGCCAGAATGAGTAGAGCTATCGTCAGCATCCTTTAGCCATGAGTAGAGCAGACAGCAGAGTACAGGCTCAGTAGAGCCTTGCCAGAGGCTGGCAGGAGACATTCCCATTAGTCGCAGTGACAGCCTTAAAAGCCTGCTTAGAAAGAAACAAAACAGCAAAGTGAAGCCCTTTCTGCTTTAACGTGTTTTGCTGTATGTAAATAGATGGAATCAGGAAGAACAATGGTTGCATCTCTCCTACTGTTTCTATACTCATGATGAAGACAGACTTTTTTTTTCTAGTATTTTTTACAATATGAAAAATTCATATAGAATCAACTCTGGCATATATTCCTGTAATTTTTTGGTTATGTCTGCATAAATATCACCATCTTACCTCTGTCTCAGAACAGTTTTAAGTTTGTAGATTGCTTCAGCAACAGGGGTGTTTGTATTGACACTGATAAAGTTCTCTGGTTCAGGATTTAAAAAACAATTAACCTGGTGGCAATGTCAAATGGTCTACCAGGTCCAGCCAGGTGTTTGCACTTGTCAATTAATGGAAGAAATCCAAGTACTATAACCATGCACAGCATAATGAACAGAATAAACTGTGGCAGCTGATAGTCCAGCAAGATTCCATCAGACTTTTAAAATGTGATACTCAAAATTTTAGCCAATACAATTACACCAATGACTGGATTGTTTTGGGTCAGGGTTTCTGATTTATTTGTCTATGATAGAAGTTCATTTAAATTTTTATGAACTTTGCTTGCCTTGATTGCAAAGACTGATTTAGCATCCAGTCCTGTTGAAGTTGGCCACATATGATGTTTGATGCTCTCCTTCCGATATACCTTGCAAGGATGAGAAAATAGTGAGGTAAAATGAGCCCTGACTATTGTCATGTTCAATATCAATATCATTGGAGCCTTGGTTTTGGCTGGGACAGTTGGAATCACTTCAATAAAAAAAATATCAAAACAGCACATGGCAGGGGAAAAGTGGTTTAAAAATAAAATGTTCCCAGAGGTACCCTAACCATTGACAATTTGCATTCACCTATGTTCATCCAGCTAAGTTCTGTAGTGAAGATATTTGTTTCTTTAAAAACACAGAAATATTATTATAAGAATATGTTTTTGTTTTAATCCCAAGTGTGATATATGGGACTGCTTTAGACTGTCCACAGCAACTGACTACATTCTTGTTGTTGGTTGTGCTTTGTTAAGTAGTCATGCACAAAGAAAAAAAATAACAAGAAGAAATTAGATATATTCTGATGGGGAAGACCAAACTTGCCCCTAATTAGCAGGAAGTGCTCGAACAGTAACTTCACCTGCCCTTCCCCTCTATCCTTTTCCTCTCCTATCTAGTGTTAGGGTGTTGAAAGGGTGGAAGAAAAGGTGGGGAGAAGGGTAGACAAAAGAAGACCTCACAAAGTAGCCAAAGAACTGCTACAGAGTTCTCAGTCTGCTTGGGTCCTGGGTGATTGAGTCATGTCTGTGAACTCCTAAGATTTGGATGTACACCCAGTGCACTTCACTTGCTAAGTGAAACCACAGACCGCGGGGAATCTGCATGTTTTGTAAGAGGCTAAGGGCAGCAGTAGTGGGGGATTGCTGAGGATGTCCACAAGACTGTTGACAAATAAAGACCTGTCAGAGTGGGTCAAGTTAACAGCTGGGAATCAGAGAACAGCCAGATGGATAGCAGGAGGCACACTTGTTAAAGAATGGTCTTAGTCTCTTGGGAAGAAGAAAGGCTCTCAGAAAACTGATGAAGCTATGATACATGCTTATTAAAGTCTCTTCTTATTAAGATTACAAGCATTGTATAAGTACAGTTACTAACAATGGAGACCATGTATTAGATATTTATCATGGGGCTAACACTCCTTTGAGTGTTTTTTATGCATTAAACTAACTTTGCTCACAGCACGTGGAAGTCAGGACTCTAACTGTTCTCATTTCATACATGAATGAACCGAGCTGAAGAAAGGTTTAAGCTACTCTTTCAAAAGCACACAGATAGTAAGTGACTAAACTGGTTAATTAAAGATATTATAGCATAATTCTATTGAATAATTTTCAACTTAGTAATCAACACTTTTAATCATTATTATATAAAATAATCATTTATCTAAAGAACTATGTGTTATTATAATTAACTGAAATGTTTTAACAAGTTTTAATACCGTGTGTGTGTGTGTGTGAGTGCATGTGTGTGTATGTGTGAGATGTATGGTTTGAATGCAGGTGTGTGCATGTGTGTGTGCATGTGCATGCATGTGTGGGTACACATGTAGAGGCTAGATGTTTACATCAGGTGTCTTCTATTATTGTCCGTCTTATTTTCTGAGTTGAGAGCTACAGTGAACTCAGGGCTCATTGATTCGTCCAGGCTGGCAGGCCACTGAGCTCTGGGGAGTCTCCTGTCTCCTCTACCCCTGCTGTGATTGCAGGTGCACACCACTACACCTGCCTTCTTCCAAGGCTGCTGAGAGAATGAACTCAGTCCCTATGTGCCATGCGCAGTTAGGAATGTTTCATATATTTTATTTAATCTTTACAACTCCATCAGTAGGTAACATCATTAGCTCATCATTCAGACATGGAAACCTTTGGCTCTTGAATGTCAAAGATTTGCTCAGAGTTATGCTACTAGGTATGTAGTGGAGTTGTGGTCAGCCAGGCTGACTCTAGATTACTTTGCAACCACTCTACTCTATCACATCTCATGTAAATAATGTGTTCATGTAATAGATATGTACATGTAGGCAGAAATAGAACAGATGCAGATCTGGTGTGTGGGAAGTGGCACTATTATGAGGTATGGTCTTATTGGAGGATGAATAACCTTGTTAAATATATATGCTCAAGTCTGGCCCCAGTCTGGTCAGTGTGACCCAGACCCTCCTTCTGGCTGTCTGTGGAAGACATTCTCCTCCTGTCTATTTTCAGATTAAGATGTAGAACTCTCAGCCTCTTCCAGTACTATGTCTGCCTGGATGCTGCCATGTTTCCCATCATGATGATAACAGACTAAACTGTTAAGTCAGCTCCAATGAAATGTTTTCCTTTATAAGAGTTACCTTGTTCATGTTGTCCCCTCACAGCAATGAGACCCTAACTAAGGCATTTGGGTATAGGAAGATATTAGACACAGTTCATATTATGTCTTCAGGGTAAAGTACAAACAATCCTTCTTTCCATTCTTTACTATGAAATAGTCTCTACTTTAGAGTCATCTGATCTCGGATAGTGAGGACCAGGCAGACTAAGTTATCCAAAGGCCAACACGGCAATCATGTGGTGCTTCCATACTTAGAGTACTGTCCACATCAGTGCTATTCACTGTAGGAGGTCTACCTGGGATCCTACATCCCTGACCTGCAGTTACCCAAATATGAGAAGATAGTGGTTAGAAGGTGCTTTATGAAAAAGAGCATCAGCAACCATTGTGTAGTCTCAGTGGATCTTGGTCATATGGAACTTTCTTTCTCTTGTGCAATAGATATTTTAAGTCAATTTTAAAATCAATGTATAACTCAGGAATAATAAACTTAAATTCAGTAAAACATGTGGGCCTGGTGGCATGACTCAGTGAGCAAGCATGAGGACCTGGATTCAGATTCCCAGAATCTGCCTAAAAGCTGGTAATGGCAGCACCCACCGACAATGCCAACACTGCAGGGTGGACAGGAGGATCTCGGGTACACTGTTCAGTCAGTCTAGCCAAGTAGATGAGCTCCAGGTCTAATGAGAAATGGTGTCTCAAACAGATAAGTAAGTAAATAATTAAATGAAAGAAAGAAAGAGAGAGAGAAAGAAAGAAAGAAAGAAAGAAAGAAAGAAAGAAAGAAAGAAAGAAAGAAAAAGACAGGAAGAAAGAAAGAAAGAAAGAAAGAAAGAAAGAAAGAAAGAAAGAAAGAAAGAAAGAAAGAAAGAAAGAAAGAAAGAAAGAGAAAAATGAAAGAAAGAAAGGAGAACAAAAGAAAGGTGGAGATAGAAGCTGCTTCACGGCAATCTCTGGTCTTGATTAGAGCACACACAGGTGAATACCACCTCATCCCTGCCCCATGTATACACATTCAAAGACACACTTAAAAAATTAAAGTACATTCAGTTGGTTTCTATAGTATTCACAAGGATATTTCAGTATTTACTTAATTTTGGAGCATGTCACTATCCCCTAAAGAAACCCTATATTGTTAGCAGTCACTGTCATCTTTCTCCTAAGCCTCTGGCAACTATAGATCTCTATGTATGTGTAGATCCCCATATTCTGACTACTTCATAAAAATTAAGCCATATGATATGTGAACGTCTCTGTCCAGCTTCTTTCAGTTAGCGTAATGTATTGTTCAAGGTTTGCCTGGTATTATAAATATAGCACTCTTCATGGCTGATTAGTCTTCCACTGGATGGATATTGTTGAGGGTTGGTTGTAATGCTTTGTTCTAATTTGACCCCCAAAAGCTGCACTTCCAGACACTGAGGGTCCTTGCCCCCAGCTGATTTTGGTTGGTAATAAAGAATTGCCATACAACCAATGGCTGTGCAGGGGGACAGAGGTGGGACTTTTAGATTGCATGAGCAAGGGATGGAGGGGCAAGAAGAAGAGACAGAATTGCTATGGCAGGGGTGGCGGGTGGGAGAGAGCATCGAGAGCAAACTTAAGGTCCTGCTGACATATAAGAATCAGGGTAAGTGGCCACAGAGGCCACTTCCCTGGCTGGATCTGGGGCAGCAAAGATAAAATATAGATTTAAAAGGTGTTAACTAAGGATTACCAGAGAGGAGTGTATGCTAGTTGTGGGGAGGTTCAGGAAGTGCCCAACCATTGAGCTGGTAAAGCATATTAAAAATTAAGCTTACGTGTGTGTGTGTGTGTGTGTGTGTGTGTGTGTATGTGTGTGTGTATCTTTCTTTCATTCATGAATCCAGAGAGCTCTGGCTGGTGGCTAGAAACAGGACCCTCTGAGAGCTCAGTGCTGATTAACATTTCACCACTATAGGATAATCTATACTTCGTAGGTCTCTGTGTACAATTAGGTTATTTTTATTTCTTCAGTAACTATGACTTGTTCTTTCAGATGAGTTTACATACAATATCTTAGCTGTGCTTAAGATTGAAAGTTCTCTTCATAAAAATTGGCATTGGATCTTTCTACACTCAATATATTGAGAGATAAGAGTATTCTGGTTCCTCTGCTTCCTCAGAGCACTTGTGATTGTCTGTGGTTTGATCACAGCCACCACAGTGGTTGAGAAAACCTATCACATTTATGACATTGAGTTGTCTTTTCCTAGCAGCCAATGGTATTTAATTTTTCTTTTGTCCATTTCCCATAAGAACTGCAGTTATTCTTGAAGAACCTCAATCATAAATGAAATGCTTTGAGCAACTCCATCCCCACTCCTTGTCCTCCCTGTGAGCTCTCTGATACCCACCTCCCACCATCACTGCTCTTCCCTTTCAACTTCACATACTCTTTGTAAATTCTGTTCTAGTGCTTCCAGTTGTCCTGGCTGCTGTGAGGCCTTGTGTGAAACTGTGCTATCATGTCTGGAAAACACTCTTTGTCACAGTCTTCTACCACCTCTCTTGTGTTGCTATTCTTGTGCAATGATGCCTGAGCTTTGTGGGGAGGGATGAGACACAGTCTCATTTAAATGTAGATATATTTAAATTTACCCCTTTTGGGGGTTGTCTTTTAAAGATTGAATAGTAAGATTTTTTTTTTTTACCGTATTGTGAATACTAGTCCCTTCTTAGTGATAGAACTTAGAAATATTTTCCCATTCTGTAAGGTTGTCTTGATAGTATGCTCTAAAACAGAGGTATTTTCCATTTTAATAAAGCAAAATTAATCACTTTTTACATTGCTTGTGCTTTGGTGTTGCCCTTGTTAGCCTTGATTGTCAACATGACAGTCTAGAGTCATCTAAAGAAAACTTCAGTTGAAGAATTGCCTGGATCAGATTGGCCTATGGGCACATCTGTGGCCATTGCTTTGATTGCTAATTGATGTAGGAGGACCTAGTCCACTATGGGCGATACTGTCCCTAGGCAGGTAGTTCCAAGAAAGCTAGAGGAGGAGCCAGTAAGCAGAGTTCCACCATGGTTCCTGCTTTGAGTTGCTGCCCTGACTTTCTTTAATGATAGTCTTTGATCTAGAAGTGTAAGCCAGATTAACTCTTTCCTCCCCAATTTGGTTTTGCTCAAAGTGTTTCATCACAGCAAAAGAAAAGTAACTAACACAGGTGTTACCTAAGAAATTATTTGTCCAAAAGATTTGTGATTATATAATTTTTTCAAACTTTTATCTTCCTGGCTCTTTTATTCAAGTCTGATTAATTCTGATGCAAGGTTTGGTTTCATTCACACATTCAGTATATAGCCATTCCAGTTCCATTTCTTCCAAAGGCTCTTCTTTATACTTTTAACAAAATTAATTTATTTTACATATGTGAACTTACACATACCACAGTGTTGATTACTGTAGCTTTGTAGTAATGTTTCAAATTAGGAAGTATGATTCCTCCAACTTTTTAGTTTTCAGGTTGGTTTTGGCTAGTTCAGTCCTTCCCACAACCACAGAATTTAAATAATATTAAAACTTGTTTTATTTTTAGTAATTTTAAAAATCAAAATATATTCATTTTCCTCTTCCTTTCTCCCTCCAATGTCTTCTGAGTTCTTCTCCCTTGCCTCCTCTCAAAACACTGGCTCTTTTTCTCTAATTGTTATATACCTAAATATATAAATACAACCTGATTGTTCTCTTTACAGATACAGTATTATCTGTATGTATATGATTTTAGGGCTGACCATTGATATTGGTTAACCAGTTAGGGGATAACCAGTTAGTTATCTTCTCTGGGGAAGTCTTCCACTCTTTAGTAACCCATAGTTCCTTGTCTGTGGGTGGAGCCCTTTGAGATTTCCCCCTTCCATGTTAGCAGGTCAATTGACATTATACTTCTTTGGTAGACCTTAATTTTCAGAGCTGTTTAGATGGGAGAAAAAATGAATAGAAGGCTAAGAGAATCCCTACATAGCCTCTTTTCTCTGATATGTGTCTTCCTTCACAGTAGAAATCTTATACCAGAAGAGTATATTTCCAGCATTTGATGAACCTGTATTGACACATCCTAATGCAGCCTAGTGTTTATTATATCTGAGTTCACTCTTGGTACTGTACAACTCACAGATTTAGACAAATGTGTAACGACATGAATCACCACTATTGCATCAAGCAAAATAGATTCTCTGCCCTAAAATTCTTCCGTGCTCCTCTGACAACTACTAATCTTTTTACTGTCTGTGTAACTTTGCCTTTCCGAGAGTGTTATGTGTAGCCCTTTCAGACTGCCTGCTTTCACTTGGGAACATAGTTGAGTTTCCTGTATGTCTTCTCACTATTTGATCACTCAATTGTTTTATGTACAGAATAATGTTCCACTGTCTGGATGTGCTACAGTTTATTTATCCACTTCACCAGTATAGAAGATAACTGTGATTGCTCCCATGTTGTTTTGACAGTTTTGAATAAAGCTGCCATCAAATCTTCCTGTGCAGGTTTGGGGTGGGCATCAGCGTTTGACTCATTTTGGTAAACTCTAAGGTGGTGTTGTGGACTGGCTTTGAAATGCACCCCACAGACTCATGTGTTTGAACAACTGCTCCCCAGATGGTGGTTCTGTTTGGGAAGGCTGTGGAACCACTGGGCCATGGCATGTAGTTGGAGCATGTAGGCCATTAGGGGCAGGTCTTTGCAGGTTGTATCTCCCTCTAGGTCTGTTCTAGTTCTTTCTGTGTCACAGTCAGCCACTATGTGAGAAGCTGTGGCTGCACACTCATACAGTCACAGACCTACTCTGCCTTGCCTGCGCTATAATGATGCATTGTACTTCCTTTTTTTTTCTTTCTTTTTTTTCCAGAGTAAACCTTTATTTATTTTTTATTTTTTTATTGAGCGTATTCATTTATATTTCAAATGTTATATCCCTTCCTCGTTTCCCCAATCCCTGAAAACCCCCAACCCATCTTCCCACCACCTGCCTCCAAGAATATGCTCCTCCACCCAACCCACTCCCACGTCCCGCCTGGATTTCCCCATGCTGGAGCATCTATTGAGCGTTCACGGAACCAAGGAATACCTGATACCCCCCTTCCCACTGATACCTGACAAGGCATTCCTCTGCTGGAACCATGTGTACCCCTTGGTTGATGGCTTAGTCCCTGGGAGCCCTGGGGCATCTGGTTAGCCAACATCGTCGTTCTTCCCATGGGGCTGCAAACCCCCCAAGCTCCTCCAGTCCGCCCTCCATCTCCTCCACTGGGGATCCTGCGCTCAGTCCAACGGTTGGTTGCTAGTATCCGCCTCTGTATCTGTAGGGCTTCGGCAGGGCCCCTCCAAAAGACAACCATAACAGGCTCCTTTCAGTACGCACTTCTTGTTGTCCATAGTAGTTTCGGGATTTGGTGACTGTTTATAGGATGAATCCCCGGGTAGGACAGTCTCTGGGTGGCGTTTCCTTCAGTCTCTGCTCCACACTTTGTCTCTATAGTTGTTCCTCTGAGTATTTTGTTCCCTTTCTCAGAGGAGCCAAAGCACTCCCACTTTGGTCTTCCTTCTTCTTGAGCTTCTTGTGGTCTGTGGATTGTAACTTGTTTATTTTGAGTTTTTGGGCTAATATCCACTTATCAGTGAGTGCATACCATGTGTATTCTTTTGTGATTGGGTTACCTCACTCAGGATGACACTTTCTAGTTCCATCCATTTGCCTAAGAATTTCATGAATTCATTGTTTTTAATAGCTGAGTAGTATTCCACTGTGTAAATGTACCACATTTTCTGTATCCATTCCTCTGTTGAGGGACATCTGGGTTCTTTCCAGCTTCTGGCTATTATAAATAAGGCAGCTATGAACATAGAGGAGCATGTGTCCTTATTATATGTAGGAGCATCTTCTGGGTATATGCCCAGGAGTGGTATAGCTGGGTCCTCAGGTAGCACTATGTCTAATTTTCTGAGGAACCGCCAAACTGATTTCCCGAGTGGTTTTACTAGCTTGCAGTCCCACCAGCAATGGAGAAGTGTTCCTCTTTCTCAACATCCTTTCCAGCATCTGCTGTCTCCTGAGTTTTTCATCTTAGCCATTCGGACTGGTATGAGGTGAAATCTCAAGGTTGTTTTGATTTGCATTTCCCTGATGACTAAGGATGTTGAACATTTCTTTAGTTGCTTCAGAGCCATTCAAGTTTCCTCAGTTGAAAATTCCCTATTTAGCTCGGTACCCCATTTTTAATAGGGTTATTTGACACTCCGGAGTCTAACTTCTTGAGTTCTTTGTATACATTGAATATTAGCCCTCTATTGGATGTAGGATTGTAAAGATCTTTTCCCAATCTGTTGGTTGCCGTTTGTCCTTTTGACAGTGTCCTTTGCCTTACAGAAGCTTTGCAGTTTTATGAGGTCTCATTTGTCAATTCTTGTTCTTAGAGCATAAGCCATTGGTGTTCTATTCAGGAAATTTTCCCCTGTGCCCATGTGTTCAAGGTTCTTCCCCATTTTCTCCTCTATAAGCTTCAGTGTATCTGGTTTTATGTGGAGGTCCTTGATCCACTTGGACTTGAGCTTTGTAGGAGGAGATAAGTAAGAATGAGTCTATTTGCATTTTTCTGCATGCTGACCTCCAGTTGATCTAGCACCATTTGTTAAAAATGCTGTCTTTTTTTCCACTGGATGTTTTTAGCTCCTTTGTCAAATATTAAGTGACAGTAAGTATGTGGGTTAATATCTGGGTCTTCAATTCTATTCCACTGATTTTCCTGCCTGTCTCTGTACCAATACCATACAGTTTTTATCACTATTGCTCTGTAGTAGAGCTTGAGGTCAGGGATGGTGATTCCCCCAGGAGATCTTCTGATTTGGAGAATAGTTTTCGCTATCCTGGGTTGTATTTTTTTTTTTATTCCAAATGAATGTGTAAGTTGCTCTTTCTAGCTCTATGAAGAATTGATTTGGAATTTTGATGGGAATTGCATTGAATCTGTAGATTGCTTTCAGCAAGATGGCCATTTTTACTATATTAATCCTTCCAATCCATGAGCATGGGAGATCTTTCCATCTTCTGAGATCTTCTTAGATTTCTTTCTTCAGAGGCTTGAAGTTCTTGTCTTACAGATCTTTCACTTGCTTGGTTAGAGTCACACCAAGGTATGTAATATTATTTGTGATGCATTGTACTTTCTTAAACTATGAGCCAAAATAAGTCCCTTTCTCATATCAGCTGTATCTGCAGGGTGTTTTTGTTATAGTGGCAAGTAACTAACAAGAACTTAGAATTTCCACAATTACTTGCAATGAATATTTTCAGTTTTGCTTAGAACTGCTCAGCTGTCCCTCAGTGGGACCATGCCATTTTGTATTCACACCATTGATGGATGAGAGCTAATGGTTCCTAGTATCATTGGTATTTAGCATTGATTTTGAGATGTTTTATTTGAGCTATTCTAACAGTGTATGGTAGTATCCTATTGTTTTAATTTGCAGTTTTATAATGACAAATGATAACCAACCCATTTTAAAAGTATAATTTAGTTCTGTGTATCTTTGGTGAGGGATCTATTCAGGTTTGTTGTCCATTTAAAAATATTATTTCTTACTGTTGAGTTTTAAGAATTTGTATATTTTAGACAGCAGTTCTTCCCTTTCTCCTCCTGTTTCTTTTTCCCTCTTCTGGTTTCCTCCATTTCCTCTTCTTTTTCTTTTTCTTGAGATGGGAATTTGTTGGCCTCGAATGAGAGATCCTCAGTTTTACATGTGTGTACTTTATCACAGGGCTAGACTACACTTCTTTATCAGATATGTCCTCCCCAAAAGGTGGCTTATTGTCTCATTCTCTTGACAGTGTCTCTCAAAGAGCAGAAATTTTCCATTTTAATGAAATTCAGCTTGTCAACTATTTCTTTCCTGAATCATACTTTTGACATACATGTGAGCAATGGTTACTGTCCCCTGGGTCACATAGACTTTCTTTTGTGATTCCTTCTAAGTGTTTATAGTTATTCAATTTGCATTTAAGGGATTTCCCTGCTTTGGATATCCTAAAATTCACATTGACACTTCACTGCTGTCCTAAAGGAACTAAGAGGCAGCGTCTTTAAATGGAAATTTGGTCACAAGGGTGCTGCCTTAATGAATAGATCATGAGGCTAGTAGGAGTGGGTTTCTGATAAGTGCCTGCTTCCATTTCCTCTTACTTCTTTCCTGCCAAGGCTGACTCAGCACAAAGACCCCCTGCAGATCACAGTGACTCTCAGACCTCTCAGCTTCCAAAACAGCACATTAAGGACACCGTCATGGCTTATAATTTATCTAGTCTGTGCTATTCAGACACAGAGCAGAAAATGCTAATAACCGTCTTGGAGTTAATTTTTATGAGAAGACTGAGGTCCTTGTTCAGATTCAGGTATTTTTCACTTGGATGTCCTGCTATTTAAATACCATGTATTGAAAACATCATCCCTTCGCCACTGGCCTACCTTTGCCCTTTTTTCAGAGACCAGTTGAGTATATTTATGTGGATCTATTTATGTCTTCTTTGTTACATTCTGTTGATCTCTTTATTCCTTTGCCAGCACCATGTTGTGGAGTTTCTTGTATGATGATTTCAGCTCTTCAGGTCAGGTATTGTGGGTTCCTTGACTTTGTAGCCCTTCAATAGCCATATTGAGTATCAATAGTGGGTTAGCGATTCTGGACCTTTCATTTTTCAAAATAGTTTGAGAATGAGTTCCTTTATAACTGCAAAACAACTATGTAGATTTAATTAGGGCTTGATTTGTAAAGTTAGATCACATTAGGAAGAACTGGCATCCTGGCTATCATAGTTCTGTTTTTGTGTGACAAGAACACATAAGAACTTTATTTAAAGTGCCCCTTTAAGTAAAATTCTGAGAACACTACAGTGTCATTGAGTCTGGCCATCAGGAGTGCTCTCTATTTGTGATCCTTAAAATCTCCACATTTCTCTGCTGCCTTCCACCTCTGGCAATCATTCTTTAATTCTACATCTCTATGCATTTGGCACCTTACTTTTGAAATCCCACAGCATGCATGTGCATGTAGATATGAATTAAAAGATATGGCCTCCTTCTTTCGGAGTCTGGCTTCTTTTATTCTGCATAATATCTTCTGGGTCCTTGCTAGGCAGTGGTGGCTCATGCCTTTAATCCCAGCAGTTGTGATGCAGAAACAGGTGGATTTCTGAGTTCAAGGCCAGCCTGGTCTACAGAGTGAGTTCCAGGACAGCCGGGGCTACACAGAAAAACCCTGTCTTGAAAAAAACAAAAATATATCCTCTGGGTCCAACAATATTATTACAAATGGAAAGATATCCTGCCAAATAGTATTCATTGTATGCACACACATATCTATGTATATATTTGCCCATCCCTCAACAGATAAGGGTATATTCCAAGACCACCTTCAGTACCTGAAGCCACAATAGTGCTGAGAACTATGTATAATAGTTCTTAGTAGTTGCAGACTATATGTATACAGTGTATAACCATTGTGTGTAGGACTACCAGTGGTGAAGATAGCTACTAAGTGACCAATATGCACATAGTGTGAACTACATAGATATTTTGGACATGTTGTGTTCTTACTAGACAGAGAAATGATATAAAACTCCAGCATCTACTTAGCACAGCAGACAATTCAGACAGTTATGAATTTTTTTCTTGAAAATTTCCATTTGGTATTTTCTGACTGGTTAATCTGGTTAATTATCTAACCTGCATAAAGGGAAACCATGTATGTGTGTATACACACACACACACACACACACACACACACACACATATATATACATATATGTATATATACCCACATACATTATATATATATATGTATACAGAGAGAGAATATTGTTAACATTATTATTTACTCATTCATTTATAGAAAGTAGGGTTGTTTACAAATATTAGTTCTTGTGAATGAAGCCACAATGATGCCAGTTATAATCATATGGGCGCAGGTAGATTTCTTTCTGAGGTGGTGGTTTTATTCTTTGAGTATGTAGTAAGGGTACCGATAGCTGATTCATTGCTCATTGAGTTAATTCATTGTATTAATTCTATGGGAAACTCCATACTGTTTTCTATAATGGGAAGACCATTTACATCCCTACAAATTGCCTGCTAGGATTACTCTTTCTGTGCAGCTCATTAACTTTTTAAATTTTTTTGAGATTATAAAATAATTATGTAATTTTTCGTTACATTTCCCCCTTTCCATGTACACCCACTTGTTCCTGAGAGCAGGAAAGCAGACCCAGGCTGGCAGTGGGATTTTTTTTTCCCTTGTGATTGAGTGATATCACTAAATAAGATATGTTCTAGGTCCAGCCATTTTCTGCAAATATTATGAGCTGAGTAGTATTACATTTTATGTGCATATGAGATTCTCATTAGTCATTCTTCTGTTGGTGGATAAATACTTTGGTTCCTCCTCCTCCCCTCACAGCAACAAATATGGGGCTGCAGATATCTCTGAGGTAGGGTATGGAGTTCTCTGGGTGTATGGCCAAAAAATAGCTGGGTCAAATGACAGTTCTATTTTTGCATTTTTGAGGAACCTCCAAACTGTTTTCCATAATGGCTGTATTAATTTGCGCCCCCACAGTGACTACATTTAATGAATTACAGAGTTGTGTTGCTCACATTGATTAAGGATTTTGCACTGTTGTTCATCAGATTCACTGGCTGGCCGTTTTCTTTGCTTGTGGTATCTCTGTCTGGATCAGATGTCAAGGTGATAGTGGGCACATAAAATGTGTTGAGAGGCTTTCCCTTTGGCTCTATTTTTGGAGGGTTTAATACATTCCGCTTTGGATGCTTGATAGAATTTAGAGATAAATCCTTTGTGACCTTGGTTTTTCCTTTATTGGACAACCTCAGCTACTTCTTCAATCTCTTTGTTTCTATTCTCTCTAAAATGTTACTTTTTTCCTTGATTCAATCTTGGTAGGCTAAGGTTTTTGTTTTTGTTTTTTTGTTTGTTTGTTTTTTAAGAAAAAAAACCAAATGTTTGCCCTCAGTTATACAGGTTTTGGCCTGTTCTTGTTCACAACAGCTCCTTGTGATTCTTTCTATTTCCAAAGTGTCTTTGTGTGTTTCCACTTAAGGTTTTAGGTGTGGGAGCTTTTGGCCTTTTCATCCTGGCCTTACTATGTATGGGTTTGTTGTATGACTTAAGAGAACTGCTCTTGGTTTCTCTGACTTCTCAATGCTTTTTCTGTTCTTGATTTATTTCTGTTCTTATATTTATTAGCTCCCTCCTTCTGCTAACGTTGGCTTTGGCTTGCTCATGTTCTTCTAGCCCCTTGAGGTATAGTATTAGACTATTTGCTTGGAAGGTTTTGCTGTTAATTAAGGCATTAACCACCATGGACTTGGTCTCTGGGAATAACTTTTGCTGCCTCATACAGATCTGGCTATTGAGTTCCTGATGTTATTTATCTAAAGATAATTTTAATTTTTCCACTTTTCCCTTCTCCATTTGTTGTTGAGGAACATGTTGAATGTTGCATATTTAACTTCTTTCTGATATTTCTCTCATGATTGACTTGTACTTTCAAACTAGCGTAGTTGGGAATAATTCTCGACATGAGTCGATTTTGAATTTGCTTATGCATGTTTTGTGACCTAACATGTGGTCTCTCCTGAGCGACATTCCACACATGCTTGTGAAGTGCATGTATTCTGTTAGTGATGAGTAGAACATCCCATACATGTTTGTAGGGTCATTTTGTCTGTATAAAGACATTTCTAGTCCGATGTTTCCTTCCTTATTCCTGTCTCGTTAAACTATGCACTGTTCAAAATGAGATATTAAAGTCCCTTTATTAAATTTTTCTTCCTTCATGCTGATTAATATTTGAATATGTAGGTACTCAGATGCTGTTTGCATTTATATTTACAACTATTACATCCTCTGGATGATTAATATCTTTATCACAAATCCAGGCCTTCTTTCTCTCTCGTAAAAGCATGAAGTATATTTTATCCGAAACATGTCATTCCTGGCTCTCTCTTGATAACTGTCTGCAAGAACCTTGTTTCCTCTCTTTCAGTTCTATTCAATGTGTTGTTCTTAAAGCACATCTGTCAGCAACATTTAGTTGGGCCTGCTTCTTAGTTGGGGGATTGTGAGCCCTGCCTTTAGTTTTCTCCTAACAGCTGAGCCTTCTCTCCAGCCCAGAGCCTTGTTTCTTATTGTTAGTTCTGTGTCTTTGAATTGGAGCCTTTCATTCATTTACACTGAGGTTTGATCTTAGTCTTCCTCCTGCCACTTTGTTAATTGCTTTCCACTTGATTGCTGAACCTTCACTCCTTTCTTCTTTTCTTGTCTACCCTTCCGACTTGGCAATTTCTGTGCTGCTGAACCTGGATTCTTTTCACTTTCTCATTTACCTATGCACTGTGGATTTACGTCTTGTGGTCATCATGGAGCGTGTACCCATAATGTGGTTATTATAGTTATCATAGAGTATTTTAAATGTATTGTAAAGGCATTTCACTTGCATTCAGACACACACTTCAGCTGTTTATCACCCCACCTAAAATGTATACTTTTATGGCCACAAGTTCTTTATTTTCTAGTGCTATGCACTCATTAACTCTGGATCTGGCTACAGTTGTTGCCTAGAGATACTAACGATTTACACAGTACCATTGGAGTCTTGAATTTTGAATTCTGAACTTGAATCTGACTGTGAACTTACTCCAACTAGTGAGTTTCACACCTTCATGTGGATATGTGTTTTCACGATACTAATTATTATTCTTTGCTTCTGGAGCTGAAGCGGAGCTGCCCAGGCGGTCGATGCTGTGGCTGCTCAGAGCAGCCCTAATGGCTTGCTTTTCCTTCATGGTTATAGACCTCAGTTCCATCAGTCAGGAGAGGAAGCTTGGGGTAGTCTCCATTCTTTGCTCATCATGATCATACCTACAGTCCTGCACATGCATGTGACTTTCTATACTCCCTTTTATGTTGGTATTTCCAAAGCCCCCTGTGTTCATCTCTTTGTCTAGTTCTGATTTTTAAAGTTTTGGTTAGCTTACTTTGTTCCATCTGTTATTCACTGCCTTGGGCCTGTTGTTAAACAATTGCTGTTGATTAGTTCCAACAAATTCCCACAAGCAAAGGGCAATCTGTATTAGTTGAGCTCTGAGTCAGGTTAAAATAAAGAGGAATTTTTCCAAGACCCATCTGACGTGTGCGATCTGATGTCTGCCTCTTCCCATGGCTGCTGCTGGTTTTTACATTGCAATTCTTCATAGACTCTTGGTTGTCAAAGGTTTCTGTGAAGGCAGAAAGTGTTAGTACAAATGGGCAAGCTAAACTCTGACCAAACTCACTCTTCTTTCCCCCATTTAAGCCACTTCTACTTGCATAAATGCTCCATACATTGATGGAAATCTTTCGCTGTTTTTTCAGAAGTCCTTTGAAGTGGAGTCTGTTTTCCCAAGTCCTCCCTGTTGCTACAAAGAGAGCTGTTTTAGGACATAGTCACTTTATTCTTAGTAAAAACTTGTGGGACTTTAAAAAAGAAGTGAAATGTGGTCCACCCAAGGCTTTGCAGAGCTGTAGCCGTCCTGGCAATCAGCCTCTCGCAGTCCTGGCAATAAGAGTTGTTGCTTAGTGGGAACTTGGAGGATTTGCTGTTGTGATCAGACAGACATCATAATTTCAGTGCCTCAGAAGCTTCTCTCTTTTAAAAACAACTCATGTTTTAAAAACAAAACAAAACAGGTGAGTACCATGACATTTTTTGAAACAGCACGCTATCAACATCACAGTATTCAATAGACTTGACCAAGGACGTCTTCATGGAGCCCCCCCCAACAAGTCATCAAAAATATATAACACACCAAAAGGCTTTATTATTTATAGAATGCAGTGATTGAAAAATTACAGGTGAAAACCTGATTGTAAATAAGGTTATACCTGAGTATAAATAATTGACTCTTTTGATTTATGTATTTTGCTAACAGTAGAGTTGGCATGTGGATTGCTATGTGGTTTCCCCCTCTGAATAGCACCTAAGGTTACTCATAGATACAAATCAAAGTCTTGTAATCCCAGAGGAGTTGGCTGGTAGATGTACATTCATGGATTAGAAATCTCCACTGGAGATAAGAAAGTTCTGAAGTTGAATGATTCACTTAAATGTGCAATTTCCTGCAGACAGGGCATCTGCTTTCCTTTCTCCACTGCTCACTGTTTATTGCTTGAACAAAGATTCCTTCTTTCCTCCAATCCCTAGCTTATTCATACACACACACACACACACACACACACACACACACACACACACACACACCCTCTCTGTTAGTCATTGACCAGTTCAGAAGCATGGCAAGTAACTTCACCAAACAGATCAATCTTACATTAGTCATCCTTGTCAAAAAAAAATAATAATCCACCAAAGCTACTATAAGTATTGGGTGGAATTTTTATGAGAATCAAGATGGATGTAGTTTCAAATATTTATGCCCAGTGATCACGACTGATATCACCAATAATAGACATCATAGTGGCTTCAGAAGCTCTTCTATAGGATGCACTGGGAAGGACGCATCTTTTACTGCCCATCATGTACAACATCAGATAAATCATAAGAATATAGCAGAAGAACTTAAACCAAGCCTACAAAATAAGCTTTCATCGTGCATCAGATGTGTCGAAGCCACAGAGGCAAAGACTCACAGAGTGGAAAAAACTAAGGAGAAATAGATCTAAATGAGATGGGTGGTGGTCCTTGGCCGGACACTGAGCCAGGACAATGGAGGGGAGAAGAAAATTGATGACAGTAAATAAGCGCACAGTTTGACAAGTAGTGTACCTATGCCTGCTTAATTGCTTTGATCGTGATGCTAAAGATATCCAAGGTCGAGTCTCAACATGAACACCATGGAAGAGCTGTCAGCAATTCTTTGTAAATCTCCCACCACTTTAGATTAAGTCTAAAAACGGCTCCAAACTAAAAGCAAAAGCAAAAACTGAACGGTAAGTGGATGTGCCCATTTTCGTCATCCCAATGGGCTTTTATTCCTTTAATATTTTTTTGCCATTATAACTTACAAATTGATAGTTTTGGGTTTAGTTTAATGAGACTATGACCGATGTAGACTAAGGGCTGGAGCAAGCTGAGCAACTGAGAAAAAGAAGGAGGCAGCTCTGTGTTCTCAAAGTCTCACGATACTTTTTCAAAGTCTAGGTTACACCGCGATTTGTGTTTGCAATGCATTACACACTGATGTTGCTGTCGAACTAACATGGTTTACAATGGCTGTGGGATTTTACTTAGGATATCTTTCTTTTCCATGTCCTGGGGAATAGAAGCCCTGACTGTTTAACCCGACACATTTGATGCTATAGCTGGAATTCTTCCTTGGGGACTTCCAAATCTATTTCCTATAGGTCACTTTAAGAGCTTAAACACTGGGAATTTGATTTTGTTGATTTCCCATAATTAAGAGATTTGAGATACAAATGTAATGGAGAAACCTGAAATAATAGAATGGTCTGTGTAATCTCAGGTGAGCCATGGACATGGGCAGTTATTGGTATAATTTGGCTATGATCTGAGTCTGGTTCCTCAAAAGCCAATGTGTTAGTAGCTCGGTCTATGTGATGACCCTGAGATGAGAGGACATTGCAGTGGAGGACACAGCAGGTGGCAACCACCTTGTAATTAGCTGTGCTGGCTCCGATGGGATTAGATGAGTACCATCAAAATAAAAGGAAGTCAGTCTGCATATTTGACCTCTTCACCTGGTTAATTTTCTTTTAGGCCTCTCCACCATGATGCCACACAGTCACACACTTGCAACCAAACAAATTACTTTGTAACTTTTGTAGCCTCTGGCGTTTATATTGTAGCAACACAGAGTGAACTAAAACATTTACAAAGCACTCTTCATCTAATCCATGCGTGTATATGAACCAGATCCATTCTTTTTGATCTTTAATGTGTAAAAGAATCTACTGTGTTTTGCTAAATATAAAGATGGCGAGCCCAAGAGTCACTTCTAACAGTCTCCCAGGTGATGCCTCTAATTGTTGGTCTTCCTTAGTCCTAGGATGCCGTCTTGAAAAGAATTTTATTTTAAATGAGGGAAATATTAAGTACCTCAGTATGGCTTGATCATAAACATATGAGGAAATGTTGGCAATGAAGCAGACTCTGGGGCCTCAAAAGGCTGCCCGTGATGTGGAGTCATTTAACTTTGCCTTAAAGGCAACTGAAAACCAAGGAGCCTGGATTCCACTCTAGTTTAGGCTAAACCAGTTGTGAACAACCTCTAGGAATGCAGATCCCCCAGGAGGAGCTGTGGTTGCCACTGGCAGCAGGGGGCGCTCCACCACAGCATTTCCAGGCCTGCCGCATCTGATTTGAGTCAATTGAGAGACTGGCAATCTGTGAATGAAATGGGAATGTAAACTAAAAATATATATATATATATATATATATATATATATATATATATATATATATATATAAAATAAAAAAGAGAGAGAGAGAGAAAAGAATAGACACTATGTCACTCTATAATATTTGATGCATATACACATTATTGAACAAACTTCAGATATATACCCATATTACAATAAAAGCTTTGAATTCTTTGTGGTCAGAGGTCAGAGAAGAGAGAGAGAGAGAGAGAGAGAGAGAGAGAGAGAGAGAGAGAGAGAGAGAGAGAGAGATCATGGAGCCATCACACTGTCTTCAGGTGTCCCTCATGCCGATGACTTTAGGTAGGTTGCATATTTACAACCTCCGATACCTGAGAGCTGTGCTGGTTTTGAGTTAAAGTGAATTCTGAAATCATATGTAAGACTTTCTTAAGAGCACTTTGCAGTGATTATACTCCTTAAAATAACCCAGGGCTGTGCCAGAGGCGATTGGCTTTGGCATTCCCTTGCTTTGAAAGTTCTGCGTTTCCAAAACTGTTTCACTGCTGCAAAATGTTTTACTAAAGAAGGCCTGTGGTAGTCTAATTATCAGTGGGGAAACTGAGACCCAGGAAAGAAGTAGATTACACTTAAATCCGTGATGGAATTCCAGTCAGAAGTTAGCTTCCTGATCTCTGAACCTTGGTGGACCTCCTGGGTGGGCTGCTCAGATGCTTGACACCCCAGGGTCCTTAGACTGGAGCTATGGGCCACAGAGCAACTCTCCTAAGTCTGAGAGAATCACTGGCTTTGGAAGACTGGTTCACTTAGCCTTCCACTATCCTGCCAAGTGAAACCATGTTAGCTGTCTAATAATTTAAGTCAACAGCTAACTGCTTGCCTGAGAACCGATTTTGTAAAACTAGGACATATTGATAGGAGAAGAATTTCAAAACTATAGGAGCATATAAGTAAAAAAGTCAAAATCACCTGTGGGTCAATCAATTCTCATTCAAATCCTGTGCCCCACGGTTAAGTACCTAAAAATTATATAAATTATATAGTATATTTTATGTATATACATATGTATACATACATAATATAGATCTTTGTTTTAAACTTTTAGAGGACAAAAATTAAGTAAATACAAATTGATCAATCTGTCAGGAATGTTTTTATACACACACACACACACACACACGCACACACACTCACACACACATACACACACATACACACATATACACACATACACACACACATATACACATATATAGGAAGAGAGGGGTGATTTTGCTGAATGTTAGGAAATAAGATTATGTAATTCACACTATGACTCCTAATCTTTATTTATATATAACACATCAGGATGAGGTTTTGATATTTTAAAACCTTCTTGATTAAAAGCATGAGATTCTTAGCTGCGCACAGTGGCTCACACCTGCAGCCACAACACTCAGGGCCAAGGCAGGTGTGCTACAAGTTTGAGACAAGCCAGGGCTATGTAAAAAAGAAAAAAAAAACTCGTCTGAAAACATAAGCAAAAACAAGGGACTCCTAAATCCAATATTTGGAGGATATAGTATGTGTTGGGGCTTTCCCCGGCCTTCTCTGCCTGCACACTTAGCATCTGCTGAGTTTACACAGACAAAAAAAAAAAAAAAAGAGAAATCAATGTTTTCCTTCTACATGGTCTTGATAGAGCCATCAAAGTGCTCAAATTGTGAGTGCTTGATTTTTGCCTTGTGAAGACTGAACATTTTGATCTCTCATTCCTGTGACTCTGGGTTATTTTATGGAACTTGTTTTTTTTTTAATTTATTTTTTTTTAATTTACATTCCAAATCATTTCCCCTTTCCCGTTTCCTCCCTCCCCGAAAGTCCCATAAGCCCCCTTCCCTCCTTCTTTTCTCCATTCAACCCCCTCTTGTTTCTCTGTCCTGGCATTCCCCTACATCCAGTCTTTCCAGGACCAGGGGTCTCTCCTTCCATCTTCTTAGAGATCTATTGATATGCGAATTGTGTCTAGGGTATTCCGAGATTCTGGGTTAATATCCCCTTATCAGTGACTGCATACCATGTGTGTTCTTTTGTGATTGGGTTACCTCACTAAGGATGATATTTTCAAGTTCTGACCATTTGCCTAGGAATTTCGTGAATTCATTGTTTTTAATTGCAGAGTAGTATTCCATTGTGTAAATATACCACATCTTCTGAATCCATTCCTCCGTTGAGGGACATCTGGGTTCTTTCCAGCTTCTGGCTATTATAAATAAGGCTGCTATGAACATAGTGGAGCATGTGTCCTTATTGCATGCAGGTAAAGAACCTCTGGGGGAATCAGTATCCCGGACCTCAAGCTATACTACAGAGCAATAGTGTTAAAAACCGCATGGTATTGGTACAGTGACAGGCATGTAGATCAATGGAACAGAATTGAAGACCCAGAAATGAATCCACACTCCTATGGTCACTTGATCTTTGACAAAGGAGCTAAAACCATCCAGTGGAAAAAAGATAGCCTTTTCAACAAATGGTGCTGGCTCAACTGGAGGTCAACATGCAGAAGAATGCAAATTGACCCATTCTTATCTCCTTGCACTAAGCTCAATTCCAAGTGGATCAAGGATCTCCTCATAAAACCAGACACACTGAAACTAATAAAAGGGAAACTAGGGAAGAACCTTGAACATATGGGCACAGGGGAGAATTTCCTGAACAGAACTCCAATAGCTTATGCTCTAAGATCAAGAATAGACAAATGGGACCTCATTAAATTACAAAGTTTTTGCAAGGCAAAAGACACTGTCAAAAAGACAAAGCGGCAACCAAGTAACTGGGAAATGATCTTTACCAACCCTACATCCAACAGAGGGCTAATATCCAATATATACAAAGAACTCAAGAAATTAAACTCCAGAGAGGCAAGTAACCCTATTAAAAATGGGGTACAGAGTTAAACAAAGAGTTCTCACCTGAAGAATATCTAATGGCTGAGGAGCACCTAAAGAGATGTCATCATCCTTAGTCATTAGGGAAATGCAAATCAAAACAACCCTGAGATTCCATCTCACACCAGTCAGGATGGCTAAGATCAAAAACACAGGAGACAGCAGTTGTTGGCGAGGATGTGGAGAAAGAGGAACACTCCTCCACTGCTGGTGGAATTGCAGGCTGGTACAACCACTCTGGAAAGCAGTCTGGCGGTTCCTCTGAAAACTGGGCATGACACTCCCGGAGGATCCGGCTATACCACTCCTGGGCATATACCCAGAGGCTTTACCTGCATGCAATAAGGACACATGGAACTTGTTTTTAATCATACTCAGGTGAAACAAGAGACACGGCATCTCCATAGAGTGCGCTGGTGTGTGGTCCTCAGTTCTTCCAAACACTCAAAAGAAGTTCAATCGAACATATTGACAAGTTGGAGCTAGGTAATGGAGTTTTCCTTTTCAGATTTTCCTCCAGGTCCCACCCACAGCCCCCACCCAACTGTTCCTTTCTTACATCATGGGTCTCAGCCTTAATACTGTAGAATCCCACAAAGCTGGAGGCTATATACGGCTGACTAGACCTAGACCCCACTGTGCAGAGTGAGGCTGGCTGAGGACATCTCTGAACTGCCCCCATGGACTCATAACACCAGCTAACAATGGGTTACATGAAAGCTCTATGATTATGAGGGACCGAGTGTGCATTTTTCCTGTTCTCATTCCCTCCCCCCTCACCTCTCTTAAAAGAAAAGAGGTAGACAAAATACAGGGGAAATGGCTGTCCTGGCTTTTCCCCTGGAAAGCATCTTCTAAATTGTGCATTCTTCTTGAGAGTTCTTCTATGCTGATCTTTAAAAGCATGATACACTCATCTCCCCCAATCCATCTGTTGATATGGGTAACTGAAGTCACCCTGGTGCCAATTCTCAAGTGGCACAACAGGTTTGAGAAGCCGCCTATGACTGCTTTCAATTTCAGCTGAAGTTCCTTACAGGACTAGCTAGCCCCGGAGGTCATTTGTCTCTAGTCCAGAGGCAGTGGTTTGATTATTCTTGGCTCAAACTAAACTTGGAAGGGAACTGAAGCATCAGGTAGGGAGTGGAAAACCCATATCCACACAACATGAAAAAGAACAAATAAATGTATGCTGGTGTGGACAGATCTCATGGAGACAAAACTGAGTGACTGGAAGTTCAAGGACAGGTAACAGTGACCTAAAGTGACAGTAATATGCAGGAAGGTTGTTAGATGGAAGGATTATTGCTTTCAAGAGAGATGGTGGGGAAGAAATGTTCCAGGCCCTATTTTGGTACTTAATTGGCAGAGTGCATGTACATACTTGACATCATGGAGTAATGACCTGTGCACATTCTGCTGCATATATATATTATACCTCATGAAAGTCCTTTTTCACAAGACAAGCTGTGGATTGAGCCATGAGCCATGGGAAGAAAATCATAGTCCTCTGTGTGGTGAGTCAAAATTTACCAAACAAATGCATATGATATGGGAAAGAATGAAACAGTAATTAACATTTAAAAATAATGGCAAAGTAAGAGGTATCTTTTAACTCCAGTAGTAAGCTGAACACCTAACACAGGAGGAGCCCGTGCTTTGGACACCCACTCCCCATATCCACACTCGAGGTTGTGTGGACATGTCACAGAGGAGTTTTTGTACTTAGAAATGCTGCCACAGAAGCAGCAGACAGAGGGCAAGGAAAGTGTGGTGTGTTCCTCAGTAAAGGTGGGGTCTTACCCAAATCCATGGGACAAGCAATGTGAAGAACACATACAACCTACAGGTGAAGGGCAGCTGGTCACTCCTACCCATACATAAACATATCAATCATATATCCTTAACTCCCAAGACCCATAGAAGATCCTACATCCAAGATCTGCCCCAGGAAGATGTCCTTTCCCTGCTTTCTCCTTCTAGCCACAGTGGTTCATTGTGCTAAAATGTTTCCCACAGACAACTAACGACCGTCCCTTGCTTGGAAGATTGTTCTGTGTTACTGAGTGGCATGGCAGGGAGTCACCTCATCAGGTAGGAGGCTACTTTTATTTCCTCCTCCTCCTCCTCCCCTCTCTTCAAAACCCTGGCTTGTCTGTTTGACATAACTGGCAACCCTTTGGTGTTATGGAGACACAACCTTGCTTTGTTGTGGAGACTGCCCTGTCAGGTCTGGGCACTGTGGGTGAGGGGGAGATCAGAGAGTTGGAAAGACTGCAGGAGTTCCCAAAGATGAGCCTTGTCTCCACACAGGGGAGGTCCCACCTCACTGGCTGATGAAAGATAGCAAGTCATAGTTATCGTGGGAGGGAGGGACTGTTGTTTGTCACTCTTGCTCATTGCTGTGTTTCATTTGAGATAGTTTCACTGCATAGCTATGGGGGGCTGGAACTATGTTTATAGCCCAGACAGACTTCAGATTTGCCACCCTTCTGTCTCAACCTCTCAGGAGCTGGGATAACAGAGGAGTATCTGCAGGACGCTCAGTTTCCTGGGAAGGCTTTTGATTTTTGCTGTCGGCGGTGGTGCAATGGCAAGGCTGTGAAAACAATGAGTTGTTTCTATTTCCTACATGAACTCTGCACACAACTACAAGTGAAGTGCTTATGGATGTAAACGCTGAGGCAGAGAGGGCGAGCTCTGTCTCCAGCCAACACGGAAATTCTATAAACACACCTGCTTCATTCCTGGAAGGGGAATGAGCCCAGGGTCCCCAAGTGTCATGATCCTTTCCTCAAACAAGCTTGTTCTGGGATAGAACTATAGGTGTGGGATTTTCATCTTGAAGCGTAAGCTACACTGTGAGACCAAGTGTGAAACAGACTAGGGGATAAAAGGCAGCAGCCATGTTGGAATCTGTGAGCTTCCTGATACTGAAAGATCATAAACACATTCTTCATTCTGGGTCCTGCTCCTTTTGAACGTCTCTTTCCCAAACACAGAGTCAGGCAGATAACATAAAAAATAAATAGGTAAATACATTAATAACAGATATCAAGGCTCTCTCCCTTCCTCTTTGGTTCTGATTGGGCACCAAAAGATTGCTCTATTCTGTACTTACCTGATGGTAGGGGTGGAGGAAGAGATAAAGGGCCTCCCTGATCCCAGCAGAGATGCCTTCACCATAAGAATTAGTGAGTCTGTCTGAGCTAAGGTGCTACTGTCAGGAGGGGGACCAGAGATCCCCATCTTCTGCTCCCAGTGGCATCTGGCTGCTTCCAGAAGCTATTGATCTTGCTTTGTGCTTTACCTCATTATCCCCTCTTACTCTGAGATTTCTCAAAACAAATATCAACTAGCGGAGTCCTTTTCTCTGGGCCATGGGAGTCTACACTGACTTCCAGAGAATCATCAGTTCCTAGTCTTCCCTGCTGTCCTCCCCCGTTTCCCACCATACATCCTCACCAACCCTCAGATCACACAATACCTTCAGTCTATGGTAGTTTCCGCCCCAAGATGAGTTAGTGTTCATTCCCTGACTCAGCATATTCCAGATACCCCATCTCCCACCCACCTTCCTGCCCTCCACTAGAGACACTATATGACAAGTCAGGATTACTCTGAATTCCTTAAGGGTCTCAGAAGGCTTGATAGTGGTGGTAGAATTGGAGAATTTTCCATGATGCTCCAACCTGGATGGACTTGAAGAGTTTGAATTCCTCCTTTGGTACTTGGCAACCTAAGGAAAGACTCACCTAGCCATTGCAGGGATGGTGTTCTGGTCATGGGGTCGCCAACATGGGAGTGGGAGGGAATAAATGCACACATGGGAAGCAACGTCTGCTCTTCAGCAGAAAGTAAACCACCTATGACCACTTTGCATGTCCCCAGATGTTGTCAGGGGACATCTGACACTATATGGGGTGGAAGGTAACCCACAACTGATTCTGTGGGTCCCTTGTGACCTAGGCAGGGAGAAGCCTCTATGGAGTTTCCTTACTTCCTCCCAACTCTCGAGGGCTAGATTGCTCAGGCCCAAGAGCTTCCAAACATATATCTGATTTCTAGAGCCATCCTTTTGGAATAAGACTTAAGTTTTTAGCACCACTTGGAAACACATCTCTTCTTCCCTTCCTCTGGGGTTGTGTGTCTTCCATCCTGCAGACAGGTAGGTACCTGGGATGAGGCTAGAGAAGTCCAAGCCCCTGAGAGTGAGCTATACCTGGGATCACTAGGTGTCCTTTTCAATGGTACTGCAGATGGGGTTGGGGAAGTTGACCTCTACATCTTCAATAGGCAGGGGCAGAAAAACTCGAATTAGGGAGTTGGGGCCTAGGACTCTAATCTTGGGGGTGGGGTAGACAGATTGTCCTTGTAGAAGGCCAAGAGACTCCTTCCTAGGGATCTTACCAGGGCCCCCTTAAGCCACACACTGGACTTGCTTCATCTCTTTAGAGAGAGAAATGTGAACCTGAGCCAGAGGGGGGAGCCAGGACACCCCTAATAAGCCAAATGCCCCCAGGAGGCCAGTTTCAGGACTTGAGCCTGGTTCACCGGGATCCCCACCAGGGGGCAGAGGGGAACCCCGAAGGCCAGCGGCAGGAGGCAGGACCAGTGGCTATGAACTGGCCACCTAGTACACTCGCAACGCTCTAGCTGAAGGCAGCGGATGGAAGAGGGCCAAGGAAACCCTCCTTTTCTCTGAAAGTTTCTGGCCAATCCTCCTTGGTGGAGATCTGTCTACCCACGTCCCGCCTAGAGGGCCTCCCCCACCGCACCGCCTCTTTCTCTGGGCACCAAAGGGTTGAAGGGCTGTGCACCGGGCTCCCTCCACAGCCCAGTCTCCTCCCTGCGCCCCCTCCCCGCAGTGCTGGCCAGCGACTCAGAGCATCCCGGGCGCTGTCCCCCGCCCGTGCGCAGCCCCCCTGCCGCCGACCCACCGCGGGGTACGGGAAGCTGTGCTCACTCGTGCCCTTTGGAGCGCTCCGGCCGCCGCTCGGGTCCGAGTCCCCCACCCATCCACCCCCCGGCGTGGACATAGGAGTGCGACCCCGAGCCGCACTCCCGCAGCCTGAGGTCAGGGCCTGCTCCGGGTGGCCAGCGGCCGGCCCTCCTCTCGCCGGTCCTTCCCCGCTCCTCCTCCACCGCCCCCACCGCCCCCGCCTCCCGGCCGCCCCCGCCGCCGCCGCCCCAGGCCGAACGCGGGCGCGGAGCGTGGGAGCCATGGCGCGCGAGCAGGAGAGGGACCCTGAGCGCAGGGAGGCGGCGGCGCGGGCGAGCGGCGAGGAGGAGGAGGCGGCGGGGGAGGAGGGACTGAGCGATAGCGACGAGGGCGACGGCGTGGAGACCGGCAGCGGCCGGGAGGAGGAAGAGCAGGAGGCGGCGGCCGGGTGGGAACGCAGCGAGGACGCGCGGCTGCTGCGCGCAGGGCTGCCTCCCGCCGCCGTCCCCGCCGCGGCCGCCCGCGACCCGAGCGGACGCCGCCCGCCAGGGACGCCGCCCGGCCGTCCGAGGATGCCGCCGCCGGGCGACCAGGACCGCGCGCGCCGCCGCAGCCGCCGGCGGCGGAGGGACCTTCTGCTGAGCCAGCTCTGCTTCCTGGCCTCGGTGGCGCTGCTGCTCTGGTCGCTGTCGAGCCTGCGAGAGCAGAAGGGTGAGTGCTCGCCGCCTGCCCCGAGTGGGCGCTGCGGTTCCAGCGGTTCGGGCTCTCGGGGCTCGGCGCCCGGCGAGCTGCGCGCTAGGTCCGGCCACACCGAACAGGCACGGGGACACTCCGGTCTCTTGCAGGGCTAGGGAGGAAGGGGTCTGGGCTCTAGGACTGCAGCGGTGGAGGAGTGACACCTTGGACACCAAGAAGACCTTTCCCTCTTGCTTTTAGCCTTTTTCCCACAGCTTGGCTGGTAGTGGCGGTGGTGACAGCGATGAACCCTTTCACTGCCAAGGCCAGTAATAAAGTTGTTCTGACAGCAATCAGTACCTGTGCAGGTAGCCAACCACCTGTACTCCTGACTTGCTGAGGGATTGCAGGGCATGCTGACCAGCTCACAGCCGGTTCTCCACGTGTTCTCCACACAGAACAGGTGGGGTGGGCAGTAGAGAAGGCTCCTTGCCATCTTTGCGATCCAAGAACAGGTGCTGGGAACTTCGGATAGGAGAAAGTGATAGCTACTAGCCAGGGCTTAGGAATGGGCATGTTCTCTTAAAGGGTTGCTCAGTGGGAACACATGGATTCATTTCTCAAGGCTTCCTTCCTTCCTGGGGGCGGATCACTCCATGCTGCCCACTTTTTCCTTGGAGCTTTGACTGGTGGAGCACACTTGTGTACACACACACACACACACACACACACACTTTGGTTTTATCTTTGCCCATGGCTTTTCAGGAGCTAAAATAGACATTGAGGAGAAATGTGCTCACAACAGTTGTCCATTAGAAACAGTTTGGACTCTGGGGTGCAGCTGTGTAAGAAACAACAACAACACAGAAAGGAAAGATTTGGGAGAATAATGGTCGTAAAATAATTTCGTATCCTGGCTTTTGGAGTATCAGGGTTTGTGGGGAAGCTGACAAATACATGACTGTGGGGTAAAACAGTTGCAGATATGCACTGTACTGTTAAGATAGACACAGATCTAATATGTGGCACTTTGAAGCACACAATAAAAGTATTTTAATAGCGATGGTGACATTTTAAAAGGTGCCATCAATCAAGAAAGGGATTTTCCTCACATTGGCTGGTGTAGTGCCTCATGGTGAAACTTGGGGGTCATTCTGAACTTAGCAGATCTCTCTACGGACTTCATCATATATGGTAATAGGAGAGAAGCGGCCCTGGTCTTCATTGAAGTCCTTAGATTCCACGACTCTCTCCATTGCTTCTGAATCTGGCCCTGGGTACTGACATGAGGGAGGGGGCTGTGCTGTTTGAATGAAGTGAGACTTTTTTTCAAGGGCAGATTCAGACCTGCTAAGCAGTATCCACAGCCTGTTACTAAGAGGGTGAGTGGAAACCAGCAGATAGTTTATGCTTCCGTTGGCAAGAGTTGTTACAAATCAATTACTTGGTGGCCGTTTTCCTACAGGTTGGAGCCCTGTGAGTGACAGGCTTCCCAGCACTCTCCAGGACATAAAAGACATTTTTTTTTTCCTGGATGTTGAATGTGACCCACACAATTAAGTGGATCAGTTGCAGGGGGTTTCAGTTCCTGTTACCACCAGATAGATGCTGGAATATCTGGGCTGAAATGGCACAACGTACTGTGAACTTGGAATCTGATGACTATACTTTCCTTTGGAGGTATTTTCCCTGACATTTCTGTTCAGGTGCTACTGACTCAGACATCATTCCATAGTATGCCCTCATCTCATTTCTTCTCTTGTTTATCTTCCTCTTCTCTTTCTCACTTCTTCTCTAGTCTGTCTGTTAATGTCTAGTTTATGAACACCTCCATTCACAGCAAGAAGACTTAGTTGGGAAAAAACCAACAGTGCTATGACCTTGCTACCCAGGCTCTGTTTACAGCCCCCACCCCCAACTCTATGACTTGCTAGTCTTAATTTGCTCTCTAAACACCTTTTCTTGCATTAGATACTGATGTTTTCAATAGGTGAGGCACAGCCATGTTGGAGCAGCAAGGTATAGTCTTTTTTCGAGATAATTTTAAACAGATTAATTACTGCATGGAGATCTTCCAATGATATTTTTGCCTAGGGAATGCCATTTCGTATTATAAACATTGGAGCAGAGACTCTCACCCTGAAATTTTTGAAGCCATTCTACATACTATCCTTGCATCATGGGCAAAAGGTTCAGAGTTCACCTCATTTTAAAGACTCAGGGACTCACAAAGGGTGACCGAGTCAAGTCACATAGGAGTTGAAGTGTGGAGGTGTAAACTGACCTGAGATGACCTGGCTTGCTGTTCTTTGCTTCAGGGTGCAGGACTGTGCTGTTCATTTGGTCACAGGGGTGGGGGACCAAAGGTAATTTTTATGTTTAAAGGCATGTGGTAATTATTAAAGATAACCTGATAACCCCTCAGAGACTTGTTTCCCATGATTCCCACCTCCACCTTGTTCTTTTTCTTTCTTATAAAAAGGGCAGTTAGTTCTCTTTATAAGAAAGTCCAAATAGAGGTGTGTGGCTGTTATGTTATATAATGTCTAACATTTCTAATCATGGAATTTGGGATTTCTTTCTTGATTTCTAAGTAAATCCAGATTTGGTTATATACTGAAAAGTTTGCTTCTGTTTTGCAAAGCTCTGTATTTGGTTAGAAGTATAGGAAAGAATCTATACTATTTTTTTTTTCTCCTTCTGTGTAGCTAGAACATGAGGATTGTTTAATTTAGGTCAGGAAGAGTTAGTGCTGGAATGAGGAGAATTCTTAATTCTAACTACAACAAAAGCAATAATAATAACAACGACAGTTTGGGCATCCCAAGTGCCAGGCATTGTGCCAAGCATACTTTATGTGCATTTACCTCATAGGTAAACACTGTCTTCAGTGCTGTGAGCCTTCAGCAGGGGAGACACAAAACTCAGGTGCCCTATTTAGTGGTTGCTGATGGAGATCTCCTTTTTGATCTCTGTGTTCAAAGCCAATTTAAATAAGGTGTTAGATTTGCTAATGAAGGTTTTCATTTATTCTTGCAATGCAAATAGATTACTTTTATATGTATTGAGTAGCTTAGAAGTGTTTCACTTTTTTTTGATATAGACTACAAGGCCATCTTTCTCCAGAAGTAGGGGTAAAAAAAAAAAAACATATTCTCACACACACACACACACACACACACACACACACTTTTGTGCATATCACTAGGAAGTTCTAAGGGGTGTAACTAAGAAAAAACATATATTTGAACACCCACAAATACACACAACTGTGCGTATGCGCACGTGTGTGTGTGTACACATGGATATATATTTTATGTGTCAATTATTATTGCTATATAGCAAATTAGCTCCAAACTTGACTTGAAACAGCTGTCAACTTTCCTGCTCATGGATACTTGGCTCAGGAATTTGAATGAGCATGCTCTGGATGGCTTTTCTCTACTCCATTACATCAGGCCATGGCTGCGAAGATTGCAAGTTTGCGAGACTCAACTTGATAGTAGGCTCTGGAATCATCTAAGAGGACATTGAACTCATGTCTAAGGGCTGATGTGGGTGCAGACTCAGACAAACACATGGCCTTTCCATGGGGCTCAATTTGAACTTCCCCAGAGCATGGCATCCAGGTTCTAAGAGAGCACTCCTGTAAACAAGATGGAAGTGCTTGAATTTTAGGCTCTGGCTTCAGAAGCCACAGAATGCTGTTGCCATGGTGGTCTTCCACTAGTAGAGGCAGAAACAATGTCACCCAGGTTAAAAAAGTGGGGACATAGAGTCTCCGCTTTCTCAGTTTAATGGGAAATACAACAATGGATGTATTTGGGAAAATCTGGAAATCTGAAGGGGTTGTAACCTAGGAGTGAGTGAAGGCATTTTCCAAAGTGGCCAGTGGTTGAATAAAGGAAGTATATAATATGCATTTACATGCAGATATTTGTATATACATCCATGAAAATATATACTGTAAATTCATGCACATGTACAATATCTTTGAAATGTCCTCCAATCATGAAATTTAATTGCTGTTCATCTTATGATGAGAGGGAGATGGGAGGTAGCTCAAACCTCAAACCTGAGAGACAATCTTTGCTTCTATGGACTCCCACTCACCAGAGGGTTTGGGGTTCAGCCTGCAGATCCCCTAACTCCATATTCCCTCCCTTGGTCTTCTCTTTTCAGATTTTACTTCGCTTTTTCTATTGCTTCACAAGGGTGTGACCTTTCTGGTTCCAGATTTCTCACATGTTCAGGTCCACTCTACTGCTGTGTCCACCACAACTAGCTAATCCTTCACTTCTGCAGTTACCTAATTTCTTCACCGCCAGGCCAAGGTCTTCTGGACTATATTAGACTCCCCACGGTGTCCTCTGGAAACACTGCTTTCTGTTGACTGTGTTTATCAAAGTCGGCAGCTATCTGTTTGTTTGGTCAGTGTTTGAGTAACATTCCTGCTCACTGGATTCTGAGCTCCAGGAGGTCGGAGACCCTATGATCTATTCTGACATGTCACCCCTCTCACCCAGCCCATAACAGGAGCTCAAAGTATATTTGTTGTAGATAAACAAGCCTCTTTGGTTTCTGAACTTTAATGCCCATGATCAGAGCAAAACAGAACAAAACCCCTACCATGTTTTAGACCCCTGTTTGCTGACACATGCGCATTTTCATAATTTCTTGCCCTATACATTTGACGTGGTTGCCCAGTTTTCTTTGGAGAGCACTGGGATGAAGAACAGTTGTAGAGTGGTAGGATTTGAACCGGGGCATGCTTGTGTCAAAGCTGCATACGGCTACATTTTCCAGCCTTGGCAGAGAGGCTGTGAACACAAGACAGGGAATCACCCTGCCTTTTTCAGTCAGCTGGGGAGTAAGGAGTAGCAGAAGGTTGGTTTCATAGAAGCAGTATTTTAGAAACACGTTGCTTTCAACCTTTTCTATTTTCTGCACAAACATATATAGAAGTGTTTCTTTCCTCCTGCCTTTTCTTAGCTGCTCATCAACCTAGATTTTTCTCAAAGATTTCCTCTCCTTGCAAGCCTTGAATCCTTGTGGGAAGCTTTTTTTTTTTTTTACCCTGGAGGGTTGGCAAAGCCAAAAGAATTGCAAAACTAGCTATTTGCTGAGCATTCCAAGGCCTGGTGGAAGCTGGCTGATAGTGCAGGACTTTGGCAACGCTTGCTTCTATAAGGAGTGCTCCTTGCACACAAGGAGAATCTCTGTGTACGAGTTAGGGTAACAGATGGAAGGATACTACACAGACTCTCCTAATGGGGAAACTGAGGTCTACAGGGTTCCAAAAATAGCCCGTGGAGTCACATTGCAAGTGGGTTGTGAGTAATTTGAGGCTTTCTGGCTGGTGGCTGCCAGGTTCTGATTCTGTAGAGTTTATTTGACAGCCAGTCTTAGTCATTGCTTGCAAATAGTTTCAAACAAGGTCCTGTCATGTCAGATCTGAGAATGAGAAGTACTGAGGATGCATGTGGAGGAAGGTTTGCCGTGAGCCTAGGGGTGATGGGCCACAGGATGCCAGCATTTCACGTGCCGTTGCCTCGATCCACCTCTGGCTTGGAATTGGCCATGCTCCTCACTGTTGCTAGTCTTGGGTGCCACATTCCTTTCATGGCTTACCTATCCCATCGCCATCTTTGTTAGCTGCCTTTTTGTGAAATTCATCTCAGTGGATTACTGGGAAGGAGTCCTTTCTGGGATTCCGGGGCAGGAGACCTGGGGAATCTTTGGTTTTGCTCTCCTTAATCAGGCACTGCTAGTTGTTGGACTGACAGTGCTGTCTGAGAGGGATACTCAGTATCTTTCTTTGGGCTTTGTGAGAAGAGGGACAGTGTAGTTACTTTTGAAGAACTGTTGGAGATATGAATGAGAAGTGCACTGTGTCCTGGAGCAGCATGTGGTGCTTCAGAGGTTCTGGAACCTGGGAAACAAAGGGAAAGTAGAAGATAAAGGGAGGCTGGGGAGGGGGGTTGGCGTTAGGCAAACTCCTAGAAAACTGCACAAAAATAAATGCAGGCAGGCAACTGACAGAGATGTAACTAACCGCAGGTGGCCAATAGCCCCAAATAACATTTGCCACCCTTAATTATCAAGTGGGAAATTGGAACTTAAAAATAACAAGATGGTGTCCTTTGTTTTTTCTTTTTTTTTCTTTTGATAATTAGATGCCCAAAAGTTAGATGGGTTTCAGTGTAGTTAACTATAACATGGAGGCTGTGTAAGTCTTTCCCCCTCCCCCCTTGAACCATGTCCATGCTCATGGGACCAGAACAGCCACACACATATTTTTGAACCCTATGTAAAAACTCAGTGGATTTGGAGCCACATGTGGACCATGGAGCTGGTTGCCTGTGACCCTGGGAGGTTTGGAGTTCAGAATTAGAACGGAGCTCTAGGGATCAGGAAAGACCAGTACCAGTTGCTCCTATAACCCTGCAATCTAGTATCCATTCTTTGCTTAGCAGTAGCTGTGTGTTCCCAGGAGGGTGAGCAAATAAAACCAACTAAGCTGCTACCCAGTTTGGGGAATTTCCCATTTGTAGCTTTTGCAGTATTAACAATGTTCCTCTTCGTTTCCCCCTTTATATTGCTGCTTTGTTCTGACTTGGAAAAAGGCATTTTTACTCTAGTGTCCTGCTCTGCCACCAGAATTTGAACCTATGGAGGACACGAAAGAACAAAGGGGCCACAGTGAGCAGACTGCCATTGTGCATTGACACCACTATGTCAATAATGTCATTTTCCAGACAGAATATGAAGTGTTCATTTTTGGATAGTTTGACTTAGTGAGCTGGCAGGACATGAATCTGACAGTTGAAAATCTGGATTATTAGCACAGATGAGTAGAGCACAAGGTGGAAATGGTCTCTTTGGTGGGCTCCTGTTCCCTAGTCTTCTCTGCACTGTCACCTAGGGAACTCTGAGCTTCACTTGTGTCTGGATTTTATCCAGAGATACTGATGGACTGCTCCAGAGAATGGTGTGGGCATCAGGATTCTTGTTAAGTGTGCAGCCAAGGCTGAGCCTCACTGGAGTAGGTTAATATGCAGCGGTCACTATATTGTAGCCACGTAAAGGTTCCTTTTTGCTGAGCTGTGAAACACACTGAACTCACATTTTCTGCTCTGAATGTAAATCAACTCTCTTCTACTTAGTTTGCTAAACCTTTGCTACAATTTCAACCCAAACTCTCTTCTCTCAGCCTCATCTTATCCCCATGCATATGCTGACATGAAGTTCTCCATCAGGGGTTCTCTTGGAAGTGATCTCCATCCAGATTCTTCTGGCCTTTCCTTGTCTGGTCAGGTTGCTTGGTCATCTTGCTGTCCAGCAATCATCTTGCAACATTCCTTCAGCTCTGTGCTGTACACACATCTCTCCTCTCTGCCATGGAAGTTGTCTTCCTAGAAGTCATGCATATGTCTCTCTTGGAGTACCCCTGCATTTGTTGTTTTGGATATCACACCCCCAGGTGCCCTGTAATAAGTCAGAGAAAGCACAGGTTTGATACCTTC